>OU612044.1:129938896-130676396 GCA_914767935.1 Coremacera marginata
AACACTCACAAGCTATAAATCTCACCACCCCAAATCATGCTGTGAAAGAATGATAACATCAAGAAGGGAAGGTGGAAGAGGCCTAATAGATTTACAAACGCTACATGACAATCAAATTCAGTCACTGCGGAGTTACTTCAATCAGAAGTCTGAAGAATCGAATCTTGTAAAGATAATAGTCGAAACTGATAGAAACCTATCACCTGTAAATATGAGTGGTAACTTAGAAAAACATGCGGTAGATAAAAGTATCAGGCAACGTAACTGGGCGATAAAGCCAATACATGGTCAGTATTACAGAGCAATAAATAGCGATAATGTTGACAAGCTTATGTCACACAGATGGCTATTAAATGGCAAACTGTATGCTGAAACCGAGGCCTTCATGGTCGCTATTCAAGATCGAGTTATTCCAACAAAGAACTACAAAAAACATGTCATGAAGGATACAAGTGTGGGAGAAGATACCTGCCGCAGATGCAGAAGTCAGTCCGAAACAATCGAACACATCATCTCGGGCTGCACAAGCTTAGCTCAAACTATGTACACAAAGAGACATAACAATGTTGCAAAGATACTTCATAAAAAACTGCTTGAAAGGTATGGATTCTACACCTGTGGTAGAAAATGAAAACACAAAAATCTTCTACGACCGCACCATTCATTCTAAGCACGCAAGGCTACATAATCGACCCGATATTACCTTGATCGAAAAGATGGAGTGCAAAGCCTTCTTCATAGACGTCGCAGTCCCAGCTAACCGAAACATAAGTCGAACTTACGTCGAAAAACGCAATAGATACGTTGAACTTGCTGTGGAAATCAAGCGAATGTGGAACCTTAAGCAGATATACATAGTTCCAATTATAATAAGCGCTGAAGGTATTATTGACAAGCAATTGAGAGATGACATCAAAACACTGGGACTGAAGCAAACCATCATAGATGATATGCAACGAGCTGTGATAATCGATACCTGTCACCTGACAAGAAACTTCCTGAATATTAATTAAGTAGAAAATAGTTTTATATTTTGATATGGGCTTAGGCCTCCAAAATATATTAAAGCAACCTCTTATGGAGAAAAATGAAAATAATTTTTTTTTTTACATGCAATAACAATAGAGTTCAGCTACTACAGCTATATCGCACTTCCTCAGCATTAACCCATCTAAAGCCACTACCCAGTAATCATTGAAAATATCAATGTTATGGATAACCGTGACCACAACAAGTTAATGTGGGAAAAATTTACCCACCAATAAATGGGTTGGGCTCAGGGACAACACAAGACGTAACAACTAACCATGCGTATATATAGATCTAATTACACAACTAATTTTAATCAACTTTTGAGTTGACCTTTTGACAAATTAACATCAAAAACGCTACAATTGTTAACAAAGGAACTCATGCGACTTAATAATAATAATAATAATAATAATAATAATAATAATAATAATAATAATAATAATAATAATAATAATAATAATAATAATAATAATAATAATAATAATAATAATAATAATAATCATAATAATAATAATAATAATAATAATAATAATAATAATAATAATAATAATAATAATAATAATAATAATAATAATTATTGTGCAAAGCCTTCTTCATAGACGTCGCAGTCCCAGCTAACCGAAACATAAGTCGAACTTACGTCGAAAAACGCAATAGATACGTTGAACTTGCTGTGGAAATCAAGCGAATGTGGAACCTTAAGCAGATATACATAGTTCCAATTATAATAAGCGCTGAAGGTATTATTGACAAGCAATTGAGAGATGACATCAAAACACTGGGACTGAAGCAAACCATCATAGATGATATGCAACGAGCTGTGATAATCGATACCTGTCACCTGACAAGAAACTTCCTGAATATTAATTAAGTAGAAAATAGTTTTATATTTTGATATGGGCTTAGGCCTCCAAAATATATTAAAGCAACCTCTTATGGAGAAAAATGAAAATAATTTTTTTTTTTACATGCAATAACAATAGAGTTCAGCTACTACAGCTATATCGCACTTCCTCAGCATTAACCCATCTAAAGCCACTACCCAGTAATCATTGAAAATATCAATGTTATGGATAACCGTGACCACAAACAAGTTAATGTGGGAAAAATTTACCCACCAATAAATGGGTTGGGCTCAGGGACAACACAAGACGTAACAACTAACCATGCGTATATATAGATCTAATTACACAACTAATTTTAATCAACTTTTGAGTTGACCTTTTGACAAATTAACATCAAAAACGCTACAATTGTTAACAAAGGAACTCATGCGACTTAATAATAATAATAATAATAATAATAATAATAATAATAATAATAATAATAATAATAATAATAATAATAATAATAATAATAATAATAATAATAATAATAATCATAATAATAATAATAATAATAATAATAATAATAATAATAATAATAATAATAATAATAATAATAATAATAATAATAATTATTGTGCAAAGCCTTCTTCATAGACGTCGCAGTCCCAGCTAACCGAAACATAAGTCGAACTTACGTCGAAAAACGCAATAGATACGTTGAACTTGCTGTGGAAATCAAGCGAATGTGGAACCTTAAGCAGATATACATAGTTCCAATTATAATAAGCGCTGAAGGTATTATTGACAAGCAATTGAGAGATGACATCAAAACACTGGGACTGAAGCAAACCATCATAGATGATATGCAACGAGCTGTGATAATCGATACCTGTCACCTGACAAGAAACTTCCTGAATATTAATTAAGTAGAAAATAGTTTTATATTTTGATATGGGCTTAGGCCTCCAAAATATATTAAAGCAACCTCTTATGGAGAAAAATGAAAATAATTTTTTTTTTTACATGCAATAACAATAGAGTTCAGCTACTACAGCTATATCGCACTTCCTCAGCATTAACCCATCTAAAGCCACTACCCAGTAATCATTGAAAATATCAATGTTATGGATAACCGTGACCACAAACAAGTTAATGTGGGAAAAATTTACCCACCAATAAATGGGTTGGGCTCAGGGACAACACAAGACGTAACAACTAACCATGCGTATATATAGATCTAATTACACAACTAATTTTAATCAACTTTTGAGTTGACCTTTTGACAAATTAACATCAAAAACGCTACAATTGTTAACAAAGGAACTCATGCGACTTAAAGGAGCAGTAGCCATATAATTTGTTCTACTGAATGGCAAATAAATTAAGTTGTTAGCGTTTCTACTGCTTCTACGGTTAGTGTTAAAATTTATGTGAGAAAGAAGTTCTGGAGAATCGAATACACCTGTTATGAGCTGGTGTAAATATACGATATCTGCCGATTTCCTTCGATCACCTAAAGACTGCATTTTTAATAGTTTTAAACGATCCTCATAAGGAGGAAGGTCTAATATGTCAGTTCCACTTAAGCCCCTTAGAGCAAACTGAACAAAACGTTTTTGGATTCTTTCTATTCGATCAACATGCACATTGTAACTTGGGGACCAAACTTGACTTGCATACTCTAAGTGAGGACGCACGATTGCATAATACAACGTTGTAGTTGTAATCATGCTATTAAATTCTTTGGCCCAGCGTTTTACAAAACCAAGCATTGAAGATGCTTTTTTACAAATATTATCAATATGAATGTTAAACGACAGCTTAGAATCCATGCATATACCTAGGTCTTTGACGGTGTCTACACGACTCAAGGCAGTATCTTTATTCTTATAATCAAATATAAAATTATTCCTTTTTCGCGAAAAGGTCATAGTTTGGCATTTATCTGAATTTAAAAACATATTATTTTTAGAACACCAAACTTCAAAGGATTTTAGATCAGACTGGAGTAGATCTGAATTATCTCTAGAATTAATCGTTCTGTATATTTTCATATCATCGGCATAAATAACCAGATGAGAGTGTTCAATGACGTGAGTTACATCATTGATAGCTAAAATAAACAGAAGAGGACCAAGGTGACTACCCTGAGGAACACCTGATCCAGCAATAAATTCAGAAGACAATGCGCTTCGGAAACGTATTTGATAAGATCGCTCTACCAAATACGATTTAATCCAGTTCACAAAATATTGTGGAACTCCCATTAACTCAAGTTTAAATAAGATTAGATTGTGTGGTAGCTTATCAAATGCCTTACTAAAGTCAGTGTAAACACAATCGACCTGGTTACCAGAATCAATAGAATTTAAGCAGAATGTTGTAAAATCGAGAAGATTAGACACAGTGGCTCTGCCATTCACAAAACCATGCTGACGAGTTGTTATGACTTCCCCACAGTGAATTTCACCCGATCATACACCATCCGCTCAAAATGTTTTGGAATCGATGAGAGCTTAGCGATAGGCCTATAGTTACTAACATCGTTCCTGCAACCCTTTTTAAAAATAGGACTTATAAATAATTTTTTCCAAAAAAGTGGAAAATAACTTTCGTTAATAGATTTATTGAATAATAAAGAAAGTGGTTGACTCAAAACGGAACCGCATTGTGTTAACACTGCGGCAGGAACACCGTCAGGTCCAGCACCAAACTCCTCATCGATCGATCTAATATACATTAAAATATCCTCTGGAGTGAAGGATATATGTTCCAAAGATACTCTGGGTTCGGAATTCATATATTCAAAGTACTCTCCATCAGGAGTAAAAGAATCTGAACAGAATGATTCTTTAAAAAGATTGGCGAATAGACCACAGATTTTGACGGGATTGTCAGTAAATCCCTCAGGAGTTCTAAATGAAGAAGGAAATCCATCAGATTTCTTCTTTGTGTTTACGAATCCCCAAAATTTCTTTGGATCTGTCAATATTCTCAGCTTAACATTATCTAAATATTCGTGATATAATGTAGCTGAGCGATTTTCAAATTCCAGAAACAAACGTTTGTAAGTTTCTAGGTCGTTTGAGCCTAAGCTACAGACGTATTTCTTCCATGCCCTATTTCTGTTGTTGCGAAGAGTCTTTAAATCTTTTGTGTACCACGGGTACGCAGAATTCCTCGCAAATTTGAGACTATAAGGTACTGATTGAGAAAACACAACAAAGAGTTCCATATAAAAAAAATGTATGGAGTCATCAAGGCAATTTACATTTATATATTCTAAAATTGCATTAAGTTTACCATGAAGCAACTGATTCAACTTCAAAAAGTCAGCATTTTTAAAATTGAATTCATAAAGCTTATCTGCTGAATTAGAATTTACTATATTTGCTCTGTCGGATTTGTACCAAATACTCAATGGTGGATGATATTCATCAACAGTAGTTAGAGCATGAAAGGCCCTCTTAACAACAACATTGTTACTGTCTGTAGTTAAGACCAGGTCAAGAAGTCTTTCAAGACTATTATAAATACAACTCACTTGTTGTAAGTCTGAACATATATTATCAACAAATATATGTTCTTGGCGGGTCTTCGAATTAGATGCACAATAGTACGTATCATCGTCAGAAGAATGCCATTTTAAATCAGGTAGATTAAAATCGCCCAATAATAAAATGTCGTCATTAACGTCAAGTAAATCGATTATGTAATCTATGCACTCCGCAAGGCTTGCATAGACCTCTACACTACTCTTAGGAGGAACATATGCATTAATAACATATACATTAGAGTTACAATGTATAACTTTAACGCAAATTAGTTCAATATTAGAAGAGCAGGGAATGTCAACAATAAAACTGACAAAGCAGTTCCTCACAGCCAAAAGGACACCACCACCGACAGAAGAAATACTGTCAGTGTATCTGTCTTTTCTAAAAACTTGAAAACTATTGTCAAACAATTCCAAATCAGTTTCTGTTAACGCGATAATATCCTCAGAGCAATTTTGAGTTGATAGAAATAAGCTCTGCGTCTTAGAACGTAGTCCCCTTACATTTTGATAGTAAAGGGACAGCCTATTTAGTTTTTTTGAGTCTGGCGGGCGGCTTGAGTCACCCTTTTAGACTTATTTTTTGGCTATAATAATAATAATAATAATAATAATAATAATAATAATAATAATAATAATAATAATAATAATAATAATAATAATAATAATAATAATAATAATATACTGATTTTGACAAGCTATGATCCTCAGAAGTACTGTCACTAATACCTTGCATCTTATATCATGCTTTAGACCTGCATCAATCAGTTACATTCATGCGACATAGGCCATTCAATCAAAAAAGTCGCGCATGACCACCCATTCAATCAAATATCTCGGAGAGATTAAAATAAAAACGCGACATTCTTCATTAATTTTTAATAACGTGTCAAATGCCCCAAATAGGTGTTGATTTTTGGAGCATACAATTAGACCTTTTAATGGTGATGCCCACTTTTTGGTAGTATTTTATAAAAAAAAAGAGATATAATCAAATCAAAAAAAAAACCAATCAAATAAATCAATCAAAACAAAAATCAAAAAGGGTGGCGACCGTGGTATTATGGTTAAAGCCTGTGGCTCGTATGACAAGAACCGCGGTAGACCCGGGCGTAAATCCCATCTGGCACAGAATGTTTTTTTCAATAAAAATACGTTTTCTTATTGGTCGTCGCTCTCTGAATACAACAACAAACCACAGAAAGTACGGAATACCAAGTAAAGCTTCTTTATAATATGAGCCATTCGGAATCATTCTCAATCATTGATTTAAATTTAGGGCCAATTTTTCAGGGTTGCTTTAACTCTATTTGTAGTTTAAGCCTAGGTTTTATTAAATGAATACAAAGTGATCAATAGAAGCTCATTCAAAGGGCTTTCGAGGGCTAAAATTGCCAATTCGTTTTTGACGTGGAATTAACTGCTTCATTTTGTATTCCAATCCGATCAATCGTTTCGTTCAAAACAGCGTTCGTTCGTGTTTTTGAATTTGTAATTCGATCAGAATCAAACAACAATAACAGCTGATGAGCCAGCGAACGATGCCGTAGTGCAGTTATATATTTGCAATATGTATCTCTAACGATCACTGAAACCACGAATCCGAACGTCAAAATCAAACGAACACTTTTATGCTATCGTTGTGGTTGCAGTCGTTAACAAAGTGATTAAAAAATGGAAAATTCTGAACCTAAAGGTATATAAATTATGAAATATATAAATATATACTTGACCCTGTCCATCGCCTGAAGGCTGTGAAGCACTTGAAATACATAAAATAAAAATAAAAACTGCAATAGCTGCATAAATTTTATTTTGATCACTTAAAGCAATCATTCAATCTCTAAAAACAATAATAGTGGCACATTATCATAAACAAAATAAAAGTCAACTCTAAATTTAGTGTAGGCTATTTGACAAAAAACTATATTGAAAACAGTCAAATATGTTGATACTAAATTTAAAGTCGGCTTTATTTTTAACCAACTTCAAAAAGGAGGAGCTTCTCAAGTTCGTCGGTTTCTCTGTTTTTTTTTTTATGATAATGGGCCAATGTAAGCAATTCCGCAAACCACTTTATGGTTCAAAGTATATTTATTGAGTATACAAACCGAACAAAGGCATTGCCAACATATAAGAAGGAAAGCAACATATTTAAAAAATCTTTGAAGTATGTAGACAAAATACAGAAAACTTCCTTCGTGTTTGATATGGCAGCGTCCCATTTGGCAACTGCTAGTGTATAATAGATTGAATTTACGTAGCAAACAAGGTTCATTAATATAGGTTAAGTCACTTGAGAGAATAGCACTCTTTTTCCGACTTTGCTCGAACTGTCAAAGTAGCTGTTAGCTACAAATTGTTGTATTTGTCAATATTTTTGAAAAATTTAATTTTTAACAAACCCCCGTTAGCTTACACAAACCCCCGCTATTCGAGGTGAGATCAGAAAAAAGAACGCTCTTCTTCTTTTTCTGCATTTTTCTGCTGAAACTTCGTTTTCAAACAAGAAAAATAGTGCATGGATTGAGTACATTAATGTTTTAATCTTTAAGTTTTGTTACAGGAATCTGTTTAACACCCAAATAATTACATGCATGCTCTTATTTAACTTTTTATCGCCAAACAAAGTTTGCATATTTTCACATAATATATTGATTTTTATTTTCACCACTACCGATTTGTGAAAGTTTCATGCCATCAGAGTTGCCAACTCAGATTGTTTTCTTAAGAATTCTCTTGGATGGCATAAATATTGCGCTGGTACGAAATGACATATGTTTATCTCTAAGCTTTATAAAATTGCATTGATCATGTATTTGCGTAAAATATTAAGTTGGATTTAATGGAACTACTTAAAACTGTAAATATTATTTCTACTTTAAAATGTATATTTAGAGGAAGTAGAAGCAGGGTTCGTATTTGCTCTCATTAAGTTTCATGAATATGAGGCAATTTTTAGTTAAAAATAACCTGCTCATATTCATTTTCGTGAAGAGCTGACTACATTATTTTGTTCATGAACAGTAGAAGTAACCGCATAATTACAGAATGCTTTGGTATTGTATTTTTATTGCCACGCTGCACACACATACAAAAAATTCAAGACATTTCGATGCCTTGAAGTGAGGGTTAGGAAAAACTCTCAAGTGAAGAGCATGATTACACTCCTCCTCATCAATATTATTCAATTCACGAACGGCTCACTTTGCTTTCTTCATTCGTGAAGAAAAAAAACATGAATGCTCTTTCATTATATGTTGATTCATTTCTCTTTAACAGTTTTCGTTCATAAATTGCGCTCCTCAAAAAAACTGACTTGAAGGGCGCTCTCTGCATTTCATTCATTTAATGTTTCTCGTTCGCAATTTTTGGCAAATCCAAATTCAATTTATTTCAATTTTTGCACTTGCTCAAAAAAGTCCTAAATAGGAAAAAAATGAACGAAAAACATTCATAGCTCCCTGGGGTGCACTATAGAGGGATAAAATGTATGACCAGGTCTTATTA
Organism: Coremacera marginata; assembly: GCA_914767935.1. NCBI lineage: Eukaryota > Metazoa > Arthropoda > Insecta > Diptera > Sciomyzidae > Coremacera > Coremacera marginata. The sequence goes on from OU612044.1 coordinate 129,947,822, forward strand.
TTTTTTCACCACCAATATTTCTTCTCAACGTCCCCACCTTTCTGTGTCATCTTTTTGGGGGTCCTCCTACAAAAACACAAAGGAGATAAATGTCGAAAATGGTTTATATCGTCTGTAACTGGACCCCTAGACTGGTCAAATGTATTAGCTGGTCCTATTATTTTTTGGTCCACAGTATTTCTTTCGAACACACCTACCCCCTATCTGCCGCCCTTCTCTGGGTCTCAATGCGAAAAACACAAAAAGTGTCATTATGTGCTTATAGATCAACTTAAATTTTGCATCAAATAAAAACAAGTGATTTAAAAATTCACGAGCGATAACAAATCCAGCACATCGCACATAGGGGCCGCTTGTATGGGAGGCTTCGTCAAATTGATTTTTTAAAAAATAGGATATTTAAAAAAATGTTTGGTGCATTTGTAATAAAGAGGATATTACTAAATGGATCAGATTTTCCGTTTAGTATATACAGTGGTTGCAACTTACCCCTTTTTGGATATTTGAAGTCTATTTTTATGCAGTGCAAAAATTAAGCCACTTCAAATCTTTATTATCTATCTATTTTTAGCTTAGGAATGTGCTGTTGTAAAAAGGGTATACTTTTCGTAAAAAATACAGTTTTATCATTATTTTAAATTTTTTTATATAGATTTTACATTTCTGCTTGGTTTTTAGAAGTGCAAAATCAAGAAGAAAAAAATTTTTTCACATAATGTGTCATAAAAACTACTTCAAAATAAAAAATAGTAAAGCTCATCTGAAAAATATAAAATTTTTTAAATTACTATGTCTGAAAAAATGTTAAAAAACTATTCAAAATAAAAATGGAAATATTAGCGACATAGTTTAAACTCAATTTAGGCAAAAAAGAAGCACATGCATGATAGTTTAAGTCAACTTAACTTATACGAATGCTAAAATATCTAGTCAAACCGAGCTTAAACTTCCAATTTTGGCGAGATAAGCGTTGTTTAATTTGACTAAAGTTTAAACTAGAACTTAAAAACTGGACCTAAGTATTTTATTGTATAATTTTCAGATGAAATATAATACGGCTTAGTCAGCAAACCTTTTAACTGCAATTTCCAACATTACGTACTTCATTTCAGAATTTTACGGGAATAACTGTTGCATATATAAATATATTTCGAACACTATTTTGTCTCATAGAGAATAAGAACATATGATGAATATATACTTGGGCAAGTAATAACAAAATATTTTTTTCTACGTGATTTTATAATTTTCAGCATGTTTTTTGACGTCCCGTAGACCCAATTGATCTTCTATGATCATCGTTGAGGATTAATAAAAGATATCCAATCCTTATAATTTAGTGGCTAAACAGACCGCTATAACACCTTATCGATATCTTAAGTTGTTTTTTTTCATATTAAAAGCTAGCATGAAAAAAGTGAAACTGGCAACTCTACTACTGACAATGAAATGGAAAAAAAAATTTATTTCATTCATAAATTTGAACAGCTGATATTTTTAACCCGAATCTTCCATGTAAAAGTTGTTTACTTTTTGGAAGAAATAATGTGTTTTGTATGTATAAAAGTACATTTAACATGAAGCTACAGTACAACAATAAATATGTTTAGCCTATTTGATAATAATTAATGCACTTTACAGATAACTCTTAAGCAGCATAATTAGCAACTGACATATTCACCTCACTATTTTTGGAAATTAACAGTTGAGCAAAAACAAAGTCAGATGAGTGTTAAGAAATTCGTGGTGAACGAATTTTTCGTGTACGTGTGTTTTACTTTAGGTGAACAAGGATTCCCCACAGAAGTTTCCTATCTTGTTATCTTTGCTTCAAATGCAAATTTTGTCAAGGTCCTGCTAACGTTTTTGGGGGACACTTTAGGGTCTGTCTGCAGACTTTAATATTTATCGTACAATAATAAAATATATATAAAAATATCAGTTATATCATCACGAATATCGAATATCTAACTTTCGATTTTATCACTGATTTAACAAAGTCACAAAATAGCAAAATCAACAATTCAGATTTTTGTATGAGAAAAATCAGCATTGATGCTTCAGTTGCTGCTGACGTTCTCATGCTTGTTGCTTTATTTCGTGCCCAAGGTTCATTAATATAGGTTAAGTCACTTGAGAGAAGCTCGGTCGAACTGTCAGAATGGATAAAAGGAAATCAAGAAAAAAAAAACCTGAATCTGTACAATTTTTAGCTAACAGCTACTTTGACAGTTCGAGCAAAGGAGGAAAAAGAGTGCTTTTCTCTCAAGTGACTTAACCTATATAAATGAACCTTGTTCGTGCCGAAGTCACGGACGCAACATCGTGTTGTGTCTGGTAACGAATCGTTTAACGAGTATTTCTCAGTGGGTGCATGATACAATGATAAGGTAGAGCCGCTTCGCTGAGTGCTCTCACGCGTCAACGAAGAGTGGATAATGAGAAGGAACATATATGTCAAAACGACGAATTTCGTAGAATTTGGAAATGAAGAAAATATTTTATGTTTCCAAGTTGCAAACAGTGCGGTCGCGGGTGTTAAATTTGTTCTAATTTGAGTGAAAATATTATAAAAAAAGTGTAATAAAAACTATAAAATGTGAAAGAAGTCTTAAAATTGCAAAAAAACCTGTAACAGTTTTAACCTAAAAACAACTGCGAAACGTGAGCATAAAGAAATTCGCGATGAACAGTTAATTTTGACACCAATCTCGATTTATTCTGCTTTCTACTCCATTCCTCTCCGAGTCGACCCTACCTTATAATTCTGCCATGAGTGGGTGGTGTCATGGTAGAATAAGACAAGGTAGTGTTAGTAGTTAAAATTCTCTCTTGTGCTGGGTACCGCATCTGTCAAAACCAGGTTTTTACGAATAAAAGCAAAAAAAAAAATAACAAAATTTGCAAATAATAATATTCTATGTGTTTGACAGCTGCGGTAACCGCCGGTCCGAGACGACACTACCTTATTAAATATACCTTGGGTGGTGTGAATAAAAACTGAGTAGACACTCTGGGAGGATTCTCTTGAGGAGAGTGTTTCGTTCAGATTGAACACTCATTTCGGTGTGAATAAAAATTTCCTCTAATTGCTTGCACTCATTCAATAATAGTGATTCGAGAAATGTAAATTTTAGTTGCCAAATTGCTGCGTGAAATAAACCAACAGGACAATAAAAGGTAAAATTTGCAAAAAAAAAATTAAACATGTACATAAATATAGAAACACGTAAAAGAAAAGTTTATAATATTCGACGCTTCGGCATTGCAGGCGATAATTTAAAATCATTGCACCAATTTGAATTCGATACCGCGCTATGACTTAGCAACCATTTCCAAAATGTTGCTGAAGAAACGCATTGTAGGGCAATTCCAAAAGTTGATAAAATGAAAATGTTCCTAAGATATATAGGTGACCCGGGATTTCCAGTTGGAATCAGGGAGGACATTGGCATTTATATAACAACAGTTTCGAAAATTGTGTGGGAAATATGTTGTGCTATTTGTGTGAAGGTAAGGGAATGGATTAAATTTCCAATCACCTTTCAGAAAATGAGAGAAGCAAAAGGAGAGGAAATCTAAATATAATTTTTCTGACACAATAGGTACTTTAGATTTCATGCATATTAAAATATTAAAGCCTCGCTCTCATGGCGATGAATACCTAAATCGCAAAGGTTATTTTTCATTAAATGTGCAGGCGACGGTGAATGCATAAGAGCAATTTAAAAGTGTAGATGTTTAGTTTCAACATTATTTTCGAGAAATTCCTCGTCCGCACTTTCGTTAAACTTTTCTGACTGCATATTTGTAAGCAAATAGAAATTCCTTCACACAAATAGCACATGGAGGCAAGTAGTTACCACCCTCAACTTTTCTTGAGTGCTCACTCAAACAGAGCTTTCATATATTAACTTTATTCACACCAAAGTTGAGAGCCCTCTCAAATGTCAAAAAGTAGGAGTGGAGTATTTTCGTTAAGCTTAACGAAAGTAGATTTTATTCACGCCAAACTGAGTGTCCCCTCAAAAAACATGAGTGAGCACTCGAACTCAGTTTTCATTCACACCGCCCAATGCGTTGATTTTTGAGATTTTTTTAAAGTTAGCGTTGCTTTAAGGCAGTGGCATGCCAGAATTATAAGGAAGGCTCAAGTTGGAGTAAAAAGGTAGCTGTATGTCATTGTTGTTGTTGTTGTTGTTGTTGTTGTTGCCTTTATCATTTGACGTTTAGTGTTCTCACAACTTTATTGTTGCAAAACTTGTTGTTTGAGTAGCCATTTAAATGTGAGCTTACCATATAATTGTACCATGGTGTCGGGCAGCTTTGCACACTTGAGATTGTGTTATTGCAGTAAAATATGAATTCATCTCACGCACGGTTGATTTATAAGGTTGTCGCAGGGCTAATCGCACTCTCTTCTCAGTACCCATAATTGTCAAAACCAGCCAATTTTGCGAATGACTACGAAAGAAAAACGGATGATAATAGAGAGCACTTGCAGATTTTCTATGAGATGTCAACTTCGATTTGACAATTATGAGCACTCGCTCTCTCCCTTGCGACAACCTTATAAATTAACCTTGATCTCACGTACAAACTATCAAAGCTTCAGTGCTCAAGAGACCGTCAAGCAGATAACATTTACGCTTGAGAATTCTTTGAATATATGACGAAAAGTTGTGAGATTTTACACTGGATAAAATTTTATATTTGGAGGAATTTATGAGCAAAATTTTTTATTTTTAGAAAATAACAGTAGAAAAAATTATGGATTGAGAGACACAATAGTTTGCATGTCGAAGGGATGTGAGAAAGAAATGATTTAACGATAACGATTGATTTTGATTAAAAAATATTTGCATTTTTCACAATTCACCTGCCTTTTTACTTGTTCGTCTGCATGTACTATTTGTATTTCACATTATGTAATCTGTGCTTCACATTATCCGACTGTCGGTCTTTTTGCTGCTGTTTGCCGTCCACTACACTTCTAATTAATTTTGCAATATCAAACCAAAAAACCTATGGCTCATAAAATTTATGCAAAAAGCGCTTTAGCACTAGTTTGTTTTCAGTGTGAGCTTTAAAGCGCTTTTAATATATACTCAACATCAGAGAGTATAGGTGTGCAAAGCTGCCCGTCACTGCTTTAAAGCAACACCAGCGTTTATTCGGTTAAACTTTTTATTTGTCAAAATTTAGTTTTCTATTTTAAAATCATTATTGTCAATTTTCCTTTTTGTTTTTTTAATCCCACATCTTACATAAAAAAAAACACAAGCAATCAATATTAAAAAACGAGTCATATATCCTATTTGCTTGTCAAAAATTTGTTATAAAAATCTTTATTATAATTCCACATCGTGCATTAAAACCACATTCATTCAATTTTTAATAATAAAATCAATTTGTTTAACATAGCATCGAGAAACATTCGCAAAAAACATATTCAAGAAGATAGTATAAAAATATTTGTTAAAAAGACTCCCTTTTTATTTCTGTGTACATCACTTGCACTTATTGTGATTTTTTTTTTTTTTTTTTGAGAACAACTCGATTAATTTTTTAAAATTATAAGCCATACGCTTTATTTTTTAAAATTATATATTTTTATAGACTTAATTTGCCAGAGTTCAGATCTTTCCTGTATACTTCAACAAATTCATTCCAAAAGTCTTCGACATTTCTGCCTCAATTTGAACATGATATGATCATTATGAAATCTTTTTTAAGTAGCAATATCGCAATATAAAATTTGTGTTCACATTGTCTAATGGCCTAATTAGCCAAGCATAGATCTACGCAACACAGCCGTTGCTTTTGTCACATACAAATCTACCGAACGCGTTTTTCGTGTATATAATTATCCGAAAAGACCCCTTTTACATTGATGAAGACTTGAAGTCAAGTTTTTTTGACGTTCTCTTTTGAACTTGACGAAAGCTTTTACATTGGTCAAGACTTGAATTCAATTTCTTGTCTTCTTTCCTTGTTTTCTTAAAAAATAAAGCGAGATAGGTAGGAAGCAAGCTGAAGCAAACTAAAGTTTAATAAATTTGCATTAGCTCCTTGTTCCACTTAAACGACATTTTTGGCTATAAAAATATATTATTATTAAAAATACCTACAAAAACCTCATTAAATAACTCACGCACAAATTTTACTGCGACTGAAGTCTAACAAACTCACATTGATATGCGAAAAATAAAATAAAAAGTACTGTCAACAACGCGAAAATAACAAAAGGAACACGAAAAAATTGCCGGTACAGCTTCAAGTTTTTTTTCCCCTTCCGTCGCTTCCGATGTGCGGCGAATTGCCTACAAACTCTGAAACTTGACTTCAAGTCTTGATCAATGTAAAAGGGGTAAAAGTAACGCGACGTAGAAGTCTGTTGAATTTTGATTTCTTTGTTACGTCGACTGACATTTCAGTATACAATGACCTTTTTGTAAGGTTGTTATCATCACACTTTGATTTTTGAGTAAAATTTCTTTGTTTGCGTTAATTTATTGAAGCGAAATCTAAGTATTTTAATTTCAATTGATTTTTTATTAATAAATGAAATATGTTTCAAAATGGTAGACGATGAAGAACTAATTGATCTAGTAATTTATTTGACACTTGCTGTGGTTGCTACGTTGGTAGTATAATCAACAAAAAGTCATAGTACGTTGCGTCAAGTTAACCTATGTTACGTCAAGTTTTCATAATCAGACCATAATTCTTCGTCAAATTCATGATATAATTATTGCAGGTATTATTAATAGCGACTGCGTTGCTGAGCTGTAGGCATAAAGTGTCAAATACAAGCAGTGTTAACACTTCAAAAAAATAAAGGGAATTTTTCTGTGTTTACTTCAGCGTTTGATGAGTACATTTGCACAAAAAAAAAGTGAAATAAGGCAAAGTGAAATTTTTGTTTTGTTAGGGTAAGGTATTATTAAACTTTCCAATAAGAAAGTATAGCCAAAATTATTTTACATTCCTTTTTATGTAATTTTTGCGAATATTTAATATCATGGAAAGGGTTAGCAAAAGCCGCAATGTGTGTGCTATATGTTGCGTCAAAGTGATATCCAGTGATGTGAAATTAGGTCTGTTTCCGTACTCATTTCAAGTAACCTGAAGTTACTCGAAAGCGTTTCTTTACACATTTTTTCAGCAAGAGAGAGAAGAAGAAGAACATGTAAAATGTCACTCTCAATTACTCAAACTTTACTTGAAAATGTTCTTCGAGTACGAATCTCGAGCTTCAAACAGCTAATTGTTAAAGTGACAGAATTTAATTGTTTTGCTGTGTTGTGAAAAAATCTATGCTATTGGTAAGCTGCCGTGGAGCAGTGGGTAGAGTGTGTGGCCTATACGCCAGAGAATCAAGTTTCGAGTCCCCCATCTGACACAGAAAGTTTTTTCAATTGAATTAATTTTTTCTGTTCGGCTGTCACCTCTCTGCAGACAATGGCAAACCTCAGAGAGTAAATAACTGCCCTGAAAAGCTTCTTGAAAACATAGGCCGTTCGGACTCGGCATAAAACATGTAGGTCCAGTTCTCGATCATTCGTGTTCAAACATTTCACAATACACACAACACAATTGATCATAAGAAGTTTGGTCAAATTCTTTTCAAGGGATGAAATGGCCATTCTTTTTTTTTTTAATTGGTAAGCAAATTAATAAAAGTAACGTTAAAATATGCAAAATGAACGGAGATAGAAATGTTGATCTTTTAAGCATTCTGCTGCCAGATGCTTTCAGCTCTTCTGATAGTATTTTAGTTTTCCATTTTTTAAGTATACCAACCAGCCAATTTAATTTTTATTTAATTTCATTTATCAGCTGTTGTGCTTGAAATTTACTTGAAGTCTTTTCCGTACTTCTTAAAAAATATTTTCAGTTTGACAGATAATCAAATAACTCTCTATTACTCGAACTAAAACCACAAGTTTGAGCAGAAATGTGTGCAGCGAACGAACTCCAGTAGCAGTGAAAGCACTACTCATTAAATGTAGAATGCACTTCCTCATATAAGATTTTAATAAAAGGTAAAAATGTCGAAAACTTAAACAGAAAATTTTGGGAAATAAAACTTCAAAAATTCCGCTAAATGATAGTTTTCATACTTATTTCGATTTCAATACGGCTTTGAAATATTATTTTATATCTGCTTCTAAAATCTTTAGTAAGTTTTTAAAAATATTATACATGTATATAAGTTCATGACCAGTTTTGAAGGGTAAGTAAATATTTTTGCTTAGAATTTATATAAATATGTATATTGCAAAGCACTATCAAATTGAAAAAATTTGTAAACTCTAAATTTTCCCATTTCAATTATGAACATACAAAAAGCGTCATTGTTTTAATTGTCATCATAGTCTTTTGACATTCTACGCCCACAATGACAGTTCATCCCTCTTGATTAATAATACCTTGGTCAAATTGTTGATCAAACAGCAGAAAAATCAGAGACAGATAGTCCGTATTGAAAATCTTTGCATATGTTAGTAAAATTTAATATTTTTTAACTACTACATTCGAGCAAATGTCAAGTCATTCTAGGGGCAGTTGAAATGAAGAACTGTGGCCCCAAACAAGGCCACAACTATATTAATAAATAAAAATATCTGAATTTGAAATGACTCGGAACATATTGCATGTGATTATTGTGTTAAACGCACTGAATCGTTTTTTTTTTAAATTGAAGACAATGTTGAAAATGTTATAACTTTTTTATTTATTACCAAGTATAACAAAGTATTCCAACTATTGGTTTGCAAATGAAACAAATTTTGTAAATTTGTTTTGGACATATTTTTTTTTATTGTTAACTTAGAACAAACATGTATTAATGTGTTATATATCAATGTGTGCTCATTGAAAATTGTGTTAAAAAAATTTCTGTTTTTATATGGTCGTCAATAAATTTGTTGGGCATTATGGCATTAACTTAAAATAGTTTTATGTTCTTTTGATGAAATTTTGAAGGGTAAGTAAATATTTTTGCTTAGAATTTATTTAAATATGTATATTGCAAAGCACTATCAAATTGAAAAAATTTGTAAATTCTAAATTTTCCCATTTCAATTATGAACATACAAAAAGCGTCATTGTTTTAATTGTCATCATAGTCTTTTGCTTCAGAGAAGAGAAATTAATTCTCTCACTTATTTAACATATGTCGAACACAGCCCCAGCAAGTGGTACAAAAAGAAATCTATTCTTAATTTTTGATAGAAGTGGCACTTACACCTATCCATATCACATTTAATGGTCAAACTAACTTTCCACGCTACAAGCCCCGCTATATACCCAACTACATTTTATTCTAAAAATATCCTTCTCCTGGTTTTCTGCTGAAACTCTTCACATTTATATCCATTTTTGGCTCATTTCTGTTTCCTGTAACAATCTTTATAAATATATTTAATTTATACACTATTCCATGTGGATATGTAGATACTTACGCATATAAAATTATTTCATTTGTTTGGGTTTTTTCTTTTTTTGCTGTTTTGCACAATTACAAGCTACGCAAAATTTTTTCGCGCCTCCTGATATTTTTGATTTTTAAATTTCATTTCGGGTGCATACATTCATATTTATTTCTCGCTCATATAACAATATATCTGTACTCGTACTCTAATGTTGGGGAATATACCTTAAGTGTACTGCTAATGTAGAAGTATTACATAAATGATGTTCACATTCGTCAAACTGTCATCAAATCCATATACTATATTGTGGTTTGTCAAATCGTTGGATGACTCGATTTTATGAATGTGAACAGTGCTTATATTATCACCATCTCACCAACACTTATGTCGGTCTCATGCGACTAGATTCATTGTATAAATTCCCTTTATTTATGCAACAGTGGTGTTTTGTTTGACGTTTAGATTGTACGGCCTTTCGCATTTTGCAATAGATGGCGTAGCTGCTCGATTACATTGCGAAAAAAATTTGAGCGAATACAGAAAAACTGCTTAATAATGAAGCGATTCATGTATGCTCGCAAATGCCTCGCAAGACTCGTTGATTGATGGCATACATTTTTAATTCGAATCCAAAATAATCAATTTGCAATGCGATTTGACTCTGAAATAATCTTAATCTATTCTGCTCTGGGCTATAGTTTCATTCAAGCATATTTATATTAAATTTTGCCTAATTTTGTTTTTTACTGTTAAATTAGTTTTATGTTTCCAGTATTAAACAACTATAATGTAGTAAAATTGGTTAATACGTTGAAAGTATTAATGTCAAACTAAACTTAATCCTAAATTTAATAACTATTATCAAAATCCAGCTGACACAATAAAACTACTGCTTAAAGATTGTATATAGGTGATTCTAGTTGAAAACTTAATATTCGTATATTATTTATTTAAACCTTATCAAATAAAACACAAGAATACATATATGAATATTTAAAAAAATTTATTGAGAATAGACACAAAAAAAAACCTTTCAAATATATAAATATAAACTTCAAATATTTGCTTAATATTAATTTTATAGCACTACTAGTTGTGGGAATTACCAAGAGAATATTTAAAATAAAATCCCCTAGTAATACAATCAGATTTAGTAAAACACTACCTTTAAGTATTTTTTAAATGGTTTAATTAACTACCGAAGTTCACTTAATGTTTAAAATGTTATGAAGGATCTCTTCATAAAAGAAATACTACTTACATACTCTAACGAATTATCATCAAAGTTTTCAAGGTGAAGTTTCTTTAGATTCTTAAATAACATTTTTCATGTTAAAAAGAACAAAGCAAGGAAAAGATAGTGATGCTGGCTGAATGAGTGAGTGAGTATAAAATCAATTGCAACTATAACAAAATGTTCACAATGTTTTTGTTTGCTCAGTGATAATCAACGAAATGTTTATAAACAATCTAAGTGCTTCACAATAAAATAATTTGATACCAATAATAAAAAATTTATATGCTTTGCGATTTGCTCGCAAGTTTATACATAAATAAAGACAAGATAATTTAAATTGATACGCGTACTATTAAGAAAAAACTAAAAGTTTGAAACATCAGCATTTGAATATCTTTACACATATGTAAGTATAGTTGTAGCTGCGAAAAATTTATTGGTTTGAAGAAATAAATTTATTTAAAATAAAAAAATAATGAATTAAAAAATTAACTTTACGTTGCAGGTAGTTTTACTCATGATACAATGAACCAGGTAGATGCGAGGGAAGGAGCGTAGACTGAAAACTGTCAAAGCTCATAGAAAATAAGAAAACTGAATTTAAACAAACTGAAAAAGTTTTAAACGATTGTTTATTATATCATGTTTTTTTTTTATTTTAAATTGTTTTTTTTTTCATTTGGTATATAAATAAAAATAATTGTTAGTACTTTCAAAAATATCTCCTTTCGGTCCAATTTAATCAAATTATAAAGATTTAAGCATAGTATGCTGTAGGAACGAAAATTTTGGGGTATATTATTCTACACGCGAAATTTTGGTGAAGAGTAAAAATGTTTGTGTGGAGAAAATGCACTAGCTGTTCTGGTTGACAGATTCATATTTTTATTGCTGCAATTCTTTATCCTATAAAAGGCAAGACTACACATTAATAAATTAAATGAATTTGTTTAATAACAACTTCAACACCAACACATACTAACTGCTTATTTTTTTATTGTTGAATGTCAAATTTCCACGCCAATTTAATGTACGGGCATTTAATTGCCAGCGAAATTTTGGCATTTTAACTTTCCACAGACGGTTGTGAACTTGGCTGCACTGAACAAATTTTTTTCTTCAACAGCGTACTAACTAGCGAAAAAAAATCCGCTGCCTGTCCTCTGTCAAAAAACTTAAATACTGAGCCTTAGCTGATAAAAATTTTGGGATTTCTGCTTTGAGCTGCAAAATAATCTTCCAATAATTATAATATATCACATTAATATATATTACTCAATACATTACTTTTATGTAATTATTCAACACTAGAATGAATTGGAATCTTATAAAACTACTTTAATGAAATGTTCTTATGTGAAATTCTTGCTAGTGATGGAAAACTCTGGTAAAATACAATAAGTTTACAAGTATCCACAAAATGTTATTTAAATTTTCCCGTAAAAAGAAAGAAATAATGTTTTTTTTGAATATATTAAACATTTTAGTTTGAGTCTCTATACAATATTCAATTCTACTAAATCCAATAATAAAAAAATAAAAGCGGCGTATTTAATACTATACTCTTCCTATGATAGTAGTCTAATTATTTAAATTTAGTTGTAATGGGTCAATTGGACTTTATTTAAATCGTAAGCTTCTTCAAACTAAATATAGGTAGGTTTTTCACATACTTATTATTTCTTTCCACTTTCATTAGAGTAGCACCAAAACAATGCAGTTTTTCCATCACCTGAAATGTTTTGAATTTTGTCCTTTTATAGATAGCGTGCTATAAATAGATATAGGTGAAATATAGAACTGTCATAAGAGAACTTTAAAAACTCATATTCAAACGATTATATTTAGATTACAAAGATTAATGAGGACTCAGTTTATGCATTCAAATTTCTCACTGAATTGAACATTGAAGGTATTTAGTTCAAGCCGGTTCTAACTGAATTATACTTAGAACTTTCCTGACCCCAATAAATTACTGAGCATTGAAACACAATGTTCTACTAACTACTACTAACTTTAGAATAAAAATAAAAACCAGATTTTTCTAGTATTTTGACCGTCAGAAGTTTATTTAACCTATTTTCGTTTTAGAAACATGCAAGTCATTTGTATTAATTTATAAAATTAGGCAAACCAAGACAATTTATTGAAAAAAAACAACACATGGAGTACATTTCAACTCAAAATAAATTATGAAATTATTGAGAAAAACAACATTCTGCCACTGATAACGAAATATTCAAAATACTACAAATCACTTAAAAACTGACTCAAACCGGTTTCAGATTTAATCGAGCAGACAAATTCTGAAGCGTCTGCTTGCCGTTCACAACAGCTCTCGCAATTTCTAATATCGATACTTTATTTAAAACTCAACAGCTGACCTTATTTGCTGATAACGGTCACTTGCTTGTGATGAGCGCGGATTGGGGTATGTTGCTATTGATTGCAGAAAACGCACAAAACAATCGTCTTTACCAGTTTTCGAAATGAATCTTTGATCACTGTTCTGAGATGTTTTTATTTTAATTTTTTTATTAAAAACTGGTACAAACTGGTTTGCGAGAAATCAGCGTACGCTTAATCGGCTATACATAGTACCAATATGAGTATGCTCGTATATAAATAATAACCATAAAATTGTTTTTTAATTGGAGTTATAAAAAATATATGCGCTGAATTTAACGCGTTACTTGTATAAGGTCAGTACAGAAACGAAACTCTCTTCAAAAAAAAAAATATATACGAGTATATATAAATAAACTCATCTATCTGGTCTGATGGGAAAAAACCAAATTAATTTAAAAAAATAAAATTTTTAATGAAATATTATAGCTTCAGAAAAACACGAAGTTAGTTATAACTAGTCTGTTTTTGTGTTTTTGGATTTTCTAGTTTCTGAGCTATTTATTAAGTTGTAATCCTCTACTGAAAGATTATCAGCAAAATTCTGTGAGGTGTTTTTTTTTTATTTTGATTTAAAAAAAGCGGTATTCATGTTCTTATTCAAATGCCAAAATGTCAAACTATTTAAGAACCAAATCCCAATTTGATAAAGTTAAATAAAAAAATATAAATGCCTAAAAAATTAATTGGATCCAAATGGTATAGAAATGTTCAGCATATGTCTAAATAAAATATAGCTTAATATTCTGTAAAAAGTGCATTACTTTAACATAAAAAAATTTTAGTGATTTTTTTTAATCTTTCTGATATTTCACTTATACAGCTAAGTCTGCCTTAGTTCGTACTGGGGTAGTAGATAAATAGGAATGAAAGGGAAATCAATTGAAACTCGTGCTTTTTAATCTGAAACAAGTGTTATGTCTTTACCTCAGCCGTAGTTAAATTTTTAAGCGATCCTCACTACAAACTTTCCTGCCAATAACTAAAGGGTGTTTTAAGCCAGTGCTAACTTTAATTTTGAACAAAACATATAAAATTTCATTAAGTATCTATTTATTTATGTTGGATCGAGAGAATCATTCTGCAATTAGTTTTTAAACACATCTTCGATGTCCACCTCGGCCAGATCTAATGAATATCTTCCGAGCACTGTTGCTATTTTGATGCTTTTTCCCCACCAGATTTGGTGCATTTTGAATTCATATATACATATATATGCATTTAATTTCGGTGGCACCAAATGTGATTAAGATCATACACTTTAGTACTATTTTTGTTTTATTTAAAAAGCACCAACAGTGTTCTGGCAACAGTATTCAATAAAAAACAAATTCTTCTTTACTTCCAAAAATAAATGCAACCGTGTGGCATAAATCGGCATTGATATTTTGATCATCTATTTCAATATTTTCTGCCGCTAAAACTAACTGTTATTGCATCATATTTAAAAATAATTATGTTATTGCATCATAGTAAAATAATTAATTTTTTAAATGAAAACTTATAAAATTGTTGTTTTATTTAGTTAACTGTTTGCGAATCCTGCTACTGGGCAGAATCACCGCTTCTGTCAAAGTACAGCTCGTCAAGTAAAAATGTGTTAATTGCGTACAATTCAATGACGAGTTGAAAATGGTTCTGTGACGAGTTGTACGCTCACGGATGTGGCGTTTCGGCCCCTGCTATAGAACTAACTTTTTAAAAATGTAAACAATTATCGATTCATAATACAATTTAATTTATAAATATACGAAAGCATAAGCCATTTTATGTTTAAGATTCGTTTAATAAGTTTTATTTAATTTATTTCTTAAAAAAAATTTAATTTTTTAACATAATTTAGTTATATATAATTTTTATTTATTTAGAGAGTATTAATACAGTAATTTCTTTATATAAGCCCCCCGGTCAATGGATTAGGTCAAGAAAAATCTCCATAAGCAATACATACATAGAAAATTCCCGTTTAAAGTATTTCCCGCTTAAAAAATCGCCCCGCTTATAACGTTGCAAATTTGTGAACCATTTGAAAAAACTCATGCAAAAATCCCCGCATAAAATAAAATATAAAGTTGACAGCGTTGTAATGATTTATTTTTATTTATATAAATGTGAATTAACATTTCTTTTTTTTAACATAAATACATATTAATTTAAAAAGTTATTACAACATAATTTCTTTTATTAAAACGAGTAGGGTGTTGTCTATGCAGTTTCCTATAAGAGCGGTTGTTTCTTAGGGCGAATTTTTTATATAAGCCAAAAATGGTTCATTAAACGGGTTTTTCGTATAAGCCCCAAAACTGCTTTTAACCGGGGAAAGTAGGAAAGTAAGTGAAGATAGATTGCCTAAAGATACCACGTCTAGAAATTTCTCTTAGATATCGTCGAAGTGCGTTCTACAGTCTAACAGCATTAGTGAAAAAAAGATTGGAACTAGTTAACAGTGACTATAAGATCATTATTTCTTCGAGAAATGCTAAACTGTAATTTATCGTAGAGGTAACGTGGCATTTTCGTTAGAATTATCTTATGTATGTATACAATAAATATAATGATTTGGTAACATTTTTTAAAAATCTTACATCTGGTGAATTTTTGGAGAAAAAGTGAATTTTTTTTCGTGTTTTTGGCGGCTTTTAGAATCGAAAAGTTGGCAATACTGCTTCCGAGAGGCAAAGTTTTTGACCAATTTTTCCTGCATTTTTGCCCGTATGTCCTCAATAATATAAATAATGTTGCCTTACAATCAGTGCTGCACTTGACAATTTTATATTGTGGCACGTTAAGTCTGAAAAGAGTAAAATAATAATAAAAATAAATAAAACAATAAGAGTTGTCATAAGGCTAGTGATTTTTTGAAGCAACTAACAAAGTGGTAGTGACAGCAGGCTATATTCACACAAACGGCGATCATATGTTGTCATTTGCCTGTATATTTTACTTTTTCTGTTTTTTTTACTTTTTTCATTTTCCGCTTTGTACCATTTTTAACAACCTATGTTTGCCAAAAGAACTGTAACTACCACCTTGTTAGTTGTATCATGGTTATAGGCTTGGTCAAGGCTTATTAATACAGGTTAAGTCACTTGAGAGAAGCTCGGTCGAACTGTCAGAATAGATAAAAAGAAATCAAGAAAAAAAAACCTGAATCTGTACAATTTTTAGCTAACAGCTACTTTGACAGTTCGAACAAAGGCAGAAAAAGAGTGCTTTCTCTGACTTAACCTATATTAATGAACATTGGGCTTGGTCGTTAATTTTTAGCACTATCTGTCACGTAGTATCTTCCTTATAAACAATTACACCTTGAGTCTGACCTGCAAATTTCATAATGGAAAAAAGTTGAGCAAAGATTGTGTTTAAAAGTGTGTCTTTATCAATAGAATATCTTGTCCGGATGCATGGAAAATGTTGCAGAAAACCTATGGGGAGTCTGCTCTAACACGTACGCAGACATTTGAGTGGTATACATTTTTTAAAGAGGGTCGTACATCAGTTGATAACTTGCCTCACCCTTCTCGTCCAGCAACATCAATAAACGATGAAAATGTCAAAAAAGTAAAGGAAATTGTGCTCGAGCATCCTTGAGTGACTTGTGCCAAAATTGCTAAATTTTCTTCAAAAAGAATTTCGCAAAACTGTAGCGCAGGTGATGCTTTTAATGAACGATACGGACATTCTGCGCATCATTATAAGCAGAGCCTTATTCAAGGGAGTTTCAGGGGTTCTGACACCCCCGAGATATGGAACTATTATACCTTCGATTTAAGATAAACATTCGCGGGCACTTTTCGCGGCCTTAAATTGCTTTCAGCAGAACAGCAAAACCAACGAAAATTTTGCCGCGTCGTGCTACCGCAAGTTTTCAACGCAAGGATAATCCGCTTATTTGGCTTTATTTTGTGAATCTTGGAAAGTCAAAGCAAAGCAGCACTAAAAAGAACTTTAAGCATTTAAAATATTTACTTCAAATATCTACGCAAGCTTACACAGTATTTACTTTGTAGTGCTACGAACGTATAAGAAATTATTTTATTGCTTTCCTTTCATTCTTCCGTTATTATGTGTGCTTATGTCCTTTTCTTTCGGAAGCTTTTTATATTCATTCGCTTGGCTTAGTTCCAATGTGTGCAACTTGTTGGGCTACAAATCACAATGGTCTGCTAAGATTTAAAAAATTTTAGCCAGTCATTATAGAAGCACTGGAAGAGCTTCAGTACAAAAGTAGATATTGAAGTTTTGTTAAAAACAAATGTGTACATAAAATCTATAATTGCGAGTGTGTTTATCGTAAGCTTATTTATAACATCGACAGCCTTTTAATTAACTTTGCCATTGTGTAATATACTACAATCACCTTAATCTATAAAGGACAATAGAGTACATAGAATTATTAGTTTTTTGATGGAAAAGTTAAGGAAATATTCAATTCTGCCAATCGACTTGCAGAATTACATTTATTGTCTGTAAATGAGGAAATAAAAATTCCACCTGTAGCTTCCCTGTAGGAAAATCAACTAATTTAAAAGTAGTTAATATAGTTTTTTGTCAACCACAACTAGTTGAAATTCTGACTTTTTTTCCATAAAACGAACTAACATATTTTGTATGGTGATGTCCGCTAAATAAGTCAATTGACTTTCGTCTGCATATATATTCAACTACTTGTTAAATTAGTTATATTTAAACTATTTTTTTAATTACTTTAAAATAACCAATTGAAAACTATTACTGATGGCCTAAAGTTAATAATATTTGATGAAATAACATGGTTAAATATATATATATAAACTTGTAATCTAATAAAAATTTGCAATTAAAACATGTCCAAATCAGAGTAGTTGCCGCCATAATATAATTCAAAGTAAATTATCAATCACTTGTTTTTAAGTAGTATTTCAATTACTTATATATAATGCAATAAAAACTATTTAGAATTGAAGTGGATGACGGCTTAATATAATTCAAAGTAGTTCATATACTGATTTATTTTAAACTAGTTTTTTAATTAGTTGTTTTTAAAAACAAGTTAGTTTGTTCCTATAGGGTTGTTATAAAAAAAAAAGAGTCAACACTAGCACAAACAATCCGGAAACATAACTTAGAGTCGGAATTGTCATCTCGTTTCTAGATGATATTTTAAATCAACTACAAATAAAATTTATTGAACATAAAATGATTTTTGTAAAACTTAACAATTTTATACCATCTGGTTGCTGCAAAAATAAAATTGTCTCTGATGCAAACGATTTAAATTTGTACGTCGACTTTTTTGACAGTGAAATATTAGTTGCAGCATTTAATATGTGGAAAACAAAATGGGCAAAGCGTTCTTCATCTGCAATAAAAGTATTAAATGAATGCAACAAAGAGTTTATTCCGCCAATTTTTTTCTTTTTTAAAAATATATGCCACTATATCAGTTTTTAGTTACTTGTACTCATGGTGTAAGAAAACCAGGTGGAAGCGAATTTTTCACCTCACTTTAAATTGCCCCGGGTCTCTCAAAAAATTCTGACAGGGAGAGAGCAACTGTTGATTAGTGCCAAATTTTATTGGCTGCGTTCAGCAGGTACAACTTTTGTGCAACCGGTTAGTGTGTGTCTGCTGAACGAAAAAATATCAGTGTCTAATCATAACATGGGATAATGTCTGTCTTTCGCCGCACTTTATATTTTTGATACATTTGCTCAACGTTTTCAGTAGTTCCAGTTAAAAATTTGGCTTTTTTAGAATAAGTGTGCTTTTATAACAAATGAAATAAATAACGCAAAATATAACGAGAAAACACAATTTTCCCCTATTTGATCACTTTTAAAACAATTGTGTTCACAGAAATAAAAAATGAACGTAAACTGATACCTGATCAGAGACACAACATGTTGTACCCATTATTCAATTATTATTAGGTTGTTCAGATATTTGACGTCAACTCACAAGAAAAATAGCTTAAACACATTAACGACTACAACATTGCCACATGATTCAATTATTATAAGGTTGTCCAGATATTTTACGTCTACTCACAAGAATGTATACTCTTATTTGAAGAGGAGAGCAAAAGAGCAATTTTGTAAGGACATCTTATTTGAAGAGGAGAGCAAAAGAGTAATTTTGTAAGGACATAAAAATCACGCAGTTGCCGAAATATCATACCTTTTCATAGTACAAACCAATAAAGATACATTTAACTACTACTTTTTGAAATACTTGCTTAACCAAAATATTATGAGCTTTACAAATGTTATGGTCACATTTTAGACGTAGAATAATATTGGAAAAATAAAACTTCTGAATGTTGTACGCATTTCATACAGAGTTTGTATGAATATTTTTATTACATATCGCACACTAAATACAAAACAGTCACAACTCAAAATTTTTAAATTTCAAGGTGAAGCCAAAAACAATTTTATTTTTGAAGGAACTCCATACAAGGCAATGAGACAAAAGTTTTTTTTTAATCTATAGAGAAAAAAGATGTGTACAAAATGTATTTGTTGTGTTACAGCCAATGTATATGATCACTACGAATAGTTTTACATTAAAAAGTAAAAATTTGTAAATTTTGAGTTGTGACTGTTTTGTATTTAGTGTGCGATATATGTATTTTTTATATTTGAGTAAAAATAAGTAAAAATTATATAGTCAGTTCATATGTAAAATTTATTGGAATAATGTTTTCAAAATAGTTTAAAATAGTTTCTTTAACCAAAAGTAAAAAAAAAGTGATTTTTACATTTGTGTTTGGGAAAATCAAAAATTTTTACTTTTTTCCTCTTTTGACAAAAGATAGCTAGTTTTGTTTAGTCAACGCAGAGCTTTTTTTTTAATATTATATATAAAACTATATTTTATAGTTAATGGTTGTGTTATGCCTTCTAAGTGTTTCGTGATATAACCATTGTCATTTTTTCAAGAACGTAAAAATATTTTTGATGTAGAATTACGTCTTACAGCACGTTTGGCATTTTTGGGGTTCTTTTCCACAAAATTTTTTCAAGCACATCCTAACGTTTTTGGAGGACACTTTGGAATATACTTACAGCCTTTAATATTCATCTTACAAAGATAAGATATATGTCAAAAATCAGTTATATCTTATATCTATATAATAAGAAAAATCATGCATTGATGCTTCAGTTTCTGCTGACGTTCTTATGGTTGTTGCTTTTGTTCGTGCTGAAATCACAAACGCAACATCGTGTTGTTTCTTGGAATGAATTGTTTTACAAATATTTCTCAGTAACGGCTTGTATTGTTGTTGTTATTAATACGTGTGTAAAATTTACATTTATGTTATATATGCATATCAGCTGTTTTAATTTTTATCGTTTGTTATTGTTTTTGTTTATCTTCAGCGAGATAAATACAATAAACAATACAGATGTATTATAGAGATGTGCTGTAGAGCCAGAATATAGCTACAAAAATGTGTATTACTACTACGCAGGTTTACATATACAGAGAATGCGCATGGTCATTGTGATATGAAAACTCTATTGATTCTTTAAATATCATAGTAAATTCGAATTATTTATTGAACTAATTTTATACTTATTACAGATTAAAAATATATTTTGTTTGTTAAAATTTCAAATTTTCAAATTAATTTAAGACATATATAAGCTCTTTACTTGGGAAAAATAAAAAATTCATATTTTTCCGAAATATTTATTTCCATTTATTAAACCTAAGATTGAAATAAATTTATCAAAAAATATAGCAAACAAAAAACTGTACGTCTACGATAATATCTGTGTCTTTTGTTTACATAAAATAAGGGTATGTCAAATATCTGGATAACCTTATAATGGCTGCATTCTATCGGAAAGAGCACTCAGGTAGCGAAGTAGCATAAAGTCATGGCAGAATTATAAGGTAGGGCCGACTCGGAGAGGAATGAAGTAGAAAGCAGAATAAAGCGGGCTAGATGTCAAAATCAGCTGTTCATCTCACGTTTCTTTATGTTCTTTATGTTTCGCAGTCGATTTTAGGTAAACATATTTACAGGTTTTTTTGCCAATTTAAGACTTCTTTCACATTTTAAAGTTGTTATTACACTGTTTTAATAATATTTTCACTCAAACTATCACAAATTTAACACACGCGACCGCACTACTAGCAACTTGGAAACATACAATTTTTTCTTCATTTGCAATTCCTAGTAAATTCGTCGTTTTGACAACTTATCAACCTTTTCATTATCCACTATTCGTTGACGCGTGAGAAACTGAGCCAACCGGCCCTACCTTATAATTCTGCCATGCATATAGTGATACTTTCTGCTGAACTATTTTTTTTCGAAACATCAAACGGCAAACAGCTGTTCGACAATAAATGCTTTTTGTCACAATTTTTTTTTTTTATGTACTGTGTGCACACGTTTCAAACAAATAGTTTTAATTAAAAGCACTACTAAGCAATTTAATAAAATATTTAGCATAAAATAGCATAGCATAAAATATTTTCGCTACCTAAGATGGCGACCGCTCAGGGAACGTGTTGAGCGAGCACTTTATGCAACATACCATTCAGCCCGAAAGTTGTTCAACAGCTACGTAGCAAATTTTCCGCTGAATGCAGCCAATGACTGAAACATGGTTGTACCTGCTGAACGCAGCCATTTATTTCTACTGTTTTTGACAGATGCGGGTACAATTTTTGTGAGAGAGGTGAAAAAAACGCTTTCCCTGGTTTTCTTACACCATGCTTGTACTGTAGTGCGATCCTTTTCAACATTAAAAAAGCAAAAAACTTATTACGGAACTCAACAGGACAAAACAGACTAACTGCCTTGGCGTTGATGAGTGTGCATTGAAGATTTAATATTGATACTGAAGAGGTTATCAAAGATTTTGCAACAAAAAACGTCAAGGGTTGAATTTTTTATTATAAGTTTCCTTTTGCTTGTTATTCTTGCGTTTGTTATGCACCTATGAAATTTAGTTTTTGATATTTCTCCTTTTTTATGTTTTTTTTTATGCTATATATTGTTTTTAAAAAATGTATTTTTTTATTCCATTTCGACGTTTTTATTTCCATTTTGACTTTTAACGTTCTCCTTATATATGAATTGTTTTTGAGCATTAAGCATTAAAAAGAAGCCGTATATATACTTATTTATTGAAAAATAGTTTTTATTTCGGCTTTAGGTCTGTTTTATTTTTTTTTTTTTTTTTTTTTTAACTCGATATTTCGAACCGTCATCGACAGTTCATCATCAGGAGAACTATTAAAAACAACAAAAATTACAACATTAGAAACAATATAAATCACAAAACCGATTGCTTATATAAAACAAATATATCGTATTAGTAATTATAAACACAGTACACAGATCATTTTAACAATTTAAAAACAGATTTAATAACAATTAATGTTTAGAAATTACATTTTAAATTTTACACTAAGCACTAAGTAGGCAGCGACAGATTTGTGTTTATTGGTTGCACTCCAAAATTATTTGAGATTTGTTTATGGTTTCTTTGGTTTCTCTTTTGTCCATATTTCGTTATTAGATGTCTGTATGTTTGTGCGCATTTTTCGGTGTCCACTTTGTAGTTTAGTCTTTTCTCCAACGGAACGTTAATGATGTGTAGCATTTCTAATGTCATTCGTTTGTGGTAGTTACTCTCTTGTTGTAGTATCTCCACGTCGTCCAAGTTTGCTATGTGTTGAGCTTTTGCACAGTGGGCTGCAAGTGCTGTTTTTTGTTCCATGGGCTTAAGTGTAATTTTTTGATCAGATTTGTGTCCTGCCATTCTTGTCTTGATAATTATCTTAATACGTGTGTGATGTTTTGAATAATAATTAATGATTCGTCCAGATGCTGTGGGTTTTTGATACCAATCTACTTTGATGGTGTTATTTTCCCTTATTATAAGGGCATCTAGATAATGTAGTTTGTTATCTATTTCTTCTTCTTTTGTTAATTGTATTTGTTTGTGAAAGTTATTCAGCGTGTCTAGAGTCTTTTGAATAGCGTCTCGTTTGATAATAGCAAATAAATCGTCCACATATTTCGTTAAGAGCCTGGGTTTTTCTTGCAATGATTCTATGGTCGTGTCTAGTAGTTCTTCCATAACTATATCCGCTATAATAGGCGATAGGGGTGAACCCATAGGCATTCCTTTTCTTTGTTCAAAAACCTTTTCATCATGTTTAAAATATCTATTACCTAGGCAAAAAGTCAAAATGTTAAAAAATAGTTCTTCAGGTATCGCTGTGTGGTTTTTGATGATACTCCATTTTTTCTTAATGGTGTCCTTGGCAAAATTAACGGGTATGTTAGGAAAGAGTGAAATAACGTCAAAAGATATTAATATTTCATCGTCAGTAATTCTGGTATTACGTAATCTTCTTTTGAGTTCAACCGCATCCTTTACATTGTATTTGGACTCCAATGTCAGATTCTTTAAAATCGTCGCTATATATTTGCATAGTCCATGTGAGGGAGAATTGATCGAGGAACAGATGGGTCTGAGTGGGACTCCTTCCTTGTGTATTTAAGTAAGTCCATACATGCGCGGTGCTGTTGCTGTTTTTATTGTCAATTTGTTTTTTCCATCGATGTGATTGTTTCCATTTTGAAAAAAGAAAAAAAAATAAAGCAGACCTAAAGCCGAAATAAAAACTATTTTTCATTTACCAAATTGGAAGGTCAAAAAATAAAGAATATTATCATACTTATTTATTTTTATAAATTTATTTACAATCTGCATAGTGGCTCTATCCAGATGAGCCGATGCCCAAAAAACCACGACGTTCAATATTATTTGAGCGTTTTAAAACGTTTGCTTAAGAATATTCTGCGAAAGAGGCCAGACTTGTGGACGGCCAATTCATGGTTTTTGCATCACGATTATGTACCCGCTCACACATCACGCATTGTACGCGATTATTTTACTAAAAACGATGTCAATATTGCTCGACAAGCGCCATATATGACCCCGTGTGACATTTTCCTATTGCCTAAATTCAAATCGAGACGATTGAAGTCATCAACTGGAATTCGCATTCTAAAATCGCCCTACCAAAAATGTTTTTAAAAATGGAAAAAAACGTTGGCATATGTGTATCGCCTCCAATAGTGTTTATTTTAAGCATATTCGAGCCAATTTTAAGCAGAAGGTATGAGTGCCTTATAAAAAATTTACCAAACCGGAATTTTTTAAATCCTTGCACAAAAGCATATGCACTCAGTTCTGTTTTTACACGGTAGATACGTTCCCAAAGATTTCGTGCAAAAAAAATCGTGTAAAAAATTCGTTGCACTTAGGGAAAAGTAGAAGATTGGTTCCAAATTTAACAAATCTGTAGAAATAATACAATAAACCATTTTTAAACTCATATTGGAGCGTTATAGCTAATATTTGCGTATATTTTTATTTCATAAACTTATAAAAGAATGCAAAAAAAACAATTTCATAAACTTATAAAAGAATGCAAAAAAAAAAAAACAATTTCAGAAACTTGGAAAAGAATGCAAAAAAACAATATAGTACACATACAATACAATAGGGACGACTGTTGACATGAATGTTTACACGCGGCAACACGGGAGTATAATAAAATTAAAAATTTTATTGCGGTGAAAACTGTTAGTATTAAAATTGTTATTTTCAGAATTTGGGTCAATCGTGTTAAATCAAAATAAAGCGTGTAAAAAGAAAATAAAGATTTATTTTTAATTCGTGTTAAATCAAATTCGTGTAAAAAAGTAAAAACAAAACTGTGTGTATTTA
The DNA here is from genome assembly GCA_914767935.1 of Coremacera marginata. Lineage (NCBI taxonomy): Eukaryota > Metazoa > Arthropoda > Insecta > Diptera > Sciomyzidae > Coremacera > Coremacera marginata. The sequence continues at coordinate 129,972,655 of OU612044.1, forward strand.
TAAATTAAAAAAAAAAAATAAATTTAATGACCCAAAAACAGTCCACCTTTAATAGCTGATGCATGATTATGAAGACATTTTTATTTTTAAATTATAAAATTGAAATGTTGGAATTATTAACACAGAGAACAGCAATTACGTAAAAATAAATTAATAGTAAAAATAATAACGGTAATAAAAAAGTTGTAGAACTTAGATTATTGTTAATAGTAAGTGGTAGAAATAAAAAATGTCGGAAAACGTGGTTAAAAAATGGCTGCACTGCTTTCAATGCGTCGATTGTTGTTGGTTTTCCAGCATAGACTAGAGACTTTACATATCCCCAAAGATAATAATCAAGAGTTGTGAAGTAACAAGATCTTGGATACCTATTTATAAGTATATTGCGTGAAATAATCGAAAATATCTTTCGATAAACTGATTGTTTTGTTTGCTGCATTGCTGTCCTGCTGGAATCACATCTCTTCCAAATTCATGTCATTCAATCGGTGAACGCAAAAAAGCATTAATCATGGCTCTATAGTGAATATCCTTGACCGTAGCACACTGATTAGTTTAATTTTTGAAAAATATGGCCTGATGACTCCACCATGTAAATTATATTCGCTTCAAATTCTACAGTTTAGTAAACATACACATAATTAAAAAAAAATAATTATATAATTTTTAAATTTGAAAAATAGCGTATCCAATGCCAGTTTTTTTTAGTCTCATTCACTGCAATTTCAACGCAAACGATGGTCATTCGGCTTTAATTCCTGCATGTACTAGATCTTGTAAGCCTTCAAGCTGTTATGTCAAAATTTGGTTGTTCTTTAGCATTCTCTTGAACGAATATAATATTTTCTTCAGTACACACTCTTCTTATGTGTCTCGGTGCCACTATATCTTGTAAACAAAAAATATTGTGCGGAAACGGTCAACGGTACGGCGAATAGCGGCCTCATATGGTCCATAATTGGGTATAAAATGGTGGAAGTACTCTATAAGTTTTGCGCAAATAACTATATTTTTAAAATTTAAAATTTGGTACATTGTTAAAGAATGTTTGTTATCACGATAACATTCTAAAGACTACTGAAGAAAAATTACACTAACAGCTTGGAATCTGACAATTGCTTTGACAGATGTGAAATTAATACTGTTTAAAAAAAGACCCCTTTGAAACCCGGAACCCTGGTTGCAATATAGGCAATATATTAATAATGAGGCGATTTGTGTATTCAACATTTAAATGAGCCAATCAGACTTAACGTTAGAAATTTTTATCAATTATAATTCAGTATTTTTTATTAATTCCCGATTTTCTTATTGGTCATGTAAGGGCTACACTTAAACAAAGTCTTTGAGAACTGTTACATTTCAAAATGTTTTCTATTGGCCTTTTTGAAAGCAGTGTTATACCGCCGACCCCTTATATTTTGATTAGGAATACTATTCCTGAAGTATAAGAATGGTTTTTTTAATATACTACACAGAATAGCCATTTATGGAAATATTTACAACTAGTTATCCCGTTTGATTTTGAATTGATAAAAAAAAATCGTTGCAAACTTACGAAATAAAGATGTGTTCAGTGCCTATAAGAAATTCTGTTTAATGAGTGAAAGAAGAACATTCGTTTCGGAAAATTTTTAACATATCAGACTAATGCTTAAAGAAAGGATAAAAAATATCAGCCTTATTTGATAGTTTTTCTTAAACAATCGTTCAGCACTTGTTTAGGTACGCACTGTTTATGGCTTAACGCATCCTCTACCCAACCTTGCTTAAATTGTCATTTATAAGCATTTTTTATTCATTACTTAATTTTGAAAGGTTTGTGTTTAAAAAATCGAAAATCTTTTACAAAAATTAAGAATTCTTGTGCATTTGCTAATCTGTTACTGAAAAAATGTACTAAAGAGGCCGGATATGGAGCATGTCTATGATAAATTATCATAAACATCAACCTTAATCGAGAAGATGACAAAAATTATAGGTTAAGTTTACGCAGTCTCGCGTTTTCATAGCGAGTTAACCCCGAGGAAACACCGAGTAAACTCGTTATGGAAAATCAGTATTTTATCGTCTCAACAAGTAGTGTACACCCGGGGTGGTGTAGCATTAAGGGTATATACAAAGTATGGAAAAAATAGTGCCAATTCCGCTCACTTTTCTAGACTTTAAACTGCTCATTATACCAAATAATGTATGTGCAAAATTTGGTTGAAGTCGAACAAATGGTGTAGGAAGAGTTTGATTCGAATTCAATTGACACGAACCTTGCTTTATTCCGCCCAATTTTCTATTCTAAAAACTGCTCATTATACCAAAGAATATATGTGGAAACTTTGGTTAAAGTCGGACAAACTGTGGAGGAGCTGTTGGGGTACATACAGACATGATTATTTTCAGATGGGCGGAAAAAGTAGGCGTGGCTACATTAATTTATATAGTGACATTTATATATATATATATACACACCAAGTAAAATTATCGAAACATGTACTAAATAGTTCATATATAGTAGAAAAAGTAGTTATGGTTCGACCACGCCCATTTTTAGTGCAGTTTCCGAGAGTGACCATACGAACTATATTAAAAAATTGTATTCCAATACAAATACATTCGTCTGATATATAGCATTTTTATTGATTTGTGGTCGGTAATAGGGGGTGTGGCAATTTTTTGGTGGCAATTTGTTATGCGAGATATGAACCTTGATAACAGAGGTTGTAAATTTGGTGCCCTTAGGTGTTACCGTTCCTGAGATCTTACCGGACACCAGCCTTTATATATAGGTATAGAATAAATTGACGGACTGTCAAAAAACTTTCTCGAAGATATTTCGACCATTTCATGAAAAAACCAAAATCGGGGAATCAATAACTCAAAACTAGTAAATTACTTTAGTATACTTTCTCGTAAGTACTTTCCTACAAAAAATGTGCAAAAACTCTGAGTTAAAAATTTTTTAACATAATTTACAAGTAAAAAATTGCTTATATGAAAAAAATTAATTTTCTTTCATTAAAGAACAGATTTCATCTCAAAAAGTTAAGTTCTTTGTTTATGTGACTGTTTAATACATTCATTATAAAAGGGAGAGTAGGCAGTTATTCTGAATTAACGATGTTTTTTCTTTAAATTGTGTTGAAAAATATTTGCTATTTCGAATTTTTTTCACGATTCTTGAATCAACGTACTTGTGCTAAAGTATGACGGAGTAATCCACTTGTTTTGAACCATTGATTCCCGGATTTTGGTTCACTTTTTTCATGAAAGGATTTCTACGGTTGCTTCTTAGTGAAAGCTTTTTGGCCGGCCGTAGCGCTATAAGATCGTAATAAATATTGATAAGATTAATTTTTTTATAATAATCTATAGTCTATAGTCATTTTTTTGAGAAACGAACACAAAAAGTGCAGAATTCTTAAAGAGGGCAGAAAAAATGCAGCATTTTTTCGAGAAAAGAAAACGTTATAAGCCCTTTCAACAAAAATGTAACTCAGCTATAGCAAAAAATGTCGAACACACGACCGAGTAGAACATTTTTCTACTCATATCGTTAAGTCGTACTTTGGTCGTATTTTATCTCTCCTTCTTGTTTTACTTCTTGTTTTAGTTTTGTGAGATATGTTTTTATTAAAAAAAAATTAAATAATTCTCCATGTTTTAATTAAAAGTAAACAAAATTATTTGTACATGTTTAAAAAAGCTCGAATAAAATCGAGAGTCCTAGTTTTTTCTTTAAATTGGTGTTTAGTATATTTACCAAAACTGCGCAACTAAAGCGTGCTAAAAAACAATCCAGTTGAACAGTTTCGGTGAATGCTAAACATCAATTCAAAGAAAAAACACACTGATGTTTTGCATAAACTTGTTTTGGTAACTCAATCTTTTTAAATTAACATCAATTCAATCATTTGTATATTAAGTTTAAGAACGTATATTAAGTTTTTCAATCTCTATCCTTTCTCTCATTTTTAGTTCTTTTAAAGCATTTCTCTCTTTCATTTCAATCTCCAATATTTTCATCTTTTCTTGGCTTTGAATTTCTGTCTCTCTGCACTTTATCTCTTGTTTATGCTTTTCCTTATTGAAGTAGTATTCTTTTTCCTTAAGCAGCAGCTCCTTTTCTTTAATTTTAAATTCCATGTCCAGCTTTTCTTTTTTAATTTCCACCCAACTGGAGTGGACTTCAAGTACGTCTGCGAGTGCTGTGCGGGAGTAAACACCTTTGCGAAAAGTCTTTGCCTTTGTCTTAGCTTGTGGCACTTTGGGCAAAACTTCAACTTCTTCGCAGATAGAGTCTCCGACAACATCAAACATAGTGTCAATTTCAACCTCATCTGGAGACGGCCCTGAAGAGTCTAACCAAGGTTGATTTATAAGGTTGTCGCAGGGCTGATTGCACTTTCTTCTCAGTACCCATAATTGTCAAAACCAGCCAATTTTGCGAATGACTACGAAGGAAAAACGGATGATAGAAGAGAGCACTTGCAGATTTTCTATGAGCTGTCAACTTCGATTTGACAATTATGGGTACTCGCTCTCTCCCTTGCGACAACCTTATAAATCAACCTTGAGTCTAACGTGTAGCTTTCTTCGGTATACAATATGAGAGCATTTGATGTGAACTCTCTGTAGCCAAATATTTCGTCTAAATCGTCGAAAAGAGGAAACATTCTTTGCACAACATCTGAAAGCACTTCTAGTTACAGAAACTATGATTAACAAATAAAAAATGAATAAAAATTAATAATGAATAAAAACTTAGTAACTAATATGAAATGAATAGTGAATAAAATATGAATAATGGAATAAAAAAAAAAGAATAATTGAAAATTCTGAAATTCTTTGTGAAATGCATTCTTTATGCATAGCATTCTTATAAATAAAAAATGTATTTATTATTAATTTTTTATTCATTACTCACTTCTTATTCATTATTCACTTGTTATTCATTATTAATTTTTTATTCATCATTCACTTGTTATTCATTATTCATTTTTTATCCATTATTCATTTAAAAAAAACGATTAATTTTTTTCATGGCTTCTTTGCAAATGATATAGTTTTTATTCATGGCCTCGGTGCAAATGATTAAATTTTTATTCATGGCTTCGTTGCAAATGTATAACAAATAAATAATGATTTAAAATTAATAATGAATAACAGTTTGCTGAATGCTACCATAAATAACAAATGTAAACAATGGCAGAAACTTGCTTTTGCTGCCTGTCAAATTAAAATTAAATTGAAGCCGACGGCAACGGCAGGCGACAATGTTGAGTAACAAGTCTCCAAAATTCGTCCCATAAGAAATACATGTAAATGAAAACTGAGAATTGGCGCTTGCCACTCGTCGCGCACATTATGTTCGGGCTATAACAGAGTATTGCGATTCTGGTATTATAGCTTGCACACATCGACGACGGCTGCAACAGGCTGTCAAATTATTAATGATTTTATATCGACGGCAAAACGCTGCCATGATATAATAATTACAAGGTAGGAGTGAGAGTCCTGTAGGCAACCATGAGTTGTCAAAAACACATCAGAAAAGAAAAATCGAATAAGCAGTAAAACAGATGACAAGTTAAACTTTGTATTGATTTTGACAATTGTTGGTTGGCGCTCTGAGGAAAAAATAAGTTTGTTAAGGTTACCTGGTATAATTATATCATGATCGCTGCAGCATTAGAGCAGTGCCTGTCAAAAATAGTAATGAGCGTGGGTTGGTGAGCAGCCAAATTTGTTCACTAAAAAAATCTATTCAAATTCAAAAATTCAGCTAAATTCAAAAATATTAACTTAACGCAATGTATTTTTTTTGTGTAACTAAGTCAAAAGAGTTTTAAAAATCGTATGTTCACTTGTTTAAGGAGTACAGCTTGTAAGGAAACAAGAAAAATATGATGGGATTTAAGTTGTGTTCTATGTGTACTTTAATATAATTATTAATGCTTTGATTGCAATTTCTTATAAGTCAAATATTTTTTAAATTGTCTGTCTTTAATGAATTGCGCTATGCTAAGAGAGTAAGAATACGTGTGATAAGAAATACATGTAAAAAAATTTGACAGATGCAACAAAGTTGCTGTCGTCGTCAATGTGTTCAAGCTATTAAGAATACTGACTTCGAACTTGCAGAAATTTCTTAACAAAATAGTACCAAAGTAGTACTCTTCCTAATTTGCGCAACTCTGGTGTCTATTGATAAATAGACCAAATGTCAAAAAAGCATTCAGTCAGCTGGTAAATATTAATGTTATGTGTTTTTGTGTTCAGTGCGGCGAAGTGCAGGAATTTTTACCTTCTTGCAGAAGAACGTATCGTCTGCTTTAAACAATAAACAATACCGATAAAAAATAGATAATAAAGTTGTGGAATTTTCTTTTATCATTATTTGACAAAATATATGTAGACACAAACGAAATACGTATACAACACTGAAGTTCAAATTTAGAAAAGGAGTCAATTCTTAAGTGAGTTAAACAAAAATGTATTATTTGTATAAATTAAAACTAAACGAAAGACTAGACAGACAACACGTCATTAATAAGATTACAAAAATAGCAAATTTAGGTTAATGTAAAGAGCTCTTATTTTTGTATATTTGACAAATAAAATTCACAGCTTCGTTGTCCAACCAATTCAGCTAATATTTTTCTTCAGCCTAAAATTAACTAATATTTCTACTATTTCCATTAAAGCGCGTTCTTAAAAGCTTATTATATGAGCTTTTATTTTTATAATAATTTGTTTATAAATATATTAAATCTGGGTGTAAGCATGAATTTCTTGTAAGTATTTTACGAAATATATAACAAAGAATATGTGGAATTGTATGTATAAACTGTCAATGCAATACGCATTCAATTTTGGTAAAAGGTTCAATGCACCTGATGCTTAGGAAGGCATAAGAAGTTGTGGCATTGTATTTTTATTTTGAAATCAATTCATCCTTTTTCAGCTCTTTATTCTTTGTATCAAATATCGACAGTATCAATACACAAATAGTATAAAGGAACGCGGACAAATGTATTTTCTGTTAAAATAGCATCAGACAATTGTTCCTTAAAAATATGCAATTCAATCCAATTTATTTCAAATAAGATTCAAAAATTATATTTGGTCCTTCAAGACGGATTATTTTTGTTAGTAGAAACCGTATTAAAATGCCGATATCTTTGCTGGCATCTTTGTATGCAGTGTCAACACGTAACTTATTTGTTAATAAATAAACTTATCTTCTTTAAATTCAATTTTAACACATCATCGCAGTTTGCAAAAGAATAAAAGTTGCAAAAAGATGTGTTTGCTTACTTATTAAGATCTGCTTGAATATCTTTATTAACTTAGTAAAATTCTAGATAAAAAGATGTCTGTAAGCTGCGCCTGCCAATTAAATAATTACTGATACATAAAACTGTTTTTACATAAGTTAATATGGTGTAGATTATAGACGAAAGGAAAACAGCTTAAAATTTACAAATGTTTATGTTAGTCAAGAAAAATTTCGTTATGGTGTTACAATTAATACTGCAGTTATTCTTATAGAAACGAATTTTATGTTTTCCAGACCTGCATTGTCAAAAAAAGTAAACATTTTCAATGAAACTTTTGACTCGAATGATGAAATTTTGAATGAGAGATTGCCGGAATGAGAGTATTTAGCATTTAACGAAAATTGTCAAAAACTATACTTGCTTCAGGGGCCATAAAATTAAAATATAAGGAAATCGATTTTCGTTTTTCGATTAATGCATGGTTTAAATTAATCATTTGTTGGCGATAGCGTTGTGTATTAGCGGTTTTGGAGGGCTTCAAAAGTTCATTATACACAATACCGCTTTGGTCCCACCAGACACAGAGCATGGTCTTCTTGCCGAAGCGATTTGGCCTTGGTGTTGAAGGACCAGCTTCGTCAGGTGAAAGCCACAATTTTTTCCGATCGGGTTTTCAAAATAAATCCATTTTTGCTACCCGTCACAATTCGATGCATAAATGATTTACTTTCGTGGCGCTGAAGCAGCATTTCACAAGTAACTGTGAGTTTCCATTTAAGCGAGTTCATTGAAATCGTGTAGGACCCATTTACCGAGCTTATTGATCTTCCCCATTGCTCGTAAATGCCTGCTGATTGTTTCCAATTGCCGTTGAGTTTGATTTGGGTCATCATCCGATAACTCTTGCAATTGCTCGTCTTCGAATTTTTGTGGTCTACCTCACTCTCTTTCACATTGAAATCACTACTCTATACTATAAATCATCGAATCCATGTCTCACATGTTCTAATTGTTGAAGTGTGTTCACCATATGTTTATACCAGCAAACGATGAAATTCAACAGAATTTTTCTTTTCATTAAATAAAAAAAGCAATGCGTGCCGCAAATGTACTTTTTCAAGCAAAAAACTCGACATGATCACTGAACGATAAAACAAAAACTCTAATTGTTAGCAGACTCAACTTGTGTGTGTTTGTAGTTAAATGTCAGACCAACAAAATGACGTATGTGCCAAATTCATACGCTGCGTACTTTTCGCTGGTTCCATCTCTTAGTCAAATCGGAAAGAACTTATGCCTACACCTGGTAGTGGTTCACAGCTTATTTAATGAAGTGTATACTTTCAACTTTAAGACTTTATAACAACAAAAGTAACAGGAATATAAAAAATAAATTGTGTAGTCATTTAAAAGAACTAGAAGTCTAGTTTAACAAAGACACTTTGTTAATTGTGAAAATATGCATTTTAATAACTTACAAATAAGAAAACAAAAATGCTGCTCATCTTCATCTCATAGCTTTTCTATTTGAAAATTTTCATATTAATACTCAATTTCGGTCTCATCCGAACCAAATTCGATGCCTAATCTACTTTTATGTCACATAGATCATAGTATTCTATCCATATTATCACAGCGTTTTTAAGTTTCTTTTCCAGTTACTTTCTGCTACTTATGCGCAAATTTTCATTACTGTAGCATCAACGAGTACCGAAATAAAGCACTTTCCATATTATTAATTAATTTCTGTTTACATCCAGATACTTCAGTTACCTACTACAAGATGATGAAAGCAGCTGACCTATTCTGATCTCGTATCAAATTTCATTACTTTTGCATCAGTCTGTACCGAATTGTAATCCTTTCCATTTAATTATAGAGTTTTTTGTTTCATTTTCTGTTACTTTCGGCTACTTCCTGTTGCAAGCATTTCCTGCAAGGTGATAGAAACTATGTGCATAAAAAGAAAATATTTAGAATCTACAACTACATACTGCCAAAATATTTGGAGGAGATAGTGTGCAAATTTAGTTTTAGAAAACAAAGGTAAATTTTAAGTTTGAACACTTATATTTCTAGGCTATAACATTGTTTTAACCGGTAATGATTAAATAGTTGAAAATAACTTGCAAGACAAGAAAAATGCATAACATCCTGTATCCAAAAATCTAGATCTAATGGGACATAAATAAAAATGGTGGGCACGGTCGCTGATTAAGGTGCTACTTTGATATGTCATGAAAATTAAACAACACTTTTAAGTATAATTTCCGGTTACATTCAGCTACTTCCGGATGATCCTATTGAATGCAAGACGATAAAAACTGACCTGGTCTACTCTTGAGCCAAATATATAGTTTTCCCATATTATTATAGCGTTTTTAAATTTCATTTTCTGTCAGTTTCGGCTACTTTCGGTTGCGCACGTAGCCATGCGGCTACTTCCAGTTGCACGGAGTATAATAGAAACCGACCTAATCTACTCATGTGCCAAATATATAGTGCGTTTCATATAATTATAGCATATTAAAGTTTAATTTCTGGTAATTTCGGATGCTTCCGGTTGCATGGCTGCACTGCATGCAAGATGATATAAAGTGTCTTAATCGACTATTGTGCCAAATATTATAAGTTCTTTCCATAGTATTATAGGGTTCTAAAGTTTAATTTCTACTTTTCTGATGATGATAGAAAAGGTCAGTTTCTACTCTTGTGTCAGATATATTGTGCTTTCCACTGGCAGTCGATTTCTCCCTTCTCACCCCCCGTAAAAATAAAGTGGTTGTGAAAAACGGATTTTAAATAACATTTTTTTTTTTTTAAATTTTAATTATTTTATTGATTTCCTTGGAAAATTTATCTCAAAATTATCACTTTTCATTTGAGTTACGGTTACAAGAAACAACATATAATATGTAAGAAAATGAATAGCTTTTATTACCTTAAGAAAATTTTCTAAGGTTTTTGTATTATATATAAAATTTTATGCGCTTCTTTTGATCTAATCGCCGTATTTCTGACTTTAAGAAGATAAAATATGCAATCGGCAAATCGACCTCTTTTCAGTTTTTTCTTCAATTAAAATTTGACAACTTCTCTGACAATTCAAAAAAATTTTAAAACGACCATTAACGGATATTTGACAAAACAACCTGCCTCCATATATATTTTAATTCCTCTTTTGACAAAAAAGCTTCTTTTGAAAGAAGCCGTTTTGTCATAGTTTCTGAAATTTTATTAGTTTTTGGGTACTAACGTGCTTTCCAATGTCAGTAGTGAGTGGAAAAACGTTACATGTGCTCGTCATCATGGCCAAGTAGAATAAAATAGCGTGATGCAAAATTGCAATAAAGGTAAAAAACGAAAGATTAAAGCAATGAGAGACTAAGAAATAGAGGAAAAGCATATACTGGAAGAAAACAAAAAGTTGAAACCAAGAAAATTGCTCCAGAAATGGAAAGAGGAAAAACGTTGTAAGCGCCATCAGCGAAGAGTTATGCTTACTGAAAAACCGTGTTATCATCCATTGCGCTTGGAATACAAAACATTTTTCCATAACGAAAGTATCTAAATCCTTTTTTCCTTTTCTTTTTAAAGGATATATTTTGTTTTTTTATATACCGGCCAGTTTCTTTAAACCTCTTACACCAAAAAATTGAAAATCGAAATGAAATGGCTCCAAGTGCGCCATCAAAAAAAAAAACGAAATGGCCATTTCAGCCCTTGAAAGGACTTTGACCGAGCTTCTTATGATCAATTGTGTTGTGTGTGATGTGAAATGTTTGCACACAAATGATCGAGAACTGGACCTACATGTTTTACGCCGACTCCGAACGGCTTATGTTCTCAAGAAGCTTTTCATGGCAGTTTTTACTCTCTGAGATTTGCCATTGTCTGCAGAGAGGTAACGGCCGAACAGAAAAATTAATTCAAATTGAAAAAACTTTCTGTGTCGAGTAAAAGTTTTTTCATTTCTTGAAAACTTATAATTTTATCGCTTCTAACGTTATTCGCGTCGACGCTTTAATTATATTATTAATTTCAACTCTACGAGAGGATTTTTTTCGTCTCCTGAAAAACCGTGCGTTGTAGACTACAGAGGTAGTCAAAAATATTTACACATTGCTCAATATTTTTACGTGTTTTAAAGAAAGATAAAAACTTTATTGTTGTTGGAAATAGTTTGCAAACAAAGTTTTTGTTGTTGCATTTCTTGCTGTATGCAAATAACATAAAATAAGCTTTAGCAAACCTAACGGTAAATAAAAGTATATTAGCTATGTGTAAATATATTTGATTACCTCTGTATATATCTGGTCTATATTCTACAAGAATATAGATAAAAACGCCTTCTGAAAAAAAAGCATTTAGAAAAAAATAGCTAGGCGAGCGTAGAAATATACATATAAATACCTTTATATACATATATGTATCTGCGGTAAATTGAGATATAGAATAAATAAAAAAGCATTATGATTGTAGGGTTTTCTTTGGCGACATGTTGTAACTTCGCAAACTTCGATGTTGGAAAATTTGTCGAAAATTGCTATGTTGCAACACTTACTACAGGCGATAATTTTGATAAAACATCACTTCGATTGAATTTTTTTATACAATTTTGCTATTTTTTAAAACATACTGTGAAAGTGAATTTATAACATGTCGCCACAGCTTTCTAAAAAAGACACAATGTCAAAATCTATTTTTTGGTCAAAAAAAAAAAAAAAAGAAAGAAAACCAAGCCATTACTCGAGATATTTTTGGTTGTATAACTGTAATTGCATTCTCGAAAACGACTCTAACGTTTTCTATGAAATTTACAATATAAGAGTTTGTGAGGGGACGTCAAATCGATCTAGCTAGGTATTATTTCTGGGAAAATTTGTTTTCGCTTTCAAAGCAAAAAAACTTACACGCGCAATATGAGTGATAATTTCGCCACCACGATCCTCTTCTTAATAGCCTAATGGCTATAGCGTTTAGAATATAGGTATACTATAACGGTGCGCATGCTCGAATCCTGGAATGTGGTTAGATTTTCTTTTTTTTATTTTTTTAACTTTAGTATTCTAGCCCACACGACCCCAAAGCTAGATAAAAATAAATGTTTATAGGCTAAAAAAATTTGTTTTGCGGAGTTACGTACATTTTTATGGAGCCATGCTTACATTTTAACCGTGAATTCAAAGCTTTGATCGAAAAATGTTTGATTTCAGTATTTTTACAAAAATAATTTTTCGCCCAACTATTCTTGTAGCTGATTAACTTTACACGAAACGTGAAATTACTTGAATTTCAACAAACTGTTATTTAATACACTGGAATCTTATATAAATATTAATCAATTTTATAGAAGTAAGAGTTTTTCTTTTATATTTTGCTAAATTTCGTGATGTAAACTTATTGCATTTTAAACTTGTTGGATTTCCATCAAGTTCAATGTGTGTACAGCGTTTTTTTATAGAAATGTAAAAAACCTTAGTTTTTATTGCTTAGTTACTTTTTCCTAATTCTCTTAATTTAATTATGTGGAATGACACGTTCAGGTCGAAGTCCAATGTATGATTAAAGTGTCTGCCACATTATTTTCGAACTTGACAATTTGTCCATTTTTTTTTTTTTTTTTTAGTTATTTTTTTCACCTAGATGAGATAAAAAAGCTTTTAAAGCCCTGACAATTCGAGGAAAATACAATAAATTAAAGTTAATCAAACTAAAGGCACGATAACTAAAGCGTTGTACATATATTTGTTTTACAGCTTTGACTTTAATTTTAAGACAACTTCATTGAATGTGCTCAAAATTACAATTATTTATAAACCATCATGGAGAACATTTCCTTGGAAACAGTCATACCCGATGGTGGATGGGGTTGGGTTGTTGTTGGAGCCGTGGCCTTAATTAATGTAAGTTTTGCTAGATTTCAATATTGGGTTTTTTGGAAATATTCTTTTATTTTTAAAAATATATTCTTGCAGATGACAAATCAATCAATACTATCTGTATTCGGTCTACTCTTTGGCAGTCAGTTAAAAGCAATGGAACAGGAAACTTTTACCGCCGCATTGATAAATAATCTAAATAGTTTAACTTTGAATTTTTCTGGTTTGTTCATTGGACCGGCCATCAGAAATTTCAAGCCGCGCAATGTAGCTGCTACTGGCTGTGTTTTGGTATCCTTCGGCATGTTTCTGTGCTCCTTTGCCACCGAAGGATGGCATTTCATTATCGGATACAGTTTTTTTGTAAGCGTTTTTTTGTTAATTATTTTTTTTTTTATTAAATATATTTTGATTATTATCAGAAATTTATTATTTTTTGCACTGATGCTTAGGCTTAATTTATTTATTTTTTCCTCCGACGTTTCGGAGGTTATTTTTCGGTTTCCTCAGGAATATTTATTGAGTAGAATTTGAATTTTACATTAAAAAACTGATTTTAATATTAACTTCACAATATTAAGAAATTGAATTATTAATTGAAGACATGAATGAATGAAGGTTATATGTCGCAATTATCTAGTTTCGAAAAAATCGAGTTCAAAGTTTCACATTTGTACTGAAATCTATATTAAATCAAACTTTGTCAAGTGGCTAATTTCTAAAATAGCCACAAACATGGTTGTTTTAAGTTTTAAAATTGTTTGTGTGCTCATAAGACCTTCATCCATGCATTCTTCAATTACTTAAAACAATTAAAACATCACTATTAAAAGTTGTCAAATGAAACTTAAATTAATATTACACAAAGATGAACTTTTTAAATTGCCTCAGAATAAATTGGATTTATGTTCATTTAGACTAAGCATCAGTGGAAAATATAATAAATTTTAAATAATATCTAAGTCAAAATTTATTTACTCATATTCAATTATATATTTAAAACTATAAAGTTGAATTTATTAATATTAATGAATTATTTATATTTCTTGTTCTTATTGTAATTTAATTAATGTTCAATTATTTTATGTTAACTTTTTAGTTTAAATACAATTTTGTATATTTTTTATGATTAATTGTAATTTACTGTTAATTAATTTTGGCTGTTATTAGGCGATTTCGTTTATTTGTAGAGAGCAGAACAGGAACTGTCAGGAGTGTGCCAGAATGGAAGTTTTACCTGCAAATACCAGTTTCTTTTAATTCTGCGCAGTTTGGCAGTTTTTAAAAGAAAACTGCAGTTTTTAAGTTATTTATGCAGTTTTTGAGGGTAAAATGCAGTTTTACACGAAAATATTAAATTTGATGTAATTTTCATAAATTCTCTGTACCAAAACATTCATTATGGTTCAATTACTTTTTTAAAGCAGCCCTGCTTTAAACTGCAGCCAACTTCACGCATTGAACGTTGAACATGAAACAACCTCATTTCCCTATTTGCGCGAATTTGATGGCGCTGAAGTTTTTTCGTTTTTAAAAAAGTTGGTTTCAGTGGGAACAGGGGGCGAACCTTCACATGGCAACGTGTCTGACCGCCTCAACTTGGCGAGGCCAGCATTATCCATGTAGAAATCGTCTCAAGTCGACTCAAACCTCCAAGTAGTGTTCCCTGGGCAACAGCAAACTGGCATCCGTCAGTTTGACGGCTATTTTGAGCGGCGGGTTGATCCATAGACCTTAAACATGGAATGTGCGCAGGGTTTGGGTCCCGCCACATTACTACTGCCCAATGAAAACTAAACCAGCCTCGGATAAGAACCCCAATTACGTTGACGACCACCGCAAACGAAAAACGGACAATGATTTACGGATATGCACCTGTAATGTCCGAACCCTTTATAGGGAAGGTGCCATTATCCAACTGGCGGAAGCCCTCAAAACAATACAATCTGACATCACCGCCATCCAGGAAATGCGATGGAAAGGGCAAGGCTGCTCTAAACAAGCACACTGCGATATCTACTACAGCTGCCATGCGGAGAAGCGCGAATTCGGATGTGGATTCGTCGTTAGCCGGAAACTACGCCACCTTGTTTCCCGGTTCACACCTGTGAACGAAAGATTGGCCACGATCCGCATCAAGGCAAAATTTTTCTACATAAGCCTTATTTGCGCGCACGCCCCGACGGAGGAAAAGGACGAAGCCGTCAAGGACGCTTTCTACGCTAGTCTTGAGGACGTATATGACCACCTTCCGGTCCATGACGTGAAAATAGTCCTCGGCGATTTTAATGCGAAAGTCGGAAGGGAAGGCATCTTTGGCCCCACTGTCGGTCAGTTCAGTCTTCACGAGACCTCTACGAACAACGGTCTAAGACTGATCGACTTCGCCGCGGCACGAAACATGGTAGTTAGTAGCACCAGATTTAAGCACCTCGACATTCACAAGGCCACCTGGCTGTCCCCTGATCAAAAAACGCGAAACCAAATTGATCATATTGTAATCGACGGAAGGCATGCCTCTAGTGTTCTAGATGTGCGTGCATATCGGGGGGTCAACATTGACTCCGACCATTATCTTGTTGCAGCCAAGATCCGCATGCGATTATGCAATGCAAAGAACATACGCACAGGAATGCAACGAAAGCTAGATGTCGCTAAGCTGCAATTACAACGGACTGCCGAAGCCTACTCCGCTCAACTCTCGGTTAAGCTCAACCAACCAACCTCTGGACTCGACGACGCCGGCGGACTTTGGGCGCATATATCCCACTCCATGCGCGCTGCCGCTGAAGAAGTCGTTGGTTTCCGGCGCCCGCAACCTCGGAACCAATGGTACGATCGGGAGTGTCGCTTCGCGACAGCAGTAAATAACGCCGCATACAGAAAAACGCTGCAGTCAGCTGCAACGCGAGCCGTGCGAGAAAACTACCGTGAAAAGAGGAAGGAAGAGAGGCGCCTTTTCAGACGCAAGAAAAGAGAGCAGGAAAAGCGTGAGCGTGAGGAACTAGAGGTATACCAGGGCAAGAAGGATGCACGAAAATTCTATCAACAGGTTAAGCGTCTAACCCAAGGTTTCAAGCCCGGAGCATCCACTTGCAGAGACGAAAATGGAGATCTGAATACGGATACACAGTGTATGCTTAGATTGTGGAGACAGCACTTCTCCAATTTACTTACTGGCGACGATTCCACCAATGCCGCCAATCAAGAGCGCAGTGCAGTGCCACCAATCGACGATGACGGAGTGGAAGTATCACCACCTAGCCATGAAGAGGTTCGAGTTGCTATCCAACGACTCAAAAACAATAAAGCAGCGGGTGCTGACGGCCTGTCAGCTGAATTGTTTAAAACCGGCGGCGATGAATTGATAAGGCGCATGCATCAGCTCATCAGCAAAATATGGCTAGCAGAAAGCATGCCCGACGATTGGAACCTCAGTGTACTGTGCCCTATACTTAAGAAAGGAGACCCTACAATCTGCGCTAGTTATAGAGGTATCAGTATTATTTCCATCGCATATAAGGTTCTCTCAAGCGTACTGTGTGAAAGATTAAAGCCGATTACAAAAACACTGATTGGACCTTATCAGTGTGGCTTTCGACCTGGTAAGTCCACCATAGACCAGATTTTCACGCTACGACAAATCCTGGAGAAAACCCACGAAAATCAAATTGACACACACCATCTCTTTGTCGATTTTAAAGCTGCGTTCGATAGCCCGAGAAGGGATTGCCTATACGCAACAATGTCTGAGTTCGGTATACCTGCAAAGTTGATTAGACTTTGCAGAATGACTTTGAGCAACACACGCAGCTCCGTCAAGGTAGGAAATGACCTCTCCGAAACCTTCAATACCGAAAGAGGTTTCAGGCAAGGCGATCCACTGTCTTGCGATCTCTTCAACATCATCATGGAGGGGATCGTACGAAAGGCCGGTGTGCATCGTAATGGCACCATTTTCTATAAAGGTGTCCAGCTCCTTGCGTACGCTGATGATATTGATATTGTTGGCAGAACCAAGAGAGATGTTACCGCTGCTTTCGCCGCTATCGAAAAGGAATCAGCCAAAGTGGGTTTGACGATAAATGAGGGTAAAACAAAGTATATGCTGTCTACAAACAAGGGAGCGCGGTGTTTAGGCTCCCACGTTTCATCCGGCAGCTATAACTTTGAAGTAGTCAAGGAGTTCGATTACCTTGGCACCGCCAT
Organism: Coremacera marginata; assembly: GCA_914767935.1. Taxonomy (NCBI): domain Eukaryota; kingdom Metazoa; phylum Arthropoda; class Insecta; order Diptera; family Sciomyzidae; genus Coremacera; species Coremacera marginata. Next base: position 129,990,023 of record OU612044.1, read on the forward strand.
TAACACTAACAACGAAATCAGCCTGGAGATAAAGCGAAGAACAATAATTGCTAATAGGTGCTACTACGGGCTCAGTAAGCAACTAAGTTCCAGAGCCCTCTCTCGATCGACAAAACTAACACTCTACAAGACGCTCGTTCTACCTGTGCTGCTTTATGGCGCTGAGGCATGGGTAGTTTCGCAAACTGACGCAGCCGCTCTGGGGGTGTTTGAGAGAAAAGTTCTTCGCAAAATCTTCGGTCCTGTTCGAGTCGGCGATGACTATCGCATCCGAATGAACCACAAGCTGTATGAGCTCTACGGAGACATTGACGTAGTTCGGCGTATAACTGTGCAGCGACTACGCTGGCTGGGTCATGTCCATCGTATGGACGACGAAGCTCCAGCGAAAAAGGTGCTCGAGGCGAGGGTCGCTGGTCAACGACGACGAGGGAGACCATGCCTCCAATGGATGGACCAGGCTGAGGAAGCCTTAACCGCACTTGGTGTATCCGATTGGAGAAGGCGCGCGCAAAGCAGAGGCGCCTGGCGAGAGCTGATGAGGTCGGTCGAAATCCGGTCACGGGTTGTCACGGTCATCTAAGTAAGTAAGTAAGGTTTCAGTGGAACAACAAACGTCGAAACAACATTTTCCCAAATCAATATTAACATAACAAAAATACGAAAAATAAACTAGGCATTTTCAGTGGAATACTTAGGACAAAAGATTATTAAAAAAAAACAATTGATTGTTCAAGCTTTGGCGTATCAAAAACTATGATACAAAAATTTAATAGTAATACATATTTATAACAATGCAAATAATAATATATGTAAAAAACATACATTAAAATTTCCTGAACTAGTTATCTTAAAATTATCTAAAATCTGAATAAAATATGAGAAGTTTTTTATGCATTAAATACAACCTTACATTTGCTATTATACAAATACATGAATTTGCTATTATTTTTGTTTTTAATAAAAAATTAAAAAAATGCTTAACAAATCGTTTTTTAGAATGGCAGTTTTCGTGATCAAAATGCATATTTTTCCAAATTGAACAATTTTTGAAAGAAAAAATCTGGCACTCTGACTGTCAAACAACTAGTTCGTGCCTTTTAATTTGTTCCGAGCATTAAGAGCGGATATATCTAGATTTTGTTTGAGCTCATAACTGTCTCAAGCGGAAAAGCATGCAGTGCATATTTATTATAAATAAAATTCAACAAAAATAAAGGCAAACAATTTAAATATAACAATTATAAAAAGTGGAAAAAATAGTTGATAGTGTGTAAAAATCGTACACAAAGTATTCTTAAATGACAACTAAGACAATTAGTGCTTCTTTTGGTACAGTATGCGAAATAATTATATGTAACTTAAAAACGTACAACGGAAACAGTAAAAAAAACGTAAAAAAACGTACAACTTCGGAAACAGTAAAATACAAGTATGCAGAAAATTAGTAGTTTATAATTAACAGGGGAACTAAGAATTTATTTATCCTTTCCTCACAAAATTTACCGTTTTCTACAAAACTTGCAGTAAGCCTTTATTCTGTTATAGGAAATAATTATGTGTGCATCAGTAACAAAGGTCTGTAAATAATGGCACTGCGATAATATTGGCTAGCTAAGGGTCGTTTCCGAAGTAATTTTCTTTTAAATCCAAATCCTTGGCAAAAATGGCTACTTTAGAGGTTAAATAAAGGATGCACAACATTTCTTAAATTATTTTCTTTTTATTTTCTCATGAAGTTCTATTTTTCCCTTTAAAATGAGCTCTGAAATTTCTATAGCTATTTGAAAAGGACGACCGCAAGCAAAAATGTACAGTCAGTGAAATAGCTTTATATGCAAACCTAGATTTTGTCATACATTTTTGCTTGCGGACGTTTTCTTTAAATGGATATAATTTTTTATAAAATCATCGTACGGCAGCATTTCAGAGCTCATTTTATAGAGAAAGAATAGAAGTGCATGATAAAATAAAAAGAAAATAATTTAAAAAATGTTGTACACCCTTTATCAAACCTCATAAGTAGCCATTTTTCGTGTACATAACCTCAAATATCTCAAAATCCTGATATGATACGATATGCCAATACTATCGCAATCCCAATATTTACAGACTTTTGTTACTGATGCACATATATTTCCTATAGTAAAATAAAGGCTTACTACAAGTTTTGTAGATAACGGTAAATTTTGAGAGTACTGGACAAGCAAATTCTTAGATCACCTTTTAATTAGACAGCAACCAATTTTTCTGCATACTTACAATTTAAAAAAAAAATGCATTTTGATCACAGAAATCTTTGGTTTTTTATTAAAAACAAAATTAATAGCAAATTCATTTGCATACAAAATTTTTAGAAGCTATAAGCATAAAAAATTTAATGTATAAAAAAACTTCTAATATTTTATATTCACATTTGAGATCATTTTAAGATAACTAGTTCAGTTCAATTTCAATGTATGTTTTTTAAAAATATATTATTATTTGCATTAGTTATAAATATGAAAAACTATTAATTTTGTGTATCATAGTTTTTGATACGCCAAAGCTTGAACAATCACAATTGGTTTTTTAATAATCTTTTGTCCTAAGTATTCCACTGGAAATTTCTAGTTTATTTCTTATTTTTGTTATGTTAATATTGATTTGGGAAAATATTCTTTCGACGTTTGCTGTGGCAGCAGGTATTTTCAGTTCCCCAGAAATCAACATTTTTAATAACGGAAAAGCTTCAGCGCCATCAAATTCGTGCAAATAGGGAAATGAGGTTGGTTCATGTTCAACGTTCAATTCGTGAAGTTGGCTGAAGTTTAAAGCACGGCTGCTTTAAAAAAGTAATTTAACCATAATGAATGTTGGTACAGAGAATTTATGAAAACTACATAAAATTTAATATTTTCATGTAAAACTGCATTTTTCTCTCAAAAACTGCATAAATAATTTAAAAACTGAATTTTTCTTTAAAAAACTGCCAAACTGCGCAGAGTTATAAAAACTGGAATTTGCAAGCAAAACTTCCTTTCTGGCAAGACTACTGGCAGTACTCAAAGCGTACTCTGATCGTCTCAGAATGATCTACATGTGCTCTAGCTCTGAGGTATGCTCTTCACTTAACAAATAAACGATATCGCCTATTTTATTTTTTTTTTATTTTATTTTTAAGAAACTCGTAAAAATTTAACTTAATATTTTTCCTACAGGTCGGTTTGGGCTTAGGTCTTATTGCTCCATCAACATTTGTTGCCATTAATTCATATTTTACAACTAAACGGGGACGCGCCGTTGGAGTCTCTCTGGCCGGCGCTGGCCTGGGTCAAATTTTTATACCACATGTTGTGCGAATTTTTCTAGATCACTATGGTTTTCGTGCAGCTGTGTTAGCAATGTCTTTGCTTTCACTAACTGGAGTCAGTAACACATTCTATTAACATATATTAATAAATATAATCTTGTTTTTACTTTTTTTAACCTTCAGCTTTTTGGTGCTATACTTTTGAAACCTCTAAAAAGTTGTCCAAAACATAACAACCACCAGCACATCAGACCGTTGCTGGAAACAAATGATAAAAAGAAGAATATTATTATTGGTTCAGAAAACAAGAATTCTACTCAAGTTTACAATGACACAGTTATTAATCAAAATAATTCAACGCAGCGAAAACTGTGCAATAAAATCTGTCAGCGTTTGGTGCAGGCAATGGACTTGGAGCTGTTGCGTGATCCTGTGTTTTGGAGCATTATCATTGGCATGGCTTTGGTGTATACATCAACCATTAATTTTACCATGTTATTTCCTAATTTTTTGCAAGTACGTACATTTTAATTGGATTTTAAATTTAAAGTTTATTTAAGTTATTACAGTTTCGGATAGGGAATTTAAGCAATTTTCTAAAGTAAACAATTTTCTAAAGTTAATAACTAGGGCCTTTTATTAGATATTAACATACATTTTTTAAAATTTTTACATCCTTGAAGATTGAAAAAAAAAAAATAATTTTCATAATTTGTATGGTCATTTGTATGGCGGACAGTAAATCTCTGGAATGGGACACCTGAAACGAAAAAATAACAAAAAAGATTCTTAAAGAGGAATGCCTTCCTCCCGGCAATCTACCATATTTGAAAAATTTAAGAAAAAAAAAATAAATTGGGCAATATTAAAAAAAAAAAATTCCACCACATTTTTGGACCTTTACCTTTGCTAATTCATTTCTTTTTTAACCCTGGATTTGCATCGTTAGCCGATTCGACTAACAAAGAAAATATTTTTTGTACAATCCGGATATAACGACTTCGCTTATAACGACTAACCGTTTTTAGCGACCACTTTTAACCACCACTATGTAAACTCAAGTTTGGTTTCACAGCTCAGTACTAGGTAAACATATCCGTTTAGTACGACTCCGGTTTAAGCAACCATCTACTTATAGCGACCTATTTTGTAGATAATTCGTCCGGTTAGAACGACGCGTAGAGTGTCTGAAACTGGGAAGGCTGCCGAAACGCTCGATGTGTTTATTCAAACTATCTTTGATGATGGTGTTATGAAAACTAGGATGTCGAGTATTCACAATGCTGTACGAAGTTCTTACTATCGAATAAAAATCAAAAACAAACTCGAATTACAGACTTTCTACGTTAGTAACTACATATTTATTTGCATAGAATGTAGGTTCATACATTGTAACTCTTTGTATATGTTACAGTAGGTTTTTAATGCGGAATGTTTAAGGAACATTAAAGTTTTATGTAATTGGTAATAAATGTTTTATTTACGTAAATGGAAACTTATCTAACTGTATATTTAAATACAAATATACAAACATATACAAACAAATGCAAACATACTAAAAAACAAGCTTAATTTATTCGTCCGTTTTGTGTGTCGTCCGGTTAGTACGACCTAGTTTCGCCGGTCCCTTGGAGGTCGTTATATCCGGATTCTACTGTATTTTCTTTTTTCTCGTTATTCAGATTTCACTGTGTTTTCGTATATCAAGAGTCATCGGAGAGATCTTTGTTTTGGTCGGACGTGCGAACCTCTTAGCAGAATAGAAGTAAGTGTTTTAATCAAACATGTTAGTTGTATCGACTAACAAAGCATTTAATGTGACTTTTTGTAGCTACCCATGTCAATAAAAATTAAATTTTTTTTTTTTTAATAATTTTTGGTTTTTTTTTAATAATTTTTTTTGCAGTTTGGGTTCTATAGTAATGACCAAATAAATATATAAACATGAGTTCTGACCTCAACGACAATAGATAAATAGAAGATGTTCTGAATATTTATGATGAAAGACATAACAATCACGCAACTGAAAATAACTATTCTTCGAAACGAACGACAAAACCGATGCTAAGGAAGATAATATTACATTGAATACTTTGCGTGGGAGTATAAATCAAGTGGGATAAGGCCAGGGGTCCATATGGATTATATATTAAACATTAGAGTGAGTAGGTCTCCATACAAAAAAGTTTGCAGAGTTCACTCCCTACTTAATAGCTTACATTGAAAAGTTTTTGCACCATACAAATTTTGACCACCGAGTGTGGTGTCCGAAGTACAAAAAGGCTTATTAGGGACTATTTTTCCTGCTCAAGCTTCGAAAAGATATGAAAATATCGTATATCAAGATATAAAATTTAGGTATGAAAATTTCAGAATTGCGAAAAGAAAGATTTTCGGTCTTTACGATTACAAAAAACATCAAATGACTCAGTCGTTCTGAAAAAAGTGCTAGCAAAATGTTTGTGGAGAGCATTAATTTAAAATATGTACAGTTGGTGCAAGCAAACATTTTTCTAAATAACTTTTTGAATTTGATTTAGAAAAATTTGGGTTTTATAAATCCTCATATGTTTTTAACTATATCTTAAGTTATATTAGTGCACAAGGTGGTTTTATATTGTGATCTCGAAAAAAGAGGTGCAAATTAAGTCATTTATATATTTGCTTAATATATTTAATATTAAAAATAATTGTTTGATTGATCTTTCTCTAATTTGCCAAAATAAATATAATATCTTCAAATCATTAGATAACTTGAACGTATTATTCCTATTTTTGTGGTAAGTTTTATTTAAAGTTGATGTTAGTCGTTTCAACTAACAAAGCCCATAAACAGGGTTTAAATAGCGAAGCACATCCAGGGTTAAATTTTTTTGAGATGTTTTGGTAGATTAGAGAGTATGTTAATAAAGAAAATAAAAATCGGCCTAGCCAATCCTGAGATAAACTGTCCGCCATATGGACACCAGATTTTAACTTTGGTGCCATCTATAACTCATAAAAATGATAAAAACAATTTTTTTTTCAATCTTCAAGGATGTAAAATTTTTTTTAAAAAAATGTATGTTAATATCTAATAAAGGGCCCAAGTTAGTTACTTGAGAATATTGCTAACTTTTTTCCTATCCGAAATTCTAATGATACCTAAATCTTTTCACTACCAACCTTTTTTTTATGTTTTTTTTTTATTTTTTCTAATGAACAAAAAATAGCTTAATAAGTATGGAAAAAACACATACCCAAACCAAAAGAGGTTTGTGGTAAGAAACAAAGACGGCCCACTAACAATAACATTACAGTATTATCTTCCCAAATGTAATATATTAAAAAAAAATAAAAGGAAAACGTTTATATATCATTGCCCTCAAAGAAAAACGTCACGCAAGCGTAGCGCAGGCGAAGTTTCTCATATGAGACTGCGAAAACGAACCGATTATGCGATACGAACACGTGCCGTAATCGTAAAGTTTGGAATAAGAGAATTAAGCTAGAGAAAAATTAGGCATTTGATTGTTTTAGTACTACACCAAGGCGTCGCAAAACCGGTACGTTTATGTTAGGCCTTTCCAACACAGAGCAATTGAAAAACAACGCAACATCAATAAATGTTGCTAACCCATAAGTATACTGAAACCTCCATGCTTGCTGTTGCTTGACAGCTATCGTAGATTTAGTACTCTGTACATAGTACATAGTATAGTTTTTTACTTTTTTCAGCAGTTGAACTTTAAATGATTTCTGTTTTCACTTCCACATCCCTGTGAAACATTAAGAAGAGCTAGACTACAGAGCTTTTCTTCTCCAGTTTTATTTCTTACATATCGTCGTTGGGCTTGCAAAAACGTGTATCAGCCACTTGCAATACCGAGTATATTGCAAAAAGGCCAACATTTAAATTTGGATTTTAATTCAATTTGATTTAATTAATAAAGGGCGGATTTCCTATTAAATGCTGGGGCCAAATCGCCGCTTCCGTGAACGTATAACTCGTTCACGTAATATTGTGTTAATTTTATGCAATTCAATGATAAGTTGAAGACGATTCCGTGAAGAGTTGTACGTTCACGGAAGCGGCGATTCGGCCCCTGATTTCAGAACAAAGCAAGTATCTAATTGCAATAAATGTTTTTGGTTTACTTGCAAATACATTCAATAGTTTAAAAGAAAGCAGTTTTTATGCACTCCTGTAGAATTTTACTATCACCGTGTGTGTGTGTGTGTGTGTGTATGTGCAAGTGGCGGATACGCGGTATTACACGCCCAACGACAATACAATTTGAGTATTCGAATTGAAAAAAACGAGCGTTTTTCTGAAGCGACACACTTCGGCAACGTTGGCCATCACGGTCGAAAATTTCAGTTAAAATAATTAACTTTTACTGTGTGTTATAGTCTACTACTTTTGTGTTATTGTCTTTTTTTCAATCTTCACCGTTTATTTTTAGAATATTTCAAAGTTTAATTTCGAGTGATTTTAATATTTCAAATTTAGAGTTTAAAAACGGAAATACCAAAATCTTTTTATATTATTTTCACTAAAATTTAAATCGATTTTTTTTTCATGTTACTTTTAGTCAAATAAATTGTCTATTGATGATAAACTATAGTGAAAGTTGAAGAATTAAATTGAATTAAATAACCAAAAATTAACATTATTTGTAAAAATTTACTTGACTAAAAGTAATATGGCAAAGAAAAAAAATTCAATACAAATTTTAGTGAAAATAATATAAAAAATTTCAGGATTTGAGTATCTAGTGGAAAAGCAAACCTTTTTCCTCCGGTTTCTTCCCGTAGCAAATTACCTAACGTTTTTTGTCCTAATCCGTACGAGTTTTAATAATAGTCCCGATGGTTGAAAATGCAAATTTAATGGTGATGATGCTGAAACAATTTTTATGTACTTTTTAAACTGTGTTTTATTTCAAAACGGCCGTGGCGTAGTGGGTAGAGTGTGTGATCCATACGCTAGAGAACCCTGGTTCGATTCCCACCTGACACCGAAAGTTTTTTCAATTGAACTAATTGAACTGTTCGGCCGTCACCTCTCTGCAGACAATGGTAAGCCTCAGGCAGTAAAAAACTACCATGAGGTCCAGTTCTCGATCTTTGTGTTCAAACATTTCACAACACACACAACACAATTGGTCATAAGAAGCTCGGTGAAAGTCCTTTCAAGGGCTGAAATGGCCATTTATATATATTTATGTGGTGATTCAATACTACCACCACAATATAGAAACACGATATTACACTTGACACAAACACTTGACACAAATTCACTTTGCTTTTAATGATGTTTATATAATTAAGTTTTCCTTGAAATTAAAATTTTATATATAAAAAATTTCCATTTTTGATTTTCAGTTGTTGAAATTTTATTAAACATGAATGTTGTGGAATGGTTCAATAAAAATATATATAACAAAATAAACTCATAAAATCAAATTCCTCGCACCAAATATATATTTATTTCAAAACTTATAAAAGTTTGGAGAAATATAGAAACTCTTGGGGCCAGTTTTTCAGTGTTGGTTTAAACTTTGTTTAACTTAAGTTTAGTTAAACATTGGTCAAAATTGATTTTAGTTTAACTACATAAGTTTAACCACGTTGTATTCAAAATTTGATAAGTATTAAAAATAATGAATACATCTCATTTTTATTTTGAATGTTATTCATTTACTCTGCTTGATAAGGGAAATTAACATTTGGGAAGTTAACAAAAGTTTAAACTACCAATATTGGCCGCTTAAACTTCGTTTCGAAGTTACTGAAAAATTGTATTCATACAGCCTTACCAAAAAAATAATTTAGTGCTGGCTGTAATTAATGCCAACTCTAAAATGTTAGAAGCATAAGCTTAGATGAGGCTACAGCTGCAACTAAATTAAAAAGCTGACGCTTAAAATTAATATCAGTTTTTTAGTAAGGCTGATAGTTTAACTATCAGTTTATTCCTAAAAATAGCATGGTCAAAATTTTATGTTTAAGTTCAACGAACACTGGCCCTTGGTGTTTAAAATTTAAACTTACTATTTTGAACATGCTATTTTTAGGAATAAACTGACTGATTCGAATAATCCTGTTTTGTAAAAATTGAGAAAGTAAATAAATGTTTAAAGCAGATTTGTCTGATTCATACAGTGCATATAAATATGCGCTAAAAAATTATTAAGAAATCAAAAATTCTCATGAAATTAAAATATTGAAGGAAGATTTATTCTACCGTCATTACTTTTCTTGGGGGTATTTTCTTGGTTTTTGTGTTATCAACTAAGTAAGTTTTTGTTTATTCGTTTGTAATATTTTATAAGTCTATGCAAACCATAACAAACAATTTTCAAGAAACTTTTTGCCTTTTTTTGACAAGTAATTTTTTTTAGAAAAGCATATAAAACCACTTATTTACGATTTTTACGAATAACGATCGCTAAATTTTGCGTTCTTTAATAAAAAATTGTAATTTAAAAAATAAAAGACAAAAATTTATACCAAAAAATTTCAAAAATTACTAAGTTATTAACGAAATGTTTCAGATTATTGTTTTTTAATGCTCGTAAATACAAAAATTCATTTTTGCGGTATAGTTAATAATAAATCGAAAAATGTGGGAATAATAATGATTTTGGTTTTACTGGCTTTTTTTTTTTTGTTAAAAATATGCGTTTTTTGAGCGTTAGTGACTTGGTTTGAATTTGTTGGCGAGACACACGTGTACAATTGTTGAACCAACAAAATGTTCACTCTTTCCCTTCTGGTTAGCGAGCTTATGAGCTCATGCATTGTTTGATAGTAATAGTTGTTATTTGAGCCGTTTTCGCTCTTATTAAATAAAAATTTATTTTATATATGATGTTTTATTTTTGTTCGTTCATTTTGGGAGAGTGTTCACCTCTGTTCCGGACCATCAACTATAACACGCGACTGAAAAACGATAACGCTTATCATTATATAAGAAGTTCACTTGATAAAAAGTAATAATGGGTCGCTCCATTTCTCGGCATAATACAAGTATTATGCAATATATACACACAGCATTACTTTACAAATTTAAGAAGGTTCATTTCCAACGTTACTATGACAACATTAAATTCTATCTCCGCTTGAGTTACTTAATGGTCCGATAGCATGATGACGTTACGAATCTCTTCCCGATAAGGATCGGGAGATTCGCATGGAACCTTTAAATAAGATAATAAAACCTATCATGAGTAATTTTTTTGCCCGGAATCGAAAAAGGAAATTTCCGTTTTTAAGGTAGCAGGTAAGACTTCACCTTTTAATTTTTACACTCATGTATATTGGCTGTGGATGGACAAATTTGCATTAAAAATTTCCAAAAGTTCCTGAGTTTTATCTTAAAAAACGAAAATTCCCTTTTTCTTAGCCAGTTCTTGAAATTTTGTAATACAATAATCGTATATTTACACCTAAACATCGATCGATACTCACTGGTAGTGAATTGGTTGCACAAAAAATTGCCTATTGCTGTTTTTAAAAGTAATGCCTCTTTTAATAAACCTATAATAATTTTTTACTTTCAGTACTCGGTGGGTATGTCCAGCAGTAGCACAGCCACGTGTATGTCAGTCGTTGCTGGTGCCGATATAGTCTGTCGTTTATTATTGCCTTGTATAACGGATAAATTAAAAATACCTTATCGCCTGGTATTTTTACTTGGCACTGTTGGATTGCTCATCAGTCGTGCTGGTTAGTTTTAATTAATTGCTCAAATTTATGCAAAACTTTATTATTTTGTTTTTCTTTTTTATTCTTCTGCAGCGCTTGCCGAATCCGTTGATATGACCAGCATCATAGTGATGTCTATCTTTACGGGCATGACCAAATCGGCTACTGTGATTAATAATAATCTGACCATATCGGGCTATTGTCGTCCAGAGAAATTGCCCGGTGGTCTCGGTTTGAATATGATATCGAAGGGTGTGCTTGTGATAACAGTTGGCCAGCTGCTTGGTTGGATTCGCGACTATACAAATTCCTATATACTTTGTTTGCATGCTCAAAATATTTTGTTGCTCATAGTTATTGTGGTTTGGACGCCGGAGATTTACTACCATTTCTGGCGACATCGCAAAGAGGAGGCTGAACAAGTAATGGAAGCAAATACAAACAACAAAGCTAAAAATCCCGCAGAACTTGCAGCTACAGGCAGCAAAGAGGAGCGTTCCAAAATGAGTCCGTGTTAGACGATGGGGAGGTTAAGTACTTTTTTTAAGTACCTACTTAAAAATTGCCAGTGTCAATTTTTGAAGCTTGTGATATATTAGAAAATAGTAATATTAAGACTAAGATTCGGGGAAGTCTTTTTATGGATAAAGTTTAAAGCATAAACTAGGATAAGCTTTTCATATATTGTTCATGGTTTTATAATATTTATAAAAGCTATATTTTTAATTCATTCATTTTCATTTTACTGACTGACTTATTGAAATCATGTTTATATTTTTAAGGTGAACGTTCATATTTTAATGTATTTCTAATACAAATTTTGTAGTATAAGTTTAATAAAACTAAAAATGAAAAATTAAATAATTGAATTTTTGCAGGAAAGATCTTGTATTTAGATAGATAAAGCATTTAATGGTCGATTGTTTGGAAAGTAAAGACTAGTTATGTGCTATCTTTTTTGTCAAAAATTTGGTTCCTCCTGTTACGCAGAAGAATCTCTGCCTAATCCACTGCCAGCCTCTGTAAGCCAAAGTCAAAAATAATTACCGAGTTTAACCAAAATGCTTCTTAAAAATAAGCGAATTGGCCATTTCAGCCATGAAAAGAACTTTAACCGAGTTTCTATTGATCAATTTGACTGAAGATCAGGAAAATTATTTCTATTGACAAAATTATATCAAAATTTGATTTGAACCCGAAACCATCGCGGTCTTTTGGCATACGGGCCACGTGCTTTAACCATACCACCACATCACGGCCGCAAATACTTCATTGAAATATTAAAATTGTTCTATATTTAGGCAATTCACAAGGTGTTGTATTGTTGTAAGTAAAAGGTTATCTCATTATCTCCCTTATTAGTAAAGCGATTTTTTTAAATTTTGGTTTCATGTTTTGTTTATAGTGGTGTTATGTGTATAAAATTGGCATGATCGGACCGGAAGTACGCCTAACTCCCATACAAAGTGAGGTACAAAAAGTAACTTTGTATGTTAGGTAAGCGTACTTCTGGTACGCTTATAAACAAAACATTCAACCAAAATTTCAAAAAATCGCATTACTAATAAGGGAGAAAATCTTTCACATACAACATATAACTTAACACCTTGTGAATTGCCTTATTGAAATATATCTAGTCTTAAATGCGCTACCAAATTTAACGAGAAAGTTAAAAAAAAAACGAATTTGTAGAAAACAACTAGAGGAATCTATATATTTTTGTATAATTCGAAACTAGGTTTCGAAAAAGCAACTACGCCGAATTACAAATTAGATCATGAAACCATTTTCAGCAACGCACTATTGTCCAGTAACAATGGGTTTACCATCTTCCGTGTTGAAAAAAACTTTACGTTCAATGCCTTCGCCAGTTATTATGCCGATGCGTACAACACCTCCAGAGCTACCATCATGGTACATAGCATGATCAACAGCTAGTTTTGAAAAGAAAATACATTTAAAAAACTTCTAAAACTCTTTAAATTTTTTACTCACCCTTCTTTACGAAATTCACACAGTCAGCTTTGTTCATGTCTGGACGATAAAATTCACGCACGAAGCCGCATATATAACTGGAACCGGAGCCGCCAATTGTAACTGGTTCTCGTTTTAACATGCCACCCAAGGGTATCGAATATACTTGGCCACCTGCTTTTTTATCCCAGCCAGCAACAATTATACCAGCAACCAGCGAGTCACGATAGTTATAGCAATAGTTGCGGAATTCCGAAGCGGCTTCGGATACAAGTGGCTGTTCACCCGTTTGATTTTCGTGGTAGTTAAGAGAGTAGGCTACAATATCGGCAATCGCCTGTGTATCAGCGGCAGAACCACTGCGACAGCAATATATATTATCGGTTATACGTGTAAGTTTGTCAGTTACGCGATTGGCTACATAGACTCCAGTGCTAGTCCGTGAATCAGCTCCAATCACAACACCACCATCGAATTCCACAGCCATGATGGTTGTCTGCATTGTTAGTAGAGTTATATTCATTTATTTGAGCATATATGCACTGAACTTACGCCTGTACTGTGTGGAGCATCCATCCAATCATTTCCAAAAACCATTTTTGATACAATTTGTTATATTTTAAGTATATTATTAAAATAATTCTACAATAACTCCACCAGTCCTAAACTAGTGTAATTTTTTTTCCAAATGACTCGCTTGTTTTCTGCCGAAAGCTGTCAAGTCATTTGTCAAAAAGCTAGCGTTGCCAACTGCTGTTGAACGGTTATAAAGTAGTATTCAGTCACAATAAGCAATAATTACCAAGGTCACTCGTTTTGAGTAGAACATTATCAGGCTCATATGGAATACGAACTAGATGTTGGTATGTCACATGTATGGCTGTGCCAATGATCCCCAAAACCCTAACGCACAAAAAAGGAAAATGAAAAAAAAACATATTTTTGGGCGATAGTTAATTTGGCACATTTTAGGCAATACTTCATAAAGAACAATCGTCCAAATTTATCAAATGAACCATCGCCCAAAAATGAAAATTAACAATTGCCCAAAACTGTAACTATCGCAAAAGTAATTATCATTTTAAAATAATCTTCTGAGTTTTTACTTATACGAAAATAATAAATATAACAAATATTCGAATAATTATTTCCCTTTGGCGCTATGAAAATCCCCACAAGAAAATTCACCAAAAAAATAAAATAAATTGAAACATCACTCAAATAAAAAATTAACCAACAAATACGTAAAAAAAGACAAACATTTTTGTGAATGGCCCAAACACAAGAAACGAAATATTACAAAAAGAAAAAGCAAAACTTCCCATTTTTTTGCATTATTCCTAGAAGAAAAGCTTGCCTTGTACGAAATAAGCAGAATTTTCAAGGTCCATTTCCATTCATTTATGTTAGAGCTGTTTATAAAACATAAAACAACCATTAAAACATTTCGTACAAGGAACGAAAAGTCCCCAAAAACTAAAACTGCAATTTCGTCAAAATATTTGGGTGATTTTCCATATTCTTTTTGCATTTTTCATATGAAAAATCACCCAAATTTAGTATGGACAATTTAGTATGGGTGATTTTGTTTTTTTCATATTGTTTTTGAGTTAAAAAACTTAACTTCAACGGAAGATTAAATTTGAACGGTAATATGTGATTTGCTATAAATTTATACGAGAAATTTATCAATCTTATATAACATTACTGAATTATAACTTAAAATATTAAGTTGCTTATTGCTTAAAAAAAACTTTCTACACAGGTACTAAGAATGAAAATAACAAAACGCTTGAAGTTACATGTGAGAACTCAAAATCCTGTCTGTTTCAAATTTTTAGTATAAATTTCAAAGTTTGAAGCAAATATTTTGTATATTTATTTGTTTAGGTTGATTTAAGGCTTAATTTCTTATATGATATATAGACTTAATTTTTGAGCAAGATTAGTTGCTTACATCAAACAGTCAGTTAAAAAAGAGGAGTTAGTTAAAAAACACAGTTTCGATAGTATCGTAAGTGCTAACATAGAATTTTTGTTTGATATATATGTTGATGAATTTTTTGTTCTTGTTCATTTTTATGTTGGTTAAAATTAAATGAAATGCAATTTTTTGTTTAATAAATTGAAACAAATATTTTGGAAATATATGAATTTATTATTTTTCCTGCAGTAAAGAATTTATATATATTTTAAATTTTGTTTAAAATTTAGATTTTAACAACCAAAATATATTTTTAAAATATATATAAAATTAGTTCAATAAATAATTCGAATCTATTATGACATTTTAAAAATAAATTTAATTTTTAATAGCATAACTTCCATGCCAGTCTCCAGCCACCGTGTATGTAAACCTGCATAGTAGTATTATAATTTTTTGTATTATTTATTGTATTCATCTTGCTGAAGATTAACAAAAACAATAACAAACTACAAAAACGAAAGATATACATGCATGCAAATATTTCATAGAAACGTATTAATTACAACAACGCAAGCAGTTACTGAACAATATTCATAAAACGATTCATGATTTATATAATGGTTTATATGAAGTAGCGCTGCATTTTTGAAACACCAAATATAAACTAATACAATGAGCTATGATGCATCGCTTCATCGTACTACAGCGTTCTCTTCTCTGTGTGTATCAGGCGGACAAAGC
The DNA here is from genome assembly GCA_914767935.1 of Coremacera marginata. Taxonomy (NCBI): domain Eukaryota; kingdom Metazoa; phylum Arthropoda; class Insecta; order Diptera; family Sciomyzidae; genus Coremacera; species Coremacera marginata. Next base: position 130,005,649 of record OU612044.1, read on the forward strand.
GACACTACCCTAATTAATAGGAGTCTGCCAGCAGACTGAAATCTTCTTAGCGGCGCAAGCTTTTATATAAGTATGTATTGCTTGTAAAGCTCTGAGATATTCATAAAACGATTCTATTCAACAAACAACACGATGTTGTGTTCGAGATTTCGGAACGAACTAAAGCAACAAGCATAAGAACGTCAGCAGCTTGAATCATCAATGCATTTTTCTCATACAAAAATGTGAATTTTTCTTCTTTTCCTTTGCTATCTTGTGGCTTTATTAAAGAAGGGACAAAATCCAAAGTTAAATATTCGTTTTATGCACAATATATCTGATATTTTGCCATAAATTTTATCTTTGTACGATGAATATAAAAGGCTGTATGTATCCCTAAAGTGTCCCCCAAAAAAGGTTGGCATGGCCTTGAAAAAATTTGTGAAAATACCCCCATAAAAACCCCACTGTTAGACGTTATTCTACGTCAAAAAACACGTATCTTCAACACCCTGTCACTAATGACAGATATTAATTAAGCAAATCTGTCTATTGGGCACAAAAAATACTAGCTACCCTCTTCAAAATGCCGTCTCAAACGTATGGATATCTTGAGTTGTAAAATTTTTACAGCTAAAATTGATAAAGCATAAAAATTACATCTATTAAAAGTCTAAATTTGAAAAGGCGGAAGCGCGCGTATATAAAAATTAAATAGGTTTAAATTTTTTATTTGGAATCTTTGGGAACAGCCTCTCAAAGTAATAGTAAAATCTGAAATTAGTCGACTTTGCGAATAAGACGATTTTATATGGAATGTCTCCGAATGTAAAATGTAAAAGTAATATAATTTTATTATTATTATTAACTTAATTACTCACTTTTCTAAACCTGTTTTACATTCATTTGCTGCAGCTTCCATTTCTTAAAATATATTGCAATAAAACAATAAAATAACTAACTTATGATTTCAAACAAAGACACAAATAAAAGTAACATATGAGTTTAATATTCATAAAACGCATTTTATGCATCATAAAACGCAAAAAAAAAAGATTTAAAAAATAAGTTTTGGTGAATCTACCAAGCACCAAATTAAAGAAAAAAATCACTGATGCTTTCCATAAATGCGCTTAGGAACTCTCGGCCAACTCTACATTGCATACTCCCGAGTCGGGAAACCATCTGCATTAATTGCTTAGCCACGCTATGGTTAAAAAACCAACAATGTTTATTTATTTTAAATCATACCCCTTGACCTGATTTGATTTTCTTTATTTTCCAATTTGTATTCATAATTCTGTACTATTTCAAACTATTTCAAAACAATTAACATTGGTGCAAGTAAAATTGACAGCTTAACAGCACAAAACCTACAACTATAAAAATGAATGTCATATTTATTGCATGTGATCAACTTTTATAGCAAAAGTTAAAGAAGTTGAGCTTTTTCGATCTCCTAGCATCACAGGGGATATCACATGCTATAAAAATGAAAAACGTATACCTGTTTCACACTCACATTCATCAATGCCATAAAGTAGGGCTCACATGCTATTCCTTTCTTACAAAAAATGTGATACTAGAAGATAATAGAAGATCACATGGAAACGCGGCATAAGTCCAAAAATGACATTAAGTACTGAAACCGCTTAAGGCCACTTTACATTGTCCTACTGTGTGTTACATGTGAGAAAGAAAGTATAAGCGAATTTCATCACACTGTCATATTTAATCCTTGTATAAAGAAATACCTTTTTCTAGACTATCTCACAGAATCACATCACACTTATACTTAACGCTTTACTAAATCTTGAAAATTTGTGAAATAAATCGGAATATAGCTACTACTGTAAGTATAATAAGTATAATTTGTGTATTAAAAATTAAAACTAGCTTGTTGACGTACAAGAAAAAATAATTTCACGCAGTTTTATGGTAAAATGCATCTCTGCTCGCATGGAATGTGTGGTGGAATTAGATACAAACCTAAAAATAAAATGTATTACGATATGACAAAAAAATCAAAACCGATTCGGACACACTTCGTTTTCCGTTGTTTACACCATCTCACATTCTATCACACATGAAAATTTTGACATGTCGTAACACACAGTAATACATTGAAAAGTGGCGTTTACTGACCTCTAGGGTTTTGCATGTTAATTCAAACTTTGAAATCTTCAAATTTTGTAATGCAACACTGTGCCTATGTTTTTTTCGTAAACATCAAGAGCGAATGTCAGATTAAAGAGTTTCGAAATCAGAAAATGTCGCAAGTTGACTTCGAAAAGTCAGACTTAACCTCCCAACAGACAGTGTAAACAGTTTTGATGTTACGAAAACTTTTTTAGCCAAATCTCGAGTTTAGACTGCAATGTAAGCGTAGTATTAACAAAATTTCTACGTGTCAGTACAATTCAGTGTTGAGGTTATCTAATATTAAATAAATATAAAAAAAATAAAATAATAGTTGCGCACTCTGCTACGCTCTCGCCTGCTCATTTGTAGTCTGCTCAATAATTTTACGCATGCACATGTAGCATACCTCATATAGTTACGTGATAATTTCTACCAAGTCACTCATTTCTACCAAATCAATGTGAAACGGATGATTGGCAAACTTTTTTTTGGACAAGTGTTCGTTTTCTTTTTTGGGCGTAAGGCTTTTGGACGATCATTCGCATAGCCCGCATATATGTATGCAAAATACCCAGGGCACACAATCGATGCAATATGTCTTTTGACTGAATCTTATTTTAATGTTTTGTAATGAATTCTATGTGTTAACCTCTTGTTAACTTTTTTGTGATGACTTTTTATTTTTTTTTCATGTCCATATCTCATATTTTGTCTTAACTTTCCAATACATAATTTTGTTAACAAGACTTAATCGCTTTCCGAAACTCTATGTGGTTTTCTATTTTCGAAACACATGATGGTTTCTTTTTAAAAAAACCTATATACTAATTTTTGTTTTATTTTTCAACTAGGTTTGTGATTAATAATTCAAGGTAAATTGTCACTATATGTTATGAAAAAATTCTATTATGATTTCAGGGACTAAAATAATTAAAAAAGAAATTAAACACGATGGAAGGAAAATTAATTAAGTTTGTTAGAAATAATATAATTGTGTATGATAAATGCACTGATGATATGAAAAGGTAATGATAATCGCAAACACTGCCACTGCTACATTGTAATTTCTAAGCAATAAAATAAGAAACAGCTTGCACTGCCACTGCTACTGACACTGCCGCTGCCACTGCCACTGCCACATTGTAATTCCGCTATATGTTGACATTTCTTTTGTTCACTACGTGTTGGCTATGCTCATTTTGTTAGAGATTAATATTATTAAAACTTAGCTAGCAAGCAACTCACTGCTATATTGAAATTTTAAATAGATTAATTATTCCCGTCTGAGTTTTTGAATAGAAATTTAGAAAATAACTGTTATTTTCAGTCCCTGTATTTTACTTTTTATTTATTTTTAACCCTTTTGTTTTTCAATATGTACCATTTTTGACAACGCATGATCTACAAAAGAACTGTCACTACTACCTTATATCTTGTATCGTGGTCTGCGAGTTTCTATCAGAATGAGTTAAAAAAAATTGCGGCAATGCTATCAAGTTTGACATGTTTTGATTACCCTAACCTCACGTTTTGTCTTCCTGAATTATAAAATATATTGGAAAATAAAGAGTATACATAATAATGGCCAATATAGCATTGAGTGAAGCAGAGAAAACTTTCATACTTCATGGTGTCGAGGTAAGTAAATTGAAGGTTTCAGTAGCTCTAAAAACTAAAACCCTCAAATGCAGGAAGACTTTCGTTGCGACGGACGTTCACGTCGCGATTACCGACCAATGGAGTTGGAAACGAATTTGGTTAGCAATGCCAGTGGATCGGCGCGCTTGCGACTGGCCAATACAGATATCCTTGTCGGAGTGAAGCCAGAAATTGATAAACCAAATCATGAAACTCCGCAACAAGGTAAAATTGAATTCTTTGTTGATTGCTCAGCAAATGCAACGCCAGAATTTGAAGGACGTGGTGGAGAAGACTTGGCTTTGGAGCTAGCTGATACGCTGGCCAATTCTTATGAGTCACCACTTGCATTTGATCTGAAGACGCTGTGCATTTTGCCGGGTCAGCAGTGTTGGAAGCTATGTGTGGATATTTTGGTAAGATTTGAGCTTATTGAGGAAAATATTTTATAAATTTCATGCATATATGCTCTAGATTTTAGAATGCGGAGGCAACCTTTTCGACGCTGTCTCTTTGGCTGCCAAAGCTGCCTTATATAACACAAAAATTCCACGTGTTACTGCTGCACTAGTTGATGCTGGGGAAGCGGATTTGATTATATCTGATGACCCCTATAATTGTACCCGCATAGAAATTGAAAACATTCCCATACTTGTGACGGTATGCAAGATAGGCGATTCATGTGTAGTTGATCCCTCAGCTCAAGAGGAAGAGTGCAGTGCTGCAAGCGTGGTGGTAGCTGTATCACGACGCAATGGAAAAAGTTCGAATTAACTGCATTGTTTTGAAATAAAAAATAGCTTACGCTTTTCTCTTGCAGACTACATGTCCAATGTTCACACTGTCGGCGATGGTTCCTTGCACAAGGACACGATGTATAGCTGCATAAACTTGGGTGTGTCCGCTGCCGAAAAGCTTAACGAAGAACTTGTTAAAACTTTAAAAATCGAAGAAAAGCGTTGCGGAAGTAAGCGCACAGAAACAGCCGGCTTTTTGAAATAAACATTGAACTAAAATTTAAACCATATTTGCTTTTCTCTTAGACTGTTGCCTAATTTGAAGGTTTTAAATCTTAAAAATCTAGTATTAGATTCATTGGCTGCCTCGTTTTATTTATTTTTATTCAATTGTATGCGAGTTTTGCTACAACAAAAGAGACCTAAATATATAAACTGGACTACTATTAAATCGTTCCGAGCCTCCGTCGAAGACGTATTCAGTGGGAGCGCGTTAAAAATTATTAACTAATTGCGTTTCTTTGTTTGTTTGCTCGTAACTGGTTTCTTTTCCTTTTCAGGTTGCTTGGAGCCACCACTGAAGAGCGAGGTAATCATCTCGCTTATCTCAGGCATTTCGTTCGTCATCTGGCAGAAGTTTGTATTGGAAAAGGAGCATAAATTCGATAAACAGAAAAACTCATACCTTTGGAAAGTTCATGTTTTCCATTTCCTTCTTTGTTTCAGGGTCGCTCATCATTTTTGGTAGAATCAACATAAGCAACAAGGGCAATAACATCATAAGCACCATGGGACTAAATAGGAAATCAGTGATCTAAAAAGACAAAAATTAATAATAACTAGATCGATCTTAAAAGGACCCAGCTCACCTTCCACTGCTCACGTGTTTGAAAGTATTTAAAGCGTGTGAGCGCCTTCAACTTAAGTGGATAGACTACTTGTATGATTTGCGCCGGTTGCACAAAGTTAACTTTACGGGCACGGAACTTGCCCTTGGGATTGATTTCAACACGCACCTAAGAGATGCAGCGAGCAAACAGGGAATCATTACTTTTAAGACTTGTTTATTTTCAATCAATTACTAACGGGCTCATAGAAATAATCTGCATGATGTACTTCTAGTACGTAGCTGCCAGATGGGACGCTACTAATTATAAAGCTGCCGTCCTCCTTTAGAAAACCACGATACTCTCCAGCATTGATGGACAGCGTGGTCTCCGACTGCCACTTTGAGTCAAGCGAATTGTACATATCTGGTGGATAGACTTTGCCTTCTATTGTGTACAGACCAGAGATCTCTTCACTTATATCGTCCTGACCAATGACGAGTTCACTTGCCGTTAATGAAACCAGCAAAACAAGTACATACAACGCTTTTAGAGTTTTAATCCACATTTTATTTAAATTGAATACAAATATTAGTATGGTGGAGTTAAAACATATATATTTTTTAGTGCTTAATCGAATTTTTCACGAGTCAAATATATTCTCACTGCCACTTCATTGAACATATGACGTAGCTGTGTTTAATATGAGAACAGTTTAATATATATAATAAGCTCAAATTAGCGAGCGTATAATAGATGGCGCTTTACAGCCAGCTTGTTGCAAATCATGAAATCAAATCAACATGCCACTTGTTGAATAATAAACTCAATAAACACAATAAACTCAATCTTGGTAAATATGATAAACAAGTGCTTCACAACAGGCGAATTCCCTACATACCTAAAAAAAGCCATTATAACACCGATATACAAAAAAGGAGCGAAAGATAAATGCGAAAACTACAGGCCAATTGCAGTACTCAATGCAATCAGCAAAGTTTTTGAAAAAGCTATTGATATAAGAATACAAAACTTTATTGATACAACAATAAAATTCGACAGTAATCAATTTGGTTTCCTAGCTAGCAGCGGTACAGAATCAGCAATTACGGCAACTATGGAAAAGATCTACGACGCTCTGGACGAAAAAAAACTTGTGGCGGCCACTTTCATAGACTTGTCAAAAGCATTCGACCTTGTGGATCACGAAAAACTCCTTAATATCTTGAACGATATAGGTATGCGTGGAGTGGCAAACAAATTGATACAATCATATTTAAGCAATCGGCCTCATGCAGTTAAAATAGATGGAGAGTACAGTGACGAACTAATAACCAAAATTGGTGTACCACAGGGTTCGATCCTTGGACCAAAACTTTATCTACTGTACATAAACAACATTAGAAAATGCAGTTTTAATTCGGCGTACAATATCTACGCTGATGATACAAGTTTTCTAACAACAGCTATATCTAAAAAAGATTTGGAGGATAAAGTAAACCAGGATATGAAGACTTATCATGAATGGGCTTGCGCAAATGGGCTCAGCATAAACATTGAGAAAACAAACTACATCGTCTTTCAACGACATAACAATACGGAAATAAACATAAAAGTAAAAATCAACGACACAGAAATAAAAAGAGTTCAGCACACGAAATACCTAGGAATGGTGATAGACGAAAAACTAAACTATGAAGACCACATAAAGGGAATAAAAAATCACATAATTCCAATCATACGAGCGATCAAAAGACTTGGATCTATACCAGAAAAGGCAGCCAAGCTGATATACAACGGACATATTTTATCAAAAATAACATATAACATGTAGCTGGAGTCAGTGCAGTAAATTCCAAATAGAACAAATCGGAAGGCTAATGAACAAAACAATCCGAATCCTCTTCAATAAAAACACATTTACATCAACAAAAGACCTGTACAAAACCACTAAACTAATGGACATCAACCAACTTATATACACCGAAAAATGTAAATACATCTATAAAATAAAAAACAATCTACTCAAATCAAACATGATACTCACTACAAGAAACGCGATACATCAACATAATACACGACAGAAAAACAAACTTCAACATCCCAAAAGCAAGAACAACACAGCAAGTCAACAGCCTGAAACATAGCGCAATAAAACAATTCAACAACTTACCAGAAGAAATAAAAAATGCAGGAAACATCAATATTTTAAAGCAAAAACTTAAAAACTACGTTATGAATTTAAGATGAATAACTCAATGATTTAATCAATATGAAGTGATATCTCGCAATTTTATAACTAAGAAAATTATTTATTTACTAGTTTTAAATTATTTTTAATATTTTCTTACATCCTCTTATACACGGGTATTAATCCGTCTGAGGATTCCAGTAACTTTAATTTTATATATAATTATAGTTACTATTTTTAAATAAAAAAAAAAAAAAAATAAAAGTTTTTAGTACATTTTAGACATATTGTAGCTTACACATCAGCAAACTAGCACACAATATGGCGGCACGAGCCTTTGTAAAGCAGCGATTGTCCAAATTGTAGAACCTATGAGTCGCACGTCGTTTTGCTTTTTGATGATTTGTTTTGCCATTATTCTGTTTGAGACATTCGAAACACAACATAGGTGGTGAAAAAAAAGCTTGAATGTATCATATCGCACACATTTGTACCACGCTAGAGCTTGTGAGACAGAGAATATAAAAAATGTTTGCCAACAGGCCAATATGTGTGTCATATTCGTAAACATACTTACAAATTATCGAACCTGTATGAACATAACGGCCGTGTATCCCAGTTTCTCTGATGTTTAGGCTGAGCTGATATCTCATGTGTCATGCCCAGGAATTATATTCACCCTCCCCTTTTTCCACAACCTTTCTGAGGGTCCTCACACAAAAAATACAAAAACTGAAGAAAATTGTCGATAATATTTCATTATCTCCATTGATATGGAGATATAAAATTGAACTCCAAGAGTGTTCATATGTTTGAGATCGTCAAATTATGTTTCCTTAAAAAAAAGGTAAAGAAAAAAGATAAGAAAAATTAAAAGATATTGTCATAAAATCATTACATGCCTTATGTTAGAAAGCTAAGATCTTTTTTTAAGTTCAATATAATCTGCGAAATAATGAAAAATGTCAGATATTATATGTGAAAATTCGGCGTAGTGGCATCAACATAAATGAACGCTATTCCATTCAATGATAAAAAGCGAAACTAAATTAAAAGTTAAAATTAAATTTCTGGACTTGTTGTCTTTTATATTATAAAAAGCGATTATCAGTCATGGTTGGAAAAAACGTATAAAATCAAATTTGGTATACAATTTTTTTACCCATTCGAATAAATAAAACTTGTAAAAAAACAGCCTTTCGAATAGTTAAAAATTACACCGTTCGGTTTTAAAAAATAAAGTATAAAACAAACATCCTATCTGATATTTACTTATTTACACCGATCGGTGTGGAAAAAACATACCCCTTCGGATATAAAATTTTAGCACTTTGACATGATGTTTTTTAACACCGAACGGTGTAGGACTCCCTGGAACACCGATCGGTGTAAAATTCTATACAAATTTCTTAGTGTGTATGTGGAAATTCAAACCAACGGTCTAAAACAATTTCTTTTATAGTTAAAGTGTCACCGTCCTCGTTCAATTCTACCCAATTTGAACTGAGCGCTCATTATTCCAAAGAATATGAAAAATTTGGAAGAAGTAGGACAAAGGCTGAAGAAGCAGTTAAATTTAAATTATATTGGGACGCCCCTGTTTAATTTCGCCCAATTTTTCAAACTTATCACTGCTCATTATTCCAAAGAATGTATTTGCCAAATTTGGTTAAAAGCGGAAAAACGGTGTAGGAGTTTGATTTTAACTAAAATTGAAACGTCCCTTGTCCAATCCCACCCACTTCCTTGTAGACTTACAACTTCTCGTTATGATAAAGAATATATGTATGTGTAAAATTTGATTCAAATCGGAGAAACGGTGTAGATGGAAATAGATTAAAAATAAAGCTCCACGCCCCCTGCCCAGTACCGCCCTCTTTTATAAACTAAAGACTGACCCTTATAACAAATAATATGTGTGCAAAAATTGGTTTAAGTTGGACAACCGGTGTAGAGGCAGTTCGATCAGAGTTAAATTGACACGCTCCTTGTCCAATCCCACCCACTTTTGTAGTCTTAAAACTTCTCATTATATTCAAGAAAATATACAAGAAATTTGGTTGAAACTGGAAAAACGGTATAGATGGAGCTGGTTTAAAAATAAAGTGCCACGCCCCCTGTCTAGTACCACCCAATTTTATAAACTTAAGACTGCTCAAATTACCAAGGACAATATTTGAAAAATTTGGTTGATGTCAGACACACGGTGTTGAACGCCTACTTTCCAAGTCTAAAGACTTCGCATTACGCCATATGTGTATATAGAATGTATGTGCAAAATTTGGTATGGGTTGGATAAACGATATGATGACGTCACTTTGTATGGGAGGTATGCATGGCTTTCAACCGATTTCGCTCATTCTCGAACTTGATCTCTATTTTTTCAAAGGAAGTTTATATTTTGAATTTCATCGCGATAGCTTTAAAATTGTGGCTGTAATCGTGTCCACAGACGGGCAGACGGACAGACGGAAATCGACTCAGGAGATGATGCTGATCAAAAATATATATACTTTTCTATAGCTGCCACGCCTCCCTCTTGGCGTTACAAACGGAATGACAAAGTTAATATACTCCTTACGCAGAACTTTTTGATAAATACTCTCATTTTGACAAAAAACTAAATTACTCTCAAATATTTTACTTTACTCTAACTTTATTTGAATTGAGTACAGCAACAGACCTATGAATTTAAATTTAAAAAAAAAAAGGAAAATGTAAAACAAAAAACATTAAAATTACAACAAAATGTCACTTACTAAAGGTTCTAAATACATAAAAAAAATTTTTTTGTAATCAAACAGTGTGAAAATTTTTGAATTTATTTTTTTCGTACATGTCCAAATCGCAACCATTGGGGACATCGTACGCAACCGAAATTTTAATTTTTATAATTTCTGTATATAATTTTAAATTTATTTAGAATAAAATACTGAATTCTTTACTATTAAACTTTTCATACAAATAAAATGTTTCTTAAAATTAAACTGATTTATTCTGATTCCGCAGATTTATTGAGTTTTTTAAATGAACTTAAACTGCGGTCTTTTTGGAGTCCTCCATACGCAAACTAGTAGATAATATTATTTTTTTCAAATTTATACAGCTTATTGTACATAAAAAGTATTTTATAAAAATAATTTTTTTTTTTATATAGTTTTCAGGCTTTTATATAGAGGGCGCTGAAAATTACATTAAAAAAAAATACATCCAAAACGGTTCGATATCGCCTTTCCCATGTATCTGAAACAAAAATATCAAATGTCATTTTAAAGTGCAGACCACTAATTTCGCATTCTCCCTTACGCACGATCCCCGGAGGGTTTTTTAAAAATTATGGCGAAAGTTAAATTAAAAAATTAAAGAAAGAGGTAGACTTTCGCGCGCTTTTTTGTCAATAAAAAAAAAAAAAAAACACAAAATAGTACCTATTTGAATTTAAGGGGATGCTTAAAGGACAAAATTGCAATCAAACTGCAAAAAGATTCATTGAAATTGAACCAATAGATTTCGCGTTATCTATCGAACCGTTTTAAAAAACTAGTTTCAAGGAAATCGTGCTTTTGTTTTTCGAAATTATGCATATATTTTAAAAATTATCGGTTGATAAACTTACTATTATTTAATCTGCAATATCAGGTAAAGTTTTAAAAACATGTGTGTATATTTTAGAAACTATGAAGAACATATTAAGCAAACAAAAACATTTTTTTTTGAAAAATTTACATGTATAACCTTACATCATGTTAATTTAAAAAATTTTATCAATTTAAAAAAAAGTCACATCAATTAAAAATTCCCATCGTGGGATAATCATATAAGACTCTTAGTTTTCCATCGAAATACAAGAACACCCACATTTTAGCATTTTTCAACGAAAATGCAACCCTGCACTGGCATGGAATGTCGAACGCACGAGCTAGTATAAAATTTCTCTACGGACTTCCGGTTAAGTCATTCACCATGGCGGGTGTAAATCACCAATCGTAAAACAAAAAAATCTATTTTATATGAAAGTATCCAGGAAAGTATTGAAATGTGTTTACACTCTCCGAAAATTATTGTTGGAATTCAACAATTACGATTGTTAATAAATTTAACAATTGCATTGCTAAAATTTTGTATTGATTTTGAGTATTAATTTTTCTTTTAAAAACTCGACAATTTTTATTGTACGATTGTTAAATTTATTGTTATTTTTTGTATTGTTGAATTCAACAATTTTATTGTTAATAATTTGAATTCGAAAATTTGATTGTGAAATCAATACAAAATTCAATACAATATAAAATTTATTCATGTTCTGGTGACTGCAACATAAAGAATATAATTGCGGAAAATAACGGTAAATATAACAATTACAACTAATTTTATTGATTAATTTAGTGGTTTAAGTTCTTGCAGCAAAACTTGCAAAAGCAACAAAAAGTTTGCAAACATTTTGGATTTCAAGAAAAGAAAGAGCAGAGAGTTATATTGAAGTATTTATACAGGTTTGAATGAAGACATGACATTATTTCTGTGCATTTTTCTTACAATCTTTATGCCTTTTTTCTTTTTCTGAAGGCACTCTGACTATAATCGCCATCGGCATCGTTGCAACACTTTTAGGGCTGCGCATAAGGCCCGCAGGCGAATGATGTTTCGCAAATTGTTTCACTGTCAACATCTGATTGTGGCGGATCTATTGTATATAAATCCAAAAGTGTTTAAAATTCCCATTTCAAATCGAAACATTTTATTTTTATAATTTTTTTACAGTAAATTTCATTTTGACATTTAATTTCTTATATTAAAATTGTTTGACGTTTGATTTTGACATATATGCATTTCTATCGTTTAATTTTTGACGTTTGACGGTTATTGACATTTTAATTTTGATTTTTTGACATTTATAAATGACATTTTTTGCAACCATTGAAATTAAATTTCGAAAAATTAATAATTTCTATTGTTATTTTTAACAAGAAATCGACAATTGCTTCTGTTAATGCTATTTTAACGAAAATTATTGCTATTTTTTTGTTACAATTAACAATTTTTTTTCTGAGAGTGTAGTAAAGTTATACAGTCAGTGATGAGAAAGTCCAAATTCGATCTCTCTGGATACAATCACAACCATAATTAAAAAAGAAAGCGTTCGAGCTTTCGACAAATTAACTTTACGACAAAGTATTATATCAAAGGATGTGATAAAAACCTCGTGTTCACGGCTGCCTTTCCTAGGAATCAATACTATTGCGATTCTATATTGCAATACTATACTCATTGCGTTGATCGTACTTTACCACATGGTATAAGAACCCAGGTAGACTCATTACAGTTGAGTTCCAACAAATAGATATCCATGTACTGTCAAACTCAAAATTAGTATTGCCATATGTTGAATTTTGTAAAATATTGTGGGACAAAATAATTTATAAAAAATTAAACTAATTAAATAAACTATTAATTAAACTTTTGCTTATGCTTAATAATTAATATAGCTAAATTTTTAAAATATGCCATTACAATTTTCGTTTGATTTGGTTAAACTTTAAATTTAAACTTTTTCCATTGCAATTGTGATTGTTTCCAATTGATATGCAATACATAGTTTATCATTAATCAAATCCAACGACGGGACTCCCCCAATTCTTTATGCATGTGAGTATTTGGGTTGTTTATACATATCGTGTGTTTGCTTTCGAAGACTGTTATCAGAAGTCCTACTTATGTTCAGTATAGACCAGGTGTGCGCAAAAGGCCGCCCATGGGCGGATAGCTTTCACACACATACGAAAGCTTTAAATTAAAAAAGCTTTTTAATCGAGGTGAGAACTTATTACACTGAATAAAATAGTACGATCAGTCGCTGTGCGAACTTCATGCTGTGAAGTTGCGGCCGCTCGCTTCTGCGTTGCGTTACTAAACACAACAACATATCATTAGCGCGTTTGTTCGTTCATTCAAAACGATCAACCGTTGTACGAACTTTATTCTGTAAAGTTGCAGCCGCTCGATACTGCGTTGCCTAAGGTTGCGAACATAGTGAACACTTATTGCTGAGCTGAGCCAAAAACACATTGGAGCAATAAAGAAACCAAGCCATGCATCTTTTTTGCTCTAATGTGTTTTTCGGCTCAGCAATATGTTCTTACTATGATCGCAACCTTATAGAACACGACAAGCTATCATTCTCGCGTTATGTGATCGTACGAATGAACAAACTCGTGCTTTTCGTTCATTGCAAACTCTTAAAGCAAAAGCTTTGCAATACAATCACAAAAATTTAAATGTGTAATTTTGCGTACCCCTGGTAAAGACGGGATGTTTTTTAAGGTATATGGCAATGCTGTATTTTGACATTATATGGATAAGAATTTTTGCTGTCATTCTAATGAGTCTACCTTTTGTCTCCAACGAGACAAAAAACTCCAAGAGACGTGATCGCTTGCGTTTTACAAAATACGGTCATAACTGTCAGCCATATGGACATCGGATTTTTGAGCACTTCACTTTGGCGCCATTTATAATTCATACAAATCATTAACATTTTTTTTATTTTTTTCAATCTTCAAGGATGTACAATTTTTTTTTCTTAAATGAGTATTAATATCTAATAAAGGGCCCAAGTAATTAACTTTAGAAAATTGCTTGCTTTTTCCTATCCGAAACTGTAATGATATCTTAATAAAAATTTTTCATTAATTGAACTGTGCGATACCAAAAAATAACTGCAAAAACTCCAATGGTTTCTGATTGCCATTGGTCCATGGGACACACCGTCAAAGAGATTTTTCTGGGTTAGCTGAAATAACCGATTTTTTCAAGGTCACATTTTATACTATGGGGCCGTAGCTAGGTTCCTTTAACTCCTAAGCTTAGAACAATTTTGATTTAAGACCTTCAGTAAAATTGTTGCAAATTTTAGTTTCGTTTTAAATTAGGAAACATTATTGCACCCTTATATTCGCAGAGGGATCAAAAACCTCCTTAAATTAAAAAATGTAGTATATCTCGGAATCTCTGGGCGATATAATTTTTATTACTTCTACAAACAAAATTCTCACCTTCTTATCTATAACTTCAAAATATCATAATAAATAAATGTACAAATTTTGTCATAATTCAACTTCAAAAGAGTTAAGCCCGTTGTAATTTACGATAATTTTAAATAGTGTTTTTCCTTGTAAATTTAATCATGGTGAAATAAGCTTGCACGCATTTGAAAATTTGCACTGAATTTTCAAACTTTCACGATTTTTATCTCCTTAACCATTCGTAACTGACAACATTTTATTGCACCAATAGGTATAACAGGAAGATATGCATAAAAAATAATAAAAATATTTAAGCATGTGCCCTAAAGTAAAATGATGCCGTCTTTTTCTTGTAGTTTGTTAACAATTCGAAAAAGGCATGGTAAAAAAACACATTTTTTAATGTTTTCCCTTGCACGGAATGGTGATAACAACATTCAATTGCTTATTTCGTTCTGTATTTGGAGATTTTGTGTTTGGGTTTTTTGTTTTGGGGGATACTGTGTTAGGGGATTATGTTTTTGGGGATAATGTTTTGGGGGCTTTATTAAAATATGGGGCACAACAAAAAATAACAATAACAAGAAAAAACAAATACCTGTAGTGCTAGGTGAAAGCCCAGAAGAAGAGTTGCTTACCTCCAACCAGGAGACAAGCTTAGATAGTGCGGTGAGTTCCAGCAATAGTGCTCCTATGCTGCCCAGTCAACCATCCACTTCCTATGGAGCCACTGGTAGTGCTCCAGTACATCAACATCCTTTCCCTCTGGGGTCACCGGTAGTGGCTTTGGAAAACCTCCTAATAAACCTTAAATCCCCGGAGCGGTCACGAAGGCTAGGTACCAGAAGGCTGTTTTCGTTCTTGGCCGGATTGTTAGGAATGCGCAGGCTGGTACCGTTCATGTTCGCGACGAGGATAGGAAAAGGTTCCAGGCTGTGGCCGACGCGTAACATGGGCAAAAGAGCTTCTTCGAAGCGCAATCGGTCTCGGAACGAGGACGCTAGTGTATCGAAGAGAGCGAAGATTGGCAATAAGTCGGTCGCAGACGAAGGACCTACTTATCGTGCCTACAGTGAGGTGGCTAGGGACCACCTGCAGGTTGCGAACCCCAGCAGTCATAAGCGGATTTCAGAGTAGTGGGGCAATATCGAGGCCAAGTTGTCCAAAATGGTCATTGAGCACTTTCTCAATAACAAGGGCGGTACTCTCCCCTCCTTTGCATCCGCGGAGACTGTAAGAGGATTCAGGGTAATCAAGTGCGATGGCCAGTTCTCCAAGGAATTCTTGAGCGAATGGAAAGGAATTCTTGAGCGTCAGGAACGCATGGGATGGCTTAAGCCTTAAGTTAATCCCATCGAAGGACATTCTAAAGGGACCTTGTGCTCGTATTTGGTTGCTCAAAATGAATCAGGAGAATGATCGACCGGTTGAGATTCTCCAACTCCACAGCCCTAATATTCGCATGCACGACTGGGTGGTCATCAAGAAAGAGGACGCCCAGAAAAATAACATGACCTTCCTGCTGCTCATTACCGAGGAGTGCCTGGGCGCACTCGAGGCGATGGACAACTGCCTTAGGTTTGGCATATGGTGTGCTAAGCTAAAGATATTCAAGGGACACTCGGCAAAGGATGAGATCCGTGCGTGGATGAGATCCTTGACATGTTAAGCCTCGAGGAACCTGCACCAGTTCCATCACAACAACCACCCACAGATGCTTTAAATTGTCCAGATTAATCTGCAACACTCTAGGTGTGTTACGGACAATCTGGCCATTCTCATGGGGGAGGATTGCATCGACGTTCGCATTATTCAAGAATCATGGGTCAGGGACTCAACCGTAATGGGGTTCTGCAACAACTAATTTAACGTCTTCTACAAAAGGACTGCCAAGAAAAAACATATAAGCCAAGAAAAAAAGTATAAACTTATTTCTATTCCCTAACTTTAGTTCTCCCGACCTGACAGTTGTTAGGCTAGAAAGGACAAATGCAAACCTACACCTGGCCGCACTGTATATGGCCCATGATAGAGATGCCCCGCCAGGTGAGGTAAAAGCTCTGGTGGAGAAGGCAGCGACACACAACAACACACTCCTGATGGGCTGCGAGGCCAATGCAAGACGTACGCTTTGGGGCAGCTCGTGCAACAATATTAGAGGTGAGTCGTTACTTGATTATATTATAAACTCTCATTTTAACATTTGTAATCTGGGGTATGAACAAACCTTTACATTTCCAAGCTCTGACAACTTTAGTGGTTGGAAGGAAGTGCTGCGCAAATAATTTTTTCTGATAACGAGTCTCTGCATGTGGTAAATTGAAGAGTATCCGATAAAAGATCTTTTTCGGATCACAATTGGATCCTTTGCGACTTAAACCTGAATGCAGAGGCTCCACAACCTTTTCGTAACTCCAAACGCACCAACTGGGCTAAATTTGCCAGTGTGGAACGCCCAAAAATTCTGAAACTAACTAACACCCATATATCAACGACGGAGGAACTAAATTCTTCCGTTGATGCCCTCGAGAAGGCCATGCAGGTGCCTTTAGGGTATGCCTTTAGGAGTAAGGATCTCTCTGGTCTAAGGAAAAACTTCAGAAGAACCTTCAATATGTGCCACAGACTGAACAACTGGCAACCATACAAAGAAGTCCTAAATACTTACAAGAGAGCTATCCGTGACTCGAAAAAGCGATCTTGGGGAGAATACACCTTGGGGAGTCGGCAAGAGTGAGCAGGATCAAAAATAAAAGGATGGCACGTGGACGGAATCCACGTAGGAGTCATTGAAACACCTGATTATAACACACTTTCCAGGATGTACAGATAGCCGTGATGTATCCTCACGTAGGGAGACATTGGTAAGGGTCCCGTGGAGCCTCACATACCACAATATCACAAATGAAAGATGTTGTGGTCTATAAACAACTTCTCACCCTACAAATCCCCAAGCCCTGATGGCATAATACTATGGCAAAAGGAGCTAGTTTCGCCTTTGCTTATGAAAATATTCACAAACACTATACGAGTTAACTGTACTCCAAGGTGCTGGAGGAAAGTCAAGGTAATCTTTATCCCGAAATCTGGAAGGAGGGGTCTTGAGTCCGCTAAGGACTTCAGACCAATTTGTCTCTCATCGTAATTTCTAAAAACATTAGAGAGGCTTCTAGATTTATATCTAAGGAACACTCTTGGCAGAACCTCCATATCCACAGCACAACATGCCTACCTCAAGGGGAGATCAACAAAAAAGGGCTCTGCATGAGGTTATTACAAACATTCAGAGATCTCTCTATTCCAAACAATACATTCTTGCTGCCTTTTTTGATACTGAAGGAGCGTTTAACAACAATCATACTAGGGCTATTCACGACTCTCTCTCAGAAATAGGGGTGGAATCACCAGGAACTGGATTAGAATTATCCAGGTGGACCTTGGAAACAGCCAGAAAATCCTAGTAAAGCAGACCTGATGCTCTTTACTACAAAAACCAAGGTGCAACACTTCAACCTACCGCGATTAAACGGTTAACCACTCTCACTATCCGCTAAGTATATGGGAGTCACACTGGATTCGAAACTCAGCTGGAAACAAACATTAAGCATGGGGTTAATAAGGCCTGTATAGCCTTCTACGCCTGCAAAAAACATTTAACAAAAGATGGGGTCTTAAGCCAAAAATACTCTTATGGCTTTACACCGCAGTAGTGCGTCCTATTCTAACATATGGAGCATTGGTGTGATAGCCTGCACTGACTAAGGCATACAATTTTAGGAAACTATCAAGGGTTCAGCGTTCTGCAAGTAAAGGCGTCACGGGGGGAATCCGGTCATGCCCAACGGATGCATTGAACCCACCTACTGCCATCAAACTAACTGTATACAATAGTGCAATCAGACTAAAGGAGTCTAACAGCTTGAGATATCAACTTTATGGACACAGGAAAATGCTTAGCTTACTAACTTCAGACCTGGCAAACAGCAACATGGACTATGAAATCCAAAAACATTTACATTTATAAAACATTTACCAGCAGGTACCCGACCCAAGCGGAATGGCGCTATGGAGATCCGGATGCTGTTTATGACGTCACTTTCTACACCGATGAATCCAAGATGAGTTGTGAAGTTGGAGCGGGTACATATTCAGCAAAACTGGGTTTATCTAACTCCTTCTGCCTTCCGGACTCAGCCAGTGTCTTCCAGGCGGAACTTTTAGCGATAAGGGAAGCTTGTCGGGCAATAAAATGTGCCAATACAAACAATCTTACCGCAGCAATCCTGTCGGATAGCGAAGCTGCTATTAGAGCATTAGCTGCGGGAAGATTCAACTCCAAGCTTGTAAGGCAGTATAAGGAGGAACTAGCCCGACTAAGTCGACTGCTTGACATTACTATAATCTGGGTTCCACAGGAATATTTATGGTAATGAAAAGGCGGAAGAATTGGCCAGGTTGGGCTCTTCCCTCGATGCTTCAAGAACGGAACCAGTTCCAGTGCCAATGAGCGCAGTAAAGGGAGTAGTTTGATAACCTGTTAACAGCAAGAAAAATGTGGCCCTCGTACAACCTAGGGAAAACTTGTGAACTGCTAACAAGATCCCGAACTGATATAGCACGAGTCACGGCAATCAGTACGGGGCATTGGTGCATTGGCGTGCATCCCCCTCCCCCCCTTTAACCCCTATTGCCGTAGCTCTAACAACCCTAACGAAAGGGAAACATTACCCCATTTTCTATGTGCTTGCCCAGCATTGGCAAGATGAAGCTTAAGCACACTGGGGAAACTCTTTTTCGCCAACCTAAAGGAAATTTCAACTCTAAAAATCAACGACCTCCTTGAATTTCTAAACAGAACTGGATGGTTATAACGGATACACCTTAACCTTCCCACGTACCTCACGTCAACGCACAGGATAAGAGGTTGTGCTACTAAAACGGCTCAATGGAGCTAATTTGATACTGCCTGTAGCAGTTTCACAACTCAAACCAACCAACCAACCAAATATGGGGCTTTGTGTTTAGGGATTTTGTGTTTGGGGATAACGTACATATCCCTTCGATTGTCCGCTATAGTTAAAACACTATAGAATGGCGTGTGTTCAAGCTACAACAACAAATTTTGCAATAACACGTTAGAACAAAATTTTTGCCAAAAAAAAAGGAATCACCCCCTTTGAAGACAAAGAAAAAAATTTGGTATAAGGTAAAAAGCATTAAAACTGGGAGCGGTTGTACCAGGGTCACGCCCACCTGTTCGAAGACTCAAGACTGTGACTTATATAAAGGCTACAGAAAGAAAATTAAGAACTAACGGCCGTATTCATAAAAAATTTAGAGCGCTTCCCAAATTTTTTTTAAGAAAAACTTGTTCGGATTGTAACTCACTCACTCACCGATATATTTCCAGTCTAAATCACTCGAATTAGAACCATGAAATTGGGTAGGTGGTGTAGACGCGTAGATACTAAAAAAAGGTATTTGGAAAATGTGGTGTCTAAAGGGTTAAAATTGGGTAAAAAGCGTTAACGGCAGCTAACGGAGTAGTTGAACGGAATTTTAAAATTTCTATAACTGCTTTTGAATACTTTTATAAATGTCTGAAATTAATTTTCAGTATAAATGTAGGAACCGAAGGGTTAAAACATAATTTTTTTTTCTGACTGGGTACAATTTTATTTTCAGCTTTTAGCTGTGAATTACCTTTGAACTAATGCCTAGAAAATAAAATCTGGGGTTTTCTTATTTGGTCGTTAAAAACTTAAAAAAATCTTCTGCAAGTGAGAACAGTTTTTACACATTTGAGCTTCAGTCGAAAATCAAATTGTTCTTTTAATTAATTTCTATTTGCAAAAGGAAAAAATTGTATAAAAATTAACACCGCTTTAAAAGGTTAATGAGGATTTTTTTCAATTTGAAAATAGCTCCTTAAAATATATTTCAATTATATTTTGTGGATTCAAAATTAGTTTCTCAAAGGAATTATTTCTGTGCATGCTAAAAGGCTTGTAAGAAGTCTTATCTTTCGAGTGTAGGGTTCTAAGATTTGTGGAAAAAGTGGAAAGGTACTGCCAACTATTTTTTGATGCTTCTTAAATAAAATATCAAAAATCAGTGTTTCTACATCTAACCGTTTAGACGCTACAGCTTTTTAAGACATGCGACGGGATTTCCCAACGTGCGACGCCCAAATGCCCGAAATTATATATAAACACTTATGGCATAAAATGATTTTTGTAATGGAGGCAAATTTCAGTTTTAAATTATGTAATTTTAATTTAATTTAATTTAAAGTTCTATACCTCTAAAAAGCAACCTTTATGTTAGAAACGATATATTTTATACTTACTTATGATGTTTTAGAACAATTTTTTAATTGATTTTTTATGTAGCCCCTAACCCCCGTATAAAAAACATGTTTGATTGGCGGATCTACATACGGGCTCAAAGGGCTTTATTATCCCGGCACCGCCCCCCACCCCCTTGGAGAATTTTTTGTATGGGAAAATAATGAAAATAAGCCTTGAAAGCAGTATTAGGCCCCCCGCCCCTTGAGCTGAAAAACTGATAAATTCAGTCGCAGCTCAAATAGTACGAAAAACACGTACAGCTTTCACCTTTTAAGCCCATAACACACAGGAGGCATGCATGCATCAAAGCATCTGACGTTTCTATTAAGCACACGTAAGCTTATGGAATCATACTTAATGCGTCCATGATTCATACTTTTTTGTATGTGAGTTATCCCATAATCTAACGTGTGTTTAACAGAAACGTCAGATACATGCCTTCTATATGCAGGGAACTTTACAAAATAATGGTTTGTCCTTGAACAAACTAGCAAGAAACTTTGTTTCAAACTGCTAAGGTAACTTGACGCATGTAAATAAATAAAAATTATGAAGAGGAACGCAGCTTGTGACATCCGAAGTTTTTTAAAAAAACCTTAAGGCCCATAGAAATAAGAGACAAAGAAGTGGTGTCCAGGAGTAAAAGTGAGGCATTTTTCTTACTAGTGTACTCAGGGCCGTATTCGGTTGTTGCGTACAGCTAGGCGCAATTTTACTGATTGGAATTGCATGTGAAATAGGTTTCTGTGTAACATTTTTTCGTAGTTAAAAAGTTAAGTCAATGATTTATGCAAATCGTTCAATCAATCAATTATGCAAACATTTTCAACCGACTAAAATGGAATTTTTAAATAACCCTTTGATTTAAATTTAATTAAAGATTGGTGATTCATTTCACCTTCCAAGTCTACTTTGCATTCATTGCATTTTAAAATTGAATGTTTTCGCCTAAATGTGATCGAACTGAACTAAAGAATAATTCTATATGGTATACATAATGTCAATAAAAAACATAACAAAGGCGCCCTGAAAATATATATCACCATGAAAAATTAATGCGCCCCTGAAGTTGTGCTTGTACTTTGACAGATTCAATAGCTTAGACATTTTTTTTTTGTTTTGTTCTTTTAGCGCAAATGTCAAAAATTTCGATCACTGACATCTGAAAAACTGCCGCAGTTCACGTACAGTGTATGTGAACTAGGGATGGCAAAATCTGGACTTTTTCCAATCCCGGGATTTTTGGGACTTCAAAAATTTGAATCGCGGGATTGTGATTTTCTTCAATTAGTAGGAGCGCAATGTAAAAATTTGGCATCATTCACTATTTAATGCTCCATTTCCAATTACGAAAAATCAAACAAAGTTCAAGAAATAAAAGTTTCTAAGATTTTATCCTAAAGAAAAATTGGTAAAAAAAAACAAAAAGAAACTAAATATTTTAAAGTAAACACTTTTGGTTTTTAAAGTACATTGTATTTGATGGAATTAAATTAAAAATACAATTCAAATATGTGATTTGTTTATTTTCATTTTTATATTAATATTTTTGCACACACTTTTTTCATACATTTTATAAATAAATAAATGAATTTATATAAGAAATCAATCACTCAAATTCACCATTTTGTTTAAACTTATTTTGCTTTAAATAAATTGCTTTCATACCCGCACTTGCTGTAGCATATATTAAATTAATTAAATCCTAAAAAAACTGAATCATTCCGTTCCAAATTTGACCACACTTAATGCATTGCGCAGTTTCACTTTTATCTTGAGCGATTAAAAAATGCAACCAAACTAAGTTTAAATCTCCAGATTTTGTTTTATGCGAAACAAATACAGTTAATAGTATAAATATGTATCTATTAAAATATTTATTTTACAAATTATTTTATTATTTACTTGAATTGCTGAAACATTTTTGCCGCTGCAAAAATTCATGATTTCCTTTTGCAAAAGGGTAATATTAGTGTTTATTATTTTATAAACAACCCTTCCATTTCACATGTTTTGAAAAAAACATTGTTAATCAACCCCGGAATTCTCGTCGACTAGTCCCGGGATTTTCGGGACTTCAGAAAGTCCGGGATTCCGGGGTCCCTCCGTCCCGGGATTTCCATCCCTAATGGAAATAAAAAACCTTCAGACGTAAGTATAATTTAACTTATAATTTTACTTTTATTTATTTGTATTTATAAACACATTGGTGCAATAACATTTTGTTGGCCTCGATGGATAAAAAAGGGTGAAAGTTT
This sequence comes from Coremacera marginata, assembly GCA_914767935.1. Taxonomy (NCBI): domain Eukaryota; kingdom Metazoa; phylum Arthropoda; class Insecta; order Diptera; family Sciomyzidae; genus Coremacera; species Coremacera marginata. Next base: position 130,028,793 of record OU612044.1, read on the forward strand.
GAAAATTCAGTGCAAATTTATAAGTACGTGAAAGCTTATTTCACAAAATTTTGTCATGATCAAATTTACAAGGAAAAACAATTTAAAATTATCGTTAAAAATATATCAGCTTTAACTCTCATAGGTTAAAGTTAAATTATGACAAAATTTGTAGATTCATAAGTAGCGGTGAATTTTAAGAAATTCTTCGCGCTCTTTCTTTCTGATATCAACAAAGAATTTATTCGCTGCGATTTTCAATACAAATTTTTCGCATGCGGCGCTAATTTTTTTTATTATTTTCATAAATATCTTTTAAAAAATTTACATGTGTTTTAAATCTTTATATATTTACCTTTCTTAAATCGCAAACACCTGAATTTTTAAAATTTTTGCTCTTGGTGCATTTTGAACTTTTTCATTGCAAAACATTTTATTAAAGAATCGAAGTAAAATCGCAATTGGCATCAATTTGAATCAAACAGTACTAATTTTAGAACACTTGTATGATCATTGGAATTGTTCACTAATCCAATGTCAATACTTCTAAGTTTTTAAAGAATGCGATGGAATTTTGCAGCTAATATTGAATTTAATCGATCATAGTTTACTTACCCTTTTAGTTTCTATATACCATTCTTATATACCATTCGTTCTGTATAAAAAACATGTATATTTCATATGCGAAAAAAGATAACTTTTCAAACTTTCAGAATTTATATTTCCCAAGCCATTTGAGACCTGCTTTTTTTTGCAGCATTAGATTTTGGGACTCCAAATGCACGTTAAGAAAAAAAAAAGAAAAGGGCGTGGGCCCTAAAGTAAAGTTATTCCCAATCCCCATTTCGTTACCTATCGCCAGCTAAAGAACAAAACAGTATTTGTTTAATGGTTCCGCTTGGGTCTGGAACTCATTGAATTACAAGTTGGCTCTTGAGCCTTGTAGTCATACATTCTCTTAGTAGTTTGATTCTAAACAACTTTGTTTTTATATTTCTAGGTATATTACTAGCTGAAAAATAATAAAATATCATAAGAACTACAAAACGTACTAAAAACCATAAATTATGCCATATTTTACATAAATTTAAAAAAAAAATGTATTTTGTATGTAAAAGTTGTGTTGACAGTTTTTAAAAAATTACAAAAAAAAAAAAAAAAATAAAAAAAATTAAACAAAATATATATACACATTTTCTTAAATACCATCGACGTGCAAAGTAGCAAACAATTATCGGAATCACCGATATATGTAATTTTGTAATTTTTTTCATTTTGGTTTTTTTTTGTTATCTTAGGCTCCCCTCTGGCTAATCCTAGATCCGCCACTGTGTATATGTAAAATATATAAATTTAAATAAATAGAACGAATCCCATATTTAGTCCCATCCCATGTGTCAACTAATACTTTCCTCCTTTCTAAATCTCTAAAAACAAATATTATTATGTCACAAAGAAACAAAAAGATTATTACGAATATTCTACTTAAAGCAACAGTAGCGAATCACCTTTATGATCAACGGATTTCGTACAAATTGGTTGAGATGGGCAAGACAACATTTATCATGATCGAAGAGCGTAACTGAAAAGACGTAACATCGTAAGGCTTTGGTATATTCCATTGAAGAACTGTGTAGCGGATATACACTGCTAGCGGATAAAATGAATTTGTAACAATTTTACGATTCAACTATTGCTGTCTTCATAAGCTCGAGTATGACAAGTCCACTAGACCACATCCAGCTAGACAAGATGAGGGGTCTAACATTAAAACCGGTGAAACACAGACAACAAGAGAGCGAAAGTGGTTGAATATACAGAGAGACAGTGGAACATAAAAATAATGCGACTTGGAATGGAAACAATGCTTTAATCCAAGCAGCAGCTATACAATAACAAGTAGCCAACATGAACAGCAGTCTGCAACAACAACAACAACAACGACTAAAATAATTCACACAAAACTTGAATACGGGCACCGTGCGTCCGAACGACCTACCCAAAGAGAAGTTTTGTCTTGACTTGTGGTTCAGTTTAGTTAAGTGCTTTGTGCGGTTAAGTTCGAGAGTTTCGAACTAAGTTGGTCATTGGTCGCTGGACGTTAATTAAAGCGCTTTCGTTTCCACGCTAACTAGTGTTGTGATAGAAATTTATACCAGCAGGTGCTGCAAAAAGTTCCAAAATAAAAATAAAAACTTCTTAAATTTCGTCAAGAAATAATATATGAAAGCTTAAATAACTAAATAAGCCTTTAGTTACATAGTTTAAGTACCTAATAAATTAACATTTTGTGCTGCAACGGAATTTAGCGACCACATCTCAACTAGTGCGAGATTTGTAGATCATACAGACGGTGAAACTATCATAAACAAGTGAGTTTGAAAGTGAAATTAATTTAAAACCAAATCAAATTAAACAAACAACTATCAGCCACACCCATTTAAAAATATAAAATATGAAAAATATGAAATTTAATGTTTAAAAAAACAACTGTATTAAATTCAAGTTTGAAAACGTTATTTGCGATTATCGAGATCGATCTCGTTCAACCTGTATGCAATGCTGAGCTATGGTATCTATAAGCTGACTACAATCACATCAAGTTTCAAAACAATCACCATAAAAATTCCAACCAAGTACTAACTTGAAAACGCAAAAGAAACAAAATTTTTCTTCTATTTTTGCTCCCAAAAAAACTGGTTTAACTTATGACGGCAGCTTGGAACAAAAACGTCGTCTACTTGGTGGCAATGAGCGAATTGTGTAAAATTAACATAATAAAAACATTGGCTAGAGGCAAAAACATATACTTGCATACACAAAAAAAAAAAAAAACGCCGAGAAAAAATGTATATAAAAAAATTCACTTGGAATTCAGTGTCGCGTTAAAGTAGCCCCATGAATAGATTTTTTTCAGTTGTAAACAAAGCGAAAATCCTGTCTGAACGAAAACCTGACTCAATGTCTGCTGGAGTTTTAATGAAAATGAAAATAAGGCTGATATAGTATTGAGTACGGTATCATTCATGAGTTGGGAGTATGGCTTGATGAGTTAACATTATTTTGAATGGATTTAAAGCAATCGATTTAAAAGATGAATGGTATTCACACTTTATATTGTGTTTATTATTTTTTCAGTTAAAGCCATTTCATTTAAATGGTGTCCATTCGACAATAATGGTAGCACCCATTTTAAAGTTTTAAGTACTTACTTAAGTAACCATTACAACCCGTAGTTGGATTTTGGGCGCCTTTATTAGCTCTCGCCAGGCGCCTCTGCTGCGTGCACCTCTCCAATTAGTTCACCAAGCACGGCTTGGAATTCCTCGGCCTGGTCAATCCATCGAAGGCATGTTCTTCCTCTCCGTCATCGACTCTCGGCTTTTGCCTCGAACACCTGTTTCGCTGGAGCTTCTTCATTCATGACCTTGTCAGAGTAGTCGCTGAATAGTATAACTATACGTTGGACTACGTCAATGTCTGCAAAGAGGTCTTACAGCTCGAGCAGGCGTAAAGAGTTTGCAAAGAACTTTCCTCTCGAACACTCCAAGAGCCAATTCATGGAAAAGGATGATCAGATTGCCTAGGTCCAGTTTGCCTACAAACGAGGTTCAGGGAAGGCAACGCCCTATCTTGCGATCTATTTAACTTTATCATGAAGGGGAGAAATTATCTTTCTCGGTAATTAAAACGATAATAGTTTAAGACCTTTGCTTTCTTTGTTTCTCAAAAACCGCTACACATACGATTTTTTTGGTGTAGATTACGCTACGGAATGATAATATTTGTGCTCATTTCTGTGCAGTGTATAGTTTGTGCTTGCATTCATTCAAGTACACTAACATTAACGCTAACAAACAATGAGTAAATTCACAAACGATGCACAATGTAATTCTACTGATCTCTCAAATTTACGATAGAGTACATTATCATACGCTACGTGAGCGTTTATTTCTTTTATTGTTTCCAAGCTTTCCATTTCAAAGTGATTTTTATTGTTTTTAAGACATAAACTCTTTCATTAAAATGAAGAAATCGAAATATTGGGGGTTGGAATTAGTTTTAAAGGTTTTCTAAGAGATGGCGTAACTATCAATAGATCGCATCGGGCACACCTGTGACTATATTCATTTCAAAGCACATTGTCTAAGCTTCATTTTTCAGTATGTGTCATTCTACTGAAGTGTAAACAACATATATTTTTTTCTCTGTGAACATGTCGACTTTCGTTCCAACAAAACGCAATTTGCGGGAAGGTTTACTTTTGTGCTTCCATTTGATGAATAAAGCGGTTGAAGCACAACGCATGCTTACTGAGGCTTACGGGGACTATGCTCCATCGATTTCTACTTGTGAGTACTGGTTCCGTCGGTTTAAAAGTGGTGATTTTGATACGGAAGACAAAGAGCGTCCGGGCCAGCCGAAAAAGTTTGAAGATGAGGAATTGGAGGCTTTGCTCGATGAAGACCCGTGTAAACCCTTCAAGAATTGTCAGAATCATTGGGAGTCGACTTATCAACGGTCGGCAAACGCCTGAAGGCCATGAGAATGATTCAAAAGCAAGGAAATTGGGTGCCGTACGAGTTGAAGCCGAGAGACGTTGAACGGCGATTTTGCATGTGCGAACAACTGCTTCAACGGCATAAAAGGAAGAGTTTTTTGCATCGTATTGTCACTGCCGATGAAAAGTGGATCCATTACGATAATCCTAAGCGAAAAAAATCGTGGGGACCACCCGGCCATGCATCAACATCGACGGCCAAGCCGAATATTCATGGCGCCAAGCTTATGCTGTGTATTTGGTGGGATCAGAAGGGTGTCGTGTACTATGAGCTGCTAAAACCAAACGAAACCATCACTGGAGAACGCTACCAACAACAATTGATGCAATTGAGCCGAGCATTAAAGGTTAAACGGCCGGAATATGGCAAAAGACACGACAAAGTGGTTTTTCAACATGACAACTCACGGCCACATGTTGCAAGAACCGTCAAGGAAACGTTGGAGGCGCTGAATTGGGATGTGCTACCCCACCCGTCTTATAGCCCAGACATAGCCCCTTCCGACTACCACCTATTCAGATCGATGACGCATGGCTTGGCTGAGCAGCGCTTCACTTCTTACGAGGATACCAAAAAATGGGTCGATTCGTGGATTGCCTCAAAAGACGAGTCGTTCTTCCGGCGCGGAGTCCATATGCTGCCAGAAAGATGGGAAAATGTTGTAGCTAACGATGGACAATACTTTGAATAATATACATTGTACCGTTGTTTCTAAATAAATGCTCAAAAACCGAAAAAAAACCTTTAAAATTAATTCCAACCCCCAATATATATAGTCGAAGCGTTCAATACAATGAAGTTTTTGTGTGATTTAAATAGTTTAACTTTATTCCACTTTAGTATACTTTACTTTACTTTACTTTGCTTTACTTTACTTTACTTTACTTTACTTTACTTTACTTTACTTTACTTTACTTTACTTTACTTTACTTTACTTTACTTTACTTTACTTTACTTTACTTTACTTTACTTTACTTTACTTTACTTTACTTTACTTTACTTTACTTTACTTTACTTTACTTTACTTTACTTTACTTTACTTTACTTTACTTTACTTTACTTTACTTTACTTTACTTTACTTTACTTTACTTTACTTTACTTTACTTTACTTTACTTTACTTTACTTTACTTTACTTTACTTTACTTTACTTTACTTTACTTTACTTTACTTTACTTTACTTTACTTTACTTTACTTTACTTTACTTTACTTTACTTTACTTTACTTTACTTTACTTTACTTTACTTTACTTTACTTTACTTTACTTTACTTTACTTTACTTTACTTTACTTTACTTTACTTTACTTTACTTTACTTTACTTTACTTTACTTTACTTTACTTTACTTTACTTTACTTTACTTTACTTTACTTTACTTTACTTTACTTTACTTTACTTTACTTTACTTTACTTTACTTTACTTTACTTTACTTTACTTTACTTTACTTTACTTTACTTTACTTTACTTTACTTTACTTTACTTTACTTTACTTTACTTTACTTTACTTTACTTTACTTTACTTTACTTTACTTTACTTTACTTTACTTTACTTTACTTTACTTTACTTTACTTTACTTTACTTTACTTTACTTTACTTTACTTTACTTTACTTTACGGCTATACTGTCAAACGAATCTGATGAGAGAGAGTAGCAGTAAAAATGTGAATTTCAACGGAAACGAGTTAAACAAATCAAATTTTTTCACGGAAAGCAACGTTATCCACAACGCTTTAGTCATAAGTTCCTCTAAATTTTATTTTTTTTCGTTGGCTGTGTGTAACAGGAATGATTAAAGAATAAAGAAAAAAGTAAAAAAATAATCAACCATTGCGTCATTACTGAACCAGAGCTTAAACTGGACATCAGAAGTGGCAAACAACCGCGTGACTGTCCAGGTCGTTAAGCAGTAAACAGCAACAATCTCAACTTCAATACTCGATCGCGCCAATAACCAACTGAAAGGGGGAAGTTTTGCCTGTTACATTCGATTAATGCATTAATTGATTTATAAATTAACAACGATGTTGCATTAAACATTAACGGCCTCTACTGATGGTCATGACTATTGTTACTTTTCAACCTCTTATTTTTATATTTCGCTCTCAAACAATTCGCACGCCAGTGTTGTTCAATATTTATTTTCTATACGTCAGAAATAATAAAATATCGTGATGAATGTGCATCAACACAATTTCGAGCTCACAAGAATCTGGTTTAGTATGACACATTGCAAAATTGAAAAAACCCAGATATTTTTGAAAAACTCAATCATGAGTTGTACGTTATACAGACAATATATAAATAAAAGTTTTTAGCTATAAATTGGGGTAAAAAACATTTCAGAAATTAGCACTCATCAACGTTTTGTCGTCGTCGTTTATTTCCTGCTGATTCATTGATGTTGCGATTAATCTCAAGTACAAAAATTTGGCAAGAATTCTGTTAGTGAATTCTTCTCAAAGAAAACATAATCATATTTAAAAATCAAAAGAAATTAATTTTATCTATAAAAGTTACGAACAGTGTACAAGTGCTTAATATAAAAAAGTATTTATTAACACATGCTGACTGCATGCTTTTATTCAAATCCAAGTTTGGGTGGTGCTGAAGGTTCTAAATTTGAAGCCTTAAATTATTTTAACAATATCATGTTTAAGTCGATACGTGGGTGCGGTTTTAAAAACACAAATTCCTAATAAAAGTATCTACATTAATTGATTTCTTATGGGTTGAAATGGTTATTTGCAATTGTCAAAATTACATTTGTATAGATATATTGAGTAATACACTGAGAAAAAAAAAATACTTTAAAATTAAACAAAAAATTTTAAAATATAAATTTAACGCGTTTGTGTTTCTACAAAACAAAATTTAAAATAAGCGCGCTTATTTTTTTTTTATAATTCTCATTTCATATTCTCATTCTCATGGTCATATAAAGCTAATTTTTGTTTTTGTATAATTTTATTTTATTATTTCTTTTTTATAACAAAATATAAGTCGCAATCTGAGATTGAGTTAAAAAAATATGTGTAGTAGAATTTTGAGCAGACAATTGAGACCAAGCTGAGAAAAATATTTGATTCTTTGAAAATATAAAATATTTTTTAATCGGACTTACAAAATTTGAAGGTAAGATGAAATAAAAATTAATAAATCATTTTGATATATAAAATATTTCGATATCTTAAGCCACAATAAAACAAACAAACTTTATCGAATGGAGTTTACATTTAGTATTCGAGGGTCCCAGGGGTCTCTAATTACGAACCGGACGTCAAAAACGCGAAAAAAATTAAAAAATGGCATCGAAAAAATGGGGGTTAAAAATATTTGTTTTCAATATAAAAATTTTTTGTTTCCAATTTTATTTTTAAATAGATGTTTTTAAACTGAAAATGTTTACTTTAATAGTATATTTAAAAACATTGTTTTGAAAACAAAAGCTTTTGTTTTCAATTTTACTTTACAAACATTTGTGTTAACTTAAATGAAATTGTTTAAAACTCTATTTCAAAAACATATTCGTTTAATAAGAACACAATTTCATTTAATTCAAACACATATTACCCTCAATGTAAAAGCTTTTATAAATGTTAAATTTGTATTGAATTTTAGTACATGATGAACATGAACATGATGAGAACATGATGAGAGGAACAAAAGACTTTAAATGTTTAAAAATCTATATATATATAAGTGGTGCGAAAAATGTATAGTAATTCATCAATTGAGAACGGCTGGGTTCAAATTTGGTTCCGATTTGGTTCAAATTTTATTTCAATTGTTTGTAATTGGCAGGAGAAGGTTTTTACGAAAGAAAATTTTTGAAAAACCCTCAGGAAAGTCGGGAAATTGGAAAAATTGAAAACTGATTTTTTTTTATTGAATTTTGTGTGCAACTGTTCCGGAATGGCTTTTCGAATGGAAAAATTGAAAATTCTTAGTAGTAAACTCGGAAATTTCCGGAAAAACGTGTAAAATTTGAATTTTTTTCGATGATTTGATGATTTTGGACGATGTAAAGATGGAAAATTCATTGTGAAGCTTGGAAAATTTCGAATAATTGTGAAATTCATTGTGATAAAATACGTTTTGCGTGTATTTTGGGTGGAGAAGTTAACGGGGTTAATTATAGATGGCGCTGTGCTGCGATCAATGCCACAACCCGATAGATGGCGTTATGCGTTGGTCATGCAGCTCAAAGAGCAGAACGACCACCAGCGACAACATTGACAAATTTATTTTTGACATGCAAAAGCGATCCGTTCGCAAGGGCTTTACTCTATTCGGAAATACCGCATTATTATACATGGAACGCTGTATCGAAGAAGCTTCAACGCCGGAAGAAAGGTGATGCTGTTGCTAGCTTCGCTGATGTCTATTCGACTGATGCCCTCGGACGTATATACACAGTTCATCCACACCAAGACGAATGCTTCTATCTTCGCTTGCTTTTGGTGAACATAAGAGGTCCTACATCCTTCGATTTCCTGCGTACTGGGGATGGTGTGCTGTGAGCCACTTTTCGGGAGGTTTGCCAATGTTTGAATTTGCTCGAAAACGATGCAGATTGAGATCAGTATTGCCGGAGTAATTTTTTTTTTAGCCAGAACACAAAATACAAATATCCAAAACATAAAAAAATAGCCGTGTATTTAAATTATTTATAAGGCCGTGTAATTATTCGTGTATTTAAAAAAAAAACAAAAACTTCCATGCTGATTTTCTTACTTTTGCTTAAGTTTCTTAACTTCTTTAATCTCATTAGTCTCATTAGTAAAGACAAGTGATTTGAGTTGCCACATGCCAAATTATTGTATATTCGGCTGTGCTCAAAATTGCAACTAATTCAGCAACAATTTGCAAAAAGAGGAGCTGTTCACACTGGCCTCACTACAAATGTCAAAGAAAGTCAGCTTAGTGAGGTCAGTGTAGCCAGCTCTTTTGTGCAGTGTTTCTGAATTAGTTGCAATTTTGAACACAGCCTTATTGCGTTTTGCTGCACGATTGACATTATTGGTGTGTCGTGTTCACATCAAAGGAAAATTCACCATCTCGAAAAAATTTGAAATCATTAAGGTTAGGTAAATTAATTTTTGTTAAAATAAAAAAAAGACCGGATAAAAAAATAGCTAAGTGACCACGGAAAAGAAAATAGCTAATTTTGGCTATAAATAGCCGAAACGGTAACACTGATTGGGACTCAACGCACGCCGATGCATCTGTTTCTGTACGAGCGTATCAAATTCGTACATCATCATAGCCACATGTCATCCGTCGAACCCGACCGTATTGTGGGACAAATACAAGGACGAGATAGCTGACGACATTTTGCACAGAGTTCGCACGACAACTTCGAATTTCGATCTTGAAATTGAATTGAAGACATGTGCGTTAAGGTGGGTCACCAAAAAAAGTTTGGTTTGTTACCGACTTTTTTGAAAGATCCTATTGAGAGGATTTCAGACCCGAAAAAAATTTTTTTTTTAAGTGGTCTACATTAACAACCAAAATGGTCTTTTTGTTATAACTCCGTTATTTGATGTCTGATTTTGAAAAAAAGTATATTTTTAGAAAGATCTTATAAATGCTAACAATCCGTACTCAGAGGTCTTTGACCCTTGAGGTCATCTTCAATAAAATAATTCAGTTTTTAACTTTTTTTGCACTACGACCCCCAAAACTTTGCCCATTTTATATTTTGTAATTAAAGTTCATAAAAAATCAATAGATCCGTGTGAAGAAATTTTTAAAATCCACTCATAGGAAAAAAAGTTACACGCGCTTAAAACTTAATTTTTGAGCTCAAAAATACACGCTCGCGGACGTGTACACTAGAAAATATTTTATTGCTCTCGTCCACGAGCGCGTATTTTTTGGTGAGACTTTGAAATGAGGTCTCATTACGTGTGCCTACCAAAACGTACGCGCTGGTGGAATAGAATTACGTTCTATGAGACTTTTAATGCTCATGAAACAGCTCATGAGCCGCTCACGGAAATTAAAGGCAGGAATGAAATCTGAGCAGTTTAGAAAAAAGTAGCTACTTAGTAGTAGTAGTTAGCTCCCAGTAGAGTCCATTGCACCTTTTATGATTTCTGAAGACTGTGGACAAAGATCTGGGTTCCATATGAATTATGTATGTCACTAGTTGTGTCATTGGAACTTTTTGAGGTTCTGTTGGACTCCTTGGACAAAAATCTGAGATTTTTTGTCAAATACGTACCACTTCGGCATATAGGTTCCAGTTGCAATATTTTTGGAACTGTTGGGTCATTAGAACTTCTAACTTCTTAGTGGACTCTTTGAATAAAATTTTTCGTGACAAATAGGTTCCACTTGATCAAATGGATGCCACTCAAAGTGAATCAACATTATATGAGTACAAAAGAAGTTTTTGAAAATTGTATCTTGCATAACTTTTACTACAGAGATCCCTAAAGTTCAGTTTTACCACGTAAAACTTATGTTTACCAAACACCCTATATTACGCATCAGCCTATACGGAAATTAGGAGTGGCATGCCGTCCATTTTTGATGTCAACAAAGGTGCTTAAATGAACTGTCATTAGTGAAAATTTCAGAGCTTTAGGTGTTTAAATATAAAAGTTATGAGTTTTTGAAGAAAGGGTATCCAACAATCTGCGCCAGTTATAGAGGTATCAGTCTTATTTCCATCGCATATAAGGTTCTCTCAAGCGCACTGTGTGAAAGATTATAGCCAATTAAAAAAACACTGATTGGACCTTATCATCCAATTTAGGGGGATGCTTAAGAGACAAAATTACAAGCAAAATACACTTAGATTCATTCAAATTGAACGAATAGATTTCGTGCAATCTATTGAACCGTTTTAAAAAAACTACTTTCGAGGAAATCGCGTTTAAGGCTTTTGTTTTTCGAAATTTTGCATATATTATTAAAATTATCTGTTGAATAACTTACTAATTTTTAATATGCGTTACTAGGTATCGGTTTAAAAACATATATGTATATTGTAGGAACTATAAAGAAGACATTAAGCAAATAAAAATAAATTTTTTTTTTGAAAAATTAACACGTCTTTATACCTTAAATTATTTTCATTAATTTACACATGCAATTTTTTTATAAGTAAACGTAGTGTATTTATTTTTATACTAATTGTAGATCATGATGCTTCTAATTTATTCTATAATATCAATTTTAATACTAAATGTATTTAGAAATGCGCTATTCCAAATGCTATATTCTATTATTGCGCGCTTGGAATAAAAATTAGTCCAAGGTTTTTGACCGTGTACACTTAACGAAAAACTCATTTTAAAATCATGCAATATGTATTATATTTAGAGTAAAGATGTTCATTTTTAATTTACTCATTGTTGATTTAAAAATGCGCAATTTTGAATAACATTTCAATATAATATTGGTAGTTTACATACTTATACACTGTTAAAAATCTTGGACTAAATACTTGCCGAATATTACATTTAATTTCTAATAAAAATTTTTATTAGAATTTGATACTCAGAACGGATTAAATTTTAATACTGTTCTGGTTTAAATTTTAGTATTAAACAGGGATCGTACCGGTTATGGTTTTCATCTGAAAAGTCAGATGTTAACAGTTATCTTTATACTAATTGTAGAACATGATGCTTCTAATTTATTCTATAATATCGATTTTAATACTAAATGTATTTAGAAATGCGCTATTCCAACGCTTGGAATAAAAATTAGTCCAAGATTTTTGACCGTGTACACTTAACGAAAAACTCATTTTAAAATCATGCAATATGTATTATATTTAAAGTAAAGATGTTCATTTTTAATTTATTCATTGTTGATTTAAAAATGCGCAATTTTGAATAACATTTCAATATAATATTGGTAGTTTACATACTTATACACTGTTAAAAATCTTGGACTAAATACTTGCCGAATATTACATTTAATTTCTACAGGATCCACCATCTAACGTTTTTTTTCCACTCGTGCTTATTTCTCGTGCACTTAGCACATGTCTGATTTGACAGATAATTAGTTTTATCCTTCCGCTGAACGAATATGGTTGTGTATTCGCTTGAACAACGCTGGGAAATATTGCCTGCGATCGACTTACAGAAGATGCCGATTTTGCCAAAAAAAAATCATCTTTTCAGATGAAGCTCATTTTGATCTTGTCGGGTATGTAAACAAGCAAAATTGTCGCATTTGGGGCACAGAAAACCCGCACGCATACATTGAAAAGCCGATGCACCCAAAACGAGTCACTGCTTGGTGCGGATTTTGGTCCAGAGGCATAATTGGGCCATTTTTCTTCGAAAATTAGCAAGGAGTGGCCGTTACAGTCAATGGCCATCGTTATCGGGCCATGTTGAACGAATTTTTGTTCACAAAAATTGAAGAGGAGGATATTGGCAACATTTGGTTTCAACAGGACGGCGATACGTGCCACACAGCCGAAGCTACACTCGATGTTTTGCGCCGTTTTTGAAGATCGCATTATCAGCCGCAGAGCTGATGTCGTTTGACCACCTCGGAACTGCGATTTGACACCGTTGGACTATTATTTGTGGGGTGCCCTCAAAGATAAATGTTACGCCGACAAGCCAGAGACAATTGACGCTTTAAAGGACAATATTCGTGAAGCCATTGGTGAAATACAGCTGCACACAATCAATAATGTGCTTAAAAATTGGACCGATCGTGTAGGCTACTGCATGGCCAGCCGAGGCAGCCATTTGAATGAAATTATTTTCCCTTATTAACCGGAAGGATTGTACATTCAATTAAAAAAATAATTTGAGAAAATATTCAGTAGTTTTTTTTTTTTTTTGCATTTTCAAAAAAAAAAGTTATTTGGCGGACCCTTTAATAAAAATTTGTATTAGAATTTGATACTCAGAACGGATTAAATTTTAATACTGTTTTGGTTTAAATTTTAGTATTAAACAGGGATCGTACCGGTTATGGTTTTCATCTGAAAAGTCAGATGTTAACAGTTATTTTTCACTTTTAATTTTCCGAAAAAAATACAAGTTATTTTGTGCCATTTATTTTTTCGGACAAAAAATAACGGTTACTTTTGACTTTTATTTTATCGGGCAAAAATAACATATATTTTGTGCCTTATATTTTTCGGTCAAAATATCAGGCAATTTGTATTTTTTTTAAGGCCGCTTGACCTACTAAGAAATTATTATCCATTATTTTTGCCTTATCAGCGCGCACATAATAAGCTATTAAATCGCTGAGACAAAAATAATAGCATCAATAGTTTTTTAGTCGAAAAGACGCCTTTGAAAAAATTTCAATTGCCTGATATTTATGAACGAAAGAATAAAAGGCACAAAATAAATGTTATTTTTGACCGATTTAATAAAAGTCCAAAGTAACCGTTATTATTGCCCGAAATAATATTGGCACAAAATAAGAATTAATTTTAATTTTTATAGTAAAAGTCGAAAATTTAAAAGGCGTTTGATATTCGTGAAGCGGCAGACATTAGGATCATAATAGTATATTTGAAAAAGTCCATCGGCAACTTTTTCGTTATGTCTTTTTCATTTGAAAATTGTAAAATAACAGTTATTTTCGGTGCCTGGTATTAAAATGTTAACCCTCCGTGTGGCTAGTGTAACGATATCGTCACCCTACTTTTTACAACATAGCTGTATCTCAGACATGTGCAATGGGCGACGGTTGGTATCTCCTCCAATGAACACCTGCCAAGCCGCGTCAGTTTTGGTTTAGCCGTTTGTCCGTACTGTGAGTGCAAAGTTGGACCGACTACGAAATCGTTACAGTAGCCACAGGACGTGATTTTTTTTACTATTTTTTGTAAGTAAAAAATGTTGTTATTTTTGCTCCAATGAAGTAATTTTGTCATATTTTTTACTTTTTTCAATATACAAATTAACGCAACATAAAAACACGTGTATGTTCTTATGTTGTCAAAAAAAAAGTATGTGACCAAAAAAAAAGTGTCCAAAAAAAAACTTAAAATATTTTTAGTTTTTGTACAATAATATTTATTATTTTGAATAACTATATTTTTTGTAAAAATAATAATAAAACAATTAAAAAAATGGTAAAACCGTGTAAAAATAATTTTTTCAAAATTTTCACAAAAAAAAATCATTTTTTTACCGTCCCAAATTTTATTCCGACCAGCAACCTCAATTTTTTTCAATTTTTTTTTTAATTTATTGATAAAAGGAAACTCATCTCCAAATAACTTTTTTTTTTAACTTTAAGTAGCCCTAGGGGGTGTTTATCCAATAAAACCTTAAATTTTTTAAAATTGTTTTACTCGAAAAAAAGCCAATTTTCAGGTTGCAAAATAATTATGGTTTTTTGAACGGGGCCAAATCTGGGTAGGTTTTTTTATTTTGAAGACATATGAAGCTTAAATCCCTAGAATTTTTTTTTAAAAATTTAAATAAATTTTTCGCGCAAAACTGAGTGTAAATTTTGGCCAAAACACTATATTTTTCTTAAATTGAAATGTTTATCTAATATCTTAAAAAAAATTTTGACCAAAAATTATTTTTGAATAATTCAAAAAATGGCTTTGACGATATCGTTACACTAGCCACAGCGCGTAGACAAATACTAACTAGCCACATGGAGGGTTAAAAAGCTAGCATTCAATTTTATTGCACATTGAAGTATACAATTTAATTTTTTTTTTTTTCTTGTATATTATAATTTTTGAATAAACTCCTGTTGTAGGTTTCGAACTCACGTCATCATTGAAATGAAAGTAGTAAACGTTGCTTGTGCGCTATAATCAAATGTTTCACAAAAATTGTTTTATAAAGCTTTGTTAACCGAAAAAGTAACTCTGAATCATAAGACTTTTAAATCTTAACAATCTGAAAATTAAGGCGGAGAGTATTGAAATATAATACAGCATGGTTTTTAGTTATTTTGTATTAAATTTTAAACCGTAGGTACGTATACTAAAGTTAAAATTTTATTCCAACATTATTAAATTTAAGTACAGCTTTGACTAAAAAAATTTATAGTATTTTAAAAAATATTAATTCTAATAAAAAATGGTTTAAAAAATGCGTTATTCCAACCATTGAATTAAAAATAACCCTTAAGTTTTAAATTATTACTAAGTTTTGCTTCGCGATTACTTTGAGAAGATTGTGAAATTCTTAAATTGCAAGAAAAAGATATTATAAAATAAATTAAAAATGAAAAAAGCATTAATATAAGTGCTCCGCTCTGTGTGTATGATCTTTATCGTGATCAGTTAACAATCAAATTTGCGGAAATCGTTTGCCTAAGGTATCATTTATTTAATCCAAGTTAACCCATATTGATTATTAGCAATCTTTTATTAGTTTAATGAAGAAATGCGTACTTTTTTAATGTTTCGTCAAGAAGAAGAATAATACTGGAATTCTTTAAAACAAACACAAACCTAAAAAACTCTCATAGGGATGAACTCATTTCCATTATTGTTGAGGAATTAATTTGTAGCATCAGCCTAAAAATGCAAAACTTTCCAGTCTTTATGTGTGCAATGAACCGTTTTAAAGCAACATTTTACGTTCTTGCAGTAAAAATCAAACATTTTTTAAATAAAATATGATTAAGACTTGGGGCCAGTTTTTCAGTACGAGTTTAAACTTTAGTTAAATTAAACCGAGTTTAATTCACTAAAATTGGACGTTTAAGCTCGGATTAGGGAAAAAATAAACACATTATATGATAATTCAAGTCAATTTAAATTCAACGAATACTAAAATATCTAATTAAACCGAGTTTAATCGTCCAATTTTGGTGAGTTAAGCTCGGTTTAATATAACTAAAGTTTAAACTCTTATTGAAAAACTGGCCCTTAGAGTTAGTGGCCACACGGGTTAATTAGTTAACCTCGGCTCAGAAAAAGTGAAATAAGAGGTGTAAAGACTTTGAAATTGATACAATTAACGATATTTTCCGGTAGTAGACAAGTGTGAGATGTGACTCCATTACATAGGAAGTCGAAAAAACGCGTGACGGCGCTTTGAGCGATCGTTTTTTCTCTACGTGGGGTAACTAGTTACCCAGTGTGGCCGCAACCATTGCGCTGCACAGATGTTTTTTTTTCAAATTGACTTGTTTGTGGTATGTTGTGGTAATAGACAAAATGAAGGTTTTTTAAGTTTTTGATATTCTAGTAAAAAAGACAAAGTTTCGATAGTATCGTAAGTGTGGAGGTAGAATTTTTTGTTTGATATATTTGGTGATGGATTTGTTGTTCTTGTTCATTTTTATGTTGGCTAAAAATAAATGTAATTTAATCTTATGTTTAATAAATGGAAATAAACATTTCGGAATAATATTAAATTATTATTTTTTCTGCAGTAAAAACTTAAATATATTCTTATTAAATTGAAAATTTAAATTTTAACATACAAAACATATTTTTTAATTGGTAATATAAATAAAATTAATTCAATAAAAAGTTAGAATTTATTATGATATTTTAAAAATAAATGGAGTTTCCATAGCATAACTACCATGCACAGTCTCCGTATATGAAAACCTGCATAGTAGTAATACAATTTTTTGTATTATTGTATTAAAATCCTGCTGAAGATTAACTAAAACAATAACAAACGATTAAAATATTTAGAAAGAACGATAAATAAAGCAATGACAAATCCAACAAAGACAAAGTTTCAAATCCGAAAAGAAACAATGGCATACCGTTTCAATTATTTCGTTAAGTTTCAAGGTTTGTGTTCATTAACTTGTCGATTTCAGTTATTTCTTAGGCTGAACCAAAATAGACGAAACGAGACGATTGCAACTTGCCA
Organism: Coremacera marginata; assembly: GCA_914767935.1. NCBI lineage: Eukaryota > Metazoa > Arthropoda > Insecta > Diptera > Sciomyzidae > Coremacera > Coremacera marginata. The sequence goes on from OU612044.1 coordinate 130,046,144, forward strand.
AACGTCTGACGAGTTGAGACGCTAGCAGTTCGGTTCTTACGGAACAAAACGTATGGACAAGCTGTTTCGTTCAGCTTTGTTAAATTACGTTTGTTCATTTTGGGCAAGAACATTGAATTGCATTAAAGCGAACATTTTCGTCTCTACTCGTAAAGCCTGTATGATACTTTATTAAATTGATCATTGAAAATTATAACTAGAGCAGTTCAAATACAACGAATGCATGGATTCAATTGGTGTGAGTGAGTACGCATATGGTACGAATTAGAGCAAAATTGGTGGGACGGACTGTATTTTCTTTGCATTTTTTTTTGTCGTTCTTTCAATTTGTTCTTCGTTAAATTTCGATCAAATATTTACTGTGCTGTTAATAATTAATTTGACATTTTTAGAGTAAACAAAACTATTTAATATAAATGTATGCTGAATTGGAAGTGATGTGTGTAGCTAATATTAATTTATTTAATGCAGCTGCTCTTAAAAACACCAGATATTAAAAAGTAACAACGTTTATCCTTTTCTAACAAAATATGTCTGTCCTGCCCACGCGCCACTTGTTTTCAGATTTTAAAATTGGACAAAAAAACTAAGTATCATACGGGCATTACGGAGCAACTCATCTATTTTGGTTGGGCCTTTTTAACTGGAAATGCCCTCTTGCGTTAAACGGCAACACTCAGTACATAGATTGTATCATATACAAAAACCATGCGCAAAACAAACAGATGTTGGCTTTATATTTCATGTAATTGTGCAAAATTTATATAAGTTAGAAAGTTCAAACATGAATTTTCTCCCAGTGAGGATTAATCCGATCAACAAGTGCTTACATCAACATTGCACGATCAGCACTTTAGGCACACCAAAGGCTCAAAGTGTGACATAAAAACCGATTTCTGATCGCAATCAACCATTCTACTAAACTCCGAGAATGACGTAGTTCTACGTCAAAAAAGCAAAATTTTCAATCCTAGTCGTTGTGAAATCTTGCCTGTTCATGTGAAACAATTCAGTTCATTTTTATATTTATTGAATAAATATAAAATATTTATTGACTGAATCTACTGTAGTTCATTGATAACAACCAAGAATAGGGCGACCTGGAAAAAGTTACCTTCGATCAAGTGCGGAAGCGCGTATTGTGCTACCGAAACAACGACAAAAAACCCGTCTGTAGAAGACGGCTTGCGAGGAACATCGGTTCCCTTTGTGCATGACGTGTGCTGGTCAATAAAATAGGATTCAAAATAAATTTTTTTAGTCCAAATATCATAAAAATAACATTTTTCCACTTTTCAGTACGTAAATAAGTATTTAGAAGGTAATAAAGCAGAAAAGAAAGCAAACTTTATGATTTATAATTTTTTTAATTTTTTCCTCCAGCAATTTTGCAAAATACATATACTTTCGAATGATCGGCGGATACTATTATTTTTTGTCATAGTGGTATAAATTGTGCGTACAAACAATTTTTTCTGAAAAAATCATGATTTTCATAATGTAATGAATGAGTAATGAATTGTTTTTCAAAAAAATTATTCTACTGAATTTTCACATTTACTCGTATGACTCGTTTTTAGAACGCTAACGATAAACTGACCGATAAAAATCATTAGAAATGGTGAAGAATTCTTCAACAAACATGAATCAATTGGTTAGAAGTCTTAAAACACCCATATGTTTTGTACAACTAGGCTTTTCATCATGGCGTTATGAGCGTAACGGCCTGGCTCAGATGTGGCCACTAAGGGTTAATATTAAAAATATTTTCAAATCAAAATATATCTGATATATCTGATATCTGATTGAATTCAAAAATTGTCAACTTTAAAACAAATTTTTTTTTTTTATTTTAGTATTAAAATTAAAATAACTTTATTCTAACAATGGACAATTTTAGAATGAAAACGAAATTCATGTTCAAAAAGAAAATATCATTGCTAATTCAAAAATTTCCAACTTTACACTACTTTTGTCGCTGTTGAATTTTAATTTAACGTTGTTATTTTTAATATTACTTTTTTTTCTAATTACTTTTCGGCCAAGAGTTAAAATAGCTTTGTAATTGAAATAATCGATAATGTGTGCTTTTATTGATGCTCTTGCATTCCTACAACTTTGAATGTTAAGCTTATAAAGTGATCACGAATAGACGTGATTTTACAATAAATTTTTTAATTATCGAGTGTAAGAAATGTGGTTTTTTATGCCATTCCGATATTATTTTTTCAATCAGTAAGCAATAATTTGTATTTATAATTGTTTGAAAAGTTAAAAAAAAACAAATTTGTAATGGTGGTTGCTCCGTAGGTACATTTTCTACTTCATATTTATATATTCCCTGTAGGAAAATCAACTAATTTAAAAGTAGTTGATAAAGTAGTTTTTTGTCAACCACAACTAGTTGAAATTCTGACTTTTTTCCATAGAACGAACTAACATATTTTGTATGGTGATGTCCGCTAAGTAAGTCAATTGACTTTCGTCTGCATATATTTTCAACTACTTGTTAAATTAGTTAAATTTAAATTAGTTTTAACTACTTTAAAATTACCAATTGAATAATGGCCTAAAAAACTATTAATAATGGCCTAAAGTTAATATTATTTGATGAAATAACATGGTTAAATATATATAAACTTGTAATCTAATAAAAATTTGCAATTAAAACATGCCAAAATCAGAGTAGTTGCCGCCTTAATATAATTCAAAGTAGTTTATCAACCACTTGTTTTTAAGTAGTATTTTAATTACTTCATAAATAATGCAATAAAAACTTTTTAGAATTGAAGTGGATGCCACTAGTTTATATTAAATTAGTTTTTTAATTAGTTGTTTTTAAAAACAAGTTAGTTTGGTCCTATAGGGAAGTGTTGGAATTTGACGAAGTGTTGGCCTAATTTGATAAGAAGTGTTGAAAAAATGATCCCTATAGGAACAAACTAACTTGTTTTTAAAAATAACTAATTAAAAAACTAATTTAAAATAAGCCAGTATATGAAAAACTTTGAATTATATTAAGGCGGCATCCACTTCAATTCTAAATAGTTTTTATTGCATTCATATATGAAGTAATTGAAATACTACTTAAAAACAAGTTATATTAAGGCGGCAGCTACTCTGTTGTTGACATGTTTTAATTGCAAATTTTTATTAGATTACAAGTTTATATATATTTAACTATTTCATCAAATATTATTAATTTTAGGCCATCAGTAATAGTTTCCAATTGGTCATTTTAAAGTAATTAAAAAAATAATTTAAATATAACTAATTTAACAAGTAATTGAAAATAAATGCAGACGAAAGTCAATTGACTTATTTAGCGGACATCACCATACAAAATATGTTAGTTCGTTCCATGGAAAAAAGTCAGAATTTCAACTAGTTGTGGTTGACAAAAAACTACTTTATCAACTACTTTTAAATTAGTTGATTTTCCTACAGGGATGTTACAATTGTCTACAAGAGGATTATCAGAGCTGTAAAATCGGAATTCATATTCAGAATTTTAAGTACAACTAAATAACGACATAAAAATATCATTCATTTAATGCAGAATTGATTTAAAAATAACATTTTTAAATCACATTCAATTTTCAAAAATCGATTAATTATTCATTTCAATTATTAATTTTCGTTCATTCAGAATAATGAATCAATTTGGACAAAGAATGGAATTCACAAAGAATTTTCAATTATTATTTTTTTATTCATTACTCATTTTTTATTCATTATTGATTTGTTATTCATTATGAATAACAAAATTTATTCATTATTCTGAATTACGAAAATGAATAATTGATCAATTTTTGAAAATTGAATACGATTTAAAAATCTTATTTGTGAATCAATTCTGCCTTGATTGAACAATATTCTTTGTTCGTTATTCACTGATTCAAATTTTTGTAAATAAAATCAAATTGAATGCATTCTTTTAAAGCTCTGAGGATTATATTTCATGTTTGCTTCGCCCGGTATAAATATAGTCACGTGCGCGACTACTCCACATATAAAGTAAACAGCAGTGTTCTATGATAGGATGATTTTGTTTTTTTGCTCCATTCATGCAAGATATCATCCAATCTGTTTTTTGTCTTGTAAGGTCAAGCTCTCGAATCCAATCATTTAGCCTTGCTTGCATGATCAGTGTTGTTCATATTTTCGGAAAATATTCGGGCTTTTATACTAGCCTATGTTATAATAGCAGAACATTTCTAACTGATATAGACCAAGTTTAATGAAATAATTTATGCTCGTTTAAAACAATTTCTTGTGAATTATTCGTGACGTTTTAAACATGCGAAAGAAAGTGACTTTGTACTTAGATAAAGCAAAGTTCTAAAATTTTTATCTTCGAGCATGTATGACAAGATAGTGAATATTGTTTTCAGTGGTTAGTTAGAGCTTAACCAGATTAAGTTTTTACCTTGTATTTTAATAGCATGAATATTGTCATAAATGAAAACCGTATCTGTAAATCTTAGTCTCTTTAAATTTGCAAATTAAAATATTAAATTTATTCAAAAGCATTAAAATAATTGGTGAATACTATGGAAGATCTATATAAGGTTCATTGCTCTTTCGGCTTTAAGGTAAAAATTGTAAATTTGTATTAAAATAATTTTTTTTTTCCTTGAATTCTTATTTTTTCCAACTATTTTGCTACAAAAACTCCTCAGTAGCTAATCGATAGCAACAACAAGGAGTTTTCTCTTATTTGTTAAAAAACCTTTTTAAAAAATTATACAAAACACATAAATATATTGGTAAGAATTTTGATAGAAAAGAGAATTATGGAAACGATGACCTCATTAAAGTCAACCTAGTGCTTCATAACTACTTTATACTCTGGCATAAATGAGTAGATTTTTTAAGTATTTTGGGATGCACATTTTTCTTGAGTAGACTAAAAAATTTTGTTGTCTTTGTACATTATTCCTCAAATACTTTCCGCGTTGTCTTACGTGCGTTAGTTATAATTTTTCCCAAGTTTTTTTTTAAAGTTTTTTTCTGAACTAATTTAAGATTAACAAGTTAAAAGTAATAAGTATGTGAATATGAAATGTCGATTTGACTAACAGATGTCATAACTACTACATTTAGGGTGTGTCAGTTATGGATTTTGAGGGAAAATATCTGTAAATATCATATATGTGTTTTTTGATCAACAACATTTGTCAATAAAATACAATGCCATAGGTTGTGATTGTACGATTCTTTTTTGCTCCTCACAAAAGTTGAATTTTTTGCTAGATAACACGTTCACGAACGCTCCATATTTTAGTGAGCTGCAAAAATAGACAGACAATTTTTTCAAAAAAATATCAAAACCCTATGGAGATGTTTACTTACTTACTTACTTAGATGGCCGTGACAACCCGTGTCCGGATTTCGACCGACCTCATCAGCTCTCGCCAGGCGCCTCTGCTTTGCGCGCGCCTTCTCCAATCGGATACACCAAGCGCGGTTAGGGCTTCCTCAGCCTGGTCCATCCATCGGAGGCATGGTCTCCCTCGTCGTCGTTGACCAGCGACCCTCGCCTCGAGCACCTTTTTCGCTGGAGCTTCGTCGTCCATACGATGGACATGACCCAGCCAGCGTAGTCGCTGCACAGTTATACGCCGAACTACGTCAATGTCTCCGTAGAGCTCATACAGCTCGTGGTTCATTCGGATGCGATAGTCATCGCCGACTCGAACAGGACCGAAGATTTTGCGAAGAACTTTTCTCTCGAACACCCCCAGAGCGGCTGCGTCAGTTTGCGAAACTACCCATGCCTCAGCGCCATAAAGCAGCACAGGTAGAACGAGCGTCTTGTAGAGTGTTAGCTTTGTCGATCGAGAGAGGGCTCTGGAACTTAGTTGCTTACTGAGCCCGTAGTAGCACCTATTAGCAATTATTGTTCTTCGCTTTATCTCCAGGCTGATTTCGTTGTTAGTGTTAATGGCGGTGCCAAGGTAAACGAACTCCTTGACTACTTCAAAGTTATAGCTGCCGGATGAAACGTGGGAGTCTAAACGCCGCGCTCCCTTGTTTGTAGACAGCATATACTTTGTTTTACCCTCATTTATCGTCAAACCCACTTTGGCTGATTCCTTTTCGATAGCGGCGAAAGCAGCGGTAACATCTCTCTTGGTTCTGCCAACAATATCAATATCATCAGCGTACGCAAGGAGCTGGACACCTTTATAGAAAATGGTGCCATTACGATGCACACCGGCCTTTCGTACGATCCCCTCCATGATGATGTTGAAGAGATCGCAAGACAGTGGATCGCCTTGCCTGAAACCTCTTTCGGTATTGAAGGTTTCGGAGAGGTCATTTCCTACCTTGACGGAGCTGCGTGTGTTGCTCAACGTCATTCTGCAAAGTCTAATCAACTTTGCAGGTATACCGAACTCAGACATTGTTGCGTATAGGCAATCCCTTCTCGGGCTATCGAACGCAGCTTTAAAATCGACAAAGAGATGGTGTGTGTCAATTTGATTTTCGTGGGTTTTCTCCAGGATTTGTCGTAGCGTGAAAATCTGGTCTATGGTGGACTTACCAGGTCGAAAGCCACACTGATAAGGTCCAATCAGTGTTTTTGTAATCGGCTTTAATCTTTCACACAGTACGCTTGAGAGAACCTTATATGCGATGGAAATAAGACTGATACCTCTATAACTAGCGCAGATTGTAGGGTCTCCTTTCTTAAGTATAGGGCACAGTACACTGAGGTTCCAATCGTCGGGCATGCTTTCTTCTAGCCATATTTTGCTGATGAGCTGATGCATGCGCCTTATCAATTCATCGCCGCCGGTTTTAAACAATTCAGCTGACAGGCCGTCAGCACCCGCTGCTTTATTGTTTTTGAGTCGTTGGATAGCAACTCGAACCTCTTCATGGCTAGGTGGTGATACTTCCACTCCGTCATCGTCGATTGGTGGCACTGCACTGCGCTCTCCATGGGCGGCATTGGTGGAATCGTCGCCAGTAAGTAAATTGGAGAAGTGCTGTCTCCACAATCTAAGCACACACTGTGTATCCGTATTCAGATCTCCATTTTCGTCTCTGCAAGTGGATGCTCCGGGCTTGAAACCTTGGGTTAGACGCTTAACCTGTTGATAGAATTTTCGTGCATCCTTCTTGCCCTGGTATACCTCTAGTTCCTCACGCTCACGCTTTTCCTGCTCTCTTTTCTTGCGTCTGAAAAGGCGCCTCTCTTCCTTCCTCTTTTCGCGGTAGTTTTCTCGCACGGCTCGCGTTGCAGCTGACTGCAGCGTTTTTCTGTATGCGGCGTTTTTTACTGCAGTCGCGATGCGACACTCCTGATCGTACCATTGGTTCCGAGGTTGCGGGCGCCGGAAACCAATGACTTCTTCAGCGACAGCGCGCATGGAGTGGGATATATGCGCCCAAAGTCCACCGGCGTCGTCGAGTCCAGAGGTTGGTTGGTTGAGCTTAACCGAGAGTTGAGCGGAGTAGGCTTCGGCAGTCCGTTGTAATTGCAGCTTAGCGACATCTAGCTTTCGTTGCATTCCTGTGCGTATGTTCTTTGCATTGCATAATCGCATGCGGATCTTGGCTGCAACAAGATAATGGTCGGAGTCAATGTTGACCCCCCGAAATGTACGCACATCTAGAACACTAGAGGCATGCCTTCCGTCGATTACAATATGATCAATTTGGTTTCGCGTTTTTTGATCAGGGGACAGCCAGGTGGCCTTGTGGATGTCGAGGTGCTTAAATCTGGTGCTACTAACTACCATGTTTCGTGCCGCGGCGAAGTCGATCAGTCTTAGACCGTTGTTCGTAGAGGTCTCGTGAAGACTGAACTGACCGACAGTGGGGCCAAAGATGCCTTCCCTTCCGACTTTCGCATTAAAATCGCCGAGGACTATTTTCACGTCATGAGCCGGAAGGTGGTCATATACGTCCTCAAGACTAGCGTAGAAAGCGTCCTTGACGGCTTCGTCCTTTTCCTCCGTCGGGGCGTGCGCGCAAATAAGGCTTATGTAGAAAAATTTTGCCTTGATGCGGATCGTGGCCAATCTTTCGTTCACAGGTGTGAACCGGGAAACAAGGTGGCGTAGTTTCCGGCTAACAACGAATCCACATCCGAATTCGCGCTTCTCCGCATGGCAGCTGTAGTAGATATCGCAGTGTGCTTGTTTAGAGCAGCCTTGCCCTTTCCATCGCATTTCCTGGATGGCGGTGATGTCAGCCTTTATCGTTTTGAGGGCTTCCGCCAGTTGGATAATGGCACCTTCCCTATAAAGGGTTCGGACATTCCAGGTGCATATCCGTAAATCATTGTCCGTTTTTCGTTTGCGGTGGTCGTCAACGTAATTGGGGTTCTTATCCGAGGCTGGTTTAGTTTTCATTGGGCAGTAGTAATGTGGCGGGACCCAAACCCTGCGCACATTCCATGTTTAAGGTCTATGGAGTGACCCGCCGCTCAAATTAGCCGTCAAACTGACGGATGCCAGTTTGCCGTTGCCCAGGGAACACCACTTGGAGGTTTGAGTCGACTTGAGACGATTTCGACATGGATAATGCTGGCCTCGCCAGGTTGAGGCGGTCAGACACGTTGCCATGTGAAGGTTTGCCCCCTGTTCCCCGGAGATGTTTAACACAACCCAAATATTTGGTACAAACATATTGGTTACGAACTCGATTCCACATTACTAACTGTCAAAGCACTTTAATATTATTATTTTCCGCATAAAAGGTGGCATAAAAAATGGCAACGAAAATGAAAATTGAACGAAAACGTGAGGTATAAATTATAAATAAATACTAAAATACATATAATCTGAATAAACAAAACATAGCTGATTGAACTCTACTTCAATTGCTAGGTCTGTGTATGGGGTGTGTTCACAGTTTTTTTGCGCTTTTTTTAATCTTTTGCACAAGAGCTCAACAAAGACTACGCATCGTGAATACTCCTAATAATAAACAACAAACATCACATTACTGATGAATTCAAATAGTACATCTTTACTGCAGTGAAGTTTTATTACTACTTAACGTTAAACATCAAGAAACAGCAACCGTTGTTCAAATATGTTCGTTGTCAAATTGTTGTGAACATATTTTGTCGGTTGCCTAGAAATGTTCGGATGAAAGAGAAGCTCTCTCAAATTCTAGTTTTATTTTTTATCCGCTAATGCAACAACAATTTGTCCGTGTCGGCTAAGTGTAGCAAGCCACTAAAAGTTCGGTTCTTACGGAACAAAACGTATGGACAAGCTCATGGTGTAAGAAAACCAGGTGAAAGCGTTTTTTTCACCTCTCTCACAAAAATTGTACCCGCATCTGTCAAAAACAGCAGAAATAAATGGCTGCGTTCAGCAGGTACAATCATGTATCAATCATTGGCTGCATTCAGCGGAAAATTTGCTACGTAGCTGTTGAACAACTTTCGGGCTGAATGGTATGTTGCATAAAGTGCTCGCACAACACGTTCCCTGAGCGGTCGTCATCTTAGGTAGCGAAAATATTTTATGCTACTTCAGTTGAGCGGCTTACGCTTACCTTATTTTGACATATAAATATACCAAATACTAAATTTATTAATTACTAAATTATTAAATTGCTTAGTAGTGCTTTTAATTAAAACTGTTTGAAACGTGTGCACACAGAACATAAAAAAAAATAAATTTGAGACAAAAAGCATTTATTGTAGAACAGCTGTTTGCCTTTTGACGTTTCGAAAAAAAAAAATAGTTCAGCAGAAAGTATCACTTTATGCATGGCAGAATTATGAGATAGGGCCGGTTGGCTCAGTGTCCTCACGCGTCAACGAATAGTGGATAATGAAAAGGTTGGTAAGTTGTCAAAACGAAGAATTTACAAGTAATTGCAAATTAAGAAAAATTTTTATGTTTTAAGTTGCAAGTAGTCGCGTGTGTTAAATGTGTGATAGTTTGAGTGAAAATATTATTAAAACAGTGTAATAACAACTTTAAAATGTGAAAGAAGTCTTAAATTGGCAAAAAAAACTGTTAAAATTTTAACCTAAAATCGGCTGCGAAACATGAACATAAAGAAACGTGAGATGAACAGCTGATTTTGACATCTAGCCCGCTTTATTCTGCTTTCTACTTCATTCCTCTCGCTTTGCTACCTGAGCGCTCTTTCTGATAGAATGCAGCCATTATAAGGTTATCCAGATATTTGGCATACCCTTATTTTATGTAAACAAAAGACACAGATATTATCGTAGACGTAGAGTTTTTTGCTTGCTATATTTTTTGATAAATTTATTGCAATCTTAAATTTAATAAATGGAAATAAATATTTCGGAAAAATATAAATTTTTTATTTTTCCCAAGTAAAGAGCTTATATATCATAAATTAATTTGAAAATTTAAAATTTTAACAAACAAAATATATTTTTAATGTGTAATAAGTATAAAATTAGTTCAATAAATAATTCGAATTTACTATTTCGGCACGAACAAAAGCAACAACCATCAACTGCTGCAACAGCAGCAACTGAAGCATCAATGCATGATTTTTCTTATTATATAGATATAAGATATAACTGATTTTTGAGATATATCTTATCTTTGTAAGATGGATATTAAAGGCTGTAAGTATATTCCAAAGTGTCCTCCAAAAACGTTAGGATGTGCTTGCAAAATTTTGTGGAAAAGACCCCCAAAAATGACAAACGTCCTGTAAGACGTAATTCTACATCAAAAATATTTTTACGTTCTTGAAAAAATGACAATGGTTATATCACGAAACACTTAGAAGGCATATTAACACAACCATTAACTATAAAATATAGTTTTATATATAATTTTAAAAAAAAGTTCTGTGTTGACTGAACAAAACTAGCTATCTTTTGTCAAAAGAGGAAAAAAGTAAAAATTTTTGATTTTCACAAACACAAATGTAAAAATCACTACTTTTATACTTTTGGTCAAAGAAACTATTTTAAACTATTTTGAAAACATTATTCCAATAAATTTTACATATGAACTGACTATATAATTTTTACTTATTTTTACTCAAATATAAAAAATACATATATCGCACACTAAATACAAAACAGTCACAACTCAAAATTTACAAATTTTTACTTTTTAATGTAAAACTATTCGTAGTGATCATAAAAATTGGCTGTAACACAACAAATACATTTTGTACACATCTTTTTTCTTTATAGATTAAAAAAAAAATTTTGTCTCATTGCCTTGTATGGAGTTTCTTCAAAAATAAAATTATTTTTGGCTTCACCTTGAAATTTAAAAATTTTGAGTTGTGACTGTTTTGTATTCAGTGTGCGATATGTAATAAAAATATTCATGCAAACTCTGTATGAAATGCGTACAACATTCAGAAGTTTTATTTTTCCAATATTATTTTACGTCTAAAATGTGACCATAACATTTGTGAAGCTCATAATATTTTGGTTCAACACAAGCAAGTATTTCAAAAAGTAGTAGTCAAATGTATCTTTATTGGTTTGTACTATGAAAAAGTATGATATTCCGGCAACTGCGTGATTTTTATGTCCTTACAAAATTGCTCTTTTGCTCTCCTCTTCAAATAAGAGTGAGTAGACGTCAAATATCTGGACAACCTTATAATAATTGAATCATGCGGCAATGTTGTTGTCGTCGTTAATGTGTTTAAGCTATTATTCTTGTGAGTTGACGTCAAATATCTGAACAACCTAATAATAATTGAATAATGGGTACAACATGTTGTGTCTCTGATCAGGTATCAGTTTACGTTCCTCTTTTATTTCTGTGTACACAATTGTTTTAAAAGTGATCAAATAGGGGAAAATTTGTGTTTTCTTGTTATATTTTGCGTTATTTATTTCATAATATTTAATATTTACATCTAATATTTTCATTTTGAAATTTCTTTCTAAATGAATTGAATGCGCAAAAGAGCATTTTAGTCGTACTTTTTTATTGAAAACTCAAGAGCTTAAACTCGAGTGAAAATAAAACAATCCTTACTGCAAGATTATTGGTCCCGATATCTATAAGCGACCTTTATTCTAAAACATCGAACAGCCGTAAAGGATGTTTGCTATCTACGAGTATTTGTTCTAATTCGATTTTCTCTATATAAGTAATCTTTTCTTCTTATCAAAATTAAGATGACCACCCCGTTTAAACCAATAATTTCCTTACAAGAGTCAATTAGTTCAAAAATGTCACTTACATTTTTTCTTTACCAACGGCTTTAAGTTAACCTCTTCTACATTTCCTTTGTATAGAGTTCAACAAACCCTCCATTTGCTTTAATCATGATGTATTTTACATATCAATACAAAGCAAAAAAAACTATATGACCTACAATTAAGTGAAAAAAACAATAGGAAGTAACGACACTAGCACGCGACTCTGTTTAAAATGCCAATTAAGTGGACCGACCTAGTGTTTCACACTGCTATTATATAATAAAATTTAACTGATAAAAAAAGTTTGAGCCAAGTTCTGTATGTGGCGATGAACGCTAAGTTATCAAGTGACAATCTTTTTGTTCTCAGGCTTTAAGTAGTATTTATTATATTTTTGGTCAACAACGGCACCAATTACGCAGCAATTACAAACGTTCGTGACCTCCTTAAAATCTTAAAAAGTCAACCTTAAAAATAAAAAATAAAAACAAAACTTTAAGAAAAAAAAAAATACAATATAAATAAAGTTACCCCAATTTGAATTGACTGCAAAAATTAGTTTGACCAGGAAGTTGTTATGGCAACTCAGTTAATTGACGTTTAAGCTACTTCATGTGTTGCTTATAATGACTTATTACTTCAAATAACTGGGTTAAAAGCCAACAATAAATTATTTTTAATTTTATAGATTTTATTGTGTAACTTTTAAATTTTTTATTTTAACCTAATAAGAGTTATTTGAGAGTTCAAATAAAATAAAATATTTGCTCATGTAGTAGGTGGATAGCAAAGTTTGGATTAAGTAAATAAGTAAATAAGTAAGTTTGTTGGTCAAATTCTAGTTTGCTTAACGATTTTCTAACTTGTTTATCCCCTCCTAAAAATAGTCCTTCGAAAACTCTCCATAAGAGGCTTCAGTTTCAGCTATAGCTCCTCATTTGATTAAAATCGTTTACTAGTGAGCCATCTCTCCAGGTTTGGAAACAGGTAGAAGTCATTGGGAGCCAGATCTGGAGAATACGTTGGCTGAGGAACCAGATGAGTCCCGATTTTGTACAATTTTTCTTGAGCAACTAACGATAAATGAGCAGGCGCATTGTCGTGATGGCAGATTATTTTTCTTCTTTAAATAAAGCCGTTTTTCTGCGATTTACATATTAAAACGATCCAATATTTATGAAAAATATGCGCTAGCTATGGTTTCATGCTCATCCCAAAATACGGAGGCGATAACCTTTCCGGTCCATTGTTGCGTTTTTGGACGTTTCGGAGCACTTTCACCCGGAGAAACCCATTGTTTTGACTGTTGCATGGACTTTGATGTGTAGAAATGGATCCATGTTTTTTCCATGGTTATAAATCGACACAAAAACTCCATTGGATTTCACGTAAACATCGCCAAATTCTGCTGGGAAGTTGTAAATAGGATTCGTTTTTGGTCCAATGCAAGCAAACGTAACACCCATCGCACGCAAGCTTCTTTATACCTAAAATATCATGTATGATATTGAACACACTGCCATACGAAATCTTTGTAGTCCCAACTAGCTCCCTCAATTTCAATTCGGGGTCGTTCCACATAATATCATGGATTTTTTCGACGTTTTCTGGTGTACAGACGTCTTTTGGGTGTCCAGAGTGTTCGGCGCTATCGGTGCTTGTACGGCCACAACGAAAGTCAGAAAACCATTTTTGGATCATCTTCATCGCCGATGCTTGGATTTCGTTTCAGTTATCGTTTTCTTGCGTAAAAATAGTGTTTAATCAGAACACGAAACTCATGATTCCCTTTTTTGCCAAAAAATACGGAGTATGGTTGCTTCTTACTGCTTAACTTGAGAATGCGTAAATGCAAATGACTAAAATTTATTTATACCATCTCTTAGGATTATTTCAAAGTGTTTCATCCACCTTGTATTAGGTCAGAGGTTTCTGAATGAGTAAACAGCAAAGGCAATTTACCACCCCACTTCCCCTGGGAGACTGTGTCGAACTGCTTATTATTAAACAAAAAATAAAATTCTTCCCAAATGTCTTGCCTTTTTGAAATTCTGAGCTCTGACCGAAACTTGACTACGTTCACACTGAGAACTAAATGCGTATTTATGATTTAGTTTTCGAAAATTAATTTTGAAATGCGCCTTCTGTCCAAAATTAAACCGGACTGTGCAAATAAAACAATAACGGTTAATTATTCTTGAATATTTATTTTATCACCTTCAAAATAATCACCATCGAAGGCGATACACAAATGCCAACGTTTTTCCAATTCTTGAAAGCATTTTTGGTAGGTCGATTTCGGAATGGCCTATAGCTCCCAATGCAAATTCTCTTTGATGACTTCAATCGACTCAAAATATTTTCCACGAAGCGATAATTTAAGTTTGGGGAATAGGAGAAAGTCACATGGGGCCATGTCTAGTGAACATAGTGCTTGTTGCACGATACTGACATTGTTTTTGGTCATAAAATAACGTACAATGCGTGATGTGTGACCTGGTACATATCGTGGTGCAAAAACCATGAATTGTCATTCCATAATTCTGGCCTCTTTCACCGAACATTCTCGCGCGAACGTTTTAAAACACCCAAATAAAATTGGGCGTCGACCGATTGATCTTGCGGAAGGAATTCCGAGCATACAAAATCTTGAGAATCAAAGAAAACAGTCAACATTACCTTAATTTTTGAACGACTTTGTCGTGGTTTTTTGGGTTTCGACTCACCTGGATAGCACCACTGCAGAGATTGTTGAGCTGTTTTGACGTCTAACTCGTACACCCAAGTTTTGTCACTAGTAATGATGCGCTGAGTGTCCGTATCGCCCATTCAAAGCGAATGGACTCGAATTCAGCAATTTGGTCGCAACTCGCCGCATGCCTAAAACATAATGTGAAATGGTGTGCTTTTATGGCATTTTCATCGTTTATTGATGTTACTACACAAGAAGAGTGAGGCAAGTTGTCAACGCGCGTGGTCGACCCTCTTTGAACAATTTGTACCACTCCAATGCCTGCGGACGTGATAGAACAAACTCCCATAGGTTTTCTGCAATATTTTCAATGCATCCGGACAAGAAAATCCTTTGGTAAAACACAATTTCAAAAACTCAACTTTCTCAACTTTGTTTTTCATTATAAAATTCGCAGGACAGACTCGAGGTGAACTTGTTTACGAAGCAATAAGAAAGAAGCTACAAAGCTACGAAAGAATTAACGTCCAAGCAAGGTTGATTTATAAGGTTGTCGCAGGGCTGATCGCACTCTCTTCTCAGTACCCATAATTGTCAAAACCAGCCAATTTTGCGAATGACCACGAAAGAAAAACGGATGATAAAAGAAAGCACTTGCAGATTTTCTATGAGCTGTCAACTTCGATTTGACAATTATGGGTACTCGCTCTCTCCCTTGCTACAACCTTATAAATCAACCTTTCGTCCAAGCCTATAACAATGTAACCAGCCTTAAATAAAAATCAATAGCTTTACGACAACTGTTATTGTTTCATTCGCACAGCTCGGTTCAATTTTGAATATATGGTATATATTTGTCTCTTTTACTCCCACAAGGAGCATACGCACTCTAAATTCCAAATTTACCTTTCAGTGTGAACCAGAGATCTGCAGCGCTGTATCACAATTTTTTTACTTACAATCTAGCCTGCAAACATTTCGATGACGCTTGGAAGAGAAATTGGTTTTGCGATGCACTTGCGATTCGCCCAAGGATTCTTTAGAAGATGGATCGCTTTTCGATCGTCTAAGCGATTAATGCACAATTCAAGAAACATTTTCAGAATCTTCCTTCGCTAACCCCGGCGATCAATGGAAGATGGAACGCATTTCTATCGTCAAAGCGAAAATGCGCGATTCTTGAAAAATTTGGAAAAACTTCTTTTGTGAAAATTGTGATGCGTGATTCGTGATAGGAGATGGAATATGAGGCAGGCTTTGAAAAACCGTTAAAGTGAAGCAAAACTTTTCAAACTTTTTCAAAAATATTGTCACATGTTTTTTTATCGCTTAGAAGCAACGACGCGTCGTTGTAATTTATATATATATGCTAGCTCATACCCGGCGCGCATCGCTTCGCTACGCGCTTATCCACTGAACAGTTGGCGTAACCAAGGTTCATTAATACAGGTTAAGTCACTTGAGAGAAGCTCGGTCGAACTGTCAGAATGGATAAAAGGAAATCAAGAAAAAAAAAAACACGAATCTGTACAATTTGTAGCTAACAGCTACTTTGACAGTTCGAGCAAAGGCATGGCAGAATTATAAGGTAGGGTCATCACGGAGAGGAATGGAGTAGAAAGCAGAACAAAGCTACATTGATGTCAAAATCAGCTGTTCATCGCGAATTTCTTTATGCTCACGTTTCGCAGTTGTTTTTAGGTTAAAACTGTTACAGGTTTTTTTTGCAATTTTAAGACTTCTTTCACATTTTATAGTTTTTATTACACTTTTTATATAATATTTTCACTCAAATTTGCACAAATTTAATACCCGCGACCGCACTGTTTGAAACTTGGAAACATAAAATATTTTCTTCATTTGCAATTTCTACGAAATTCGTCGTTTTGACCAAGGTTGATTTATAAGGTTGTCGCAGGGCTGATCGCACTCTCTTCTCAGTGCCCATAATTGTCAAAACCACCCAATTTTGCGAATGACTACAAAAGAAAAACGGATGATAAAAGAGAACACTTGCAGATTTTCTATGAGCTGTCAACTTCGATTTGACAATTATGGGTACTCACTCTCTCCCTTGCGACAACCTTATAAATCAACCTTGGTTTTGACAATAATGTTGCTTCTCATTATCCACTCTTCGTTGACGCGTGAGAGCACTCAGCGCAGCGGGCCTACCTTATCATTGTATCATGGAGCAAAGGCAGAAAAATAGTGATTTTCTCTCAAGTGACTTAACCTATATTAATGAACATTGGGCGTAACTATAGTGAGGCATTCCGATTTTTCTCAGAAATCGGAATTGATTCCGATCGAAATTAGACTGCAGAACAGGGCTGATAGATAGCTATTACCCGGTGATCTGTGCTACGCCTTGGTAGCAATTACTTGCAGCTATTGTTATGTGCCTGTGGGTTCGTTTTTCGTGTATCACGTTCTTGTGACGTATTTGTACTACAGCGTCTTCTGGTGTTTGAGATATAACAAAATCGAAAGCACAAAAAAACAAAAGAACATACAAGTTTTTTAAGCTAATGTTAGGAAAAATATCGATACGGCTATTAATAGAATATTTTTGGGAAAAACTTTAACTGGGAATACCTGTTTGTTTAATACAAGATGTTTAATACAATTTTGGCATGCATTCTTAGAGATGCTGCTTCCAGAAGACATTCTGTAGAATCAATTGTGCTTCATCTTAGTCTTGTCAAGGAGCGCATTCAAAATAAATTCTCATTATCTACTTCTGGAAGCCATTTGAAGTAGCAATTAAATTCAATTAAAGTTAAAAAAACATACATCATCCTTTAAGTCATATTTCTGTAACTCATGATATATTGGATTACACTCAAAAAAGACTTCGATCCTTTCATTGAATACCTCAAAGAAATCTTCCTTCCTTTGGAAGCAGCTCTTAATGGATGATTCTCTTCGAACCCAACGGACAATGTGAACGGACATGTGAACGGGCAACGGACATTGAAACATTTTCTATAATATTCTCAAAGTCTGATTCAATAATAAAATTAATGTTATTCCGAATAATTAACCCCTGAAATATAACTGGCTTTTAATAATCTGATAGAAATCTTTATACTCACATATATTTTTAGCCTTAAAAGTGATTCATAGATTAGTACGCTAAGCTTTTTTCTTATATAAAATAGCTTAATTAAAACAAACTAGTAGATGCTATAATTGACGTTCAATGTCAAGTTAAACAGGTGAATGTTGTATATAACTTAATCATAAACTGAAAGTAAAAAAGAGGAATTGAATTGGTAAATTTCCAATCTGAATTTTTAATTGTGTTTATTAAAGGAACTCCAAATAAATTATGTACATAACTGATCATAATTGCAAGCCAGTTTCACGATGTTGGTTATATTTATATAATGAATGTTGGTATATAATGAACATTAAAGTAATTGGTAAAAACCGGCTACTTTATATTGCAGCGAGATAAAAATGCGATTTTTCAAAGTTTTATTATTTAAACAATGCCACTGAAACATACGAATAAATAAATATGTATGTAATATTTTAATAAATGCGAGAA
This sequence comes from Coremacera marginata, assembly GCA_914767935.1. Classification (NCBI taxonomy): domain Eukaryota; kingdom Metazoa; phylum Arthropoda; class Insecta; order Diptera; family Sciomyzidae; genus Coremacera; species Coremacera marginata. Next base: position 130,064,531 of record OU612044.1, read on the forward strand.
TTCATTATTTGCTTACAACGAATAACTAATTCGCAATGAACTCAATGCTATAATGGCAAGAGATGACGTTGTTTCCACGTTATACCTGAGAAAAAAATCTTACAGATAGCTAGATGTATGAGTAACAACATTAGCTGTAGAATATTGAAACTGCTGCTTTTACTTAATACAAAATAATTTAACCTTTAAAGTGTTGTGTGTCTAACAAAATAATTATAATTGACTTCAATCTAACGATACATTTTTGTTAAATTTTAAGGCGTAGCTTAGGCATGCAGTCAGTTTTTTTAATTTGTTCATGTACTAAGCTAGATATGAGAAGATTAAATCACATCACACCAAAAAGAAAAATCATTTAAAAATAAAAATGTTTTGATTTGAAAAGTTACTGAACTATTGTTGAAGTTCTTCGATAGCGATTGATTATCATATTAATTTATGGGGGAAAAAACACCGTCATAACCTTGACCATGTCATGTTAAAGCGAGCCAATTTGTTATTCATAGGATTTCTCTTGGAGTGGAATTTATATTCTTCCATTTATAAAAAAATAAACATGTGTTTCCTGCAACTGGTTTCCTGCTCAATTACTCGTATTACTCGTACATTCGAATATTTTGGTTAACATAAATACGTCAATATTTGATCAATAACAAAATTCGGGGAGCGGATTATACAACTTTTGATAGAAGACATTAATGCTTAAATGTTCTTTTCTGTAGATATGTATGCATATTGGAGTGGTACTTACTTTTTTTTTTCGAAAGTGGTCTTGTTCCTTAGCATGAGAGAGGTGAAATAATCAGGAAAAAACATTGATATTTAAACGTTCCGCAAGCGCCCTTTATATTGGAAATCTGATTTATATGGGAAATAGTGATATTTTTCCAAAAAATCCCAATTACATTTTTAAGGCTCAACTTTTCAAAAACCTGGTACGCACTTCGTTTAATATTTAATTTTTCTTTAAAATGACTCATCAAACATGAAAATCGGAGTTAAATTACCTGAGTTGTGATTTTTAACTTTTGGAATAAATCTCATTTTTTTCTTGTTGTATTAAAAAAAATCGCAAAAATCCATATTATAAAAAATACCATGGAAATAATTTCTAAAACTTAACCTAATACAGATACAATAAATTGTGTGATTACGTTGAATAATTAAGTAGTTAAGAAATTTTTTGTTAGAAGCACGCCTTTTTGGAATTTTCGAGTTTGAGTTTTTTTTATTTTTTTTATTATGGGAAAAAATTCCCAAAAATCCAAAAAATAAATTTTGAAAAAACCAAATAAAAATAAATTAAGAATAGTTTTTTGAGCTATTTTGTGAAAAAAGAAATGAAAAAACCAAAAATCGGATCAAAAAGTTATAGCTGTTGAAACTTGACTTTTTTTTTAAAAAATCCTTAAAGTGCTCTTTTCTGGCATATCGATTACAGAAAAAAATCATACAAAAACGAAGATTTCTCATTTTAACCCATTAAAGCCTGACCCATGTTCCCATTGAGCTAGAATGATGAAACTTTCAAAAATATTTAGTTTGGTCTAACTTAGAAAAAAAAAATATCAAAACATTAAAAATAAAAAAATTTAAAAATCGAGTTGCCACCTCGAGATTCTTAATTTTCAAATTGAACGATATTGAACAATATTTTACAAGCAAAGTCGAGCGTTTTGCGCCAATATTTTTCCATTTCCTTCACAAGGATTTCCACAAAACAACAAAAAATATACAAAACGTATTTCGTTAAGTACCAGCGTTGTGTCAACCCTCGGGAGCCACGTATATCAGTCAAACGTCATAAAAATTGACAAAAGTTAAATATAAAGTCTAAGAAGACGCTCGTATAAGAATTATATTTTAGAACTTTGAAATTAAAGATTAAAAAAACGGAAAATTCCCAAATTCCCCAAGCTTGGAAATGTAAGTAAACGTAATTGTTCAGCCTTGAGTGAAAACAGGTCGATTAGATAAATTCTTAAAATTTTATATTCTTTGTGGATATCATGAAAATCTATCACTGCATAACCTACAGGTTAAGAAAAGTATAGCGTTGCGTTAACGCAACGCTGGGCTTTAATGTGTTAAATTATGCTAATATTTCTAAAAAATATATCTGATTTTCTTTCGAAAAATTTTGGAATTCCAGGTTTGCGCAAATATATATAGGCTGCCCCTGAAATTAGATCAAATCTAATTTCTAATTTGGAAATCATAGGATTCAAAAGGGCCAAATCATTCGGGGATGATTTAATTTTATTCATTTCATTGTAAGGGATCATTATAAGCATACATCAATAGAGATTATTGTTTTATATTTCTTACAAAGATAATTCTACATAGGATAGTATCGTCGCTGAAACTGTACATTCTCTCTTAGTCAGAGTTGTCCAAAGTAATATAAAAAATTTGCAATCTCTGGACAAAATAAGTGTCCTCCCTTGTATCATCCCTAATTTGGAAATCCCGGGATTCAAAAGGGCCAAAATCATTCGGTATCACGGGATTGACTTTTTTAATATGTCCATATAAAGTCAGCGTTTAATCGTAAAGTTATTCGAAAAACCGGTTTTTTAATGTTGTCGAATATTTGACAAGACAAGTTGTGGTAGGTTAAATTTTCTGTTAATTAATTAATTATTGAATTAATTTGTTATTCAACTTTGAATTCAGATTACATAATTTTCATATACTTATCAGGTCTGTACAATAAGTCTGTAGGATAAGTAAGAAAAAAACAAAATTTTTATAAAAACATAGTTGCCTTCGAGAGCGATACAACGAGTATAGCGATTTTCCAACTTTTCGATACCACTTTTAACAAACTATTTCTCTCTCTCGTCAAAATAGGCCTCAGTTTTAGCGATTACTTCATCATTGGACTTGAATTTCTTTCCAGCAAGCATTCTCTTGAGATCTGAAAACAGGAAAAAGTCACTGGGGGCTAAATCTGTAGAATACTGTGGGTGGGTAAGCAATTCGAAGTCCAATTCATTCAATTTTGCCATCGTTTTCATCGATTTGTGACACGGTGCATTGTCTTGGTGAAACAATACTTTTTTCTTTTGCAAATGTGGCCGTTTCTTGGCGATTTCAGCCTTCAATCGATCCAAATGTGCACAGAAATAGTCGCTGTTGATGGTGGTTTCTTTTTGGAGATAGTCGATTATTATTATTTCTTTCGCATCCCAAAATACAGACGCCATCACCTTACAAGCCGACTGTTGGGTCTTTGCTCGCTTTGGATTCGGTTTGTCGACTGCTGTCCACTCAGCTGACTGTCTTTTGGATTCTGGTGTGTAACAGTGAAGCCATGTTTCATTCATCGTCACATATCGATAATAAAATTCGATTTTATTGCGGCTTAACAGCGCCAAACACTCCTCTGAAGCATCAATTCGTTGTTGTTTTTGGTCGACTGTGAGCTCACGCGGCACCCATTTTGCACAGAGCGTTCGCATACCAAAATGTTCGTGTAAAATGGTAAAAACACTACCATATGATATTTTTTTTGATGTTTTGTGGATTAACAGTCTGATTTGGGCGTCCACTGCGCTCTGCATCATTTGTGCTGGTACGACCAGGTTTAAATTCAACAATCCACTTTTCAACGATTTGTCTCGATGGAGCAGAGTCCGGATAATGTTTATCAAGCCATTGTTTGGTTTCCACTGTATTTTTTTTCATCAAAAAGCAATGCTTTATCAAATCTCGAAATTCACTTTTTTACATTTTTTTTTTTTTTTCAATAACAATAGTTGCACACAAAATGCTATAACTCACGAATCAATTGAAAGATTATTCTGAAATTTTTATACGTATCGTTTGAAGGTTGGTACTAAATAAAAATCATATGGAAAAAATCTAGTAACGCCATCTATGTGTTATCCTATAGACTTTTTGAACGTACTGTTACCACGTAATATTAGTGTTAACCCTCCTCCCCGCCTCCCTAATGTATTTCAGGATTCGCCACTGAGTGGTATTTATGTATCCAAAATAATTTCACTTCAAAATGACTTATGACTTTTAATCCTCCAAAGAGTCATCATGTTCCTAATAAAGAAAATAACGGACTTAATTTTTTTCTTCAAGAGGTTAGAGGAAGATTAAAGAAAGAAAAATGTTCATCAGAATTTCATTTTTAAAATTTATCTAGACCCCATCATTTGATGATTTTGAAACCATGATTTTACTATGTATTAAAGGAATTTTAATTTTATTCATTTCATTGTAAGGGATCATTATAAGCATTAATCAATACAAATTAGCTTTTATTGTTTTATATTTCTAACAAAGATATTTCTACAGAGGATAGTATTGTCGCTGAAACTGTACATTCTCTTTTAGTCAGAGTTGTCCAAAGAAATATAAAAAATTTGCAATATCTGATCGAAATGAACGTCCTGTCCTCCCTTGTATCATCCCTCGATTAGTTGCTTCTACACTAACATCTCACCTAACAAATTGAATTTCAAGTTTAGAATAGTCAGTTTATCAGTTTATCATAAAAAAAGTATTTTATATTGAAAAAGAAACTTTCCTAGCTTAGTACAAAACGCATTCCAACAGCGCCAAATACAGACACACAGAAAATTATACATACCTCTCACAAATACGACGTGCAAATGAAAATTGGCCTTTTTTGAAAAAGTGAATAAACCACAAAAAAAACAAGAGCATAAATATTTAATCCATCCATCCAGAAAAGTATAAGTACTCTAGAAGAAAATGTAGTTAAATTTAGTTGAAATAAATTTTACAGTATTTGTGTTGTTTATTGAGTATATAGCCGGACCTCCTTCTGCTTCTACTACTGCCAGTAATCGATTGTTCATGAAAAATTCGAGTTTTTTTTTTTTGTTTCAGCCGTTATTTGGTTGCACTCACGCTCCAAAGTTATCTTTCAGTTCCTGTTTGCTGCTCAATGTTTTTTACGTATGTGGCGTTTTAATTCATCCCACAAATGCTCTATATGGTTGATGTCGGTGGACTGTTGTGGCGAATGGAGTTGTTTTGGCATGTTATAAAGGAAGTATTCGTTGATAATATGGAATGTTTGCTTTGGGTTATTGTTCTGTTGGAATTACTAGGCGCCACTCAGCCCCTTCTTGCTTGCGGATTCTTTCAAACTTCTTTTCAAAATGTTTAAATAAACAAACCAGTCCATATTTGTTTCCACAACTTGTAATTTTTCGACGACATACCGGCCCATACCGTGACTGAACCTCCGCCATGCGTCACAGTTGGGATAAGGCTTTTCGATTGAAATTTTTCATTTGCTTTGCGCCATATTTTTTGTTTGGCAATCGCAACCGAATGAATTGTACTTATTCTCAACGCTGAATAACACATTTGTTCAGAAATCTGTCGATTTGTCGGTATAGAGTAATGCAAAGTCGAGTCGCTTCTTTTTGTTAATTTGGCTAATGAATGGATTTTTTCTGGGCACTCGGCTATGAAATCCGTTTTCTCTCACAAAACTTCGGACTGTTTCGGAATGCATATTAACACTGTGGTTGGTTTCTGAGACGTTTTGAACTTCTACAGCTCTTGTTTTTGGATTTTTAACCACAACATTTCTAAAACAATATTGATTAACTTAGGTGGAAATTTTAGGTGGACGACCACTTTGCGCTTTGCTAGCGAACGATTTTGATTCAGAATAGGTATTTATTATTTTTTGTACTGTTGACTTAACATTACTTATACTTTTTGCACTGAAATGAAAGAATTTCGTTTTTTTAATGCTATTATTTGCTCTGACAAATCTTGCTGCGACAAATCCTGGAGAAAACCCACGAAAATCAAATTGACACACACCATCTCTTTGTCGATTTTAAAGCTGCGTTCGGTAGCCCGAGAAGGGATTGCCTATACGCAACAATGTCTGAGATCGGTATACCTGCAAAGTTGATTAGACTTTGCATAATGACGTTGAGCAACCCACGCAGCTCCGTCAAGGTAGGAAATGACCTCTCCGAAACCTTCAACACCGAAAGAGGTTTCAGGCAAGGCGATCCACTGTCTTGCGATCTCTTCAACATCATTATGGAGGGGATCGTACGAAAGGCCGGTGTGCATCGTAATCGCACCATTTTCTACAAAGGCGTCCAGCTCCTTGCGTACGCTGATGATATTGATATTGGCAGAACCCAGAGAGATGTTACCGCTGCTTTCACCGCTATCGAAAAGGAATCAGCCAAAGTGGGTTTGACGATAAATGAGGGTAAAACAAAGTATATGCTGTCTACAAACAAGGGACCGCGGCGTTTAGATTCCCACGTTTCATCCGGCAGCTATACCTTTGAAGTAGTCAAGGAGTTCGTATACCTTGGCACCGCCATTAATACTAACAACGAAATCAGCCTGGAGATAAAGCGAAGAAAAATAATTGCTAATAGGTGCTACTACGGGCTCAGTAAGCCACTAAGTTCCAGAGCCGTCTCTCGATCGACAAAACTAACACTCTACAAGATGCTCGTTCTACCTGTGCTGCTTTATGGCGCTGAGGCATGGGTAGTTTCGCAAACTGACGCAGCCGCTCTGGGGGTGTTCGAGAGAAAAGTTCTTCGCAAAATCTTCGGTCCTGTTCGAGTCGGCGATGACTATCGCATCCGAATGAACCACGAGCTGTATGAGCTTTACGAAGACATTGACGTAGTTCGGCGTATAACTGTGCAGCGACTACACAGGCTGGGGCATGTCCATCGTATGGCCGACGAAGCTCCAGCGAAAAGGGTGCTCGAGGCGAGGGTCGCTGGTCGACGACGACGAGGGAGACCATGCCTCCGATGGATGGAGCAGGCTGAGGAAGCCCTAACTGCACTTGGTGTAACGGATTGAAGAAGGCGCGCGCAAAGCAGAGGCGCCTGGCGAGAGCTGATGAGGTCGGTCGAAACCCGGACACGGGTTTTTACGGCCACCTAAGTAAGTAAGTATTATTTGCTTTCGTACTTCAAGCCAAACTTCCTTTGTTTTTGGACTTATTTTTACTGAAATACGGATGACCGCAAACTTTTTCATTTGAAAAACAAATGAAGACTCAAGCAGATTCAAATTCACAATTTTTTTCTAAATCATGCGAAATATGCCGATACTTTGTTTGCATCGTATGTATGTTATACTTATCTGTGTTGCAATATGCATTTCATTTGTTTGTACAAAACAAACGCGAAACTAACAAGCCAATTTTTGTTTGTTTAAACAGATGTGTCATTGCACTTATAAATGCGTAGTTTATTTAGACTAGAAATGTATAGTTTGTTTAAAATTGCATATTTACGGAGGGTACGTATACTTTTCTGTGTGACTGTATGTGGGAGACACACTAAATTAAAAACTCAGCACTGGAAAACAAACACTTAGCATAGAGTTAAAGAGGCGTGTATAGCCTTCTACGCCTGTAAAAAACATTTGACAAAAGATGGGATCTTAGACCAAAAATACTCTTATGGCTTTACACCGCAGTATTGCGACTTATTTTGACACATGGAGCCCATGGTGGTCTGCTCTGACAAAAACAAACAATATAAATAAACTATCCAGAGCTTGGCGGCCGTGGCGTAGTGGGTCCAGAGTGTGTGACTCTTACGCCAGAGATCCCTGGGTCAATTCCCACCTGACACAAAAAGTTTTTTGAATTGAATTAATATTTCTGTTCGGCCGTCACCTCTCTGCAGACAATGGCAAGCCTCAGAGAGTAAAAACTGCCATGAAAAGCTTCTTGAGAACATAAGCCGTTCGGAGTCGGCGTAAAACATGTAGGTCCAGTTCTCGATCATTTGTGTGCAAACATTTCACATCACACACAACACATTTGATCATAAGAAGCTCGGTCAAAGTCCTTTCAAGGTCTGAAATGGCCATTTCGTTTTTTTTTTTTTATCCAGAGCTTAGCGTTATGTATGCAAAGGCGTCACGGGGAGAATCCGGTCATGCCCAATGGATGCATTGAATGTTTTGACTCACCTATTACTCAATGACGTCCACATGAAACTAACTGCATCTCATAGTGCAATCAGACTAAAGGAGTCTATCAACTGGGGATACAAACTTTATGGACACAAGAAAATTCTTAGTTTATTACCTTGGGAATTGGCAAATATCAACACAGACTATGAAATCCCCAACCTTGACTCCACTAAAACATGTATTAGCAAGAACCCGACCAGAGCAAAATGACAATATGGTGGTTCGGCTGCTGTTTATGATGTTTTCTTCTACACCGATGAGTTGCGGAGTTGAAACGGGTATATACTCAGAAAAACTAGATGTGTCCAATTCCTTCCGCCTACAAGACTCAGCCAGTGTCTTACAGGCAGAACTCTTAGCTATAAGGGAAGCTTGTCGGGCAAACAGATGTGCCAACACTAACAACCAGTCCTGTCAGATAGCCAGGAAGCTATTACAGCATTAGCTGCAGTAAGATCCAACTCCAAGTATGTAAGGCAGTGTAAAGAGGGACTGGCCCGACTAAGTCGACTCTTCACATTACTATAAACAGGTGCATTAATGGCTATGAAAAGACGGGCGAGCGGCCTGGTACGGCTCTTCCCTTGGAGCTTTAAGAGTGGAACCAGCCTGAAGAGGGCGTGCTCTCGCACTGTCTTGACAGTTAATTGCAGATGGAGTAGTCTGCCAACCTGTTCAACAGCAAGAAAAATGTGGCCCTCATAAAACCAAGGCAAAACTCGAGAATTGCTAACAAGATCCCGAACTGATATAGCAAAAGTCATGGCAATTATTGCACGGAGTAAGGGTGCATTAGCATGTACGCAGAAAGAATTGGAATTCTCTTCATTCCCCACTGTCGCAGCAACGACCAATGTTGTGCGCTTACCCAACATTGGCAAGATGTAGATTAAACAAGCTAGGGCAACTCTTCTTCGCCATTCTAGAAGAACTTTCAACTTTAAATATCAACGACCTCCTTATATTCCTAAACAGAACTGTATGGTTTTAACGGAAACACCTCAACGCACAGGATAAGGAGTTGTGGCACCAAAACGGCTCAATGAAGTTAATTGGATACGGCCTGTAGCAGTATCACCACTCACACCAACCAACAAGAAACGTTTTCCTAAACATTAAATTTATGAATTAAAGAATTGTCGATTACTTACTTTCGCTAATCCGAAAATAATCGGTGACCAAAGTAAAAGTAACTATTTCCTTAATAAAAAATGTATATTATTATGGCATACAGAAAATTTCACCCTTACTAAAAATGTTGCGTTGACTAAATTTCACAAACTATTTTCTATCATTTAACATTTAACAGATTTCCTACGCAGCAGGCCAAGTTTGCAGACAGGTAAATGTATAAATGTTTGTTGTGAATTCGTAATTGTAATTAATTTTATTATATTTTTTAATGCGAGAAAAAAATGCGGTATCGTTTCAACTAAGTCTTGGGCCTTAATTGTGTAGCTGTGTTCATGACGGAATTTACATTTTGGACGTGAGACAATAGCAATTGACACAGTTGGCCAAAATGTTATATGTACGCTCAGCTTAACACACACACACACACAAATACACACACTCTATAGGAATAAAATTACACACAGCCTCGAATATTTTCATGTGATTGCCAACTATATTTATTTATGAGGTGGAATGTTGTTTGCATATGAATGCCAAATTCCATTGAGCCATAATTCGAGTAGACTTGAGCAGGTTAATTGTAGATTTGCGATTAGCAAGTTTGTGTCTTTTCTAATGGAAGAATATCTATTTTGAGCAATAAGTTAAAATCAGAGACCGTCAGTAGGTACTTTTTAAAATTTTAAAAAATATATAGTTACTAGTTAGAATACCTTGCGCCGCCCGGGAGGTGTGAAGCATTCAGGGTGTGTAAATGTGTGGAGTGATAATATATGCACAAAATTTGGTTTAAGCCGAACAAACGGCGTAGAAGGATTGAAAATATTACTTATTTTCTGTTTTAGTTACCTTTTATTAGTGGTAATAATTGTTTTTTTTCGGCAAGCTGAAATTTTTTATTTTTTTTTTTGTAATAACACTTCATGCATTTTTTTTTTGTCGTTTGCCAGGTTCTTCGATTGGCAGTTCTTGGATTGTATGCGTTGCAAAACAGATTAAAATAAAATTTAACATGTCGAAAGGACTCGGCCTTCTCGAAAATCCTTAAATACATTCGCTTTAGGAGTTTTTTGCGCATTTTGAAAATATTTGTACTACAGCGACATCTGATGTTCAAGGTAAAGTAAAAGAAATAGCGCCATAATACTAGCCGTACCCTTAAACCACTACATATATACACATTTTTATGCTAATCGGATGAGCAGTTTAGGAGGTTTTTGGTGTATTTCAACACAGTTTGTATTGCAGCGCCATCTGGTGTTCGCGATAGAGCAAAATATATAGCTTTCATACACCTACCGTATCCCAAAACCACTATACACAAAATTTTATGCAAATAAGCATCATGTGGCGGTTTACATTTGCACTGCTCTTTTCTTCTTCATGCAAATATATGAACTCATTGAACACACATGCCGCTAGGATCGAATGAAAATTTAGCGATTTTTGCATACATTTGTTATTGGCATGAACGCTTGAGATCAACATCTCTTGTCGTTTGTTTAGAAGTGGTGGCGTTGAGTCTTATATAATGGAATTACTTTTTCCACAGCGATGTCATATTGATCTCCGCTCATTGCAGTTTATAAAGAAATTAAGTTAAACTTACTTACGATGAATGTTTCCAGTACTAAGAAATTAATTTTTAAACATATTGCATAAGCAATGTGTTAGTTTTATACGAAAGATGTAATAAACTATATCTAACTCGACGCCAAGAATGCTCTTAAATCAGTTTTATATTACATTTAAATTAAATATATATTGAAGAATAAAAAAAGAAAGTCCAAAATTTCCCACTGGGGTTACTTGTTGCAGCTCGAAAACATAAAACTTAATAAAAAAACGACAACAACACAGAAAACAAATACAAGAACACAGAGATTGCGCTGCGGCAGAGAGGTCAGAGTCTCACACTCATATTCATGCTCACACTTCTCTGGAGGTGAGTATTTGAGGCGATGTTTGTATTATTCAGCGGCAAATTTACGGAGTACTCCAATATTTCATATATGAAAGGCAGTACACTTGTTTTATGTTATTCATATATGAATTTGTACATGAAGTCGTATTTGGGTGATTCTTGCTATTTTCTTTTTTGTTCTCTTTGTTCACTTCTTAGCTTGCGACATTCTTCAAATTCTTTCAATATTTTTCTATATGAAGGTTAATCACTTTAAAACGGTTTAAAAAACTTTTTAAATTATAAAGTGAGTATGGCACGCAGATTGTGCAGAGAAAGAAATTTGCGCCGATTAATAAAAAAAGAAATAAACAGTTTATGGCAATCAAAAAATATTGTGGTGGCTGATGAAATACATGAAGACAATACGCAAGAAACCGTCAATACGAAGAAAATAAAACCGATTTGTTTACTATTCCTACACTTCGAAGCGAGGTTGTAGGAAGCTCGACTACTTTGTAGCACACTTTGTAATTAGGATATAAGCTGGTTTACCTACAAATCGCACACTTTTAAAGTGAGGTTGCAGGAAGTTTGACTACTCCTTGGCATATTTTGTAATCGAAAATATAGCCCATCTGCCTACAAAGCGGCCATTGTCTTCTAAAGTAAGTTGAAAGTGGATAGAAGTGTTCATTACCGCCTATCGAGTGTATTGCCTTTCATCGATGAAGTGTATTGCCCATTTGCCGCTGGGATCATAACTACATCCACTTATCCGAAGTTCAAACACCGCAGATCGGCTAAGCATCATCAATTTGTTTTCTGAGTCAAAGCGATGACGTTGGATATTTAAAGCAGTGTGCGTACATACTTGCATTGCTTTTGCCATACTCTGTATTGCGATGCGCCAATCAATGCGATGCGAAAATGAAATGCAAATCCGTGTAATCAAATCAATTTGCGAATTTTTTTTGTCGCATCGCATTAAAGAGTAGGGCCCCAGATCTCTGACTCAAATACTTTTTCCAGCACATAGTGAAACTGTTGCAACGCCTTAAATAGGCGGTCTGAATGGGCGTGGAAAATAAAATATATGGTAACTTTAAACCTGACTTGAGTAATAATGTACCTCTCTACCAAATTTCAAAGAAATCGTTGAAGAACTTCCGGAGATGTATAAAATTTCTCATTCAAAATACAAAATTTCCATACAAAAACGCCTTTCTGGGTTTTCGCGATTTCCCACCAAAGTTTATAAATTTTCAATTTTTATAAAAGCTATACTATGATATATGAATTTTATTCGTTTATAAAAAACGGCACTGCCACTGATTTACCTGTATATCTTAATATGCCCTGCAAAATGAAACAACACTTTTTAAGTTTAATTTCCGATTACATTCGGTAACTTCCGGTTGCACCCACTGCATGCAAGATGAATGAAACTGACCTAATATACACTTGTATCGAAGATATGGTCTTTTATTAAAACGTTTATATAACACACTGTGAGAAAAGGAAAACAAAATAAAACTTCTGGGATGGGGCATAGCGTAGGTTGTAGCTATAGTTAAATAGATTTTTGTGGCATACTAGAATTTTTTGGTGCACATCGAAATTTCCAATAACGGTAAAAAAACTGCTTTTTTCGCACATGCGCTCACTTATACGCCGATAACTTCGTCAAATATCCTTACTTACTTACTTAGTTGGTCAAATATCCACTGATTTTAATTTTTTTAGCGACTTAGGAAGGAAGAAATTTAGGTATTTAGCCCGGTAACTTATTTCTTATTTCTTATTTTGTAGAGTATAGTTGGGCATAATTTTAAACTAGAATAGTGCCGAAAAAAGTTTCATTGGTTAGTGTGGTGTTTAAAGTGGTGTCACCTACTGGGCATTAGAGTGGTCCTTATTATTTTTTTTCGAAAGATACGAATTACGCACCGGGGTTTTGTTCCTTAACATGCCAGTACATAAGGATGGAGGTTCGGCAGGGTACCGAAGCTGAAATAGCCCCCCGCGGCCGTATTGAAGTATATTCGAAGTCTTTAACCACTACATACACGATGACATTCAGTTTTATATATCAACGAAAGGTTTTCTATTTTGATGACGTCACATTGTATGGGAAGTGGGTGTGGTTTTCATCCGATTTTGTCATACATATGTCATAGAGATGGTTTATTTAAATATCAAAGCTTATGTGCAAAATTTTAAAACATTTCTTTAATTTTTTTAGATTTTTAAGATATTTTACGTTTAAAATAAAGCCAATCCGATTTTGCCAATTATCATAGTGATGGTCTATATTAAATATCAAAGCCTATGTGTAAAATTTCAAAACATTCCTTTTATTTATTCAGATTTTTAAGAGATTTTACTTTTAAAATAAAGCCACTTTGTATGGAAGGTAAGCGTGGTTTTCATCCGATATTTTCAAATTTCATAGCCAGAATTTAAATTAAAGATCAAAGCTTACGTGCCAAATTTCAAGGCATTTCTTTTATTTTTGTAGATTTTAAAGACATTTTAAGGGTAAAATTAAGTCACTTTGTATGTAAGGTAGGCGTGGTTTTCATCCGATTTGACCCATTTTCGAACTTTTTTAAAAATTTCATCGAAAGCGATAGCTTTAAAATTACGGCTGTAATCGTATCGACAGACGGACAGACGAAAAGACAGACGGACACACGGAAATTGACTCAGGAGATGATGCTGATCAAAAATAGAAGAAATAAATAAATTTCAGTGACATTTGTATATTGTATATTGTAGGTATTTTCTAGATTCAGAAGAACCTCTCTCTTGGTTACCCATTATCATAATAAAAGCGTACGTAAATAGGTAAGTTCTAGGGACGTATATAAATTTAGAAATTTTCAAAATGCAAAATATACAAGTTTACTACACAATATCAGTGGAATTGAATCTTTTAGTAGGCTTATCTGTATATAAACCGCAATCCATTATACAGGTTTACTGCACAATATCAGTGCCTTAAGCTTTTAAAATTTAAATGTATTTTACATTTTGAAAATTTCTAAATTTATATACGTTCCTAGAACTTACCTATTTTCGTACGCTTTTTTTTTTTTAGTCTCACAGTTTTATTATGAACATATTTAATTTTGAAAGCCTTACATATAGCATTTTAAGTTTTTAGACCATTAACCTTAACAGTACATAATAACATGATTTATACCATTTACATTATTTATTGCATAATATACTTTATTATGATATAGCATTTTTATTGATTTGAGGGCGGGAATAGGAGGTGTGGCCAAATTTAAGCCCCTATCTTCTACTTGATGTAAATGTGCTGCCAAATTTTCAGCTGAATCGGCCTAGTATTTTTTGAGATATATCATTTTTATTGATTTGTGGGCGGTAAAAGGGGGTGTGGCAACATTTTTTTCTAACACATGCAATACTTAAAGGACATTTACTGCCAAAATTTCAGCTGAAACAGGCCGGTAATTTTAGAGATATATCAATTTGTGGGCGGTAAAAGGGGGTGTGGTCAAAAATTTTCTTAAGCCCCATTTTCTACTTGACGGAAATTTACTATCAAAATTTCATCTGAATCGGCCTAGTAGTTTTCGAGATACCTATTTTTATTGATTTGTGGGCGGTAAAAGGGGGCGTGGCAAAAATTTTCATAATATTGCATTGTCACCGGGCTTACACATGTACGCTAAATTTCAGCTTAATCAGAGACCCACAAGTTGTCGAAAAATAGTTTGCAAGATTTGCGGACATACATACATACATACAAACGAAGCAAGTTAAATAAAAGCTTATAAAGATCATAAAACTGAGATTTCTCATTTGGAATGCCTTCTTTCTTTCTCAAAATTTTGGAATTCCAGGGTTGCCAAAATATTTCTAGGAAAAATGGATTATCCAGGCTTAAGTTATAAATTCCTCAACGTTAGTTTAGTATACGCTTTTATTCCGTTTTGTATAATTAATTCTTTACTTTCTCAGTCATAAATTTGCAACACCTTTCATTGTGACAGGTTGTTCAAGATTATAGAAGGAAATATCCAGACCATAATCGCAACACCTTATCCTACCCTCAAAGAAGTATTTTTTCACATTGACAAATTCCTAGGTTAAGTTGATAAATTTTTTGTCAGTATAGAGTCAACCAACAAAAGCGTTTGTCAGTTTGATTGAAGGTGAGAGGTTGCAATCATATTAGAAAAATTTTATTTTGCTTATTTGATAAACGGATATTTTGATTTGATAAAAGCCTTTATCAAGAATGCCGCGTTTGCATTGTACATTTAATAAATGAATTTGTCAATATGAATAAAGAATATTTCAACCTGAAAAAATGGTTTGTTGAATAGAAAAATGCTTTTCTGTTGAAAATATATTTTATTTATCAATCATACAAAAATGTTTTGCTGTTTTGATAAAATATTTTATTATTTCAAGCAATTTAAGTATAATTTTCTATTCTATTTATAATTAAAATATAAATTTATAGATAATTCCTTCAGCACAACAAACCTATTTATCAAACCAATGAATTAAGTTTGTTTTTATAATTTATAAAAATTAAAAAAATTTATTTCAACTGATTGACGATTTTCTTATAGTGAATAAGCTTATATCATGTTGAGAAAAGCATTTTTCAAACAAATAAAACACATTTCTTCAAATCAACACATTCAATTTGTTAACGTTTTATTAAGTTTTCAATCAAATGGGTAAAATTTCTTTCGAATTGATAAAAATATGAAGCATTTATGATAAAATTTAATCGATTGCACACTTTGGTTTTGTTAAGGAATAACAAAAGGTATTTATCAATTTTACCAAGAATTTTTCGTTGAGTGTAGAATTGTGACTAAAGGAAAATATTCAAAGCAAGTATGTATATCAAATATTTCTGAATTTGAAGCGTTTTAAAATTGATCGTATTTATAAATATAATAAAAATAAAAAAAAAAAAAAAAACATAAATTGCATTTGAAAGTTTCTCAAAAAGTGGATTTTTGATTTTTGAGATGTTTTTATTATGTCTCTTAACCTAGGGCAACCCAATTTTTCTATTTATATTTTGGCAACTCTGGAATTCCAAAACTTCCAAAAGAAAATTAAATATATTTTTAAGAATTATTTGAAGTAATGTATTGAAGTAATTTCAATTCTTGAATAATGTTTTTTGATTTTTTGTGGTTTTTTTCTGTGTTCGATATGCCAGAAAAGAGCACTTTAAGGATCTTTGAAAAAAGCTATACATCTATAACTTTATGATCCGATTTTTCGTTTTTTAAATTTTTTGCTAAAAATAGTTCAAAACTATTCTTAGTTTACTTGTTGTGTGATTTCTTCAAAATTTTTATTTTTGGGTTTTTGGGATTTTTTCGTAAAAAATATTCAAACTCGAATTTCGTAAAAAGACATACTTTTAGCAAAAAAATTTCGCAACGTCCAAAGTATTGACCGTAATTGCACCATTTTTTGTTCCTATATTAGGTATAGTTTTAGAAAATATTCCTATGACTGAATTTTTGTAAAATTTGGATTTTTGCGATTTTTTTAATGCAACAAGAAAAAAATTTGATCCATTAGAAATCCAAAATTAAAAAATCATAAGGCTGGTAATTTAAATCCGATTTTTCATGTTTAATAACTCATTTTAAAGAAAAACTAAATAAAAAAACAAAGTGCGTACCAGTTTTTTCAAAATTGGAGCTAATAAAAATGTAATTGGTATTTTTTTGGGAAAACAGCACTATTTTCCCATATAAGTCCGATTTTCAATATAGAGGTCGCTTGAGGCACGTTTATATATAAATTTTTTTTCATAAATATTTCACTGCCTCTGTCATGTTAAAGAAAAAAAACCACAGGTGCGTCGTTGGACACACGAGAGAAGCGAAGCTTTTTCGCAGTTACATAGATTTGATAACTTAATAATTTATTCTTTTTAATAAATCAACTTTTAAATTCTTAAAAAGAGTTATTGTTATTGTTGAATGTGAAATTTCCATGGCAATTACATAAACGGGCATATAATGCCAGCAACTCTCCATTTTATCTCTCCACATATGGTTGTGAACTTGGCTGCACTAACTCATGCATGCGTTTGTTAATTCCATACTCGTATTTATTGATATCATCTATTTTTTTGACACTTAAAAACGCACTTGTCAACGCACTTGTGGGCATTGCTAATTTTCTTCGTAACAAAAGCATATAGTGTAAATTATGTAAATTACAGAGGTTAACAGAGTTTTTTTCCTTCACGTGTTTAAGAAAAGTAACTCTGTTAACATATGGAAGAGATTGAGCAGAGTTGATGCAATCTCTAGATAATAATTTACACTCTATGCCAACAGCACCACAAACGCATTCACAGTACAAACAAACCGATGCTGGAGACACCTTGTGGCAAATAAAAGCAAATTTTTGATAGTTGTAGCATAGCAAATACACAATCCTCTATATATAGATGGAGACGATTTACTGCAGCATAACTTCTGTTATAATTAGCATTGAATTAACAACTTTATCTAACAAGTCTTTGTGGCCTACTGGAGGAGGTAGGTTCGATCCCCACGCGCAGGCCGAAAAATATTTTTAGTATTTCATATTAAAGTATTAAATTTTCTTGTTGTCATAAGCGCTAGCAACAAAAAAGCAATCAAATTTCCAAGAAAAAATCTGTCGAAAATTTTTCAGATTTCACTCCAAGCAAATCACAGAACGAGGAAGCTTCGCTTCAAAAAATTCCGGTGCGTAATTAAAGATTAGAAAAAAAAATGTCTCCTTCATACAACTAAGGACCACTCAAATGTATATACAGATGTAGTCAAAAATATTTACACATTGCTAATATTTTTTTAACTTACCGTTAGGTTTGCTTAAGCTTGCTTTATGTTCTTTGCATATTGCAAGGAGTGCAACAACAAAAACTTTGTTTGCAAACTATTTCCAACAACAATAAAGTTGTTATCTTTCTATAGAACACGTGAAGATATTGAGCAATGTGTAAATATTTTTGACTAGGTCTGTATTAGCTAACCAAACTCCAACATTATCACAAAAACTCTGCTTTTCCCACACGGCACAAAATACGACTTCGATATTAAAAATTTACGAATAGTTCGCGATGATAACAATCGAATTCGATATCGATTACAATTCAAAAAAGATACGTTTTTAGGACGTTACGGTTAATTCGTAAACGAAGGTTTGCTTATGTTTCGAAAAATTATTAGTTTACAATTCTAAAGCGATTAATTCTTCAACACAAATGGGAAGATAATTCTATTTTCTACTATTTTACTGTAAGGTGGATACTTTCGGATAACTTTTTTGGCACTTTCAGACTTACTTTTTACACTTGTATGAAATAACTTTCGATATTTGACAGCTAATTAGGGAAAAATACAAAACTTTCTTCGATAAAAGTTCATTGCAAACGAATTTTCGCCGGGTGGGTTATATATGCATTGACAAGTGTTAATTTTCTGTACAATATTTTAGTAGCGTACTCTTCTTATGTTTTAGTTTCGACCAACATATCGTAAGTAATCTGACAGCTTTAGTTGGTAATGGAAGAACTTGTAACCAGTATTTTGTGTGTTAAAATACCGTAGCATGCAAATATTTTTTTATTATATTATTATTATATAAATGTGAGTTAAAAACTACATTTGAATTATATGAAAGATACGATATTTATTTGGTTATTCACAGATCTAATGATAAAACAAATTTTAGATTCAAAGTCATTATATTGCAGCATGTGCTTTTTTCAAATCAATCAATGCAACCCCTACTTCGAAAATTGCTTTCTGAATTTATCAAAACTCAATTTGATAACTGCATAAAAGTATGATAGACCCTACTGTACTTTCAGAGCATTGAACGAAAGACTAAATTCAATCATAAAAGAAGTAGAGGAGTACTGATTGTTGATTTAACATAAGTATGAGCTACTCAAATAAATATGTCTACGTGGCCCAGTGGTTATAACATCCGGCTATGGATACAAACGTACTGTGTTCAATCCTCAGTGGAAGCGAAAATATAAAAAAATTTAAATAGCAATTTATTTTCGTTTTTATACAACTAGTGCTCCGAATTGCTGTGTTGTTGTTTTCATAAGAACCATTTCGTTACATTAGTTTTAACCGCCATCTAGCTCGCTGTATTGTTGTATACGCGGCTGTAAAAGTTTCACTTAACCGTTGTGTCAACAGCTGTTGGGGTTTATCCACATCGACAGTAGATGTACCCGGGTACTTCATACGTTTTGTATGGCAGATAGTTGCTTTTGATATACAAATATTAACTACTACCTGGATTCTTGTAATTTTCTGGTTTTTTTTTTTTTATTTATTGGAAATATTGTCTAGTTAACAAAACTTTTATCATAATTTGGGAAAAAAAAAATTTGGTACCTAAATAATCCATTTTTACCAAAAATGGGAATTGCCAAAATCCATAAAAATTTAACAATTTCCAAATTCTTTTTTAATCCTTGTAATTTGATCCCTTTTTACCAAGAAAAATAATTAACATTGAATTTTCATTCGCAAAATTCCGTTATATTTGAACTGAAAATCAACCCCTCTTGCTCATAGTGCTATTTTTAGTACCTGCGCAGAATAATTATAACTCATAAAATATTTGTTCAATGTAAACATTTTTTTTTTGGAATGTGTAGGAAAACACGTCTACTAACAGGAACAAAAGGGTATTTGGGAATATCTTGCCTACCTACCCTTGCACAACCAGTTTTGCAGGCAGAAACATGATTTTTTGCGCAGGTTTCGTTTTGAGTAGTTTTGTATGCATAAGTCAGTTTATGTGCGATTTTTTAAGTGTAAAGACCTAAAAATTTATTTTGTGCGGCAAATATATAAAAAGTGAAAATAAAATGGATGGTGCAATTTGTAATAAGCCTGTGTGCGCAGAGCACTCGAAGGATCATCCACAATGCCTCAGATGCTGCTAAAATTCATAAAATATATTTTTTACTTTCATTATAATGATTTTCTATAAATAAATAAACAAATTTCCATAAAATAAACTAAATATTTCCATTTATTTCTATATATTTGTATGAATTTTCATAGAACATCAGCTGTTGACGCTAGGTCATTTTCTAGTAACTGGGTTATATTTTCCAAACGGTTGGTCCAATTGACCTGAAATTTCACACCAATATCAATTACATATTTCCAAGCTATGATACGAAGTTTCATCAAGATTGGACCAGCTGCTTGGAAGATATAGCAATATAAAGTGAACTTTGCCATTTATTTCTATATATTTGTATGAATTTTCATACAAGTACCCGGGTACATCAGCAGTCGACGCCATTCCACTAACTTGAATTTGGGCTGTATCGACTGAACTGCTGCTCCAATCTTGATGAAACATGATGCAAAAGTGTATGGTTGAGGATATCATGAAATTTCAGGTCAATCGGACTAACCGTTTGGAAGATACAGGAAAATTAAAGTTGCAAATGTACCCGTGGGCTCTACGATCGACACAACGGTTAAAAAAAAACACACTTTATAAGCATTCATTTTTTTACGCACATTATTATGAAGTATATTTTTTTTATCTTTTTAACCAAAAGATTTTAGCGTTCACAATTTGAAGTGACCTAAGATAATTATTAAGATAATTATTTTAATTATATTAAGATATTATTTCCTAAGATAATTATTTGCTTAAGATGTCAAAAGCAATCTCCACTCTTCGATCTATTCAAACTGTGCTTTTGAGGAAGGCTCAAAAAACAGTATTATGAACGATCATAATGACACAAAGTTATGTTTTGAGTTAATGAAAAGATCAATTGTTTAACCTTCGGAATAGTGATTCGTTTTAGACCCCATAAAACAAGAGCTCTTACATTAATTATGGCTAATAACATTTAAAGTACGCAATGTATAATGAACAATTAGTTAGTTACACTTAATACATACATATATCAAATATACTGGTAATTAAAATGGCAGAAACATGAAATATCCGCGTATTCTATATTTTGTCAAATGCATAGCAACCCGCAAGTCTGCTACCGAATTTGTCATTGGTGTTGTTAAAGAAGTTACGCATTGATGGATGTTGAGCTAATTCTTTATCGTCACAAGACATCTAAGAGGGTTAAGTTAAATACAAGTTTTGCAAATAAAATGTGCTCTGTGACAACAAAATGACGCAGCGTAGTAGTAACTTCAATGCCACAAAAAGTAAAACAAAAAAAAAAATCTTAAAAATGTAATTATTTATGCTAGTCATTAAAGAAAAAATACATTTTTGCTAGCGTTTGCACTCAATTGTGTCAAGCGAGAAACATGATAATGAAGTTCGATTATATATATACGAGTTGGGCACGAAATACCGATATGAATCTATGACTTAATTGAATGCGAACAATTAAGTTTGAGTTGATCAATGTTGAGCTTGTTTATAATTTTAATGTTATTCTTTGTTTTTCTTTTTTACTTTTAGAAAAATACCAACAACAATATGTCGAAACACAACAATAAATACCTGCTACCTGCAACAGCAATAACAACAACGACAGCAATAACTTTGGTTGTGCTACAGCTGCTCATCACATGGACACCGACAATTTTGAGTTTGCCTCAAGGTGCACCGGAAACCGTGTGCGACACCATGTTGCCGTTTCATGCTGGTGGCATACCGCCACAAGATTCAGTGCCACCATTTCGGATAGAAACATCAGCACCAGTGGTGGGACAAGGTCAAACTTTGCGTGTGGATATTGTGGGTGTTCCAGCTGGCCTGAATTTTGGCGGTTTTATGTTACAGGCCAGAAATGCTAATCCACCTTATCAAATTGTAAGTAAAGAACACAACATGAATTTACATATTGCATTATTTATAAGTTCAAAATTTGACACGGCATAAAAAAGCAATTTTTTCCAAGTGACGACCTCATTTTGAAAGGTTAAAGGAATCACTAATCTTTTTACTTATGTTATGTTCCTCCTATGTTCCTTATGTTCCTCCTAAGGGTTGTGTAGAGGTCTATGCAAGCCTTGCGGAATGCATAGATTACTTAATTAATTTACTTCATCTAATGACAACATTTTACTATTGGATGATTTTAATCTACCTGATTTAAAATGTCATTCTTCTGACGATGATACATACTATTGTGCATCTAATTCGAAGACCCGCCAAGAACATTATTTGTTGATAATATATGTTCAGACTTACAACAAGAGAGTTGTATTTATAATAGTCTTGAAAGACTTCTTTACCTGGGCTTAAATGCAGACAGTTACAATGTTGTTGTTAAGAGGGTCTTTCATGCTCTTACTACTGAATATCATCTACCATTGAGTATTTGGTACAAATCCGAGAGAGAAAATATAGTAAATTCTAATACAGCAGATAAACTTTATGAATTCAATTTTAAAAAAGCTGATTTTTTGAAGTTGAATCAGTTGCTTCTTGGTAAACTTGATGCAATTTTAGAATACATAAATGGAAATTGCCTTGTTGACTCCATAATATTATTCTATATGGAACTCTGTGTTTTCTCAATTCGTACCTTATAATCTCAAATTGCGAGAAATTCTGCGTACCCCTGGTACACAATGGTTTTAAAGACTCTCCGCAACAACATGAATAGGGCATGGAAAAAATACGTCTGTAGCTTAAGCTCAAACGATCTAGAAACTTACAAACGTTTGTTTCTGGAATTTGAAAATCGCTCAGCTACATTATATCACGAATATTTAGATAATGTTAAGCTGAGAATATTGACTGATCCAAAGAAATTTTGGGGATTCATAAACACAAAGAAGAAATCCGATGGATTCCCTTCTTCATTTTGAACTCCTGGGGGATTTAATGGCAATCCCGTCCAAATTTGTGGCCTATTCGCCAATATTTTTAAAGAATCATTCTGTTCAGATTCTTTTTATCCTGATGGAGAGCACTTTGAATGTATGAATTCCGCACCCAGAGTTTCTTTGGAACATATATCCTTCACTCCAGAAGATATTTTAATGTATATTGGATTGATCGATGAGAATTTCGGCGCTGGACCCGACGGTGTTCCTGCCGCAGTGTTAACACAATGCGTTTCCGTTTTCAGTCAACCACTTTCTTTATTATTCAATAAACCAATTAGCGAAAGTTATTTTCCACTTTTTTGGAAAAAATCATTTATAAGTCCTTTTTACAAAAAAGGTTGCAGGAACGATGTCAATAACTATAGGCCCATCGCTAAGCTCTCATCGATTCCAAAACTCTTTGAGCGGATTGTGTATGATCGGGTGAAAATTCACTGTGGGAAGTCATAACAACTCGTCAGCGTGGTTTTGTGAATGGCAGATCCACTGTGTCTAATCTTCTCGATTTAACAACATTCTGCTTAAATTCTATTGATTCTGGTAGCCAGGTCGATTGTGTTTACACTGATTTTAGTAAGGCATTTGATAAACTACCACACAATCTAATCTTATTTAAGCTCGAGTTAATGGGACTTCCACAATATTTTGTGAACTGGATTAAATCATATTTGATGGAGCGATCTTATCAAATACTTTTTCGAGATGTATTTTCTTCTGAATTTATTGCTGAATCAGGTGGTTCTCAGGGTAGACACTTTGGTCCACTTCTGTTTATTTTAGTAATTAATGATGTAACTTACATCATCGAACACTCTCATCTGCTTATGGCAATCAAATTTCATCATCACAAGCCGATGATATGAAAATATACAGAACGATTAATTGTAGAGATAATTCTGATCTACTTCAGTCTGATCTAAAATCCTTTGAAGTTTGGTGTTCTAAAAATAATATGTTTCTAAATCCAGATAAATGCCAAACTATGACCTTTTCGCGAAAAAGCAATAATTTTATTTTTGATTGTAAGAATAAAGATACTGCCACGAGTCATGTAGACACTGTCAAAGACCTAGGTACATGCATGGATTCTAAGTTGTCGTTTAATATTCATATTGATAATATTTGTAAAAAACCGTCTTCAGTGCTTGGTTACAACGTTGAATTAATGAGTCAACATAAAAATTATCTTATATTCTCCACTCACCTACATAGATTGGACAATTTAATCCAGCGCCGAATGGCATAGCTAAATTGATGAATTGTGCAAATTCCGTCAATAATTCAGCTACTCACAATAATCCGGCACCGAAGCAACAAATGAGCTTGGAATGGCAGTCACCAGTGGATTTTCTTGGCCAAATCATATTCAAGTAAGACCAATCAGGATAAAACAAAATGTTTACATACTTAACTCATGATGTGTCTTTCGATCTTTCTAGTTCTACTGTTGCTCAAAGCTACGATAACTTCTGGGTAGGCATACAATCCTTCCCAGTTCAAGTAGTGCGCCGTGAGGCAGGACTATCTAATGGAGTTGAAACCCCAACAACGCGAGTTTCATTTAATGCTCCAACACGTGCGCCATACCAACCACAGCCTGTTACAACACAAGCCCCACCAAGACCAGATGATCCTTTCTACCAGGGTTGTGGACGCAGCAAGACATGTTTTGGTTTTCCCGATGGTTGCGTTAAAAGCAAAACATGCAAAATGGTGTCAGCAGTGACAGTTCGTGGTGACATTTATGAATTCGAATTGAAATCTTTCGATAGTAAGACGAATTTTTGCGCTAAGCTCTTGGAAAGTAGTTTAAAATCTTGTTTTCTTTTTTATAGACAATGCCGCCTACGTTGCTTTGGGTCTTTCAGATGACGATAAAATGGGTGATGACTTGGTTATTGAGTGTATACCACAAAATGGACGCGTTAATATGTATTCTTCATACACAAGTAGAACACCAAGTTTTGATGCTACACGAAGTGGAGTGGTAAGTTAAGACCACATCAATCGTGAATGATCAAAGAAAACTCCACGGCTTGAATTAATTTAAAATATTCAATTTACAGCCCCAAAATACAGCTAGACTTTTAATGTCTTCAGTGATAGATGGCGTCATCTATTGTAAGGTACAACGCGATGTGATCACTAGAGTACAAGGAAGAATGTTCGATCTCATCAATAACCAATATCATTTGCTGTTGGCTTCAGGCGAAGCCGTTAAAGGTGAAATTAACACTGCTTTAGCAGAGATTTTAAGTAACCATTGACTGTTTTCTTTGTTTTGCATTAAAATTAAATCGACGCGCCCCCTTGTCTAATCCCAACTACTTTTTTATACTTCAGACTGTTAAAAATACAAAAAAAAATTAATTAAAATTAAAGTGTCACGCCACCCTGTCTAATACCGCACTTTTCTAGTCTTAAAACTGCCCATTAAAAAGAAAAAAAACGAAATGGCTACTTCAGCCCTGGAAAGGATTTTGACCGAGCTTCTTACGCAGCGTCTACACCAGACAATTTGTTTTAACAATCACAATACACTCGCACATTTTTTACTAACACACTCAGATTTTCTCAATTGTCTCAATTGAGCGAACAACGATTTGACGTATGCTGACAATTTTTGACGTTTCCTTGGAAAAAATGCTGAGAAATGTTAAAAAACTTAAAAAAAACACTTTGAAACAGAAACGCAGTGTGAAAGTTGAAAGTTAGGTATTCCGCACAAAATTTAATTTTTTCGTTGGCCAACGAGCTCCCGGTGCATTAGTTAAATTTTTCTTAAAAATGTTTGTTAACATCCTCCAAGTGCCACCACCAGCAACAGAAGCAAGTGCAATGCAAATTTCTTGCTTCTTTCGCTGGCCAACGTCCTCCAATTGCCACCACCAGCAGCATAAGTATGTTATGCTTATAAGTGTTTTATTAAATAAAAATTTAATAAGTGTTTAACAATTTAATAGTGCAGCGTAATTTTTGTTAACTTACTCGAAGTGCCACCACCAGCAACAGAAGCAAGTGCAACAAAAGGAGCAAGAAAAATGCGTTGCACTTGCTGTGTTGCTGGTGGTGGCACTTGGAATTAGCAAAAATAAGCGTTGCACTTGCTGTGTTGTTAGTCGTGGCACTTGGAGGCCGTTGGCCTGCGAAAGGAGTAAGGAATTTGCGTTGCATTTGCTGTGTTGCTGGCGGTGGCACTTGGAGGGTGTTAATAAAAATGAACGCTGCACTTGTGGTGGCACTTGGAGATCGTTGGCCAGCGAAAAAAATTAAATTTTATGCGTAGAGCTATACTTTTTAATCTCGCAACTTTCACATCGAAAAACCGCGTTTTTTTCTTATTTTTATTCTTTTTAACTTTCACAACCAAAAATCGCGGTATTTTATTCTTTTCTATTCCATTTTCCGCTTTCAAAGGAAACGTCAAATATACATACAATACAGATTATGAAATATTTATGACAATTGTCTGGTGTAGACGCAGCGTTATGATCAATTCAAGATTTGATTTATAAGGTTGATCGCACTCTCTTCTCAGTACCCATAATTGTCAAAACCAGCCAATTTTGCGAATGACTACGAAAGAAAAACGGATGATAATAGAGAGCACTTGCAGATTTTCTATGAGCTGTCAACTTCGATTGACAATTATGGGTACTCGCTCTCTCCCTTACGACAACCTAATAAATCAACCTTGGATCAATTCAGTATTTGAAATTACTTGACTATTTTCAATGCATATCTAATTGCTTCGCTATGACTACGAAAAAGGAATCAGCGAAAGTAAGAAGCAAATGCGAAAAAGAAATAAAATATCATACTGCTTCAGCTAACTGCGCAGAAAGTTGTGCTTACGAAGTTAGCCGAATGAAATGCTTTGAAACGAATTGCAGCAACTGCCAGCAATTAGCTGTTTTTTCGATTTCCTTACTTTGGCTTCACTTTTTTGTCGCTCTAGTTCTTGAAGTCGAAAATCGAAAATGTACATACCGTTTATCGGTTTGAAGTCGAAATGCTTTATTGCTTCTTAACCGATTTCGAAGCTCATAATGAAGCATAGTGAAAATGTTTTTTTTTAAATTACGTTTTTGTGTCGATAGTAAACATTTTTATGAATGCTGATTTTTGTTGCGTATGCGGATGTGGATGCGGATATCAAAATGTGAAAAATCAGGGTGCGGATATCGACTTTTTGCGGATGCTCCGCGGATACGGATGCAGAGCTCCGTCACATCTCTAGTCAATACCACTAGAAATGTAATGACTGAATAGTATATGACTAGTTTAAATGGTATTTTTATAACTAGTCGGAGCCAGAGCATCGCACGGACTAAGAAGTTTTTTGTTATTCGACTTCTGGAACATCTATTTTCTACGAACGAACGAACGAATATCTATTTTTTATGAACGAACGAACAAACGAACTTCTATTTTCAACGAACGAACGAACAAAATATTTATTTTGTTTTTCTACGAACGAACGAAAGAACAAAATATTTTTTTTCTACGAACGAACGTTCGTGCAAGGCTCTGGTCAAAGCTAACAAGTAAATAAACAAAAGAAATTCGTAGACTAGTATAGTCAAATACTATAAAACAATACACCCGAAGGTTCAAAATGCAATAAAAAAGATTTAATCCTTATTTCATTTTCAAATATTACAATACAAAATTAAAACTTCAGAGTTTAATAAAAACTTCACTGAAAGCATTTTAGTAGGGTTGGGCGTAGGGATGTCGGAAACACATCGATGCATCGAAAATATCGCTGTTTTGCTTCGATGCATCGAAAATTTTTTACTCGATGTATAAAAAGTCGATGCATCGATGAATCAATGTTTTTTTGAAAACTGACATCTCTAGTATATTCAATAGCCATTTCAGTTTTTCAATTGTGCAAAAATAAAGAAGTGAGTTTGACCAAAAAATATAAATGGCTCCAAAAAGTGTGGTTTGGAACATGGGCGTAGCGAGGGTAGGGCAGTTTCCCCACCCCTGAACATTAGAAAAACATAAATTTTAGTATTAAATTAAGAAATTCAAGACCTTTTTTCTTATAATTAAAAAGCTTATAATTAAGAGCATAATTAATTTTTTATAACAGACTTACGGCTGACTCATTTTTTATTTATTTATCAGACATATGAATAAAATAATTTTGTTCACCCCTGAACATAATCCCGGATATGTCCATGGTTTAGAAGTTTTTTGAGCAACGCAGCGAAAAAAACGCGAATTGTAATTTGTGCAAAAAGGCTTTAAGAAATGAAAAACAGAATGGGAACAAAATTAAGAGTTTTTCAAAAAAACTTAATATTAATGGAGAATATTTGATGACTTAAAAATTAAAATTTTTATGATTTCTGTGGTTTTACAAAAAAGTTTTTGACATGATTCAACAGTCCGTTAGGAACATAATTAGCTCAGTTATAGCAATGAGTTTGAAATTTTGTACAATTTTATTAATAATATATTTTGTTGTGATATAATATCTGAAAATTTCTATGCAAATCGATGTACATTTCGATGCATCGAATCAAAGAAATACATCGATGTATTTTTGCCACTGACATCCCTAGTTGGGGGGACTCCACTTTACTGCTGAATTATATAATTTTTTCAATTTCAATTGAATTAATTTTTCTGCTCGACCGTCACATCTCTGCAGACAATGGCAAACCTCAGAGAGTAATAACTGCCATGAAAAGCTTCTTGAGAACATAAGCCGTTCAGAGTCGGCATAAAACTTGTAGGTCTAGTTCTCGATCATTTGTGTTCAAACTTTCACAACACGCATAAACAAAATTGATCATAAGAAGCTCGGTCAAAGTCCTTTCAAGGGCTGAAATGGCCATTTCACTTTTTTTTTTATTGAAGGTGATAAAATGTAATAATTTCAATTAATATTGTTGTTTTCTTTAAAAAACAAAAAACAGACAATGGCGTTGGTTACCATACTCTGGGACGCTTACCTTCTGGTTCTCCAATAAACCTTGCGGTGGTTCAAGACTTAGCCGGTTCCTCGCCTTTGCTGTTACGTTTACATGGTGCTTTCATGATTGTGGCTTGGATTGGTACTACTTCGTTGGGTATTTTGTTGGCACGCTATTTTAAACAGACATGGGTCGGCAGCCAGACATGTGGCAAGGACAATTGGTTTGCTGTAAGCATTTCTAAGATCCACTATATAAACCTTTTCATTCTTATCACTAATCTTTCAATCCATTGCAGTGGCATCGTATATGCATGGTCACCACTTGGTCACTCACCATTGCCGCATTTGTTATAATATTTGTCGAGATCGGTGAATGGTCCACCGTACGCAATCCACATGCAATTCTCGGTTTAATTACGACAATTTTGTGTTTCATTCAACCCATTGGTGCGCTCTTTAGGCCTGCACCGAATCATAAAAATCGACCATTTTTCAATTGGGCCCATTGGTTGGGGGGAAATTTGGCACATATTCTAGCAAGTAAGTCATGTTCAAGTTACACTTATTTTGATACGTTTTTGTAAATATTTATATTCCTTTAAAGTCGTAACGATTTTCTTTGCTGTCAAGCTGGCCAAAGCTGAACTACCCGAATGGATGGATTGGATTTTGGTAGCATTTGTTGTGTTCCATGTTATAGTGCATTTAATATTCTCTGTAAGTATAACGGAAGTATTTGTTTTTGTTGGAATAGGTCAGTTAAAAAATACTGTACAAAATGTAAAATATTTGAAAACAGCAAGATTATTCCTTTTTTTTTTTTGTTGAAGTGTTTGTCGTAATGTTTTATTTTTTAATCAAGTTTCATCATTTTTTGGTTTAAAAAATATCATCAATATCCTTGGCTAGACTAATATTAATGCAACCCGGAGTCACATTTTCCTGTACATAATGTGAATTAAATTCATTCTCATTTACTAATAATTCCATGTTTCATGCAGCTAGGAATAGTCCATTGCTATACAATCTAATTTGAAGATATTTTTGTGCATACAGATTGTGGGCTGTACATCCGATCGCCAGGCGGCTCAACGTGTTAATGCCTTCCAGTTGAGCGATATGTCGCATCATGGTATGCGAAACGGCATGAAAATGGAACGGAAAATGGATGCGCCGGTAATTTTAAATTAAAAATCTAGAAGTAATACAACACATTTATTATTTTTCTTGTTTCTATCATTCACTCATTAGTATGCTGGCTTTCGAAAGGGACTTTTGTCAATCTACACCGTTATTTTGTTTCTATTTGTGATCGTTTTGGTATTGATCGTAGTGCTGGCGCCCATAGAGGAGACCTTCAAAACAGTCAAAGCGAAACTGAATGAATAAATCTTACAAAGTGTTGAGTTCTGTACATAGCTATGTACTTAAGTTATTTTAAAAGTGTAATTGCATATATGTTAAGGGTATTCATTTCATTTGTTAATTTCCTGCTGAAGCCCGTATGATACTTAATTTTTTTCCAATTTTAAAATCTGAAAACAAGTGGCGCGTGTGCAGGACAGACATATTTTGTAAGAAAAGGATAAACGTTGTTACTTCTTTATTTCTGGTGTTTTTAAGAGCTGCTGCATTTAATAAATTAATTTAAGCTACACACATCACTTTCAATTCAGCATCCATTTTTTTTAAATAGTTTTGTTTATTCTAAAAGTGTTAAATTAATTATTAAGCGCAAAATATTTCACAGTCAATATTTGCTCGAAACTTAACGGCGAACGAATTGAAACGAAAAGAAACGTGAAAAACAATGTATTGAAAATGCAGTCCGTCCCACATTTTTTTCTCCAATTCGTAACATATGCGTACTCACTCACACAATTCATACTATTGAACTGCTCTAGTTTCATTTCCAATGACAAAAAAATTAGCACTTTAATGAAGTATCATACAGGCTTAACCTACGTTCATAAGAAACGACTTAGCAGCTAGCTAGCAAATAAACATACTGGTCACCTTGTTTTTGTTTAATTAGAAACGTCAAACTTTCGAATAACAAAGACCCCAGTGAGGGTTTCATCTGACAAAATTGAAAAAGTATTTTCAAAATAAACTTAGCATAAACATTTTTTAAATTTTATTTGTCAGCCTTTGTGACTTATCATTCTAGCATTTGGCAACTTGCTAACTTTAACAATTTGAAAACTTAACAGGTCTTAAGAAAAAAAAGTGAATACCCTTAACAGTTTTTTTTTTTTACAATCATCATAGTCTAACATTGTTGCTCAAAACTTAGTTTATTTTTAAGGCTATTAAGCATTAACAATTCTTTATAATAATCTTTTGTACCTTATTCAATTGTACATGAGTTTAAGCAATGATAACCGATTCCCTCCAATAATACCTTAATTCGAAACTCAAAACAGTTTGCTTTTTAAGTTAGTTTGACAGTTTTACTTGCTTGCTATTTGTATATAAGTTATTTTTTAGAAAATATTTTAATGTGTACTTAACGTTGTAATATAGAACTAAGTGAAAATAAGCCACAAAACCTGATTGCAAATAAAAAACATTTTTTACATTTACTCAATATTATTCAAATGCTTACAAGAAACTTTGGTACTAAGCTGTTGTTAAAGATATTCTAGGTCACCGCAGTCGCTTAGCGTAAGATAACAACCATTTCTTGAACGTGGAAAAATGTTTTGTATGCAGATATCTTTGGATATTTGTCCACCGAGGTTAGGTTAAGTAAGTAGGGGCCGTTAGCGGCGCTTCTGCGGGGGCCTTTAGATCCATTGCGATCCTCTTTTTTATATTAGTGGTAAATGTTAAACCATTGTTTAAATTTATTTCTTAAACCATCCTGTGCTTTTTATGAACCTCCAGATGTCTAGCAGTGGTGTATTCACTAACTTTTCCAAGTCTTTGAAAAATGTGTTCCCCATATATTTAAGTCGACGATTTTGTAGAATTGGACATTCGCATAGGCTTGAGTTATTGTTTCTGTTTCTTCCGGATCTTTGCACTTCCGACAGAAGTCTAGCGCTGTTATGTCCATTCTAATGGTCATTACCCCAATGGGGCAATGACCTTTTAGAACTCTGGAATGTGCACATCTGTATCAGTTGTACAAACAAAGTACAAGCTTGCGGTTACTCCACGCCTCGCCAATTCATCCACTGCATCGTTCCCTTCGATATTGCTATGTCCGGGAACCCAGCAGAGAGTGACATTATGGGTATTGCAGATACTGCTCAGTGCAAGTTTACAGTTTTGCACCGTTTGAGTTTTCGTCGTTTGACTGTTTTGATGGCCGCTTGACTATCAATAAAAATTACTACCCTTGTGGAGGTAAGATTGCCTGACAAACGCTACAGTTATCAGAGAGTTTGCAACACTCTTTGATTTGTAGCGTTTCACAGTATACACCAGGTCCAGTTTCGTTTTTCATTTTGGAACCATTGGAGATTGCCATAGGATTCTACAGCCGTTTCTTCCCATTCTTGTTTGCTGGGAATGGATGTGGTGCATTCTGTACCGAATCTCACACTGGGAATGATATAGTCGGTGGCTCTATTTATGATTTCTTGGTTCCATAAAGTTTTAGAATAGATGCATGTCCGAATGTGTTGTTCTTCCAGGCTTGTGATTCGTTGAGGCGAATCGCGCTCTTGGCCGCCGAACGCTTAAGGAAGTCTTCTATGGGGAGAAGATTTAGCTTCATTTCCAGTCCCGCCTGTGGCGTAAATCTAATGGATTCTGTTACTCCTATGAACGCTAACCTTTGAACTCCTGTTAGGGAGCTAAGGTATCTCTTTTTGTGCGCTATCGTCCACCACTCGAGAGAGCCGTAGGTATGAATGGGTCTCTCGATCGCTGTATACATCCAATGGATTATGTGCGGTCGTAGCCGCCAAAGTTTCTCTGACATGCGTATAGAGCTAACAGTGCTTTTTTCCTTTTTTCTTCCGTGTTGCGTATCCATATCAGCTTGTTATCAAGGATAATTCCAAGGTATTTGGCTTCCGTGGAAAGCTTCAGAGTTACTTCGTTGAGTTTCGGTAATTTG
Source organism: Coremacera marginata (assembly GCA_914767935.1). Lineage (NCBI taxonomy): Eukaryota > Metazoa > Arthropoda > Insecta > Diptera > Sciomyzidae > Coremacera > Coremacera marginata. The sequence continues at coordinate 130,097,437 of OU612044.1, forward strand.
ACATTTTCTATTTTTCTTCTTCCTGTGAACAGAATGAGTTCGGTCTTTATAGGGTTTATACCAAGTCCATTCGATTCTGCCCACCGCGATAGCTCACTTAATGCCGCAAACATTAGTTCGCTAATTGTTTGCAGGTATTTCCCGCATATAAGGATGGCAATGTCTTCGGCATAGGCTACCACTTTTGTTCCTCCAGTTTTGAGTGTAGTGAGAATTTTGTCAACCACAATCAGCCAGAGAAGGGAGATATGACTCCTCCTTGCGGTGTGCATCTTGTGACTTCTTTCCTCACCACGCTCATTCCCATTTGTGAGCTTATACGTCTGCTATTGAGCATTTTATAAATCCACTAGGTTATTTTACTGTTAACTCATTTGCCTACTAAAACATTTCTTATATGATAGAATCTGTATTTACATTGTTGAATGCGCCTTCGATATCTAAAAACGTTGTTAAAGTATATTCTTTGTGATGAAGGATTCTTTCTATGACTGAAACCACCTAATGCAGTTCCGTTTCCACCGATTTACCCTTAAGGTAGGCGTGTTGCACACTACAAAGATTATTATCGTTCAAAGATTCTCTTATGTGAAGATCTATTATCCTCTCTAGCGTTTTCATCAAGAACGATGAGAGACTAATAGGCCTTTAGTCCTTTGGTACTGAGTGTATCGGTTTCCCAGCTATAGGAATAAAAACAACTCGCTTTTCTCTTAAAATTTTTAAAACATATCCTGTCTTGAAGCAGCCGGTGAAGCTTGGTATAAGCCAAGGCATGATGCTGGGAAGGGCATGTTGCATCATGGCCGATAGGATTCCATCTGGCCCCACAGATTTGTGGGGCTTGAAAGACCCAATCGACCATTCTACAGTTGCCCTTGTTATAATGTTGGGGAGTTCTTGTAAGGGTCCTGGTATTGTTATTTCCAAGTTGCTGTTAGCTCCGTTTTGATCCAGTTCCTTACAACCTGGAAAATGAGGTTCCATGAGTAGCAAAAGCGTTTGAAGACTTTACTCTGTCTACGATCCGTCGGACCTCTTAAGGTATCCCGGGACCGATGGGTCTTTGGATAGCGTCTTTCACACGCGCAAGGTGAATTTTTCGATTTCCAATGAAGTAGGCGTTTTTCCTTTGCCCATACCTAAAATTGTTATCACAATTACCCAAATCACTTCACTTGAGTTGTAAATTATCTATACTTGCTCGTGTAATCTAAAAAAGTTTATAAAATTTACAAAAAGTTATTATTTTCACACTAAAAGGGACCTGCGTTTAATCAAATGCCTCCTTACTTATTGACTTTTTTCATTTTTAATGTCGCCAGGCAAAATGTGATTAATGAGAGTACCGTTAGGACTACAACGAACAGTGATTAGTTGGAATATCATAGCGTACACTTCTTAGTTTTACTTTATTTCTGATGACAATAACTTTAAAAATGTCTAAAACTGTATATTAGTAATGCTAGATACTTGAATTTTGGGTATTGTTCACAAAATTCTTCAAATAAGAGACTGATATAACATATTTTAATTTTTCAGCAGTGCCTGATACCTTACAGGCAGAAGTTATGACTTAAAAAAAACTGCGCTATATGAAGTAAACGAAGAATATCAAAATTCTGGTAATCGATTTGGAAAGCTGGTCAAAAATAAAAATATGAAAAAATTCTTTATGAATTCAAAGTTGGTATTTGTGGAAAATATTTTATGAAATTATATGGAAATAGTTTGTTTTTATATTGAAAATAGTTTAATTTTTACTAGAGTACGCCAGTAGTCGAAATTCGACCTTCTACGCCGGGTATTCCAGCTAGCATTTTTCTATAAAAACTTTTTGGTGCACTTCTTCTTCCTACTTTGATTCATTTTAAAAAATAATCATCAAAATCGGTTGAAAAACTCAGGAGAAAAAAATAGTACTGAACTGTTTTGGCTTCGTCTATTTATAGGTATAGAGATATTTTTGTTATGCTGTAGTCGGCATAAATATTTTGACTAAAGTTGGCATCACACTTAATTAAATATAATTGTAAACGATTCTCTCTTATTGTGTTATATTTTTGTAAAAACAAAAGTAAGCAAAAGGAAGTAAAGTAAAATGTAAAGCCACTCTTTTCGAGGTAGTAAGTTGTTCATTACAAAAAGAAAGAATTTCTTTGCGGCAAAAGTATTTTGACGTTTATATAAGTTAAGATTTTTTAATTAATATCAAAGTATTTAATAATTATTCATCTTTATTTAAATGTATTTGTTTATTTTAGTTATTTTTTTTTTAATGGAAGAAAGATGGAATTAAGTATTGAAATGAGATGTTTAATCGTAGAGTAGCATAATTATGGTATTTCTGCCAAAGAAATATGCTCCGAGCTACATTTGTCAAAGCAGACCGTTCACTATCAAATAAATAAGCACAAGGAAACAAATCCAGGGAAAAATTTGCCACGTTCTGGCAGAAAACGTAAAACAACACGTAAAGAAGACCAGCGTATTGTACGGTAGTTCGTAGCTTAACTCCAAATAGCCAAAAGAATCCAGTAAGCGAACGCAAAATTCGCAGACGCTTAAAAGAATTCCAATTCGGTACATATTCTGTTAGAAAAATACTGTATATAACGTTGGCAAATAAAATCAAACGACTCAAATTTGCCAAGATTTTCTCTGCAAGATTATGAGGTTTTGGAACCGAGTTTTGTGGATTTATGAAAGTACGTTTGAGTATCGAGTATTGAGTATTGAATCACCATGAGTACTGATCATGGTGATTTTGTTCTAATTGATTGAACGATGAACCAATACAAATGTTTGGATGTGTTAAATGATCATTCATTTCCATCTGGTGACCAACTTATTGGTGAGTCATTTATTTTGCAACAAGATAATGCACCATGTCACAAGAGTAAGTTCATAATAAACTTTTTGAGTCGAACTGGCGTAGATGTTTTAAACTGACCACCACAAACTCTTTATTTAAACGTTATAGAAAATTTGTGGGCCTATATTAAAGGAAAGCGTATAAGACTGTTTCAGAAATGAAAAAATCTTTGGGAGCAAACTCTCGCAGATATTTTGAAAAATATTGTGGAATCGGTACCTAAACGCCTTCAAAAAGTAATAGAAGCTAATAGTGGATATATTTCTTATTAAATTGATAAGTTTTTGTATTCATTTTTCTAATCTGTAAGTTTAGTTATGCATAAAATTTAACTGTCAAAATAATTATGCATTCTTTGAAATTAAGTTTTTTTAAATATGTTATCCTTATAAGTTACGCAGATTATACGCAGGTATACAAGCACACAATAGAGAGAAATGTACAGAAATTCGTGGAGACAGTCACAAACTTACTACCTGTACTAGATACACCGCTTACTTACTTACCTTCTTAGATGGCGCCTACAACCGTAAGTCGGTTTCCGCCTGTTGTAAGAAATTGCGCCAGCCATTTCTGTTTTGCGCTTGCTGGCGCCAGTTGGAAGCTCCAAGTTTCGTCAGGTTGTCCTCCACTTGGTCCCTCCAACGGAGATGCGGTCGTCCTCTTCTGCGTTGTCCGCCGCTGGGTACCGAATCGAATATTTTCTTCGCTGGAGCGTCGTCTTCCATCCGCTCAACATGACCTAGCCAGCGAAGCCGCTCGATTTTTATGCGCTTTACTATGTCGATGTCGGCGTATAGCTCATCGTTCCATCGTATTCGGTACTCGCCATTGACGCAGATTGGTCCGTAGATTTTACGAAGGATCTTTCTCTCGAACGCTCCTAAAATCTTTTCATCAGGGCTGCTCAACGTCCAGGTTTGTGCTGCATATAACAGGACGGGCATGATTAGTGACTTATAGAGCATGGCTTTTGTTCGTCGAGAGAGGGCTCTGCTTCTCAATTGCCTACTGAACCCAAAGTAACACTTTTGGCAAGAGTTATCCTTCGTTTTATCTCTCTACTGATATCGTTGGAGTTAATGCAGAAACCGAGGTAGACGAATTCCTTCACAATCTCGAAGGAGGTGTTGTCAACAGTGACGTGGGTGCCAATACGCTGGGACTGTTTGTTTGTTGACACCAGATATTTCGTCTTATCTGCGTTTACTGCAAGACCCATGTGACTCGACTCTTTTTCTAATTTGGAGAATGCTGCTCTGACTTCGCGTGTGTTATGGCCAATGATATCAATATCATCGGCATAAGCTAGCAGCATAACACTTATAGAATATTGTGCCGCTTTGACTCAGATCAGCAGCTCGAATGATTTTCTCCATGATTAGGTTAAAAAAAGTCGCACGATAAAGAATCAACTTGCCTGAAACCTCATTTGGTAACAAATGGGGGGGAGAGGTCCTTGCCGATTTTTACTGCACTACTGGTGTTGCTCAGTGTCATCCTGCATAAACGGATTAATTTTGCAGGTATACCAAATTCAGACATGGTGGAGTATAGGTGATTCCTTATTGGACTGTCGAAAGCGGCTTTATAGTCGACAAAAAGGTGGTGGGTGTCGATTTGCTTCTCTATGGTCTTTTCCAAGATTTGTCGTAGCGTGATTATCTGGTCGGTGATAGATTTTCCAGGTCTGAAGCCACACTGATAAGGTCCAATCAGTTGGTTTACGATGGGCTTCAGTCTTTTACATAATACGCTAGACAGAACCTTATAGGCGATATTTAGGAGGCTTATCCCACGGTAGTTGGCGCAAATAGTGGGATCGCCTTTCTTGTGGATTGGGCAGAGTACACTGAGGTACTCTGGTAGACCATCGGCTCCCGCGGCTTTGTTATTCTTAAGCCGTGTAATTGCTCTCAAGACTTCATTATAGTTGGGCAGCGGAACTTCAACGCTGTCATCCATAATTGGGGTTTCCGGGATATTATTTCTATTGGCGGGATTCTTGTCGTCATCGCCATTCAGAAGACTAGAGAAGTGCTCCCTCCATAACGTCAGTGTACTCTGGATATCTGTCACTAGATTCCCGTTTTCATCCTTGCAGAAAGAGGCCTTGGTTTTAGAGCCATCGGCCAGGCGTCTTATCTTTTCGAAAAATTTTCGGGCCTTGTTCCTGTCACCATACATCTCAATCTTCTCACACTCACGCTTTTCTGCCTGTCGTTTTTACCGCCTGAAAAGACGTTTCTCGTCCCTCCTCTTCTCTCTGTATCGCTCCTTAGCAGCACGCGTTACAACCGACCGCAGGGTGGCTTTCTAGGCGGCGTTTTTCTCTGCAGTGGCGTCGCGACACTCTTGGTCGTTCCACTGGTTTCGGCGGGGACGGTGGTAGCCAATAACCTCTTCAGCAGCCGTACGCAGAGAGTGGGAGATGTGTGCCCACTGTCCGCATATATCGTCGATCGGAGGAGTGCTGTCTTGAAGCAGGAGTGAGAGTCGAGTGGCAAAGGATTCGGCTGTCCGTTTTGATTGCAGCTTGTCGACGTCTTTCTCTGTGTAGGATTGCGCGTATTCTTTGCAGCGCACAGACGTGTACTGAACTTAGCTGCAACAAGATAATGATCCGAGTCTATGTTAGCACCACGGATCGTGCGTACATCTAATACACTGGAAGAGTGCCTTCCGTCAATCAAAACGTGATCAATTTGGTTGCGCGTTTTTTGATCAGGGGACAACCGAGTGGCCTTATGAATATTGAGATGCTTGAATCTAGTGCTACTTATAACCATGTTTCGTGCTGCGGCGAAGTCAATCAGCCTCATTCCGTTATCGGATGTGTTATCGTGGAGGCTGAACTTTCCGACTGTTGGACCAAAGATGTTTTCCTTGCCCACCTTGGCGTTGAAGTCACCAAACACAATTTTTATGTCGTGACGGGGGCAGCGCTCGTAAGCGTCTTCAAGGCGCTCGTAGAAAGTATCTTTGATCTCATCGTCCTTATCCTCTGTCGGAGCATGCGCACATATTAGGCTTATTGCGGCCTATCAATTTAGACTTGATGCGGATTATAGCAAGTCGTTCGTTCACAGGAGTGAATCGCAGGACGTGATTCCGTAATCTTTTGTCAACTACAAATTACCAGCATAGATAATGCTGGTCTCGCCAGGTTGAGGCAGTCAAACACGTTGCCATGTGAAGGTTCGCCCCCTGTTCCCCAGATACACCGCTTAGGTAGTCAAAAATGCCCATCCCTCGAAGACGCTCTGAGCGCGCATTTATACCAGTTTTTCGGCCGACGCACCCTTTCGTCTAATACGCTATTACCGTAAAATAAATTAAATAGAGAAATATCCTTTTGACTACATATTTTCAAGATCCTTTTCAAGAATTCTACTAGAAGCTCCCCTTAAGATAACAGGTAAATTTATTTTGTAAATTAATTACGACCTCATTTCATAAGTTTTTATGTTATGTTGCTGGTTGTTTTATGAAAACACACGTTGTTGGTTGTTTTCTTCAGAAAGCATCATAGGCCTTGAGCTCTAAAATTCATTATTCTTACATAATAATTGAAAAATTATTGGAGTTATATAAACACATAACGATAACAGGTAAAGACATCTTCTTTTTTTTATTTTACACACGTGAATATTCACGATTAATGAAAAAATTTGCATTAAAAATTTCCAAAAAGTTTTTGAACTTTATCTTAAAAACGGAAACTCCCTTTTTACAACTCTCGGGAAAAAATGTTTCACGAGTGGGGTGAATATAATGCCCCGAGTATATGTTGGTAGCACGGATCATAAATCTAATATATTGAAAACATGCCTTCGGTCAATCCAAACGTGCTCAATTTGGTTATATTTTTTTTTTTTTGTTTGACCAGAATATAGTGCTACTTACAACCGCTTTGTGCTGCGGCGATGCCAATCAGCATCATTCCGTTGTCGTGAAGGCTCAACTTTCCGACTGTGTGACCGAAGATGTTTTCCTTTCCCACCACAGCGTTGAAGTCACCAAGCACGATTTTTATGCCGCGACTAGGACAGCGCTTGTAAGTCTCCAAGGCGGTCGTAGAACTTTTTTTTATTCTTCTTTGACTTCTGTCGGAACGTGCGCACATATTAGGCATATGTTGGAAAATTTAGCCTTGATGCGAATTGTGGCAAGTCGTTAGTTCACAGGAGTGGTTCACAGCACGTGATACTGTAGCGTCATGCCAAATACAAATCCAAATCCAAACTCGTGCTTTTCTACATGTCCGCTGTAGTAGATATTACACTATGCTTGTCAGGAGCGACCCTGTCTGTCCCTTCCATTGCATCTTCCCATAGCTTATTCACCTGCTCTACAATTTGAACATTTTTACTTTCTTAAGATTTATAGTTCACGTTTGTTACTGAACATCCGTAATAAAAAAAAAACACTAAAATCAACTACTTGATCATTAATCTTACTTTGATTGGTTTATTCGATTCCTTATTTTCGATTAAACATTATTCTGCCTACGAATACCAGATTTTATCGATCGAATATTCGATTGCTCTTTAGTTTTTACGCACAGGTTCTCTTGAGTATAAAAACACAGCACATTCCTTTTGAGTATTTATTCTAATACTTTCATAGCATACTAAAAATTATTGTTTATGTAATTTTTTTTTATTTTATTTTCTTTGAGTTTCTGTTTTTGTTTATATTATAACTTAATTATTTGCTCTTCGTTTGTTTGTTTGCTGCTTCAAATAATATATGTTGATGTTTTACAAGTGAATATTTTGCCGTGTATATATTGTTTAATTATGCAAATTTTTGAAGAGTTTTCTTTCTAAGTAATTACAATAAAATGTTATACGCGTTTTTCTATCCATTGTTAAATAGCGATAATTTAAATTGTGTTTAATTGGAGAAACGCACAGACTTTCGTAAACTGTAATTAAATGTTATGTTAAAAATCATCGCTCCTCTAATATGACCGTTTCTTGTGGATATAATTTCAGACTATGCAACGTTTGGCTAGCATCGAAGGAGGTTAAGTCTCTGCGTGGCCAGCTAGCAATCAATTTGAATTCATCAATAAGAAAATCATTGGCGGCAACAAAATTCAGCAAATCCTAAAAAATTATAAAAATTTGTTAGATTTTCAAGTTTTAAATAACACAAAAAAAGCAACATTTACTTCTAAAGTATTTTTTGTGTAGAACCGTCGTTCCAGAAAATCACCAGTTGGCTTACGTATGCGTATTTTTGTAATGTCTGCTTCCGTTTCAGCTGGTTCTTGGGGTAACGATTGCTCGGCCTGAGCATTAAAGAACAAAAAGAATAGAAGGCATTTTTAAAATAGTAGATATTCCACATTTACTACACTTACAACTAGGCGTATGGATTCTCTTCTTGCATCCTCTTCAGCTTTTTCAGATTCGAGCCGTTGACGTTCTGCAACTATTGCAGCCTCTTTTTGTCGCTTAGCTGCATCTTTTGCCATATCTGCTTCGAGCGTTTCCTGATAGGCCATATCCTGCTCAGCCTTAACTTGATCTCTGGCGGCACGTTCATCCTCCTCGCGTATTTCTACTTGTATGTGTTCGGAGTACATTTCAACCGCTTCAATAAGACGTGAAAGCAGATCGTCCAAGCCAACATTACCTGTAAGAAAAAAAAGCATTAAGTTTTTCTGTTTAAATTATCTTTAAAATCTCACCATGAATCACAGATAAAACTTCACATGATGTTCTCCCCGATAAACGACTCTTTCCGATTATTAATATAGATGGTAACTTATCTAAAGCTATATTTCGTACAGTTAATGAGGCTGTATTTCCAATGCATGCTGTCACTGAAGATAAGAATCTGGAATGAAATATATATGTTAATAAATTTCCTCCAAATTCGTTTTGAAATATACATAAATGAAGCAATATGAAGACGTACAAGTGTTTGTTGCTTTCGAATGTTAGATCCCAACCATAAAGTAAGAAATTTTGCGCCAGAGTCTGCATAATGCTCTCGTGCTTCATTAAGTGGTCACAGAAAACATTTGCCAATATGCTCTCGCCGTGATGTAAATAAATTGCCAGCAATTTACGCTGTAAGCAGGTTTTCAAGATGAAATCATAATAGCACTTAAAAAAACTAATTATAGAATGTTCTTGCTTACTTCTCTTGCAGGTTTGTGACAAGCTTCCTTAAGAGCATCATCTAAACTGCCTGTAAAGAAGACTGGATGCGGTTCACCAAATCGCTGTATGTAGTTGTCAACAAATTGTATTGATCCCAAGGCTTCGTCGTCGGTATTATTTGGAACTTTTGGAGAGATAATTGAATTATGTTAATTATTAAAGTTTATTGTTGCTTATTTACTTCAAATATTAAGGATTTTATTTAGAAAAAAAAACCTACTTGATATTCCTGCCAAGGCTTGCATAACAAAGTATGGGGCCTCAAGCAAAAAATTATTTATTGAATTTTTGCATCCATTGTTAAACCTATTTTCTCATATGGATAAGAATACAAATTTCTAAAATGTAGCACTCTTTCAGCGCGTTAGAACACAAAAAATATATATTGGCTGTTTATGTTTCTTTCTTGTTTTTGGCGTAGTTAAAAAAGAGTGCGAATGTGGCGTCTGTGCCACTGGGATGTATAAGAAATATTTTTTTTTAATTTTTTTTGCGTTGGGCATTTTGAATGACGCGGAGTTCAAAATAACATTTTTACAATTTTTGTCTGTCTGTTAAAGCATCACGCGAAAGCCACTGGATGGATTTAAATAAAACTTGACATCTAGGTTCCTTATATCCCTGGTCAACATATATAATACTTTTTATCCAGTAAAAAAGATTGGACCCAGCGATCGGGTTCCAGGCATTTTTTTTATAGTTTATCTCCGAAACAGTTCATCCGATTTGCATAAAAATATGTCTATAGAGGTTTTCGGATACGGTAAGTTTTTATGATTTATCTACTATGTTCTATCTTGAACACCAGAGGGCGCTGCAGTACAAATATTTTAAAAAACCTCATAAAACTTCTAAACCGCTTATCCGATTTGCATAAAAGCTGGTATTAGGGGTTTTCTGATACGGTGAGTGATTTGGACTTATCTTTTTTGTGCTATCTTGAACACCAGAGGGCGCTGTATTACAAATCTCTTAAGAAATTGTGGAAAACTCCAAAACCGCTCATCCGATTTGAATGAAAATTTTTATAAAAGGAGTATCGTGTACGCAAGGGTTCTGGCGCTATCTTATTTGTTCTCTCTCGAAAACTAGAGGAAGCTGTTGTACAATTTGTACGTGTGTATGCTATTAAACTGTTCCTAAACGGCTGCACCGATTTTGATGAAATTTTTTGTGTGTATTTCAGTGAATCCCTAGATGGTTAATTTTTTTATAGTTTGTCGCAAATCTGATTTACACGAAAATTTGTATATGGGGGTTTCGGGTATGGTAGTTTTTATGACTTGTCTATCTTGTTCTATATTGAACACCAGAGGGCGCTGTAGTACAAATCTTTTAAGAAATAGTGAAACACTCCAAAACCGCTCATCTGATTTGGATGAAAATTTGTATATAGAGATTTTCGAGTATGGAAAGGGCTTTGACGCTATTTTGTTTTGTTTTATCTCGAAAACCAGAGGGCTTGGTTGCAAAACTAATTTAAATGGAAAATTACATTTTTGACTCCGTTTCATTTGACATTACTTTGATTGGCGAAAGTTGATTCAGTTTAATAAAAAAATTAATTGTTTCTGTACTACTACATTAATAGAACTCATTTTCTATTTAAAATTCCCTATCTCGAGCACCCGCCTACACCCTTCTATTTATTGTGCAAATCTTTGTGTCCATACGTTCCTTTAACTATTTTTTTTTATTTAAAAAAGTTTTGATTTATTCTTAAGAAATACTAAGAATGTTTGGTTTTTTTTATATGTAAACCTGACGCCAAAAAAGTTTCCATTTGAATATTTGTCTGCTGTCGAGAAATTAAAATCTGCACGCGAATGAATTTAAATAAATTTTTTAATATATTAAGCATTCATCTTCATTTAGTAATTATAAATAATTTCAACTAATATTGGCGTCTTAGGGAAACCAATTTTTTGGCGCCGGGTGTATATTTATTTCTTAAAGAAAGTACATATCTGTGAATTAGAAATATTGTGAAGCCTTAAAAACGAGACACAAAGGTTACATCAACCATAATAACACATGAACTGTCCACATGTTTAGTAGCTTGAACACATTAGACGCTACAGTAACATTACGAAAAGAGGTCAAAAGAGAGCATTTATATATGAGAAAATTTACATAAGTGATTGCCAAAAATTCGTTTTTGTTCTGATGTTTTCAAAAATAGAGAAATTTCTTGCTAGAAATAGAGCAAGTTATAGAGGTATCAGTCTTATTTCCATCGCGTATAAGGTTCTCTCAAGCGTACTGTGTGAAAGATTAAAGCCGATTACAAAAACACTGATTGGACCTTATCAGTGTGGCTTTCGACCTGGTAAGTCCACCATAGACCAGATTTTCACGCTACGACAAATCCTGGAGAAAACCCACGAAAATCAAATTGACACACACCATCTCTTTGTCGATTTTAAAGCTGCGTTCGAGAAGGGATTGCCTATACGCAACAATGTCTGAGTTCGGTATACCTGCAAAGTTGATTAGACTTTGCAGAATGACGTTGAGCAACACACGCAGCTCCGTCAAGGTAGGAAATGACCTCTCCGAAACCTTCAATACCGAAAGAGGTTTCAGGCAAGGCGATCCACTGTCTTGTGATCTCTTTAACATCATCATGGAGGGGATCGTACGAAAGGCCGGTGTGCATCGTAATGGCACTATTTTCTACAAAGGCGTCCAGCTCCTTTCGTACGCTGATGATATTGATATTGTCGGCAGAACCAAGAGAGATGTTACCACTGCTTTCGCCGCTATCGAAAAGGAATCAGCCAAAGTGGGTTTGACGATAAATGAGGGCAAAACAAAATATATGCTGTCTACAAACAAGGGAGCTCGGCGTTTAGACTCCCAAGTTTCATCCGGCAGCTATAACTTTGAAGTAGTCAAGGAGTTCGTTTACCTTGGCACCGCCATTAATACCAAAAACGAAATCAGCCTGGAGATAAAGCGAAGAACAATAATTGCTAATAGGTGCTAATACGGGCTCAGTAAGCAACTAAGTTCCAGAGCTCTCTCTCGATCGACAAAACTAACACTCTAACACTCGCTTTATGGCGCTGAGGCATGGGTAGTTTCGCAAACTGACGCAGCCGCTCTGGGGGTGTTCGAGAGAAAAGTTCTTCGCAAAATCTTCGGTCCTGTTCGAGTCGGCGATCCGCATCCGAATGAACGACTATCGCATCCGAATGAACCACGAGCTGTATGAGCTATACGATGACATTGACGTAGTTCGGCGTATAACTGTGCAGCGACTACGCTGGCTGGGTCATGTCCATCGTATGAACGACGAAGCTCCAGCGAAAAAGGTGCTCGAGGCGAGGGTCGCTGGTCAACGACGACGAGGGAGACCATGCCTCCGATGGATGGACCAGGCTGAGGAAGCCCTAACCGCACTTGGTGTATCCGATTGGAGAAGGCGCGCGCAAAGCAGAGGCGCCTGGCGAGAGCTGATGAGGTCGGTTGAAACCCGGACACGGGTTGTTACGACCACCTAAGTAAGTAAGTAAGTAAGTTTTCAAAAATGTCCAATCTGTCGAATAAAATATTAAACTTGAAAATATACTTTTGCAGACGATCGGCACGCACACACAAATCACGATTTCCCTAACTTTTTTTCATAATTTTCAGATGTTGAACCTACAATTTTCTCATTTCGCCGAAGTTACCAGTTTTCAAAGATGCACACAAAATTCATTCTAAAATTTGTAAAAAGTTTTTTCAAATTGACGAATGAATGCAAAAATTATTTATATCAACTCCCGAGTAAAGCAGGGTGCGATCTGGGGCGACTCGATTCGCCCCGCGCTTATCCCCTGAAAAGTGGGCATATCTATAGTGAGGTCACACCCATTTTTTTATAGTTGCCGACAGTAACCATACGAACAAAATTATCAAATTTTAGTCTAATATGACCAAAACCGACTGAAATTTTTTATTTTATTGTTATTGATTTGTTAACAATAACACCCGCTAAAAGGGGGTGTCTACAGTGTTTCTTTCCATAGATCTAGATATTAAACTTAACAATATATGTGACGGCCATGTCGTAGTGGGTAGAGTGTGTGACTCTTATGCCAGAGAACCCAGGTTCGAATCCTCCATCTGACACAGAAAATTTTTTCAATTGAATTAATTTTTCTGTTCGGCCGTCACCTCTCTGCAGACAATGGCAAACCTCAGAGAGTAAAAACTGCCATGAAAAGCTTCTTGAGAACATAAGCCGTTTGGAGTAGGCGTGCAACATGTAGGTCCAGTCATTTGTGTGCAAACATTTCACATCACACAACACAACTGATCATAAGAAGCTCGGTCAAAGTTCTTTCAAGGGATGAGATGGCCATTTCGTTTTTTATATATGTCCTAAATTTGGTGGCGTTCGGTTTTATCGTTCTGCATGAGTACACACCAATGATTTTATATATATAAATTCTAGTTTCCCAATAGCAAATATCACCATATAGTAACTGCATTCTGAGATTTTTAATGTTCCGTGACTTTTACTTTCATAGCTATTCCGTATCGAAAATATGGCGTGGTAAGGGCCGAGCCACAATACGTTTTGCAATGCCCGTGCCAATTTTTAAGTAGAAATTCGCGGCCAAGTTTCATTGATCCGACATTAAGCTCCAAAGCTGTTCGATATCAAAAATTATAACTGTACGGGTGGTGACACGTTCCCTTTTCAATGTCGCTCCATTGCCAGAAGAAGTACACGACTGAAAAGTAATTTCGTACCGAGATTCATAAATGTGATAATTCCAAAGCTGTTCCACATCGCAAATTTCGTTTGTATGGGAGGTGCCACGTCCATCATTTGATAGTCAATCTAATATCAATTGCAATCAAGTCACCTGAAATATATTACTACACATGTTAAAATTTTCAAATCACAAAACTTGATTATCAATCAAATTAAATCACATTAGAGATTCAATAAAAATGAAAGTCTATTGAAACAGCGCACACTTGATTAGAAGGTATCGAAACCGAGGATTAATCCAAAAAGTCAAACAAAGTTTTGACAATAATGTTTGGTACCGAGTTAAAATAGATATATGTCTGCATCTGCAACACTATTTTTTTTATTTTTTTTTTTGTATTTACTACCTTATACCCGTCGCGCTTCGCTGCGCTAAGAGCTTATCCCCTAAAAGGGCGTAAGTTGAGTGAGGCCATGCTTTTATAGTAAGTTCGTACCAAGTTTCATTGATGTGTGACTTAGTTCGAAAGCTATAGCGAAAATTTGGTGTGCTGAAAAAGTACCACGCCCCTCGTCCAACGCCCATTAAATGTTACCAGTGAAACGGCATGTGTAAATTGAGGTCGAATACTGAATTCCGAGGCTGTGCGACCTATAATTCCATAACTGTTCGATATCGAAAATTTTAAGTGTATTTAAGGTGCCTTCTACGATCGGCATCAGACTTCACAGGAACACTCTCAAGGCTTTGGTATAAAAATTAGCTTAGCGGTTTCGGAGCCTTTACGTGATATACACATATACCCACATACGTATATACATTAAGTCGCCTCACGGTCCTTAGTTAAAAAAAAAAAAAAGGTCAGAAATAAGAGTAATGAAAAAGTTATTTTGCATCAAAACATCTTAAATTTTTTCCGTTGGACCAAAGATAACGCGGATTTTTATGGATTGTTTTAAAGTTTTTATATTATTTTCATTCAAATTCAAATGAATTTTTTCCCATACTACTTTTAGACAAATAAATTGTGAAATGTAAAAAATGTGTAAATTTGTAAAAAATGTGTACATTTTTTTGTAATTTCATTCAATTTAATTCTTCACTTTACACTATATTTTATCATCAATAGATAATTTATTTGGCTAAAAGTAACATGGCAAAATAAAAACAAAAATGTAATTTGAATTTTAGTGAAAATAATAAAAAAAAAAAGTTAAAAAATTAATGAAAATCCGCATTACCTCTGGTCCGACTGCAAAAATTTTGGTGGAGATTAGAAGAACTTTTCATTACTAATATTTCTGACCGTTTGTTATTTTTAACTTATTTTTACATTTCACATATTGAATCTAAATAAATGCTATAGGATGGTTGTTTCGAGGAGTGCTACACCCATTTTGTTTCCTTATCACATTGATGGAGTACCTTTAACTTTGGGCAATGAAATTCGCGATCTTGGAGTTTTCTTTGACTCTCGTCTTAGTTTTGTTGGCCAGATAAATTGCATAATTCCGAAGGCTTATTCCCTAATGGCTTTTATTAAACGTAATAACTCTGCTTTCCTTGACCCGTACACCATAAAGCAGCTCTATACTGCATTTGTAAGATCTAATCTTGATTATGCAGCACTTATCTGGAACCCTTATTATGGAGTTCATATTGATAGTCTTGAGCGCATACAAAATAAGTTTCTGAAGTATGCACTACGCATGATGGTTTTTATTGACCCTAATACACATCCCTCTTACACATCTCGTTGCATGTTAATAAAACTGGAAAGTCTTGAAATGAGAAGGCTGATTCAAAGTATACTGTTTATATTTGATATAATTAATAGTAATATTGATTGCCCCAAGCTTCTTGAGTTAAAAGGCTTTAAATATACCGTATAGAACTATGCGGTCATTTGATTATTTTCATATTAAATGTCACAGGTCAAACTATGCCATCAATAAGCCCATTAATAAGACCTTATAAATTTTAAATAATTTATATAAAGATAGTTCCATTGATTTTAGCATGAGCAAAGTTAATTTTAAATCGGCACTGTTAAAACTGCTTCATTAAGATTTGAACTTTAAGTTATTTAAGGTCCATATATGTAAAATCACATTGTTACAGTCTGTAAGGAATTATCCAAAGACTCAATAAATACCACACCACACCAGCAAATATTTTTACAAAAAAGTCGATTTTTAGAGCATATTTCAAACCATTTCGTGGCATACTGGTTGAGGTGCGAGGCTTGTACCCAGGTTCGAATTCCATCTGACACAGAAAGTTTTTTCAATTGAATTAATTTTTCTGTTCGGCCGTCATCTCTATGCAGACAATGGCAAACCTCAGAGAGTAAAAACTGCCATGAAAAGCTTTTTGAGAACATAAGCCGTTCGGAGTCGGCATAAAACTTGTAGGTCTAGTTCTCGAATATTTGTGTTCAAACATTCCACAACACAGTTGATCATAAGAAGCTCGGTCAAAGTCCTTTCAAGGGCAGCAATTGGCCATTTCTTGTTTTTTTTTTTATTTGCGAGTGGTACAAGTGGGCGTGGCAAATTTTATATATATATATATATATTGACTGCCACTTAGTCTGATATAAAGCATTTTTACTGATTTGTGGGCGGTAAAAGTGGGCGTGACAACATTTATATCTACATAGTGACTGCCACTTGGATCCATAGCACATGCATACCAAGATTCACTATCAAAACTTGAAGATCTCTGGAATTAAAATGATTTCTGAAAAGTGAGCGTAGATATAGTGTGACCACGCCCATTTTACGATACGATAGAATTTTTTTTTGGTTTGTGGGTGATAGAGCCAATTTGGTTTGTATGGGAGGTACCACGTCCCCTTGTCCAATCAGCACCAATCTTCACAGGAACACTCTCAGAATGTTGTTTCAGTATCCCTAAAAATTTCATAAAGATTGGTTCGGCGGTTTTGTAGTTTATACGTGATATACACAGCAGGGAGTAAAACGCACCTGTAAAAAAGGTCGAACAAAAGTTGTTCAGAGTTCAAAGTTAGATAACATAAAAATTTTTCCTGCCAATCATAAAATCAGGCATTTAAAGGGTTAAGGATTCGTATCTCTTAGTAGAGCAATATCGAATAATTACCAAGTTACAATTAAGCTATAAAATTATATCTTTAACTTACTTAAATGTCTACTCTGAGGTTGTACTGGCGGCGAATCGGTGAAAAATTCTTCACAAGCGTTAAAATCTGATGCATCCTCAAATTCGTCTGCTGAGCTATCTGTATCAATGTTGGAAGCGCTAAAAATAAACAATATTAAAAGTAAAAATTTAAATACAATTAAATACAGCGTTTCTTACTTATTCGCACGACTGCCTGTGTTTGCCTTGGAGTTGTTTTTAATTTTATCTGCCGCATTTGTGAGTATGAAATTGTGCGCCAACTCAATGCCGGATTGCTGCATATAAAAATAACATAAATTATTCTTAAAATTTCGTTTTTCTTTCAAACAAACCGCTAGCGTTGTGTTATTGTCGCAACCATTTGGCCAGCCAGTCCACTCTTGATGTCTAACTGGAATATCGCTTATGTAGTAAACATTTGTTTTAACTTCTTGCAGTGTAGTACGGCCATTCAAGCTGAGTGAAATCTGTCGACCACTGGGCTGCTCCGCAATTGTGAGTGAAAACATTTTTTCAAGACGTCGTGTTATTTCATCACTAAAAGCAGCACGATTAGATATAGGAAATATGAAGAGTTAAAAAAGTTACTTTTCCACATCCATAAAACCTTCCTCGGTTAGATCAATTAAAATTAGTTCATTTTCTGGCGATAGCCCCAAATTGCTTAAGAGTGTACTTGGTTTTTGAGCATCATGTAACTTAGCCGGAGGCCAACCTCTGAGAGCTTGACGACACATTGGTACTTTAGTCTGCTCACATATTTTCGTTTTGAGTTGCTCTACAAATCGAAGACATTAATTATTTCAAGATCAACTCTTTTGAACAAGCCTTTGGAACAGTAACTTACCAACAGTAGCAACACACGGCAGTCGTATTGTGAAGATTTGTTGATTGAAGTGTATGTTGAAGGTAAGAGTTTTAACATCTTTATGCTTTGTGGAATCTAAATCAATGTCTGATGTGAGATCGATTATGTCAGCATCGGCCGATGTCGAAGCAACTTAGGAGCAATTATTGTAAACATATAAAAACAAGAGTAAATTAAAAGCGATGCCCACCTGGAACAAATGCACTTTCAGCAGCATTGCTGGAGTCCCATCTGTTACAATTAGTTGAAACTGCAGCTATGGAAAAATTATTTAAAGTTGTAGCACGATTTGATGAACTAAATGTTGGCAATTCTTCCAAGGCGGAACGCACTGGCGGTTGCGGTGTTTCATCTTGTGGCATTACACGCTGTATAGCAGCCTACAATGTAAAAAAAGTATGCAAATTAGGTAAACAAAGACAAGAATAAAAACATAAAAAACGTGCTACAAACCATGAGATCCCAGTTGGTATCCTCAAGATGAGAGAAGGCTTCTCCCACATCATCAATGCCAGAAATACTCTGTAGATGCCCGTACATGAAGATAAAAAAACATAAGTTATTAATTCAATTTGCTCAATGATTTGCAGCAAATCGTAGACAAAGAACTGCGTCACAACAATATTGGATATAGAGAAACATTTTAGTTTTTGATTAGTCATTCTTAGTAGTAATATTAATTGAAGCGCAACCACTGACATATTCGAAATACAAAGGAACAGAATATTGAAAATAATCCTGTCAAATGTTTACCCCCACCAAGTTTTTGAACGTCTGTCCAGTCCTATCCTGCCCATTCCGAAAATATTCAAGTTTCGGAACTGCAATTTTAGAAGTCAGTCCAAATGTCTGGGACAAGTTCAAAGCTCAATTCATAAAGTTGCGCATTCAATGCTCTTTCCAAAAAAAAAACTATTTTGACTCACCTGAAAATTTGCTAATATCTCTTCTTTATTTTCCGACATTTCGGATTTAATGCTAATGAAATTTTTAACTATTTTAGAAAGATCTTCAACTGCTTTTTCTTCTTCTTATTGGCAAGTCTTTTATACGAAGTGCGTATTGAAAAATTTCTCGTCTACTTCCTTACACACCAACAACGCGACAAACAGTGAAAAAATTTTTTTAATTTTCATTTAATTTAAAAACTTGCAGCAGCACACAATAAATTTTATCCCATTAATTTACTCATTGAGAAAAACTTATAACGAACATGCAAAATTCTGGACGAGATTATGGAAAACTATTTTCCACAGAGATGTCGTTTAAAAATTTTTAAGTTTTTCTTTCTTTTTTTCTGCTTTAGCAGCTGCTTCTACTGCAAATTGTTGGAGCAGACGTGATTGAAAATTTTTGACGGTAAAATAAAAGAGTGAGACAAATAATGTGAGATATAAAAGAGATGGCGTGACTCGCTGCGAGTGTGTTCAATAAAAAAATAAAGTTCATAATAAACCTTATTCCACACCACACAAGAGCGATAAATACTGAAGATAATGATACAATCATAAGGTAGGGCCGCTTCTGAGTGCCCTCACGCGTCAACGAAGAGTGGATCATGAAAAGGTTCGTTAGATGTCGAAACGACGAAGTACGTAGAAACGTCAAATGAAATAAAAATATTATGTTTTCAAATCGTAAACAGTGGACACACGTGTGTTTAATTTGAGATAATTGTGCAAGTAAAGCGAGAAGAAAACCTTGCACTCCAAAACCAAGGAGCCATAGCTGTACCTTCGCCAGCTGCATGGTGGCCAGCAGCAGTTGATGGCTTGCCCATGCGATGTAGCACCAACTTAATTTTCTCCCATAAAGTTGCAAACAGAGCGGTCGCGTGTGTTAAATTTCTAATAATTCGAGTGATAATATTAGAACAACAGTGTAATAAAAACTATAAAATGTGAAAGTCTTAAAATTGCAAAAAAACCTGCAACAACTTCTAACCTAAAAACAACTGCAAAACGTGAGCATAAAGAAATTCACGATGAACAGCTGATTTTGGCAACTATCTCACTTTATTCTGCCTTCTACTCCATTCCTCTCCGAGTCGGCCCTACCTTATAATTCTGCCATGCTGAAGATATATTTAGAACGATCGATGACCATATTTTTTAAGTCAAAATCCAAAACACAATACAGAACAAAACTTGCACGACTTTTCATATAATAAGACAAATAAAAAAAAATTATCCAAGTACTTATCATTTCTACAGTATTTGTATCCACATTGAAATAATTACTTTAGGCACAACCAACACTGGAAAAATTTTTGCTGTAAGATATTTGTTAAAGTTTTCTAGCTTACTTTGACCAACTGATTTCCTAAAAGATTCCATATTGACGAAGCATTTTTAAGTTACAGATAAGATTCTCAAGGTTTTTGGAAAAGAAGTGATAACAAATTATAACTATTTTTATAAAATATAATAAAATATTATATTATAATAGCAAATAAATTATTGCTAGGGATCTTATACCAATTTTTGTAAAAAATTTGGACGTGTTTTGCAAGAGTATTATGACATAACGGTTAAAGACATTATTTTAAAAGAATATTTAATTTCAAAAAATAACATTAAATTTTTTCTTTGTAATGATAAAATCTCTGAAGTATCAAGAAACAAAAATTCTCTTTTGGTGGGCAAGATGTCTTCAATTTGGAAGATCTGAAAAAAGCAAATAAATAAAGATCACACACTTTAGAAAACGGATTGACAGCGAGCTTTTTAAAAATTTTTGATTAATAATAAAATGGTGCTTTTTGATTAATAAAATAAGCTTATAATTTGAGGGTAAGAGTAGGTGTATAGGATTTTTTAAGACTCTATCCCTACAAAATTATAAATACTTACTTACTTAGGTGGTTGTAACAACCCGTGTTCGGGTTTCAGCCGACCTCATCAGCTCTCGCCAGGCGCCTCTGCTTTGCGCGCGCTTTCTCCAATCGGATACACCAAGTGCCGTTTGGGCTTCCTCAGCCTGGTCCATCCATCGGAGGCATGGTCTCCTTCGTCGTCGTTGACCAGCGACCCTCGCCTCGAGCACCTTTTTCGCTGGAGCTTCGTCGTTCATACGATGGACATGACACAGCCAGCGTAGTCGCTGCACAGTTATACGCCGAACTACGTCAATGTCATCGTAGAGCTCATACAGCTCGTGGTTCATTCGGATGCGATAGTCATCGCCGACTCAAACAGGACCGAAGATTTTGCGAAGAACTTTTCTCTCGAACACCCCCAGAGTGGCTGCGTCAGTTTGCGAAACTACCCATGCCTCAGCGCCATAAAGCAGCACAGGTAGAACGAGCGTCTTGTAGAGTGTTAGTTTTGTCGATCGAGAGAGGGCTCTGGAACTTAGTTGCTTACTGAGCCCGTAGTAGCACCTATTAGCAATTATTGTTCTTCGCTTTATCTCCAGGCTGATTTCGTTTTTGGTATTAATGGCGGTGCCAATGTAAACGAACTCCTTGACAAAATTAAAAATAATATCCCTAAAATAAATAAAAAATTTTCAATCCCTTAAACATAAGTTGCTTAAGGTCCACAAAAAATTTCAAGTCAATCGGTCGACTAATTTGTGAATAATCTGTCCCGTTTTTTTTTATTGGTGCCTCAGAAATTTTATAATTACAATTAAATGACGTCACAAAAAATATTTTCTATTTTATTAAATGCCTCTTGAAAAAGCATACAAATATTTTTAAATCCATCTTTTATCTTTATTCCGTAATCCTCTAATAAAAAAAACGTAAATTTTTCAGGAAATATATTTAAGTCACATTTTATAATTAAGATAGTTATGTAAAAAAATTTTGATATGATTTAGCATGAAAAGAAGTAAAAATTAAACAGTGAGTTTCTATTACAGTACACATAACATATATATACTTATGCAAAAACCAATCTTTTTAAAGAAATGCTTTCAGCGTCAAAAATCCAAGTTGGCTTCATTGCACAAAAAGTAAGTGCAACTAATTAAATGGTATAAGTGTAAATACAACTTTTTTATAGTTAGCTAAAGCTGTGTTTCAATCGGAATCTTTTCATTTGAATGATGAAATTATGACAGTCGGAAGGAGAATATTTTGCATTTGTAAGGTGAATATGATTGTCAAAAATTCTAGAAGTAGAAATTTTCACAACCGACTAGAGAATTTTTGACTGAAAAGAATGTTGGTTTCAGTGTTTTGTTGTATTTTTTTCTGTAAAAAGTAGTTTCGCTACATGTTTATCCGCATAATTTTACTTTAAGACCCGGAAACGAATATTTATTTTCTTATTTTTGTTAGATGTATTAAGGTCTTCGTATCCCAAATCACCGCTCGCGAATGGTTTAGGAGATAACATTCGTGAAAGTTTGGAAGCTTGGCTCAAGAATTTTCCGATCTTTAATTTTCCGGCTACGATTTAGTCGAAAAATTGACCTATGGTCTAATGTGAATACAAAAATTCGAAAATTCTGAATGAAATATTTGATGACAAAAGCTTTAAAAATCGACCATCGAAATCCTGCCATTGGTCGTAAAAACGACCACAAGTTCTAGTATGCAGGTAACACATAGTTTAATATACCTGAGTTGTCCAAAACCAACTGATTGTCATATTTTATGGCGTTTTCCTTTCTAGTAAAAATATTCAGTCCTCTGAGGGTGTAGAATTTTTTAAATTTTGACCTGATCTCAAAAAATGTTGACCTGTTCTTAGTTGAGAAAAGAACATAAAAATGCAACATTTTCTTTTCAAGGCTGTGTTGTCTGCCCTACTATATAGAGAAACGTCAAATAAATAGCAAAAGTCTTCCGCGAAATAGCGAAACACAAAATTATATCCTAATGTCTGGCGACGAAAGTTTCGTTGAAGGTAAATAAATAATATTTTCATTAATAATTTTCATTATTATCGAAAATGAAAAAACTAAAAAAAAACAGAAAGGCGAATAACAACCCATGATCGCCGTTTGTGTGAATATAGCCTGTTGTCACTAGCTGCATTCCCGTGGCAATGGATCAGATCAAATCTCAGTGGAACAGTTTAAGTTAAATTTTATTACAATTTGGCATCACTGGCGATGAAGTGCCAAAATAGGAATGCAAGGACCCCTTTTACATTGATCAAGACTTGAGTCAAGTTTTTTGACGTTTTGAACTTGACGCAAGCTTTCACATTGGTCAAGACTTGAATTCAATTTCTTGTCTTCCTTGCTTGTTTTCTTAAAAAATAAAGCGAGATAGGTCGAAAGCAAACTGAAGCAAACTCAATTTTAATAAATTTTCAAACTGAATTAAACGACATTTTTGGCAATAAAAATATATTATTATTAAAAACATCTACAAAAACCTCATTAAATAACTCACACACAAATTTTACTGCAACTTAAGTTTAACAAACTCACATTGATATGCGAAAAATAAAATAAAAAGTACTGTCAACAACGCGAAAATAACAAAAGGAACACGAAAAAATTGCCGGTACAGCTTCAAGTTTTTTTTCCCCTTCCGTCGCTTCCGATGTGCGGCTTGAAGTCTTGATCAATTTAAAAAGGGTCAAGCTTACTTACTTACTTAGGTGGCCGTGACAACCCGTGTCCGGATTTCGACCGACCTCATCAGCTCTCGCCAGGCGGCTCTGCTTTGCGCGCGCCTTCTCCAATCGGATACACCAAGTGCGGCTAGGGCTTCCTCAGCCTGGTCCATCCATCGGAGGCATGGTCTCCCTCGTCGTCGTTGACCAGCGACCCTCGCCTCGAACACCTTTTTCACTGGAGCTTCGTCGTCCATACGATGGACATGACCCAGCCAGCGTAGTCGCTGCACAGTTATACGCCGAACTACGTCAATGTCTCCGTAGAGCTCATACAGCTCGTGGTTCATTCGGATGCGATAGTCATAGCCAACTCGAACAGGACCGAAGATTTTGCGAAGAACTTTTCTCTCGAACACCCCCAGAGCTGCTGCGTCAGTTTGCGAAACTACCCATGCCTCAGCGCCATAAAGCAGCATAGGTAGAACGAGCGTCTTGTAGAGTGTTAGTTTTGTCGATCGAGAGAGGGCTCTGGAACTTAGTTGCTTACTGAGCCCGTAGTAGCACCTATTAGCAATTATTGTTCTTCGCTTTATCTCCAGGCTGATTTCGTTGTTATTATTAATGGCGGTGCCAAGGTATACAAACTCCTTGACTACTTCAAAGTTATAGCTGCCGGATGAAACGTGGGAGTCTAAACGCCGCGATCCCTTGTTTGTAGACAGCATATACTTTGTTTTACTCTCATTTATCGTCAAACCCACTTTGGTTGATTCCTTTTCGATA
Organism: Coremacera marginata; assembly: GCA_914767935.1. Taxonomy (NCBI): domain Eukaryota; kingdom Metazoa; phylum Arthropoda; class Insecta; order Diptera; family Sciomyzidae; genus Coremacera; species Coremacera marginata. Next base: position 130,121,544 of record OU612044.1, read on the forward strand.
GCGGCGAAAGCAGTGGTAACATCTCTCTTGGTTCTGCCAACAATATAAATATCATCAGCGTACGCAAGGAGCTGGACACCTTTATAGAAAATGGTGACATTACGATGCACACCGGCCTTTCGTACGATCCCCTCCATGATGATGTTAAGAGATCGCAAGACAGTGGATCGCCTTGCCTGAAACCTCTTTCGGTATTGAAGGTTTCGGAGAGGTCATTTCCTACCTTGACGGAGCTGCGTGTGTTGCTCAACGTCACTCTGCAAAGTCTAATCAACGTTGCAGGTATACCGAACTCAGACATTGTTGCGTATAGGCAATCCCTTCTCGGGCTATCGAACGCAGCTTTAAAGTCGACAAAGAGATGGTGTGTGTCAATTTGATTTTCGTGGGTTTTCTCCAGGATTTGTCGTAGCGTGAAAATCTGGTCTATGGTGGACTTACCAGGTCGAAAGCCACACTGATAAGGTCCAATCAGTGTTTTTGTAATTGGCTTTAATCTTTCACACAGTACGCTTGAGAGAACCTTATATGCGATGGAAATAAGACTGATACCTCTATAACTTGCGCAGATTGTAGGGTCTCCTTTCTTAAGTATAGGGCACAGTACACTGAGGTTCCAATCGGCGGGCATGCTTTCTGCTAGCCATATTTTGCTGATGAGCTGATGCATTCGCCTTATCAATTCATCGCCGCCGGTTTTAAACAATTCAGCTGACAGGCCGTCAGCACCCGCTGCTTTATTGTTTTTGAGTCGTTGGATAGCAACTCGAACCTCTTCGTGGCTAGGTGGTGATACTTCCACTCCGTCATCGTCGATTGGTGGCACTGCACTGTGCTCTCGATGGGCGGCATTGGTGGAATCGTCGCCATTAAGTAAATTGGAGAAGTGCTGTCTCCACAATCTAAGCACACACTGTGTATCCGTATTCAGATCTCCATTTTCGTCTCTACAAGTGGATGCTCCGGGCTTGAAACCTTGGGTTAGACGCTTAACCTGTTGATAGAATTTTCGTGCATCTTTCTTGCCCTGGTATATATATTTCCTGGTCTGAAAAGGCGCCTCTCTTCCTTCCTCTTTTCGCGGTAGTTTTCTCGCACGGCTCGCGTTGCAGCTGACTGCAGCGTTTTTCTGTATGCGGCGTTTTTTACTGCTGTCGCGATGCGACACTCCTGATCGTACCATTGGTTCCGAGGTTGCGGGCGCCGGAAACCAATGACTTCTTCAGCGGCAGCGCGCATGGAGTGGGATATATGCGCACAAAGTCCGCCGGCGTCGTCGGGTCCAGAGGTTGGTTGGTTGAGCTTAACCGAGAGTTGAGCGGAGTAGGCTTCGGCAGTCCGTTGTAATTGCAGCTTAGCGACATCTAGCTTTCGTTGCATTCCTGTGCGTATGTTCTTGGCATTGCATAATCGCATGCGGATCTTGGCTGCAACAAGATAATGGTCGGAGTCAATGTTGACCCCCCGAAATGTACGCACATCTAGAACACTAGAGGCATGCCTTCCGTCGATTACAACATGATCAATTTGGTTTCGCGTTTTTTGATCCGGGGACAGCCAGGTGGCCTTGCCCTTTCCATCGCATTTCCTGGATGGCGGTGATGTCAGCCTTTATTGTTCATCAGTAGTTTCCCACTGTCGGTCAGTTCAGTCTTCACGAGACCTCCACGAACAACGGTCTAAGGCTGATCGACTTCGCCGCGGCACGAAACATGGTAGTTAGTAGCACCAGATTTAAGCACCTCGACATCCACAAGGCCACCTGGCTGTACCCGGATCAAAAAACGCGAAACCAAATTGATCATGTTGTAATCGACGGAAGGCATGCCTCTAGTGTTCTAGATGTGCGTACATTTCGGGGGGTCAACATTGACTCCGACCAATATCTTATTGCAGCCAAGATCCGCATGCGATTATGCAATGCGAAGAACATATACATAGGAATGCAACGAAAGCTAGATGTCGCTAAGCTGCAATTACAACGGACTGCCGAGGCCTAATCCGCTCAACTCTCGGTAAAGCTCAACCAACCAACCTCTGGACCCGACGACGCCGGCGGACTTTGTGCGCATATATCCCACTCCATGCGCGCTGCCGCTGAAGAAGTCATTGGTTTCGGGCGCCCGCAACCTCGGAACCAATGGTACGATCAGGAGTGTCGCATCGCGACAGCAGTAAAAAACGCCGCATAGAAAAACGACAGCAGAAAAACGCTGCAGTCAGCTGCAACGCGAGCCGTGCGAGAAAACTTTCCTCCAAAAGAGTAAGGAAGAGAGGCGCCTTTTCAGACGCAAGAAAAGAGAGCAGGAAAAGCGTGAGCGTGAGGAACTAGAGGTATACCAGGGAAAGAAGGATGCACGAAAATTCTATCAACAGGTTAAGCGTTTAACCCAAGGTTTCAATCAAGGAGCATCCACTTGCAGAGACAAAAATGGAGATCTGAATACGGATACACAGTGTGTGCTTAGATTGTGGAGACAGCACTTCTCCAATTTACTTACTGGCGACGATTCCACCAATGCCACCCATCGAGAGCGCAGTTCAGTGCCACCAATCGATGATAACGGAGTGGAAGTATCACCACCTAGCCACGAAGAGGTTCGAGTTGCTATCCAACGACTCAAAAACAATAAAGCAGCGGGTGCTGACGGCCTGTCAGCTGAATTGTTTAAAACCGGCGGCGATGAATTGATAAGGCGCATGCATCAGCTCATCAGCAAAATATGGCTAGCAGAAAGCATGCCCGACCATTGGAACCTCAGTGTACTGTGCCCTATACTTAAAAAAGGAAACCCTACAATCTGCGCTAGTTATAGAGGTATCAGCCTTATTTCCATCGCATATAAGGTTCTCTCAAGCGTACTGTGTGAAAGATTAAAGCCAATTACAAAAACACTGATTGGACCTTATCAGTGTGGCTTTCGACCTGGTAAGTCCACCATAGACCAGATTTTCACGCTACGACAAATCCTGGAGAAAACCCACGAAAATCAAATTGACACACACCATCTCTTTGTCGATTTTAAAGCTGCGTTCGATAGCCCGAGAAGGGATTGCCTATACGCAACAATGTCTGAGTTCGGTATACCTGCAAAGTTGATTAAACTTTGCAGAATGACGTTGAGCAACACACGCAGCTCCGTCAAGGTAGGAAATGACCTCTCCGAAACCACTGTCTTGCGATCTCTTCAACATCATCATGGAGGGGATCGTTCGAAAGGCCGGTGTGCATCGTAATGGCACCATTTTCTATAGAGGTGCCCAGCTCTTTGCGTACGCTGATGATATTTATATTGTTGGCAGAACCAAGAGAGATGTTACCACTGCTTTCGCCGCTATCGAAAAGGAATCAACCAAAGTGGGTTTGACGATAAATGAGAGTAAAACAAAGTATATGCTGTCTACAAACAAGGGATCGCGGCGTTTAGACTCCCACGATTCATCCGGCAGCTATAACTTTGAAGTAGTCAAGGAGTTTGTATACCTTGGCACCGCCATTAATACTAACAACGAAATCAGCCTGGAGATAAAGCGAAGAACAATAATTGCTAATAGGTGCTACTACGGGATCAGTAAGCAACTAAGTTCCAGAGCCCTCTCTCGATCGACAAAACTAACACTCTACAAGACGCTTGTTCTACCTGTGCTGCTTTATGGCGCTGAGGCATGGGTAGTTTCGCAAACTGACGCTGCCGCTCTGGGGGTGTTCGAGAGAAAAGTTCTTCGCAAAATCTTCGGTCCTGTTCGAGTCGGCGATGACAATCGCATCCTAATGAACCACGAGCTATATGAGCTCTACGAAGACATTGACGTAGATCGGCGTATAACTGTGCAGCGACTACACAGGCTGGGTCATGTCCATCGTATGGCCGACGAAGCTCCAGCGAAAAAGGTGCTCGAGGCGAGGGTCGCTGGTCAACGACGACGAGGGAGACCATGCCTCCGATGGATGGACCAGGCTGAGGAAGCCCTAACCGCACTTGGTGTATCCGATTGGAGAAGGCGCGCGCAAAGCAGAGGCGCCTGGCGAGAGCTGATGAGGTCGGTCGAAATTTGGGCACGGGTTGTTACGGCCACCTAAGTAAGTAAGTAATTCCTTACATTAGGTATCTTTTGAGCCCATCGATCTCCAATTCGGTATTGCAAAAATATTGAAAAATTATGGCATTTTTAAACAAAAAAATAAGTAGTAGAAAACGTAGTAGATAAATGCGTCTTAAGAAATCTCGTATTTGGAAAAAGTATGATATTAAGGCAACTGAGGTTCATTCCCTGAGAAGACGTCAAATATTTGGATATCTTTTTCATGTTTCATTTCGCACAGCAAAAATGAAAATTCCTCCGAATAGTCGCCGATATGAACCCCATTTCGATATAAAAAATATATAATTTACAAAATTTATTGGAAGCACTTATTGGAAAACAACCCTATTCATGTCACTTTGTATCATTTGAGCCCATCGTGCTCTAATTCGGTAACTGCAAAAATATGGCTCCAAGGCCAAATTAAGCACATGATGGCTCAACGGTGAGCCAGGTGCTAACACAAGGGTGAAGCGTATATAGAGATGCCAAAAAACTCATCTTATATTTGCAAAAAGCCCTTGAATCTGATTTCTGTTATTTATCCATTCTTTTATTTTTGGATGAGTTCCCCAAACTTCTCTATAATTTTGGACGCACGGATGCTTGGCCATTTTAGTTTTCGCACTTATTTCAATTTTTGGTATCATAATAACTTATTGTTGGTATTTTGAAATAGAGTAAATAGAATAGAATAGAATAGAATATAGAACATTTTTGAGATGAATATTTTACACCATACAAAAGATATCATTTTAAAAGTTAAATATTTTCAACACTTACTAATAAAAATACTACATTACAAATCAAAAAAGTTAAAACAAGCAAAATTTAAGAAACAATAATTAAAAAAATTCACAGAAAAATCCGCGAGTGGATTTTTAAAAATTTATCATGCCAAATGTCATCAAAATCAACATATTTATCGGAAAATCAGCTGATCTGGCAATAATGGTTCTAAAAGTCAAAAATAATAAATTAATAGGTGCTTTCAGATGAATGTACATGTCAGCGTACATTGTGCGACGACAAAATAACGGGAATATTTTGTTGAGCTTGCAAACAATCGGACATGTACGGCTACTTCATTATTTGCAGATTCTCACGCAGAACGCATCGGCGTAATGGCTAAAGAATTTTTGGATGCTGTTATAATTGACCGACATTTTCACTCTATTTTTGTATGCTTTAAATTTAATTTTTCATATAGCAGCAGAACTAATAAATTCTATCCACAACTTAGCGTTTGGAACGTTTGCTATATTTATATTCTTCATTATTTTTATCCGCTCCGTTGTTTTAATTAAATGAAAAATGCATCGAGTCGGTCCAACATGCTTTCACATGAACGACATGTCGGTCGAACCGGCAGGAAAATCAAATGTGTTCGCCGATGTGTTCTGCGTGAGAATCTACATATAATGAAGTCGTCGTACATGTCCGATTGTTTGAAAGCTCAACAAAATATTCCCGTTATTTTGTCGTCTTCAATGTACGCTGACATGTACGTTCATCTGAAAGCCCCTAATCGATGGAGGGAGTGAAACTTGCATTGCGTGCAAAGTGTTTTGTTGTTGCTTTAAATGTGAAACTATCAAAAAAACACTGAAATAAGAGCGGATGGACACTTTGTAGACCGTTAATCAAGAAGGATATATATTATGATTGCGCATGTTCTCCATCTTTGTTGTGAATTTTACTGCGAGAAATCGAGAATAAAAACGTAGTCGCAATTTATTTAAAGGGGGTATAGAAATGAAGAAATTTCGACATTTTCTTATTGAAACTTAGTTTATTATAATTGAATTAATACCACTTGAAAAAACGCATATCCACAATAAAGTAAACATATTTTTCACTACTATTTTTGAAATAAATCCATGATATAACAATATTGAAATACATTTAATCGAACTTTTTCGTTGTTATTCGTTCCGGAGCGACTCGTCTATTTTGGTTGAGCCTTCAAGGTTCGCATGACGAGACGCAACGGGGCCGTAGCAAATGGCAGTTTGCACGTAGAAAATAGAGTGCTGATAATGCAGACGCACGTCTACTCGACAAAACTTGAATTCATCTGCTTTTGCTTTCAAACAGTAAAATATTTGTAATCGGTTTTAAAATTAAAAACGAATGCAGCAAAAATTGTTGCATGAATTACATAACGTCTCTAAAAACGCAAAGTCAAATGTTATAAAAAGTTTTGTTTCTTGGATTTGATTAATTTCACTATGAATCAGCGATTCGAGCGCCATGGGCTATTGTATTTCCCACTTGCATACCCATTGCCCATTCCCATTCCCATTTGCATGCACCAGCAGCTCCGTGATTGTGCCGTCATTCTTTTTATCTTCCATTTCCAATAGGGCACCCCAAACGATACTACATGTCCATCCGACCTGTCTTGTCATCGCACATGTAGTATCGTTTGTGTCCAAAAAATCAAGTTGGATGGACATGTCCGATGAAAGACAAAAATTTTTAACTTTTCTGCCGGTCCATCCGACATGTAGTATTGATCGTGTGCGTGTCCATCCAACTTGGTGCATTTTCTCATTCGATTAAAACTTTGATCGAAGCACATCTCGCTCATAAATGACTAACATAAGAAATGTTGAATTTTGGAAAGAATTAAGAAAATTAAAGTAATTAAGAAGAAGAGACATATAAAATAAATAGTAAAGAGTACAAAAATAATTGTTAAAATCAATGCATTCGTCATTTTTACGCAACAAAATATCTAATGCGTTCATGTGCACCCTTTGAAAACTATAAAAAAATGAAGTCCATCCGACATGTGCGACCATTTGGGTTCTACGAAAAAAAGTGCCGTTATTTTGTCGAACTACATGTCGGCTGGACATGTAGTATCGTTTGGGGTGCCCCAATATTTTCATGGCACTCGGATTGCCCTTGATTCGTGTTCACTTAAAACCAGTGATGGGCGACGTAGACTAGATGATGTCGAGAAAACCATTTTCGACGTTGTCGACAATGTCGTGTAGACAATCACTATTAACGACGTGTCGACAATCCATTCATGTGTAAATAATAAAACATTTTTATGCAACCCAGAACCTTAGCTGTCAAATGCTTTATTGACACAGCAAAATGGCAGACGGCTTTTATAGCAAGCATTTTTAATATTTTCATTGTTAAATTGCATTAAAATAAAAGTTTTTAATCGGTAAAAAATACTTAAGCAAAGAACAAATTCAATCGACTTGGAATTGCTATTAACAATATAATAATAATAATAAACATGCGTCCAACAGGAAAAACTTCCAATTTGGACAGAAGAAGCAGGTATCTGCTACAATTTTTAAGTAAGCCGTGCGAATTTTGGATGTTTCATGTTTATTTTGAAACTTGATAAGCTTGTATCAAAGTTCGGCGTTTTCTTTATTTTGATGTTTTCTAGGCATACTTTGCTAATGCTTATTTAACTTTTTAGTAAATAGCAAATAAATTGTTTGAAACTGCAGCGAGCCAGTTAAGTTTTTACATTCTCGACACCAATGTTGCCATTTTCCACATTTTCAACATTGTCTACACAATTGTCGACATTGTCTACACCATTGTCTACATTTTCGACACCAAAATGTCGACAATTAAAGTCGACGCGTCGAGGAACATCACTGCTTAAAACAAATTAAGAATACTTTATTTGTAATTTATTTATTATTGTAATTTATTTGTAATTAAGTTAAGAATACTTTATTTGTATTAAATAATATTATATTTATCTGTAAATAAAGGAATCATGCGTTAAAATTCACAATTAATAATCAAATTTACTGCACATACACTAAACACAGCAAAACAATAAAAATGCAGCTGTCATAAAAACGCAGAGTGACATAGAGTTAAAAATAAAATTGAACTTTTTATTTGTTCTACGTTCATCTAATGCTGTAAGATAAAATTATTTTTATTTTTCTAAGCTTCGTTGTGTAGCGCATAACCAGATACCAGTCTTACCATATGGGCAAATAAAACTTTTTTGCAAGTTTTTTTCCAGTTTTTTGCCTAAAAAAATACAGTTTTTTTATTTTAGCCAGTTTTACAAGTTTTTACGATTAAAACAATGCTTACTAGTCTTATGAATCAAATACAATTGATAAAATAAATTGTATGTTACTACTTTACAATCCCTTTCAAAAATTTATTTTTGTGGCACGCTGTTGCTATTATTGTATTGTATTACGTATTTTTTCACTAATAAATATTAATAAAACTAAAATCAGAAATAAATTAGAATTTCCCACCCTTGGAAAAACGATTGGAACTGCACAAATTTCAAACAATCATCAGAAATGACAAAAAAGTTTGATCAAACTTTTTTACTACTATTGAAGTAAGGGGCTGTTTTTAAATTAAGTAACACTTTTAGGGGGGAGATGGGGAGGGGAGCAAAGGTATAAAAGGCATTTGAAACGCCTTTAACAACTGTTGCAGCTTCAAAAAACAGTTTTTTACTGAAGTGAAGTGTGAATTCTTACTCATTGAAGAAGTAAAAAAAAAAGCAGTCTTTGAAAAAAGCTGTTATAGCTTCACGTTCAAAGTGAACATCAAAGTAATAAGAAAACTGGAACAAACATAGCAATTTACACAATTGTCGCATATCAAAGTTATAATCTATAACGTTGGTGTGCTTGTTAACGTTATTAAAGCTTGAATTTGTGTTTAGCTCTGTTCACATGGTTAAATTTTTCATAAAATTGTTAGTCAAAACCAATAGAACAAAGTGAAATTTCCATGTTATTTCAATAATAATAATACTTGTAATAAATATAACGTGTTCTTTTCTTTTTTTATAGCAAACTGCTAAATTATTAAAAAAAAATCTCAAAAAATTTAAAAAGTAAAAGTGAGGCGTAACATCGTGAGGTGAGGGGTAGAGACTTTGTGACGAAGTGTGACATAGGTGGGGGGACAAAAGTTGGCCAAAAAACTCTGACGTAATTTATGAACAGCCCCTAATATTGAAATTGAATTAATATATAAAGTGCATCCTATTCACTTAATAAGATTTTCTGAATACGTGAGTTTTGCATAAAAAAATTATTTGAAAAAGGTGAAATGAAACAATTGAAGATAAGTGAAAATGCACTTTATTAATTTGTATTAATTTTAAAATGTGTATTTGGATATTCCTTCGAGAATTATGGGTATTAAAAGAAAGGTTATGCTGTTACCTATTCAACGAGCTATCAATCATTTCATCCATCCATTACTTTTAAAGATATTGTATTTTACATATTATGCACAATTTTATGTTTATACTTATGTTAAGTGATTTCGTAAAAGAGTGAACCGCGAAGTGTGCATAATATGTAAAAAGCTATATCTTTAAAAGTAATGCATGAATTTTAATGTTTGATAGCTCGTTGAATAGGTAATAGCATAACCATAAAATTTAAAAAATTAATAGTTTTTGATATCCATTTTCCAACTTTTGAGCCCTATAACTTCTAAGCCAATTGAGAGCGGCATGTAATTTTTTCCGGATTTAAGCTTAAAAGGCATTAATTCATATATTTAAAAAAATAAAATTGTAAATTTTGAGTTTTCGATCATTTTAAATTATGCCGGTGAAATATGTTTATTTAAGCTGAGTTTAGCAGACTATTTTTTAGGTGTATTGAATTCATTAAAGAAACTTGGCAGCATTTGTTTCGATAGTTAATACAAGATTTCCTCACATTCAAGTGAGGCAAGAAAGTTTTAATAAAATACACGCTTAAGATTAAAAATGTGGTGCCGTTTTCGACGTTAGTTTTAATTAATTAGCTTAAATCTTAGAAAAAATCTATTGCAATGAAATGAATCGATTTATTTCTAACTGTTTTTATGGTGGAAACAATCTGATTGGAAATGATAAAGCTAGTGTGTGAATGAAACAACTAGCTGAGCCGATTCTAAAGTTGCAATTATCTGTCAGCTGTCAAACGGTTATCGTACTTCTGTCTTGCTCATTTTTGCTAGGTGTGTATTTGTTCGTCTCGTCTGCTGGTGTTGTTCGGTCGTTTATTAGACGAGCAAAGTGAAAAATTTTCTTTTTTAATTATTACATTCACCAAATAAATTTAGAAAATTATTCATTAAACGCAAGCAGTTCAAATACAATACCAAAACAGTGTAAAATTTGGAGATAATTGCATTTTATGTAAACAAGTAAAAGTTTAACAAATCATTCCGTTTATATCGAAAGCTGGATGGATTGCATGTGTTTCTGGCAGTGAACTATTTTCTTGCAGTTTGTGGGAGTCGCTCGAACTTTTGCTATAGTATTTTTTCTTTGCGCCCTGCTGCCTCGAACACCCCACCAACTAGCCATAGCACAGTTGGTGCTCCATTGCTATTTGTGAGTTTGGCTTCGTCATCACCAGCTTTTTCACAAAAATACCAATAACGAATAAGGCCTAAAAGAAGGAAGGAAAAGGAAGTAACGAATTGTGTCCAGTCGAGGAAAAGTTATAAAGTCTATTTCCTCTACTCCTGGTGTGAAATAGCGCAAAAAAGCAAGAAGTTTTGTCCATTTGCGACTAGCGCCTTTATCATCATCATGTCAGCAGAACGAGAAATTCCAGCGGAGGACAGCATTAAAGTCGTCTGTCGTTTCAGACCTCTCAACGATAGCGAGGAAAGGGCTGGCTCCAAATTCATCGTAAAATTTCCAAATAGCTCTGAAGAAAATTGCATTTCGATTGCGGTGAGTCGGAAAACGAGTAAAGCATTAAGTGTATTTAAGATAAAAGTAGCTTAAGTCGACTTTTCACGTAATTTCTGTCGGCATTTTACAATGACGTCATTTTGCAAAAAAACACTTTTTGGGACTAATTAGTAACGATGGCCCGCCGATTTAATGAATAAAGAATAAAAAAATATAAATAAATATTTGCCATCGTTGCGCAGTTACAAATACTTCCAAATCAATTATTATGTAAGAATAAATAATCTGACTTAAGTCTGATCAGTTTGGGATTTCGTAACGAAAAATTCAATTTTAAAATTTTTCCATAATTCGTTGAAAATGTTTGTTATACGACAACAATTACAATCTTCGAAACATTTCGGACTTAATAGATCCTTATACTTGATTGCAATTAAAATAATTTTTTATTTACCAAAGCTCCACACAAACATTGATTTTTCCCAACTTTTGAATTGGCCCAAGCCAACAGCCCATCCCAAAAGCATTTTAAACTAAATTGACTGTAAATCATATGATTCCACATATACTTCTTCAGGGCCGCTTATTATATTTACTAGAGAACCATCGAATGCATTTTTTTTTTTTTTAGATTTCTTTTTTGGTTTCTCTAAAGTCTTCATATTTTGTAAAAACTTAAACCAAGTGCGAACAAAACCAGAGTAAATTAAGAACAACAATAATATAAGCAACAACAATAACGGCAAAAGTGAGTCATGCACACTTCGTTGTGGTATACCTAGCTGTGCGCTGGAGTGTGGCACCAGCAGCTATGGCAGGGAAACGGGGGTCGCATACATATACCATGGCAGCAGGGTTGATTGCTTGCTGCTTCATCTTTTAGTTTAAAGCGAATTTCTTTGGCCAATTATTTAAAGGTTTTCTAAACTTTTTTTTCTTTTCAACTGATCTATAGCTCGGTATAGCTTTGTTTCTTACAACTTTAATGCTGCAATACATGCAACAGTCACTCTAGTTAGACTAGCAACCAACCAGCTACCAGCTTGCAGTAATACTCGTACTCTTCAGTTTTTGTTGTTGCCACTTTTGTTCTTTTTTTTTGTCTTATCTCTGCTCGTTCAATAATCGTTGTCTATTTTCTTTTCATCTACCTTTACCGTGTACTTAAAATTGCAAAAATCATTTTTTTTACCAACTCTTAGGGCTTTTAGGTGCTGACCATCTTTTTAATCATTTATTTGCTTCCTTGATATTTGTTTTATACGCATCTTTGTTAATATCATTTGTGTCCCTTACAAATTTTCTTCGTGTTACTGTATATAAAAATAGAATATTTCCACATATGTTTAAATACTCTTTGTTTTTTATTACATTAAAATTTGGTTTTCTTCTATATTTATCAGTGGTTCCCAACTATTTTTTCATCGCGAGCCGATTAAAAACCTTAAAAATGTTCACGGCACCCCTAAGCATCCGGCATAAGGGCAAATTTTTGGGATTTGTCAGCCACCGGTGAAAAATAAGAAGTTATTTAAATCTTATAATTTAAAACTAATAAAAAAGGATATTGTCTTGTAGAAACATTTAAATTTTATTTATTTAAAAGTTTCACAAATGTAGTATTTGTTTTGAATAAATGTTTAGTAAGTGTTTCGTAAATGTTTTTGTTTAATTAAAAGTTTAAGGCAATGGCTAAAGGTAAAAATGAAATGATTGAGGTAAGGGAAGAACAACATATTAAATTTGTTTCTTAATTACTTAATTACTAAGTTACTTAATTACTTCATCACCCAATATATCCAAATGGAAAAAATCTGAAACGTCCGACACGAAACGTCCGGACAAATGAAATACTTTATTTTGACTATGCCCTTAATAAATACGGTGGCATGGCTTTTATGAAAGTTTGTTAAATCTATAAAAAATATTGTCTTCTGACTTTTTATACGGCTGATAAATTCGCAGATCTAGGCATTGCATGAACTAAGCCTCAAAATGTTTTCCGTTTCGTGAAACGTCCGAACGCATGTTTAAAATAAAAATGTTGCTATAAAACTAAGTTAAATAAAAATTGTTTTATTTTTTTTAAGTATACCAATAGATAGATATATTTTCGATAATATACACCTATGCTAAATATATCTGAATCGTATGAAAAATTTTTAAAAGAAGAATCCGAATGAAACCTCCGACACGCTGTGATTTGCCCATATTTGATAAATAAAAAAAAGGGTTTGACGAAACAAACTTGAGGATTTAACAATGGTATTTTTTATAAAGTATTAACAATACCGTGTAAAAATTTTGGATAAAACATAAGCAATATGCAGGATGAGCTTTAATTTAATTGAACTGACCCTTTAATGCTTTACCTTGCGTCAAAAAGTGCATATATGAACTATTGAAGTTCGATTTAGCTTTTTCTTGGTTAAAAATAGAATTTATCTTAATTTTTGGTTTTAAACGTGTGAATAAGAGATTTCATATGAAACAATGTCTAAGAAAACATCTATCGTTTTTGATTTCTTATTGAAGGCCTTAAAGGTAGGTCTAAGGCAAAAGCGGTTAAAATGAAGGCAAATTTTAGATGAAGTTTTATAAAAAAGTTTATTTTATTTTATATACAAATTTTTTTTAGTTTTACTTCGCTTGTAACTTTATTTGTAATTATATATGGGATTCAATTCATTATGCCTGAAGTATAGAACTTGAATTTTATTGTTTGAATTTATAATTTATAAAGTCATTCAATTGTTGCTTAAATTACTAGAATCCTCAGATGGATTAATAATCCGTGTATAAGAGGTTTTAGAAAAATATAAATCAAATTAAACTAGTAAAATAAATAATTTTCTTAGTTTATAACATTGCTAGATATCATATTGATTAATTATTGAGTTAATTCATCTTGAATTCATAATGTAATTTTAAAGTTTATGTTTAAAAATATTGGCCCTTAGTAATAAAGAAATTTTAGGTCGAATCTATCTTAAACTCAACTTTTAGCCTATCATTGATTGAAATTTCTTTATTAGTATGGGCCATTGATATTGCCCGCATGTTTTATTTCTTCTGGTTGTAGTGTTTTATTGCGCTATGTTTCAGGCTTTTGACTTGCTGTGTTGTTTTTGCTTTTGGGATGTTGAAATTGTTTTTCTGTCGTGTTGATGTATCGAGTTTCTTGTAGTGAGTAGCATGTTTGTTTTGAGTAGATTGTTTTTATAAATGTACTTACATTTTTAAGTGTATATAAGTTGGTTGACGTTCATTAGCTTAGTGTATTTGTACAGGTTTTTGTGGATGACAACGTGCTTTTATTGAAGAGGATTTCGATTGCTTTGTTCATTAGCCTTCCGATTTGTTCGACTTGGAATTTACTGCATTGACTCCAGCTACATATGTTATTTTTGACAGAATATGCCCGTTGTATATCAGCTTGGTTGCCTTTTCTGGTATAGATCCAAGTCGCTTGATCGCTCGTATGATTGGGATTATGTGTTTTTTTATTCCCTTGATGTGGTTTTCATAGTTTAGTTTTTCGTCTATCATCATGCCTAAGTATTTCGTGTGCTGGAGTTTCTGTATTACTGTACTGTTGATTTTTACTTTTAGGTTTATTTCCGTATTGTTATCAGAGTTGGGGGTAGTGCACTTAATGCTGAGTACACTAAGCATTTCACTAGCACTAAATATATTGAAAGAAATTATATTTATATCCCAACGCGTACTGCGTAAGGGGTATATTAACTTTGTCATTCCGTTTGTAACGCCAAGAAGGAGGCGTGGCAGGTATAGAAAAATATATATATTTTTGATCAGCATCATCTCCTGAGTCGATTTCCGTGTGTCCGTCTGTCTGTCCGTCTGTCGACACGATTACAGCCGCAATTTTAAAGCTATCGCGATGATAGTCAAAATATATAAGTATTTTTAAAAAAGGAAGATCAAGTTCGAAAATGGGCCAAATCGGATGAAAACCAAGCCTACCTCCCATACAAAGTGACTTTATATAAACCGTTAAATGTCTTAAAAAAATCCACAAAAATTAAAGAAATTCCTTGAAATTTGGCAGGTGAGCTTTGCTCTTCAGTCTTAATCCTGGCTATGAAATTTGGAAAAATCGGATGAAAACCACGCCTACCTCCTATACAAAGTGGCTTTATTTTAAAAGTAAAATCTCTTAAAAATCTGCTCAAATTAAGGTGGGACAAGACATTCGCGGCAGAGAAAACAGACCTTTTTTTAAAAATTCATAACTCAGTCAAAAACGAACATTTTTCCAAAATTTTTATTATTGTAGAGAATTGAACAAATTACAAGAAAAAAAATTAAAAAAAATATATTTTCACTCCAACATGGTTTTATAGAGCTCCAAACTGGCGGCAGAGAAAAAAACGGGGCCTCGTGGTTGCAGCGCTGGGAGTTGCAAAAATTGTCCGATCTGAAAAAAAATACTTTTTTAAATCTTAACAAAATTGGTTATCGTATGACACGATCTTTTTTTTAAAATTTTTTTTTTAATTTTTGATGATGTTCCAAATTTGAAAGTGTGTTTTTTCGAAAAAAATATTGACTAAAAATTCATAAAAAATCGAAAAAAATTAAAAAAAAGCTCGTGTCATACGATAGCGAATCAAGTTAAAAAAAAAAACAAATTTCGTCAAAAAATGAACCCGCTAGTGCCGCAACCAGTACGAAAAACATGGGTTCGAGTTAAACGCGTTCAAAGTTTGTGAACAAAGAAAAAAAAAGGTTAGCTTCAATCTTCCATGCCTGCTTCGTACTGTATGCCTTCGTTATCTTGTGTTGTGCTGTTTCTTATTGCAATCGTTTAGCAATTCGGGCTTCTTTTGAAGCTTTATATGCCTTCACTCTAGCGCATTTCAAACGATTTGCATCATTTCCTTTGGAAAAATTAAATACTGTAGCTCCTATGGTGATACCAAGTAGTTGAAACATTTGCAAATAACTATACTATAAGGTACGAAATAACAACCACCAAAAGTCAGGTAGCAAGTAAAACAAGTATATACCAGCTGCCGTACGTAGGTAGCGCAAAAATTAAAAATGCGCTCTCACTAATCCGGCTGTAACTTTTGAAAGAATAAGACAAAAAGAAGTAGTCATTTGAATGTATTTGTACTACGCCAAGGCTTCGCAAAAGCGGTACGTTTACGTTACACTGAAGTGGTACGATTACGTAACGCTCAAGTGGTGCGTTTACGTAACTCAAAAATTACGCTGATAAGCAAAAATTGTTCGACACGTTAAAATCATTTCGTTTCCGTAACTAAAAATCGGTCCGCTTTCGTAACGCTCAAAGAGGCTCGTTTACGAAAAGTTTTACGTTGAAATAATTTATTGTCTTATTTTTGTTTGGAAAGCTGTGCAGGTGTTAGTTGAATGGCGTCCCGTATACGGTACGGTTTTGTTTTACAAAATACGTAACGTTTATTTTTCTTGGAGGGAAGGTATAGTTTATATATATACATAGAAACATTCCATACACACTTGCGCTTTTACATACACATACAGCGAACACCACGCGCTTTAACAGCTTCTTCGGTTTGATCGATTGGTACTATGGCGCACCGGGTTTTAAGCGCTGTAGAATCTGTATTCTGCGGGAATGATTTGAAAGTTTTTTTACATATTCTTGAATAGTTTTACAACAAAAATCAATTTAAAAAAAAATTAGATTTTAAAAAAATTGTTTGCCTAAGGTCTCCCTTAACGGTTAAAAGTATTAGCTATTCTTGACATCGAATCCACCATTTAAGTTCTTCCATTTCTTGTGAAAGGTGTGCATTTAATTTAAGATATTTAATACTTATTTGAAAAATTGTTTAAATGGACCCAGTAACCTTAATGACATTCTGCTTTGGTTGCCATTTGCAAGAGTTCCAATTAACTCTTGTCTAATTGAAGTTTATTAATGACAATAATCGGGGGCTCTAAATAAAGTGGATGACTTTTATCAATTTTATACTTTGGTGGCGAGTTATTGGCTGTGCGACTAGTGTGATATTAGTGTATATCTTTTAGTTTGTTGGCATAATAAATCTTAGTAATTGTGTTTCATTGCGGCTGTTTCAGGCCAAGAAAGGAGTATTCAAACTTGCTTGAAAAAAAAAGATTTTTTCTAAAATTCATAACAGGCTATAATAAAAGTTCTAAAAGTAGAACAGGCATGTAGAATTTGGAACAGCTTTTTTATAGGCAGTGTACTTATGTTTCCTAACAAAATCTTAACAGAACAATAGGTCTGGCAGAATAGGTCCAATTGCTTAGATATGGAAAAAAGATAGCGGGTAAGGTAGCTTGCTTTTCCTTCTACAGTGACAAAAAAAAAATCCATTCAAGTACAAGTACAAGATACAAGTGTTGAAAAAATCATGAACTTTATATTTTTCGTTTTATTTAAATGCTACGCTATTAACAAAAACGCGAGCCTGATTGTAAGCCTGACCATAATCCAAGTTTTTATATTATTACTTTCATAGAATGATCTTATCACATCCATTTTCTTAATCGTATTAATGATTCATCGGAATCAACAAAGCAGAATAAATATGAAAGCAATTATATGCGCAATGTTTATTTCAGCTTCATTCGTTCAATCATTTTTATTAAAAGAGTTTTGTAAAGAATTTATAAGAACTTAAGTAATAAATAATAATAAATTAACATAGTTTCACAAAAATATTTTTACAGAAATGTACATGCACATATAATTATGACATAATATAATATACATAGCGCCGTTACCATACGCACTGCAATAAAACACTGATACACATTGAAAAAAAGAGTCAAATTGTAAGCCAAACATGCTGGAATTTTTTTCTATCCGAACTTTAGCGGTAAAATATTAAAAATGTCCAAAGTGTAGAGATGTCCGTAGTACTGGAAAGTCTGGTATAGCGAGTCTATACTGTAATTAAATTACGTTAATCTTCTATATATATAAAAATGAATGTATGTATGTGGGTATGTGGATATGTGTGTATATCACGTATAGACTCCAAAACCACCGAACCAAACTTTATGAAATTTTTAGGAATACTGAAGCAATATTCTGGAAGTGTTCCTGTGAAGTTTGGTGTTGATTGGACATGGGGGCGTGGTACCTCCCATACAACCCAAATTGGCTCTATCGCCCACAAACCCAAAAAAAATGCTATATATATCAGACGGTTTTAATCATATAAAACTTTCGGTGACTGTACAAAAAATGGGCGTGATCACACTATATCTACGCCCACTTTTCAGCAATCATTTTAATTCCTGAGATGTTCAAGTTTTGATAGTGAATCTTGGTACGAAGGTGCTATGGATACAAGTGGCAGTCACTATGTAAATATAAACGTTGTCACGCCCACTTTTACCGCCCACAAATCAGTAAAAATGCTTTATATCAGACGGCTTTTGCCGTAGAAGACTAAGATTTGATAATTTAGTTTATATGATTACTCTCGGCCAATGTACAAAAAATGGGCATGGCCGCACTATATCTACGCCCACTTTATCGAAATCATGCTTATTCCTGAGTTGTAAACGTTTTCATAGTGAATCTTGGTATGAAGGTGCTATAGGTCCAAGTGGCAGTCACTATGTAAGTATAAATATTGTCACGCCCACTTTTACCGCCCACAAATTTGTAAAAATGCTTTATATCAGACGGCTTTGCCGAAGAAGACTAAGATTTGGTAATTTAGTTCGTATGGTTACTGTCGGCCAATGTACAAAAAATGGGCATGGCCGCACTATATCTACGCCCACCTTATCGAAATCTTGCTTATTCCTGAGTTGTACACGTTTTGATAGTTAATCTTGGTATGCGGTGCTATGGGTCCAAGTGGCAGTCACTATGTAAATATAAACGTTGTCACGCCCACTTTTACCGCCCACAAATCAGTAAAAATGCTTTATATCAGACGGATTTTGCCGTAGAAGACTAGGATTTGTTAATTTAGTTTATTTGATTACTGTCAGCCAATGCACAAAAAATGGGCATGGCCGTACTATAGCTACGCCCACTTTATCGAAATCATGCTTATTCCTGAGTTGTACATGTTTTGATAGGGAATCTTAGTATGCAGGTGCTATGGATCCAAGTGACAGTCAGTATGTATATACAAATGTTGTCACGTCGCTCACAAATCAGTAAAAATGCTTTATATCAGGCGGCTTTTGCCGTAGAAGT
Source organism: Coremacera marginata (assembly GCA_914767935.1). NCBI lineage: Eukaryota > Metazoa > Arthropoda > Insecta > Diptera > Sciomyzidae > Coremacera > Coremacera marginata. Next base: position 130,140,509 of record OU612044.1, read on the forward strand.
CTAAGATTTGGTAATTTATTTCGTATGGTTACTTTCAGCCAATGCACAAAAAAAGGGCATATCCGCACAATATCTACGGCCACTTTTTCGAAATCATGCTTATTTCTGAGTTATACACGTTTTGATAGTGAATCTTGGAATGCAGGTGCTATGGGTCCAAGTGGCAGTCACTATGTAAATATAAACGTTGTCACACCCACTTTTACCGCCCACAAATCAGTAAAAATGCTTTATATCAGGCGGCTTTTGTCCTAGAAGACTAAGATTTGGTAATTTAGTTTAAATGATATTTGTCAGCCAAGTGTACAAAAAATGGGCATGGCCGCACTATATCTACGCCCACTTTATCGAAATCTTGCTTATTCTTGAGTTGTACACGTTTTGATAGTCAATCTTGGTATGCAGGTGCTATGGGTCCAAGTGGCGGTCACTTTTTATATACATTTTGTCACGCCCACAAATCCGTTAAAAGTATATAAATCAAAATTTACAATAAAAGAATAAAATTTGGTAGGTTAGTTCATATGGTTACTGCCAGAACCCTTAAAAAAATGGGCGTGTCGCACTTTATTCACGCCGACTTTTCAGAAATCATTGTAATTTCTGAGCTGTACATGTTTTGATAGTGAAACTGGATATGTAGGTGCAATGGGACCAAGTGGCGGTCACTTTATATATTAATGTTGCTATGCCTACTTTTTCTGCTCATCTATCTATCAGTAAAATATGTATGTTTGTATACTAATGCTCCTCACAAAAAAAAAAAGTGTTTGGGTCGGTTGCGCAAAATAACGCTTTATGTTATGATTCCCCAAATATTTCGATAGTAGCGATAGCCATCTGTGAGCTGGAATAGTTTGAAATAAAAAAAAAACAAAAACGAAATGGCTATTTCAGCCCTTGAAAGGACGTTGACCTTAATAACAAAGGGTCAGACTTAATAGTTATCTGCACCAATCAGTTTTTAATTTTTTCAGTCGGATCAGAGGTTATGCGGATTTTCATTAATTTTTTAACTTTTTTTTTATATTATTTTGAAATTCAAATTAAATTTTTTTTTTTGTCTTGCCATGTTAATTTTTGGTCAAATAAATTATCTATTGATGATAAAATATAGTGTAAAGTGAAGAATTAAATTGAATGAAATTACAAAAAAATTTACACATTTTGTACATTTTACAATTTATTTAACTAAAAGTAGTATGGGAAAAAATTCATTTGAGTTAAAATAATATGAAAAAAGTTAAAACAATCCATACAAATTCGCATTATCTTTGGTCCAACTGAAAAAATTCAAGATTTTTTGATGCCAAAGAACTTTTTCATTACTCTTATTTCTGACCGTTTGTTTTTGTTAACTACCATAAAACATAAGCCATGGATTATTTTGAAGAACCGGACTAAGCAACTTTTTTTTCTAAGGAGCGTGAGGCGACTTAATGTATATTCGTATGTGGGTATATGTGTATATCACGTAAAGACTCCGAAACCGCTAAGCCAATTTTTATACCAAAGCCTTGAGAGGCCTTCCTATGAAGTCTGGTGCCGATCGTAAAAGGCACCCTAAATATACCTAAAATTTTCGATATCGAACAGTTTTGGTTTTTTTTTAGGTCGCACAGCCTCGGAATTCAGTATTCGACCTCAATTTACACATGCCGTTCCACTGGTAACATTTTATGGGCGTTGGACGAGGGGCGTGGTACTTTTACATCACCCCAAATATTCGGTATAGTTTTCGAATATTTTATATTTATATATACTCCTCGTATAAGAAAATAAGTCACACATCAATAAAACTCGGTATGAACTTACTATAAAAGTATGGCTTCACTAAAACTGCACCCTCTTTTAGGTGATAAGCGCTGATCGCAGCGAAGCGCGCCGGTTATAAGCTAGTTATTAATATTTTAGCACACCCCAAAAAAGTTATCCCCTTATTGTTTGCGATCCAAGAGTTGGGAACTTGTGCTTTATATAAACATATATACGCTGATTCTCATTTTTAGTGTTGTTGATATTGTTAACAGAAACAAAAACAAATGTGAGTTTTAAAGTCAATGAAAATGTTTCGTTACCGGAAATATTGTTGAGAACTTAATTAAATTTCTTGTTGTAAGAATTTATGTTTCCTGCAAAGCAGATCATCAATCTTGCTTGGATGAAGATAACTCAAAAAGAGGTCTAAAAAATTATATATTTGCTGATTCTGATGGGAATCGATTGGCGGCATATAATGAGTGTCCAAGCATTTAAATTTAAAGGGTTTGAATTAATAAAGGGTCCGCCAAAAAACTTTTTTTTTTTGAAAATGCGAAAAAAAAACTACTGAACATTTTCTCAAATTTCTTTTTTTATTTGAATGTACACTCCTTCCGGTTAATAATGGAAAATAATTTTATTCAAATGGCTGCCTCGGCTGGCCATGCAGTAGCCTACACGATCGGTCCAATTTTTAAGCACATCGATTGTATGCAGCTGTATTTCACCAATGGCTTCACGAATATTGTCCTTTAAAGCGTCAATTGTCTCTGGCTTGTCGGCGTAACACTTATCTTTGAGGGAACCCCACAAATAATAGTCCAACGGTGTCAAATCGCAGCTCCGAGGTGCGAATTTTTGTGAACAAAAATTCGTTCAACATGGCCCGATAACGATGGCCATTGACTGTAACGGCCACCCTTGCTCATTTTCGAAGAAAAATGGCCCAATTATGCGTCTGGACCAAAATCCGCACCAAACAGTGACTCGTTTTGGGTGCATCGGCTTTTCAATGTATGCGTGCGGGTTTTCTGTGCCCCAAATGCGACAATTTTGCTTGTTTACATACCCGCCAAGATCAAAATGAGCTTCATCTGAAAAGATGATTTTTTTGGCAAAATCGGCATCTTCTGTAAGTCGATCGCAGGCCCACTCAGCGAATCGAAAACGCATTGGATGATCAGTTGGCTTCAACTCCTGAACCAATTGGACTTTGTATGGCGTCATACCAAGGTCTTTATGCAATATTCGTCTCAATGATGTCTCCGAAATGTTCAATTGTTGAGAACGACGGTGAATTGATGTTGATGCCGCTTCACGCACACTTTCTGCCACATCAGCAATATTCTCAGGTGTACGCACTGTTTTTGGCTTTTCACGCTTTGGTTTATCGATGAGGATGCCAGTTCCTTTCATTTTTTTCACAAGATAACGAACATACGGAGCTGACGGTGCTTCTGTTCTTCCAAAATCCGTACGCAATTTTCGCACACATTCTGCAACATTACCATGATTTTCAAAGTAATGTCGCAATATTTCCCAGCGTTGTTCAAGCGTATACACAACCATATTCGTTCAGCGGAAGGATAAAACTAATTATCTGCCAAATCAAACATGTGCCAAGTGTTACCATTCACGAAATAAGCACTAGTTGAAAAAAAAAAACGTTAGATGGCGGACTCTTTATATGGCGTATGAATTTCTTTATCGAAGGAATTTGTTTAGCATTATAAAATGAGTAGTTTTTGTAACAAATAAAAAACACTTCATAGTCATTGATTTAGTACTGATATTCAAGATATTAAATTTAATTAAGAGAAATATTATTTTTACTTTTATAGAAAATGCCGATAACTGCAAAGAGTTTAACTTCTTGATTTAAAAAAAAATACTGCACTTGCAATCTAGGCAAGTTTTTAATCAGCACTTCTCAACAGTGTCCACTTGTTTAATATTTTCAGCTGCTTCGAATTAATTTTTTATGCTTTGTTTTTTTATTATTTTTTTTCAAATTGCTCACATCTCATTGACTCATCCTTAACAGGCACACTCTTTAACGATAATCTTACTCACTACGTATGGAAAATTGTCTTCAGCTTACAACAACAAATTCCTTGTTGAAAATTTACTTGTGTTCTTATCTAACAAATCATAAATGAGATCATAAATTAAAATATTTGTTTGGGAAAAAAACGAAGATAACGAAAAGCATTACTTAATGTAGAAGAGAATTCTACATAGTAGGTTTATTTGGTTCTCCTGCTGCTCATCCCTCTGCAACTGTGTTATTATCGCTTTCAAAAGAACGGAAAAAAATTTAATTATTTGGAAGCAACAAATACTTGTTTTGTTTTGTTTCATTTTTGTAACAAAGAAAATTAGTCAATCATTTAATGCCAACAAACCATCTAACAAATTCAAAAGTGAAAACAGAACAAAGAAACCTGCTCGCTATGTTGTTTGCAATTGTTTTGGAGGGGCCATCTAGTTTTAACAGGGGGAGGGGGTATCTGCTTTCATTAACATTAATGCCAACTTTCGAAAATAACTGCAATTATTTTAATGTATCTCTTTAGAGGCAATCCAATTTGTTGGTAATCCAATTATTTTACTTTTCTTGATTAATTTTATTTCAAAAAATTTAGCTCTGTTTTATTTGTTATTTACGTTTTAGCCTATGCTCCTTTTTACTTTACCTTTTTAACCGACTTCAAAAAGGAGGAGGTTCTCAAGTTCGTCGGTTTCTCTTTTTTTTTTATTTATTTTTTTTTTTTTTTTTAAATGTATGTACATCGATAACTCCTAAACCATATGCCTGATTGCCATAATTTTTGGGGAACAGGTAGATATGATAAGCATGGAGGTGCCCGTAAAAAAGTGGGCGGTATTCGATAACTGGGCGTGGCAATAATAGATCTCGCAATAATAAATACTAGTGTATCTCGAATAATATTGACACTAGGGTACTTTAATTTAGTGTAGGGTAGGCACAATTATTACAAATAACGGGCAAGAAAATGGGCGTAATTCGACAAATGGGCGTGGCAATATTAGAAAAACAGTGTATCTTGAATTATTTTGAGACTAGAGTACTGCAATTTAGTATAGGGGTAGGCATTATTATTACAAATTATGGTCAATAAAGTGGGCGTTATTCGACAAATGGGCGTGGCAATATTATAAAAACACTGTATCTCGAATAATATGGACACTAGGGTACTGAAATTTAGTGTAGTGGTATGCACAATTATTACAAATTTCCGTCAAGAAAATGGGCGTTATTTGAGAAATGGGCGTGGCAATATTAGAAAAAGAGTATCTCGAATAATATTGATACTATGGTACTGCAATTTGGTATAGGGGTAGGCATTATTAGTAAAAATTACGGTGAAGAAAGTGGGCGGCTTTCGACTACTGGGCGTGGCAATATTAGAAAAACAGTGTATCTTGAATAATATTGACACTAGGGCACTAAAATTTATTGTAGTACAGGGGTGGGCAGAATTATTAAAATTTATGGTCAATAAAGTATGCGTTATTGGATAAATGGGCGTGGCAATACTAGATAAACACTATCGCAGTTAATATTGACGCTGGGGTACTGAAATAAAGTACAGGGGTAGGCACAATTATTGGAAATAATGCTCAAGAAAGTGGGCGCTTATATAACAAAGGGGCGTGGAAATATTAGAAAAACACAATATCTTTAATAATATTGACACTAGGGTAATAAAACTCGTTACAAGATTGGGTATAATAATTTCAAAACATATGACATCTAATTTAAATTTAAGAGGCAGATATTTGAAATAACCAACAAACTTTCAGAATTTAATAGAACAAATTTTTTCGGAACAATTGTACTAATGTCGTTTATACTCTTTTTTCGAAAATTTATCATATTCTCTGAAAAGGAAGAAATAAAAATTTTTTTAAAAAAAAAACAACCGACTACAAAATCACTACAAAGTAAAAAATAATTTTAAAAATACTTTTCCTTTTAATTTCTTGGTCATATTTGATAATTTATTTAAACATATTATATATGAAATCTTATTATCTTAATTTTTTTCTTATTTGTTTTATTATCATAAATATATTAATTTCTTGATGAATACAAATGCTTTGAAGTTGGCGCTTCTGATTAACAGTCTGATTATATTAGTTTTATTTATGAGTTTTATTTTAGTTTTATTATTAGTTTTATTTTAGTTTTATTTCTGATTATATTAGTCTGATTATATTATTTCAGTTGATCTCGTCTTCTTGTGGTGATCGGTTGGTTTTTTAGTTGTGTTGCTGTGATAAGTGAATTTTATAACTGTGTATTGTTGAATCTTGTAAACGTTAAGTATCAACAAATCTTTTAATAAACTTTTTCTATGTTTTTAATCAATTTAATTTAAATAGTGTTTATTAATAATCGTCTTTATTTATATATAATTAGTTGCAATAGTTTTTGTTGTTTATATTAAAATTCAGTGCTTGTTCGTCTGCCTATTTATTTTTCAATTTCTCTTTGTGCGGTGTTTGTTTATTTGTAGTGCAGTCAGCGTATCTAGTGTTGTTGTTTTTTAACGGTTTTGTGTACGCTGCACTTTTGTGCTAACCCCATAAGCACATTTTACATACAAAAACACTTGCTCACAGAATAATTCAAATTTTTTTTTTTTGCAATGGATTATTTATCCGTTGACAATATTGCTGCTTGTTCTCTAAACGAGCAATGCAAAAGCCAGAATATTCTGTACCCTATGTTCAGCTGTTCTGGCCCATGTGAGCGAATGTTCCATGCTTCTTGTGCTGGTATTTCTAAATCGTGCCTTGACGATTTAATGTCAGTCCGATCTGGTCTTCGCTGGTATTGTGCTTCGTGCAGGACCCTTTCCCCGGATGAACTCTATTCTAAAATAAAGCTTTTTGGGGAAAGTCTTAACTTGTTAAATAATAATTTCAGAGAAATTGTTACATTTTTCAGCGAAGTTAGTGCCGCACCCACTACCAGCGTTTCTGATGAAATTACTGATCAGGATAACATTTCGGTTCCTTCGTCCATGACTGCATCTTCCGGAATTTTGTCAGTTTCATCAGAAAAAGACCTAAAAAGCTCTAAAAGACAGAGGAAAAACAAAAACAAAAATAAGCGTCGGAAGGCGTCCTCCAGACCTTCCAAGGCAGAGCAGCCCCCAGCAATGCCATCAGAAAATAATAATACGGTGATTTCTCATACACCATCTTCTATTCCTCCATTGACTAGTAGCCCAAATACGATTTCAACTACGCCTAACAGTCATTTGACTTTAAGAGCAGTTTCGAGGACCAGAAATGTTTTCATTTCACGTCTTCAGCCCGACACATCAATAGAAAATATATTGACGTTTGTCAGGCAATCCAAGTTAGTGAACTCAAATGCATTCTGTTCATGCAAAAAAATTGGTAATAAGCCTTCCCATGCTTCTTTTATTCTAACAGTTGCAGCCGAAGATTTTACAACTGTTCTTAAATCTAATTTGTGGGCCGATAATATTCTTGTTACTGAGTTCAAGCCAAAAAATAAGTCTAAAAGGGTGACTCAAGCCGCCCGCCAGACTCAAAAAACTAAATAGGCTGTCCCTTTACTATCAAAATGTAAGGGGACTACGTTCTAAGACGCAGAGCTTATTTCTATCAACTCAAAATTGCTCTGAGGATATTATCGCGTTAACAGAAACGTGGCTAAACGGAAGCATTACTGATTTGGAATTGTTTGACAATAGTTTTCAAGTTTTTAGAAAAGACAGATACACTGACAATATTTCTTCTGTCGGTGGTGGTGTCCTTTTGGCTGTGAGGAACTGCTTTGTCAGTTTTATTGTTGACATTCCCTGCTCTTCTAATATTGAACTAATTTGCGTTAAAGTTATACATTGTAACTCTAATGTATATGTTATTAATGCATATGTTCCTCCTAAGAGTAGTGTAGAGGTCTATGCAAGCCTTGCGGAGTGCATAGATTACATAATCGATTTACTTGACGTTAATGACGACATTTTATTATTGGGCGATTTTAATCTACCTGATTTAAAATGGCATTCTTCTGACGATGATACGTACTATTGTGCATCTAATTCGAAGACCCGCCAAGAACATATATTTGTTGATAATATATGTTCAGACTTACAACAAGTGAGTTGTATTTATAATAGTCTTGAAAGACTTCTTGACCTGGTCTTAACTACAGACAGTAACAATGTTGTTGTTAAGAGGGCCTTTCATGCTCTAACTACTGTTGATGAATATCATCCACCATTGAGTATTTGGTACAAATCCGACAGAGCAAATATAGTAAATTCTAATTCAGCAGATAAGCTTTATGAATTCAATTTTAAAAATGCTGACTTTTTGAAGTTGAATCAGTTGCTTCATTGTAAACTTAATGCAATTTTAGAATATATAAATGTAAATTGCCTTGATGACTCCATACATTTTTTTTATATGGAACTCTTTGCTGTGTTTTCTCAATCAGTACCTTATAGTCTCAAATTTGCGAGGAATTCTGCGTACCCGTGGTACACAAAGGATTTAAAGACTCTTCGCAACAACAGGAATAGGGCATGGAAGAAATACGTCTGTAGCTTAGGCTCAAACGACCTAGAAACTTACAAACGTTTGTTTCTGGAATTTGAAAATCGCTCAGCTACATTATATCACGAATATTTAGATAATGTTAAGCTGAGAATATTGACAGATCCAAAGAAATTTTGGGGATTCGTAAACACAAAGAAGAAATCTGATGGATTTCCTTCTTCATTTAGAACTCCTGAGGGATTTACTGACAATCCCGTCAAAATTTGTGGCCTATTCGCCAATCTTTTTAAAGAATCATTCTGTTCAGATTCTTTTACTCCTGATGGAGAGTACTTTGAATATATGAATTCCGAACCCAGAGTATCTTTGGAACATATATCCTTTACTCCAGAGGATATTTTAATGTATATTAGATCGATCGATGAGGAGTTTGGTGCTGGACCTGACGGTGTTCCTGCCGCAGTGTTAACACAATGCGGTTCCGTTTTGAGTCAACCACTTTCTTTATTATTCAATAAATCTATTAACGAAAGTTATTTTCCACTTTTTTGGAAAAAATCATTTATGTCCTATTTTTAAAAAGGGTTGCAGGAACGATGTTAGTAACTATAGGCCTATCGCTAAGCTCTCATCGATTCCAAAACTTTTTGAGCGGATGGTGTATGATCGGGTGAAAATTCACTGTGGGGAAGTCATAACAACTCGTCAGCATGGTTTTGTGAATGGCAGATCCACTGTGTCTAATCTTCTCGATTTTACAACATTCTGCTTAAATTCTATTGATTCTGGTAACCAGGTCGATTGTGTTTACACTGACTTTAGTAAGGCATTTGATAAGCTACCACACAATCTAATCTTATTTAAACTTGAGTTAATGGGATTTCCACAATATTTTGTGAACTGGATTAAATCGTATTTGGTGGAGCGATCTTATCAAATACGTTTCCGAGGCGCATTGTCTTCTGAATTTATTGCTGGATCAGGTGTTCCTCAGGGTAGTCACCTTGGTCCTCTTCTGTTTATTTTAGCTATCAATGATGTAACTCACGTCATTGAACACTCTCATCTGCTTATTTATGCCGATGATATGAAAATATACAGAACGATTAATTCTAGAGATAATTCAGATCTACTCCAGTCTGATCTAAAATCCTTTGAAGTTTGGTGTTCTAAAAATAATATGTTTTTAAATCCAGATAAATGCCAAACTATGACCTTTTCGCGAAAAAGGAATAATTATATTTTTGATTATAAGATTAAAGATACTGCCTTGAGTCGTGTAGACACCGTCAAAGACCTAGGTATATGCATGGATTCTAAGCTGTCGTTTAACATTCATATTGATACTATTTGTAAAAAAGCATCTTCAATGCTTGGTTTTGTAAAACGCTGGGCCAAAGAATTTAATAGCATGATTACAACTACAACGTTGTATTATGCAATCGTGCGTCCTCACTTAGAGTATGCAAGTCAAGTTTGGTCCCCAAGTTACAATGTGCATGTTGATCGAATAGAAAGAATCCAAAAACGTTTTGTTCAGTTTGCTCTAAGGGGCTTAAGTGGAACTGACATATTAGACCTTCCTCCTTATGAGGATCGTTTAAAACTATTAAAAATGCAGTCTTTAGGTGATCGAAGGAAGTCGGCAGATATCGTATATTTACACCAGCTCATAACTGGTGTATTCGATTCTCCAGAACTTCTTTCTCACATAAATTTTAACACTAACCGTAGAAGCAGTAGAAACGCTAACAACTTAATTTATTTGCCATTTAGTAGAACAAATTATATGGCTACTGCTCCTTTAAGTCGCATGAGTTCCTTTGTTAACAATTGTAGCGTTTTTGATGTTAATTTGTCAAAAGGTCAACTCAAAAGTAGATTAAAATTAGTTGTGTAAATAGATCTATGTATACGCATGGTTAGTTGTTACGTCTTGTGTTGTCCCTGAGCCCAACCCATTTATTGGTGGGTAAATTTTTCCCACATTAACATGTTTGTGGTCACGGTTATCCATAACATTGATATTTTTAATGATTACTGGGTAGTGGCTTTAGATGGGTTAATGCTGAGGAAGTGCGATATAGCTGTAGTAGCTGAACTCTATTGTTATTGCATGTTATATTAGCGCCGACCTTAAACGCATTTGTATTCATCAAGAAATTAATATATTTATGATAATAAAACAAATAAGAAAAAAAATTAAGATAATAAGATTTCATATATATAAAATATGTTAAAATAAATTATCAAATATGACCAAGAAATTAAAAGGAAAAGTATTTTTAAAATTATTTTTTACTTTGTAGTGATTTTGTAGTCGGTTGTTTCTTTTTTTTTTTAATTTTTTATGTAACTTTTTCGTTACGTATTGAAGATTAAACCACTTCACATCGACGTGAAAAATACGCCTTCCAGTTTTAATTTCAGTCCATAAATACTCAACAATTTTGAAACCAGGCATAAATCAAATAACTTGCAAATTATTGTCGTCTCAACGATATTTATTAAACGCTATCATCAGAATTTTGATTCACATAAACACTTTCCAATTGTATCATTTGTTATAACGATTATCGTATTTATTTTCAAAGTTTTAAAGCCAATAGAAAATGTCAAAAATTCAAATGCAATAAGATTCCATTTGGTTCTAATTAGAGCTTTTTAGATGCGAATTAAATATCCGGATAATCGGATACTTTTACTATTCGTATCCGATTCATATTTAAAAAACGCGGATGTATTCGATATCCGAATAAATATTCGGATGGCATTCAAATTCTTAATCAACCCTATTCTGAATAATTTTTCAGCGGGAATCCGAAAAGGGTGTTTCCGTATTTTCAGATAAAGCTCAAAAAAATTTGTTCATCAACCATCAATATTCATGAAAGTTAAATAAAAAATATGATATCTTTATCTGCTATCTTAAAAATTAAAACTCGCTTTTGGAATTCCGGGGGAAAAATCATTCAGAATAGGGCTGAATATTTTCTTGGGAGTAACAACACGTTACGAACGTGTAACAACGCCTCTTTAAAATAATCTTATTCGTAATCGTTTATTTAATTTCAATCAATGGAATTTTTTCTTTACTGTCTAGATATTTGGTAAATATACAGTATTGTGCAAAATTAAGCATTCGGCCTTCCCATTTGAATTAAGTCTCGAATTTTTTATTGCGCAGAAAATAGAGCTTAAAACAAGTTAATAAAAACAAGTTTTCCTTAAGTCAAGGCGGCCGTGGCGCAGTGGGTGTGTGTGTGTTGCCCATACGCCAGATAACCCTGGTTCAAATCCCACCTGACACAGAAAGTTTTTTTTTAATTGAATTCATTTTTCTTTTCGGCCGTCAATGGCAAACCTCAGAGAGTTTTGGCAAACTGCCATGAAAAGCTTCTTAAGAACATAAGCCGTTCAGTTCTCGATCATTTGTGTGCAAACATTTCACATCACACACAACACAATTGATCATAAGAAGCTCGGTTAAAGTCCTTTCAAGGGCTGAAATGGCCATTTCGTTTTTTTTTTCTTAACGGTTTACAAAAAATCAAAAACCAAATGTAATCCATAAAAGGCTGTGCAAAACCTAAGCAACTTTACTTCTTCCACTTCTTTTTAAGAACGATTCACATTATTTTAGTACATTTTAAATTTAATTTGATAAGTTGAAAAATAATTGGAATTAATTGAGGCCTTTTATATTCATTGCTGATTGCCCGTTGTCATATATTTTGTGGTTATTTTATCATGTGTACTTAGATGTTTAAACTCTTAAATAAAAAAATAATTATTTATAAAAGCGACAAAAATTTTGGTTAAAAATTATCAAAATATTATTTAATTTATGAATCAATAGTTTTGGGGTTAATAAACTAATATAAACGCAATGGAAACATTGTAAATGGCAATATTTAAGGACCACCTCAAAAAGTTAATTTAAAAAGATAACCCTATCTTAAAAAATAAACTATTTGGACTTGGTTTCCCTGACTGTTTGATATCAACCAATCGCGTGAATAGGGATGTTAAGGGTGTAGGGGTAAGGGTCTTAGCATTAAAAAAGACTTGTGATTTTTTTTTGGAAAAATGGTTGGAGCATATTCATTGAAACCTTTTGTTCATTATAAGGTATCAGTTTAATACTATGCTGTAATAATATTATTATTATGCAAAAATATCGACAAACAACCCGGTGACAAAGTTTTTTCAAGAACGTCTTTGGGAAAAAACGATTTGCGGTGTTCACTGTATCTCAGCTGGAAACTATCTGAAATAGAAGAACATTAAAATATAGTCGGAGTATCATCAAGTCCTCCCCCAACGTTCTCTGATTGTTATTTCTCTTATTTTTAAATTTTTGGTGGTCATTTAAAGTGAAAATTACTATTTTTCACGAAAAATTCCGCCATTTTGTAAGTGGAAAACCCCCTTAATTTAAAAAAATTTTAAAACTTAACGTTGGGAGGAGATATTTTTCATGTAGAAAGTATGTACCAAGTTTGAAATAAATATGTAATATAGTTTTTAAATTGCAGTGAACACGGACTTTTAAAAAGTGGTTTTGAGAAAAAAGTGTTTAAAATTTTAAAAGCACTCAGCTACAGTGTTAAAGGAGATTTGACTTATTAGTCAGTAACTTCGAAAATTTTGCCGCCATTGAATTTAAATTTTGGATATTTAACTATAAGAAAAGAAAAAAAAAATTGATTTTTCTAAAGTGAAAACCCTTACTCCCCTTAAACGCACTAATTTTCATGGTTTTTAGAAAGCGCTAAAAACCAACAAAATGTATGCTAATTGAAATTTGAACTGATATAAGTTTATTATGCAAGTATTACAATTGTAATTTTTATGTATCACAGATTTGCATAAGACCATTTGCATTTTTTGCCACTCGAATAACATGTGTCGTTAGTCAAATCGCACACGATAAGTAATTACAAGATACAAAAAGATTGCCGCTAAGCACAGTTTGTCACGATTGCGAATCGATACAAAGCTACATCCAGACAATGCAGACATTCGGATCATTCGGTTAAAGCTCGAGTGTCTGCTGCTGAATGAATTTTTGTTGTTTTTGTACTTCCCTAAGCAGCGTATTGGAGAACAAACTATTATTGAAAGTTTGTCGGTAAAAGAACAACGATGTTCTGCTTTCAATTACAATAACATTATAAGTTAAATTTTTTTTTCTTGGTGAGAATGGACATAAAAGTAATAAGTTTCCTTGCTTTTGACGAATGTTGCTCATGTATTGCTTCGTTGGCCATTCGTAGGCCGTCGTAATCGTGAGCGCTCGTACTCCATGGTATTCGAATCCACAACGATTGGTAAATGTATTCTCGCATTCATTTTAATGCAGAAGGCACATTCGTAGCTCATATATTGAAGAGACATTCGAAACGCCGTTTGAATGCACTCAAGCTGTTCTCTGGTATGTATGTATTATGTACAGTATTACAAGCGGTCTTAGAATCTATATATTTATTCCGGTAAGGGTCCTCTTATTCCAGCAAATCTACAAACGCTACAGCAACACTTGATATATCATTAGAGAGGTCATGACCTGTAGGTATGCAGGAAATTATTAGATTTTTGATAAGTGGTAGCGTTGAGCAGATATGAGCGTTTAAGGTTGGAAAAATGGCAAAAAGACTTAAGACACGAACTCGCTGCAATGTGAATGATAAAGTGTGATTTCCAAAGCGAAGTAGGGAAGTACACCCGATTTTCGGGGCGTTCTCACTAGTATAAGATATATTTCGAAACTCAATTAATTTTTTCGTATTTCGAGTCATTTGGAAACTATAAAAAAAAACAAAAGTGATTTTTCTGCTCAATTTAGGCTGCTATCTTGACAAATACAATAGATTGGTATTCTCAGTTAGGAAGTTATATAAAGTAAAGCTAATTTAAGCTACTTTAATGTCTGTAATATGTATGTTTGCTAGATTTAACGGCAATCGTCGGTTCTTTTGATGTGATAGTAAATGTATGTTACGTTTCGTTTGGCTTTAAATTTTTCTCTCTCTGTTTCCCTTTCTAGATTATCTCTATATGTTTTTGATAACACTAAACATTCTATTGTCACAGCTTCAATCCGTTGAGTCTATTTAAATGATATTAGCTTAGAAAATAACATTTATAAGGCGCATTTCCAGAATTTTTACGTAGAAGATTTGCTGCATTCTTAGTTGAAATACTTACTAAATAGTGTTAATTCTTGTTGTGAATAGGTTGATGTAATTTATTCTTACATAATTTTGCTTGAATTAGCATACCTTTTATGAGAAGTTTTTTTTCTGAGTTGATTCATTCATTCGATTACCCACACCAATTGAAATTGAAATTTTTTCCAAGGAAAAAAAATACACTTTCTTAAAAATGTTTTTTTTTTGAAGCTGCATTTTATTTTAGTTAACATTTTTTTTACATATTAAAGTATAACTTCAAGATATTTTCATGACATTTTAGTAAAAAAAATATTCGTCGATAAGGTAGAAAAGTCCACTTCACGAAAGACCTTAAATTGGCGGTGAGCAGATATCTGGAGACAGACTTGTTCCTCTAAAAAACAAAAAACAATTTTTTTTCGGTTTAGTTTTTCGGTTTTTTACGGTTAAGAAAATGCGTAGAAAGAAAATTTAAATTTTTTGGGCACGATATTGAGGTCAATTAAAAAATAAGTGTAAAAAAAACCGAAATATCAAACGCCCAAGAACTCTTTACTACACCGAAAAAAATATTTTTTTTTCAATGAACCAGTCTCCAGATATCTGCTCACCGCAAATTTAAGGTCTTTCAGCTTAAAAAAAAAAAAAAAAAAAAAAAAAGTTAAAAAAATGCCTTCTTTTTTTTTGGAAAAACTCCCGGAGGCTCTTAAGATAAATGTTATATAAATTTTAACCTAAGTTAAAGAGTTAAGGTCTTGTTCTGAATTTTATTTTCAAAAAGCCAATAGTTTTTTGCATTTTTTTATTTCTTAATATGTATAGAATGTGGCGGCCGTGGCGTAGTGGGTAGAGTGTGTGACTTACGCCAGAGAACCCAGGTTCGAACCCTCCCATCCGACACAGAAAGTTTTTTCGATTGAATTAATTTTTCTGTTCGGCCGTCACCTCTCTGCAGACAATGGCAAACCTCACAGAGTAAAAACTGACATTAAAAGCTTCTTGAGAATATAAGCCGTTCGGAGTCGGCGTAAAAACATGTAGGTCCAGTTCTCGATCATTTGTGTGCAAACATTTCACATCACACACAACACAATTGATCATTAGAAGCTCGGTCAAAGTCCTTTCAAGGGCTGAAATGGCAATTTTTGTTTGTTTGTTTAATATGTATAGAATACGCTCCTAAAATATTTTGACGAAATTTGTCTTTAATAGTTAATAGTTATACATGTGGTATATTGGTCATTTGTTAAAAGAGTTAAAAATCAAACGTCTTCGCCGATTCCAACTCTTTTAACATATGACCAAATCTTTACTGACTCGGTTGATAAAGCGAACCTGTTGACTGGATTGTTTGCACATAATTCCACATTCTCAGATAGCAATCAGCCACTGCCCTTTGTCGGGACTGGTTCTTTTTCAATGAAAGAGATATATTTTCGAACGAGAGTAGTCAAAAGTTAAAAGGTTTGAAGGCGTTTGACCGAGTGTGGCATAAAGCAGTCGTCTCTAAGCTAATTGCATACGGTGTCGGTGGTATCTTTGCTCGTTGGATCACGTGCTTTCTTAAGGACAGAACTATCCGTGTCGTAATCGACGGCATTTCGTCCAGCGAGCACGCCATCTACGCAGGAGTTCCGCAGGGTTCAGTTCTATCACCAACTTTGTTTTTGGTTTTTATCAACGACCTTCTGTCTTTAACTCATTTGTCAAAGGTTTGTTGATATACCCATGGAAAGGTGATTTCATTGCCTTTATAATGAGCTATCAAAATAAGTTTTATGTAAGTTAGTTTTTCTGCTAGAAACAACGTAAACCAAAGTCGTGAAATATTAATTAACCCTGTAGCTCCTAAGAATGTGAAAATAGACCCCCTCCTCCCACACGATTTTTTGTTCAGCTCGACATAACCTTTCAGCTCCGTAAATAGTTGCACTCAATTGCGGGACACCCTGTATATGATAGGATATGAAAACATTTTATATCCTCTCAGTTCTCTTGGGCATCGGCGCAATGTTGGTTGCCTAAGACTTTTGTATAGGTTCTACTATGGGAAGTGTTCAAGGGAGGTACATCGCCTGACACCACCAGTTCGTGTATTTCCTAGGTCTACTCGGGCATCTTTTCAAGCCCATCCCTTTACCATTGCATCGGTGCCCAATAGAACCTCGCATTACCGAGATAATTCGTTTTTTAGTCGCATAGTACGATTGTGGAATAATCTCCCTGTGAGCGTGTTCCCCGGTAGTTTTGATCTGTGTAAGTTTAAAGCAAATCTTCAACGTCACTACTCCATCTTTCCACCCTCCAACTAACTATCACCCGTCTTCCGAATTAATGTAATGCTTTCGCATCTAAAGGGGGCATCCCCTGAGCTTTGGTTAAGTTAAAAAAAAAAAAATAGACAATATAATAACCATGCGATTTAGAACATAAATTCTTTAAATGCCTTTTTCTCAAAATGTCATTTTACAAAACGGCTCCAACGATTAAGAAAAAACCATTTAACATATAACAATTGACTTAAGTTTTTCGCCAATTTGTTCAAACAGGTGTTGGCGAGTTCGTCTGTATAACATCTCCCCCTCCCCCTTTTTACCCGTTTTTTTAAAAATTTGCATTTCTCGTTTTTTTTTAATTTAGTTTGTTCTGGAATTTTGACTAATGTTAAGATAGGTAAACTCAAGAGGGGTATTTTTATCCCTTAGTTGCCTCATGGAGTAGTTCGTTATCCCAGGATTTTTTGCTAATTTAACTTTTTCCAATTTATAGACATTATTTGTTTTGTTGTTGCTTGTTTTGAATGTTTTTCATATTATATGAAGGGTATTCTATGTTTCGTGGATCTACACCAGACATGCTCATCTAGTAGCTCAACTTGCTCGCGTTACCCGCCATACAAATTTCTTTCTATCATGAGCTTTGTCTTTGCGCAAAACCACGTATAAAAACAATACACTTTACAAAAAAAACAAAAATGCAAATAACAGCACCACAAGACGATGTTGACGATTATCTAATTTTGATATATAAACAACAACAAATGCACGCAAATTATTCCCTTTCTTGTGTGTTAACGCACTCTGGATTTGTTTTTTTATTTCAGTTTTTTTTTTCATTGCCAAAAGTTACGATGCGCAATATTATGTGTTTGATTATGTTTTTTAAAAACCATTTGCTCTTTTGTAAAATTTTGTGAGCTCCACTGATCTACACCCTACTCATGGTGTAAGAAAACCAGGTGGTTGCGAATTATTCACCACCATAAATTTCCCCGAACTTGTCAAAAAATTCTGACAGAGAGAGAGAGCAACTGTTGATTAATGTCAAATCTTTTTGGGTGCGTTCAGCAGGTACAACTGTTGTGCAACCATTGAGTGTGAGCCTGATGAACACAAACGTATCAGTTTCTGATCACCTCAAAATGTGAAAATTGTCTGTCTTTCGCTGCATTTTATTTTTCTGACACATTTACTCAACGTGTTGAGTATTTCCAGTTAAAAATAAATTTTGACTTTTTTATTAGAATAAGTGCGCTTTTATAAAAAATTAAATAAATAACGCAAAATAAAACGAGAAAACACAATTTCTCTACTATTTGATCACTTTTAAAACTAAATTCGTTCAACAGGCACACAAAGGAACTTAAACTGATACCTGACCAGAGACACATGTACCCATGATTCAATTATTATTAGGTTGTCCAGATATTTGACGTCAACTCACAAGAACAATAGCTTGAACACATTAACGTCGATAAGCATTAATTGCTTATTTGAAGAGGAGAGCAAAATTGCAAATTTTTTAAAAAAATCACCCAGCGCACTGGTTTCAAAGTGAATTAAATCATTTTTTCAAGTTGTAATTTTTGTTAATTTTTTGTTAAATTTAAGATTAGAAATTTTTCAATAACATATTTATAAAAAAAAATATAAGATAAGTCATAAATATTTGTTGACGAACGGTGAATGTCGGCAAAATTTTTCTTCTTAAAAACAGTCATGATTTTCAGACGGTTTCCGGTAGAAATTGTTTCAACATAATTGCTTGTATTCACTTCAATTCTTTAAATACAATATTGTGATATCTAACATAATTTTTTTTAATATTTACATTTTTTTTTTATTGTTTTTTTAATAATTTTAATAATACCATGTTTTTTCCCAGATTCCAAAGTTTGGTGGACAAAAACTAAGTTATCGACACTTATCGACGGTTTCTAACTATAAAAATCTTTAACATTAGGCTTTTAATAAGCATTTAAAAAAGGCTGCTTTTAGCTGCAAACTTGCATTTAACGAATAAAAGAGTGAATCCATATTACTACCAATATGCTTACTGCTCGCATTGTTTAGTTTAGTTTAGTTTTGTTTATTGTCTATACATTTTTTACATTTTCTCAAATTATATGAATTTTTCTTATATATAAGAATAGATATGAATTTTTTCTTGTATCAAATATGATACAGTAACTCAAGGAGTAAGCAACTAAGTTCCAGAGCCCTCTCTCGATCGACAAAACTAACACTCTACAAGACGCTCGTTCTACCTGTGCTGCTTTATGGCGCTGAGGCATGGGTAGTTTCGCAAACTGACGCAGCCGCTCTGGGGGTGTTCGAGAGAAAAGTTCTTCGCAAAGTCTTCGGTCCTGTTCGAGTCGGCGATGACTATCGCATCCGAATGAACCACGAGCTGTATGAGCTCTACGATGACATTGACGTAGTTCGGCGTATAACTGTGCAGCGACTACGCTGGCTGGGTCATGTCCATCGTATGAACGACGAAGCTCCAGCGAAAAAGGTGCTCGAGGCGAGGGTCGCTGGTCAACGACGACGAGGGAGACCATGCCTCCGATGGATGGACCAGGCTGAGGAAGCCCTAACCGCACTTGGTGTATCCGATTGGAGAAGGCGCGCGCAAAGCAGAGGTGCCTGGCGAGAGCTGATGAGGTCGGTTGGAACCCGGACACGGGTTGTTACGACCACCTAAGTAAGTAAGTAGGTTAGGTTAGGTATGAAGGGTCGTGCACCGTTACCGGCGCTTCCGCGGGGGCCTATAGGTCCATTACGAATCCCTTTTTATAGTTGTGGTACCAAGTTAAACCATTGTTCCGATCTGTTCCTCAAACCATCCTGTGCTTTTTATGAACTTCCAGATGTCTAGCAGTGGTGTGTTCCCCAACTCTTCCAAGTCTTTGAAAAATCTGTTCCCCATGTGTCGGAGTCGACGATTCTGTAGACTTGAACATTCGCATAGTAGGTGAGTTATTGTTTCTATTTCCTCCGGGTCTTTGCAGCTCCGACAAAAGTCTGGCGCTGTTATACCTATTCTATTGGCCATTACCCCAATGGGGCAATGACCCGTTAGAACTCCAACAACGATCCGGATTTCCCGTTTGACCAAAAGCAGAAGGCTTCTAGTTCTTTTCTCATTTAGCTCAGGCCAAAGCCTTCGAGATATGTTGCAGTCACCTCTGGAAGCCCAGTTTGTGTTGGCAATATCTCTGGCTTTTAGTTCTATACTCCTTTTGACGACGCCTATTGGAATGTGCAAATCTGTGTCAGCTCTGTTTGTACTTGCGGTTACTCCACGCCTTGCCAGTTCATCTGCTGCGTCGTTCCCTTCAATATTGCTATGTCCGGGAACCTAGCAGAGAGTGACGTTGTGGGTATTGCAGATACTGTTCAGTGCAAGTTTACAGTTTTGCACCGTTCGAGCCTTCGTCGTTTTACTGCTCAGTGCTTTGATGGCCGCTTGGCTATCCACAAAAATTACTACCCTTGTAGGGGTAAGATTTTTCCTGTAAATGGCCCGTGCAGCTTTTTCAATAGCATATATTTCTGCCTGAAAAACGCTACAGTAATCCGGGAGTTTGTAACACTCTTTGATTTGTAGCGTTTCACAGTATACACCCGATCCAGTTCCGTTTTCCATTTTGGAACCATCAGTATATAAATGGAGATTGCCGTAGGATTCTACAGCCGTTTCTTCCCATTCTTGTCTGCTGGGAATGGATGTGGTGTATTCTGTACCGAATCTTACACTGGGTATGATATAGTCGGTTGCTCTTTTCGATTCCTCGGTTCCAAAGAGATTTAGAATAGATGCGTGTCCGAATGTGCTGCTTTTCCAGGCTCGTGATTCGTTGAGGCGAATCGCGCTCTTGGTCGCCGAACATTTAAGGAATTCTTCTACGGAAAGAAGATTTAGCATCATATCTAGACCCGCCTGTGGCGTAGATCTCATGGCTCCTGTTATTCCTATGCACGCTAACCTTTGAACTCCTGTTAGGAAGCTAAGGTAGCTTTTTTTATGCGTTATCGTCCACCATACGAGAGCACCATAGGCAAGGATGGGTCTCACGATCGCTGTATACATCCAGTGGATTATGTGCGGTCGCAGTCCCCATTTCCTGCCAAATGTCCTCTGACAAGCGTACAAAGCGCACAGTGCTTTTTTCCTTCTTTCCTCTGTGTTGCGTTTCCAGCTCAGCTTGTTATCAAGGATAATTCCAAGGTATTTGGCTTCTGTGGAAAGCTTCAGAGTTACTCCGTTAAGTTTCGGTAATGTGAAACTTTCTATTTTTCTTCTTCTTGTGAACAGAACGAGTTCGGTCTTTACTGGGTTAACACCAAGTCCATTCGATTCTGCCCACCGCGATAGCTTATTCAATGCCGCAGACATTAGTTCGCTAATTGTTTGCAGGTATTTCCCGCATATTAGGATGACAACGTCATCGGCATAGGCTACCACTTTTGTTCCTCCAGTTGTGAGTGTGGTGAGAATTTTGTCAACCACAATTAGCCAGAGAAGGGGGGATATGACTCCTCCTTGCGGTGTGCCTCTTGTGGCTTCTTTCCTCACCACGCTTATTCCCATTTGTGAGCTTATACGTCTGCTATTGAGCATTTTATAAATCCATTGGGTTATTTTACTGTTAACTCCTTTGTCTACTAAAGCATTTCTTATAGAATCTGTATTTACATTGTTAAATGCGCCTTCGATATCTAAAAACGTTGCTAAAGTATATTCTTTGTGATGAAGGGTTCCTTCTATGACCGAAACCACCTCATGCAGTGCCGTTTCTACCGATTTACCCTTAAGGTAGGCATGTTGTACACTACAGAGATTATTATCGTTCACAGATTCTCTTATGTGAAGATCTATTATTCTCTCTAGCGTTTTCATCAAGAACGATGAGAGACTAATAAGCCTATAATCCTTTGGTGCTGAGTGTATCGGTTTCCCAGCTTTAGGAATGAAAACAACTCGCACATCTCTCCAAATTTTAGGAACATATCCTGTCTTGAGGCAGCCGGTGAAGATTGCTATAAGCCAGGGCATGATGCTAGGAAGGGCATGTTGCATCATGGCCGGTAGGATACCATCTGGCCCCGCAGATTTGTAGGGCTTGAAGGATCCGATCGACCATTCTACAGTTGACCTTGTAATAATGTTGGGGAGTTCTTGTAAAGGTTCTGGCATTGTTATTTCCAAGTTGTTGTTAGCATCGTTTTGACACGGTTCTGTACAACCTGGAAAGTGAGTTTCCATGAGTAGCAAAAGCGTTTCTTGGCTGGATTCTGTCCAGGATCCGTCGGACCTCTTAAGGTATCCCGGGAACGTTGGGTCTTTGGATAGCTTCTTTCGAAGTCTGGCGGCTTCACTGGTGTCCTCAATGGACTCGCAAAATTTTGTCCAAGATGTTCGCTTAGCTATTCTTACATCCCTAGTGTAAGCATTTAGCATGGATCTGTAGATTGTCCAGTTCTGTGAAGTTTTCTAACCTCTGATCGCCTCTTTTTGAGGTCGCTGGTCCACCAACTCGCATTTGCAGGTTTGCGACTTCGAGATTTTGGGCAGAACTTCTTGAAAGCCTGGTTCATTTTTCCCGTTATAAACTCGACTGCATTGTCAATAGATACATCGGTTGGGAGGTATTCTGTGTCAGGGTCTGCAATATTTCTGCTTATCCAGACTGAATACCTTTCCCAGTTAGTTTTTAAAGGGTTCCTAAAATGTTTCTTTAATTGGGGATCGTAGTCAATAGTAAAGAGAATCGTGAAGTGGTCGGAAAACGACTCCTTCTGTGACACCTCCCAGTTATCGACTATAATCTGTTCGGAGTTACTAGCTAAAGTGAGATCTATTACCTCTTCCCTGACTCTATTCTGAAATGTTGGCCTATTGCCCCTATTGCATAGAATAAGGTCTGTGGTAAGGATAAATTCAAAAATAGACTCACCCCTTTTGTTGATGTCTTTACTGCCCCATTGCGAGTGATGGGCGTTAGCATCACAACCGATGACCAGGAATGCCCTGCTTGTGTTAGAATGTTCTGCTAACTCGCGGACTGTTTGCACTGGTGGGTTCGCCTCTTCATAGGGCATGTACGTAGAGCAAAGGATCAGTTTTGCTGACCTTGTTTCTACGCTGGTTGCCACTACGTCTCCGTTGCTGAATCTAGGGAGAAAAAACATATTAATAGATTTTTTCGCAAGTATACAGCTCCTTAACTTACCTTCATTTGTAGAGTGAAACAGGTTGTATTGTTTCGACCCTAGGCCTTGGATCTTGTTGTTGATGATCCAAGGTTCCTGGATGAGGGCCACATCTACATTCTCTTCGGACATGCACAGCATCAAGTTGTCGGTCGCTGCCTTACAGTGATGCAGGTTGATTTGCATCACTTGCAGCTTCCTCCTCCTCTCAGCTATTGTTGGTTCAGCCTCTTCACCTTAATGGATCCGAGGCCGAATTTGAGCATGTCCGACTGCTCCTTAAGCCAGCCCGTGGAAGCAGCGTCTACAGAAAAGAGAAGAATTTTCCCTTCGCTGCCGTGACTCTTCTGCGACCTGACCAGCTTCCACTCCTGAATTCTGGCGTCTTTATTCTGCGCCGCCAAAAGCCTCTGAATAGACTCATCCTCGTGCAAAGCAGGAGGAGGAATCCATACAGATACCTTGTGGCGAAGCGGAAGCGTGGATTTGGAGATCACCTTTAGTGAAGCTCCCTTCCAAATTTCACCAATGTTGGCGATGGTTTTGGTCAGGAACTCCAGGGATTTCTTCGATCCACGTCCGACGACTTTGACTCCTTGTTGCCAACCAGCACCGTCGAACTTGTAATCGTCGGGATCACCGTGTTCGACGCTAGCCATCATAGCTTTAAGGATCTCATTCTCTACAAGCAGCCATTTTTCCCCCGTCATAGAGCCGTCTGGGTCAGTTGTGTCTATAATGGCTACTTGTAGCTCCTCTGGTGAGTTTTCGAAGCTCCCCCCTGCTTTTCTTCGCTTTGAACAACTCGCAGCGACCTCTGCTGAGTTTTCGAAGCTCCCCCGGGTCTTGCTACGCTTCGAACAACTCGCAGCGACCTCATCCGCAGATCTTTGCCGTTTGGCCGTGGAACCAGGTGTACAGGGAGGTTCTCCTCTCGAAACCGTGGTCAACCCCCGGTTGGTCCCTGTTTGAGGTAACCTTGGGTTGACCTTGTCTCGCTTTACCTTCTCCTTGGTTCCGCCTTTTCCAAACTCCTGTTTGCCGCTTTTGACGGCATTGGAGAAGGAAAGACCTGCCTTAACCGTCGTTGCCCCTT
Organism: Coremacera marginata; assembly: GCA_914767935.1. Lineage (NCBI taxonomy): Eukaryota > Metazoa > Arthropoda > Insecta > Diptera > Sciomyzidae > Coremacera > Coremacera marginata. Next base: position 130,164,607 of record OU612044.1, read on the forward strand.
CTTTCACTCCCTTGCTTCCACCTATACCGCAATCCCGTTTGTCACCTAATGCAACCTTGGATTGGGACGGTTCAGCTCTGTCCCCTCTATTCTTCCTACCTCTTTTCCTCCTCTTTCTACCTTCCATTTCCCTCTCCCGTTTGTCGCTTTTCCCGTCATTGGAGTTGGATGGACCTGCCTTGCAAAGACCCTCATCCGTGGAAGCAGGCAGAGTTGTGGCAGCTTCGTTCGTCGATGCTTTGGGGGCATAGTGACGTTCAAAAGTGTTCACTCTCTTCGTGTGCTTCCTGATGAGAGCCTTGTCCCTGGAAGTAAGAGTAGTCGGGTCTGCGGTTTTCATTTTCAGCAGATAGTTCTTAGCAGTCCTGTAGAACTTTCGTTGCATGGCTTCTTTCGAAGCAGATCTACTGTGGACTGCTGCACTACCCGCCTCAATGACCGTCGCGTCGGAGTTGAGAAGCTCGTCTTCAGTCTCTGAGCTAGGAACTTTGTGAAGGACTTGAGGGATGCTCGATTCCTCCGTGTCACTTCCAATGCTCAACCTGCCCATAATCCTTAGAGTCGCTGAGTCCAAGTCCCCACCCGCGTCGGTGTTGTCCTGTTTGGTCAGAGTAGGTCGCCCTATGCTAGACCTGCCAGTTTCCGTCGCAGTTGCCGTTTCGTCTGTAGTAGTTTTTGTTGTTGTCGCCTCTGTACATTCTTCCTTGTTGTTGTTGTTTTTAAAGGTTTTGTTCATTTTTGGTCCCACGAGTAGCTAGGGAAAGTACGTCATCCATGCCAGAGCCCCGCATACCATGGAAAGGCCACAATTACTCACTGAGGCGGCCAGGTATCAGTGAGGTCTCCGTTCCCATACAGCCGGTATTACCCCCTGGCTGCAAACCATCCAATAGGCACGGTGCAACATAACACCCTGGATTAGGGGGGGGGGATAGCTCTTTGTTCATTGCTCCACAATAGCCTGTACGACATGGGTGACCCTACCAGGAGCTTGCGCTCCCGTCATCATAGCCCATTGTTTCATTGCAACCTAAGTCTCTACACCACGACAAGGTGGCTATCCTTCGTAGAGGAAGTAAGTAAGTAACTCAAGGATAATAACAATTAAGAGAATATAAAAAAAATATTCTTACTGTCACTGAAATCAATATTAATTTTGGAAGTAAGAAAATTATACTCTTTTAGAGCTCTATTCAAAGGCTCATACATTAAATAATTTGCTCTACAAAAGTTAATTTTTAAATAATCAAAATGACGTAGATTTCTTACGGGAACATTGAAATTAATTGCACTTAACAAATTACCACATACAATGCCAAAAATAAATATTAACAACTGAATAATACGCCTAGATTCAAGCGATTTTAAATTTAATAACATACAACGACCATTATAAGACGGTAAAGGTTCGACAAAGTTAAGCGATCGCAGTGCAAATTTAAAAATTTTTTTCTGTATTCGTTCAAGCCTAAGTGTATGAATAGCTTAGTAGGAATTCCATATAAAAGAGGCGTATTCTACACGAGATCTTACAAACGATACAAAAAGACACTTCAATGTATTATATGGATCGAAAAAGTTAAAACAATTTCGCCTTAAAATAGCGTACATTGAATAAGATTTAGATAGCGTGCATGACAAATGTCGAAGAAATTAAAAACTTGCATCAAAGCAACTCCCAAATCTAAAATTTCATGAACACGCGTTAACTGGGCGTTACCGATATAAAAACAACTCTGGAAAACATTTTTAATTTTGGCATAGAAGACATGAAAACATTTATTAATATTAAGGAATAAACGGTTATGCATCATTAAAAACTGCATTTAGATAACGTTGGAGAGCAAACACATCAAAACAGTTGCGAACGACATTGTATATTTTAAGATCATCAGCATATAATAAAAAACTTGAGAAGAAAAAACAGCTGATAATATCCTAAAATACTATCCTGTGGGACGCCAGATGATGCTATAAAAGAGGTAGATTTAACGTTATCTACTTCAACAAAGCAGAGCCTGTCAGTTAAATAGTTTTTGATCCATTTAAAAAAAAATTTAGAGTGAGTACCTATTTAAGAAAGCTTAGAAATTAATATATTATGGGAAACTTTGTCAAAGGCCTTGGCAAAATCAGTGTAGATAGTATCAACTTGGCAGCCACCTGAAAAAGATGACATACAAAAGTTGGTAAAAACGGCTAAGTTTGTTGTTGTTGACCGCCTTTGAACAAAACCATGCTACGAAGGTGTAATTATCAGTTTTAAAGAAGACTCAAGCTTATTTTTCACTATACAGTATAGTCTCGCTTATCCGGACTTCCCAGTAATACGGACATCTCTACACTTCGGACATTTTTAATATTTTACCGCTTAAGTTCGGACAGAAAACAATTCTAGCATGTTTGGCTCTTTTTTTTCAATGCGTATTTTAGTGCGTATTTTAGTGCGTATGATAACGGCGCTATGTTTATTATATTATGTCATAATTACATGTGCATGTACATTTCTGTAAAAATATGTTTGTGAAACAATGTTAATTTATTATTATAATTTTTTTTATAATTTTAATATTTATAATCATATATTCTTAAGTTCTTATAATTTCTTTACAAAACTGTTTTAATAAAAGCGATTGAGCATATGAAGCTGAAATAAACATTGTACATATAATTGCTTTCATTATTATTCCGCTTTGCGAATTCCGGACAATTTCAGTAATACGGACATACGCCGAAACTACTAAATAAGTACAAAATAAGTACACTTTAAAAAATAAGGACGGCAAACTGTAAATATGTACCGTACTTACTTAGCCATGCTTAACCATGGCTAATGAGACTGTTAATGAGACTGTTTTTGATGTTTGTGTTTCAGACCAATGGGGCGGAGCTATCGCTGGAACCGTTTGCTTCCTTGTTTTTTGAGGTGTGTGCTGCACCTTTATTCATGACATAACAAATATTAAAATTTTTTTGTTAACTTTAAGGTTGCTAAATATATTGTACAACATTTTGTACATAAATATAAAAAAGGTTCCCTGTAAAAAAACTCCCAAAATTCATTGATTTTTGGTCTAATAACTCAGAACAACACATAGAAATTTCAGTATCTTTATGCTTCATTTTTTGCCATCTTGAGTGGCAGCAGCAGAAAAGCTGCTTAATGCTGAATTTTAGTGCTTTAACATCTGCACCCAGGACCAGTTTTATTACAATGAACAAAGCATTCAAACTTTTGTGGATAGCTTCTTTTTAGTGGTCGACCAGCTGTTCTGTCTTCATTATTTTTTAATTATTTATGTTGTTTATGAATAATGCCGTTCACATAATTTTTTTTTTTTTAACCATTGAGTTGTTTTTGTATATTTTATTTTCTGCCAAGCTAACAAGAGTTTTGTTTTGGGAAGTAATCAAATGAGCTTCAGACGTTATACCACATAGATTAAACTATCTAAAGCACCAGTAACACTTGTAAACATATAAAGGGTGTCCCGCAACTGAGTGCCACCTATTTACGAAGGCGAAAGGTTATGTCGAGCTGAGCATAAATCGAATGTGAGGGGGGGTATATATTTTCACATTCTTAGAAGCTACAGGGTTAATTAATATTTCACTACTTTGATTCACTTAATGATTCTAGCAGAAAACCAAGTTACAGAATAATGATTTTGATAGCTCGTTGCAAAGGCAATTAAATCACTTTTAAATCCTATAATAACAATATGTTTTCCAATATAACCAATAGTTTTTGACCATTAAAATCCGTTAAAGCGATTCTTCCCATTACTTATATTAATTTTATGTTGAGTTTTAAAAATATTTTTCAATAGTTTTTACCATTAAAAACTTACGTGATATACTATTGTTTTAATGGTGCTTTAAACTACTATTAAAACAATAGTTTTTACTATAACTTTAATATGAATATTTGTACAAAAAAACAATACTTTAATATTGTTTTTACCAGATGAAGTATTAAACCTCATAAAAAATAAATAGGATAATACTATTAATTTTATATTGGGTTCCTATTAAAACAATGTTCCTTATAGTAAAACGTATAAGGACATAAAGCTTCCTTTCTGCTTGCTGCTTTTAATTTCGGAGCTGTAATATTAATAACAAATTAAATCAATAAAATGGTTCTTTTCATAAATTCGACCACTTGCCCGATCATGTTCACAGTCAAAATGTCGCGTGTGTTTGTATATCATAATTGATGTATGTAGTGTTGCCATTGATATAGGGGTTACCCCATAACACAATAAAAAGAACCAACTAATGTTCAATGTAAAGTGTATAATATATGAAGTAGCGTTGTTTTGAAAGGCTTGTCCTCTTTCCACTGCGAAAACTATTGATTTGTGGAACTTGAGGAATTTAAGTGAAATGTAATAAGAAACTGTATTTGAAAATATGGAATGCATATTTCAAATCTTATGACGCGTATTTTTGCTAATAAAAATTAAATGGCAAAATCACCCACCGGAAAAAAAATTGTTTGACAATCATATCCACCTCATCTGCAAAAATGTTATTGAAATTCGATGGAAAATTTTCCGTCTAGCTCAACCACTTAGTCCTACTACACTTTTGTATTACTAAAGTTCCTGATATGCAACCCTGTAAACTAATCACAATGCATTTGATTGTCATATAATTTGACAAGCAATTTTGTAAAAAAATTTGTTTTACTTTAGGGTCAGAATTTGTGAAATCGCCACGAAAAAATGTTCATCCTTATTTTTTTTTAATGTTGATTTATTGGATACCTATAACCTTAGTTATGACTTGACCTAAGAAAAATTTTAAAAATTTTTTTTCATCAAAGTTATTGCAAAGTGAAATTTTTCTTCACTTTTTAAACAAAGTCCCGCAGTTCGCAAACGATCTAACCAATTAAAACAAAACTTTGGTGTATCAAAGATAGTGAAATGGACTTTAGTTAATTGTTAGGAAATTAATAAAAAAACAATTTTTGCATAGTTGTGCAGAACATTTTTTGCAAACAATTAATAGTTTTTATTGTTCTGTGCCTTTAAAAAATCTTAAAATAATACAAATTTTACAACTCATTCATGTAGAATCAAAATCCGTCGAGAAATGTCTAGAGCCGCAACTATTTTACAAATTATGGAGAAAACAACAACAAAACATATTCGCCTCATTTCAAATTTACACTTGATTTGCAAAAATCATGCAGCTTGTTTGCTTGTGATCAGTGTCCAGGGTTTTTATCACTATGAAAAAATCTAACTAATCGTTTAAAGGCGAGAAATTATAAAATAAATTATAAATTATTAAATAAAGGGTTACATGGATGTGTTTGATACAATAAGGTGCATCGAGAATTTTATTATCTTGTTATCTATTTACTTTATACTTTAAAGCATAAGCAAACATAATACAGCAATCTCTCACAAAAAAAGTGTGCACTATACAGCATTTGTGATCCTCTCATCAAGATATGCATTTTCTCATTATTTCTAAATGCTTTATACATTCGACACGATCAAATAGAGATAACCAAATCAATTCAAAAAACAACAAGCACACCAAGCAAAACAAATATGTTATAGAAAAATAACTGCATTCGATGTGATTTTTATTTGCTCCGATATGAAGCAGAGAAACCTTTTAAACACAAAACAATAACATTATACATTGCTTGTTGGTAAGTTGTTGTTTTTTTCCTTAATTTTATAATAGTTTTATGCCTTTTACTTATTCTTTTTCATTGTCTAATCATTTTCACACATAAAAATAAATAACCAAGAACTCAGTGTCGAACACTGGGCATTTCAACACATTTCAATATTACTTTATATGCTTGCTTTGATAAATTGCTCGTTATTCTTGTTTTTGCTATGCTTTATGCTCATTTGTTCTTGCTCTCTATGTTGTTTATGTTTAAATACTGTTAAAGATTAGAGTTGAATAGAGTGAGCATGCGAACCTCAAACAAATGTCTTGCGAACATACCCGTGCAGCTCTTTAATGGACATGTACTTGATAGGTACAGTTTTTTGAAATGAAATTCTCATATACAGGTTGATCAATAAAACATGGAAATTAAATTCTGTTTAGGTACGGATTTGTTGAAAAATTCGCAAAATTTGACATGTTTTTGAAAAATTTAGGGAAGGAATTGCCATTTGGGTTTGAGAGCCGGGCTTAATGAGTTAAAGCCCTGTTGTGCCAATGAAATAAAATGACGTGGTTAACGTGCAAATGAGATCAATTTCAATACAAAAAAAAAAAGAAAAGATTCAAAATAAAAGAAAAAGTAAAAAAATTAAGCTAACAACGCAGAAACGGCTTTCAAAAACAAATTATATATTAGAGAGATTGTCATTGACAACGGCTTCAAGACAATTGGCAAAATCATTCAAATATAAGATGAAAAAAATGGAACCCAGAACTGAACCCTGAAGAACTTCGCAAGTAACATTGAGTAGCTCAGAACTTAGACCATTGCATGAGACATATTGATAGCGTTCGGAGAGAAAAGAAAATTAAACCCGCGGTGCAATTTAATGACAGGGGTGCAACGATTTATGTTGCCAAATGCTTTCCTCATATCCAAAGACAGAAGAATAGAGATCTTGGTTTGATTCTAATCTTTTCTATTGCTGTCGGTTAGACTGATTAAAAGCGCGGCAGTGTTATAGCCATTTCGAAAATCGTATTGACGACAGCTGTGTATCTTACTGTCCATGTGACTCATAATTTGTTGCGCTTTCCACCACTTTGGAAAGAGAGGGAAGAACTATTTATGAACGATTTTTTAAATATCGTTTGACTCTTGAAATAATTATTGTAGGCAACACTGTTCTAGAGAAAGAAGTCATTTCACACGAAGTGAAATAATTCGATCTCGAGAAATTAAAATTTATGGAAAAATATGCAATTTTTGTGTTTCCTAAATCTTTTTTAGGCAAATTTTAATTGAAATTTAATTGAAGTTATCAATCACTTTTCGCAAATAAGCCTTTTGGACGTGATCGGTTTTGCACCAAAATGGTAAAAAATTTACGATTTTTAAGAAAACAATTCTGAAAATAATATTTGTTTCTATTAATATTTGAGAAAATGTTTTCTCAAATCTTTAATCTAACCCCTATTATAATAGAGATATCTTCTAATAACCTTAATCTATCAATTTTTTAATCTATTCCCGGTAAATAGATAAAAGCAGATTTCATTTTTATTTTGAAGATTCTGTGTCTAAAATACCTATAAATCCACTGACATCTTTAATCAATGACCTCGTGTTCGGAATACTCAAAATATTTTTTTATGTTAAAATAATGCCGTTATTACATTTACTTGCTTTAAAATTTGTAATACACTCATGATGCTGTGCATAGCAGTGTCAAAATGTCCTTTTTATCCCTTAGCTAAAACTGTTTCCACACATTTACATAAACAGATGCATTAACTGATTGAAATTAATTTGCATATCAATCTGAATTGCAATCCAAAGCATCGCCAACAGATTCATGTGGATGCCTCTAACGTTTTTTCTCTCCTACCCCATTCCACCCGGTTTATACGTGTGAAAGTAAAAACAAAAATTTTTCCCCAACATTTTTTGTTTTTCGCTTGAAATAAAATCATTTGTGAAATGAGTCAACGGGAAGGAACAACTTTTTTTAAATCCCATTAGAATATTTTTGCAGGATCTAATTTGTATATTTAAAATAAAACTTGTTGCAAGTGAAGCTCACCAGAGTGTAATACATAAAGTCATCACTGCGAATAAAATTAATTGCGATCAATTGTTTATTATGAAATGAAATGTAAGATGTAAATAAACATCTTAATCAACCTTTAAATAAGACTGCGCTAACAAGATGAAACTAATTTTACATTTTTGTCTCTTTTTTTTCCATCCCAACCAGGGTAAAGTTTATCTCTTCGACAAAGTCTTCAAACCAAATGCATCACAGGAGAAAGTCTACAATGAAGCCGCCAAATCGATTGTCACCGATGTGTTGGCCGGTTATAACGGCACCATCTTTGCATACGGTCAAACATCCTCCGGTAAAACCCATACCATGGAAGGTGTTCTAGGCGATACTGTGAAACAGGGTATTATTCCGCGTATTGTTAACGACATCTTTAACCACATCTACGCCATGGAGGTTAATTTGGAGTTTCACATTAAGGTTTCATACTATGAAATCTATATGGATAAAATTCGGGATCTGCTGGATGTGTCCAAGATTAATTTGAGTGTGCACGAGGATAAGAATCGTGTGCCGTATGTTAAGGGTGCAACAGAGCGCTTCGTGTCGTCGCCGGAAGATGTTTTTGAGGTGATCGAGGAAGGAAAATCGAATCGTCATATTGCAGTGACAAGTAAGTCAAAGATTATTGTAACTTTTCCTTCTGTAAAATCATTTGGTATTGAAAATATTGCTGATTTTATAACACATATTTTTTCCCCCTCTATCACTAGACATGAACGAACACTCTTCACGCTCCCATTCAGTATTTCTCATCAATGTGAAGCAAGAGAATTTGGAAAACCAAAAGAAGCTTTCAGGCAAATTGTATTTGGTGGATTTGGCCGGTTCTGAGAAGGTATCGAAAACTGGTGCCGAAGGAACAGTGCTTGATGAGGCAAAGAATATTAACAAATCTTTGTCCGCACTGGGTAATGTCATTTCTGCTTTAGCCGATGGCAATAAGACGCACATACCGTATCGTGATTCCAAACTGACGCGTATTCTGCAGGAGTCGCTTGGTGGTAATGCACGCACAACCATTGTCATCTGTTGTTCGCCGGCTAGTTTTAATGAGTCTGAAACGAAATCCACACTTGAATTTGGAAGACGCGCCAAGACTGTGAAGAATGTTGTCTGCGTCAATGAGGAACTAACAGCCGAAGAGTGGAAGCGGCGGTACGAAAAAGAGAAGGAAAAGAATGCGCGCTTGAAAGGTAAAGTGGAGAAACTTGAATTGGAATTGGCGCGTTGGCGTGCTGGCGAGACTGTCAATGCCGAAGAGCAAATCAATATGGAAGATCTTATGGAAGCAAGTACACCAAATCTGGAAGTTGAAACTGCGCTTGCCGCTAATGCCGCCGCGCCAATGCCGGCTACACCTGCAGCCAACTTGACAGCAATGGTTGGTTCCATAAGCGGTGATGAACGCGCTCGTCTCGAAGCCGAACGAGAACGTCTCTACCAGCAGTTGGACGAGAAAGACGAGGAGATAAACCAGCAGAGTCAATATGTGGAAAATCTCAAGGATCAGATTCTTGAGCAGGAAGATCTCATCGCAAATGCGCGTCGCGAATATGAAGCGCTCCAATCTGAAATGGCGCGCATACAGCAAGAGAATGAGTCAGCCAAGGAAGAGGTAAAGGAAGTGTTACAGGCGCTTGAAGAATTGGCTGTTAACTACGATCAGAAATCGCAGGAAATCGATACTAAGAACAAAGATATCGATTCTCTTAACGAAGAATTGCAGCAGAAGCAGAGTTTGTTGAATAGTACTACGTCTGAACTGCAACAGCTGAAGGATATGTCAACGCATCAGAAGAAACGCATTAACGAAATGCTAACGAATCTGCTGCGTGACCTTGCCGAAGTCGGCCAGGCATTGGCTACCGACTCCACCATTGATATGAAAATGAATGCAGTCGCTGCCGTTGCTGCTGGAGACTCTGGCAAGGTGGAGGAAGACTTCACTATGGCACGTCTGTACATAAGTAAAATGAAAACCGAAGCGAAGAATATTTCGCAACGCTGCGCCAATATTGAGACGCAGCAAGTCGATTCAAATAAGAAGATTTTCGAATACGAAAAAGATCTCGGCGAATATCGTCTACTTATCTCGCAGCACGAGGCACGTATGAAGTCTCTTCAAGAGTCGATGCGAGAAGCGGAAAATAAGAAACGTTCGCTGGAAGAACAAAATGATGCATTGCGCGAAGAATGTGCGAAACTAAAGGCTGCAGAGCACGTATCTGCTGTCAATGCCGAGGAGAAACAAAAGGCTGAACAACTTCGTTCAATGTTCGACTCGCAAATGGATGAGTTGCGTGAGGCGCATACTAAGCAGGTATCCGAATTGCGTGATGAAATACTGGCGAAACAGCATGAAATGAGTGAGATGAAGGATGTGCATCAAAAGCTCATACTTGCGCATCAACAGATGAACGCAGACTATGAGAAATTGAAGCAAGAAGAGGCTGACAAGTCGAACAGACTGCAAGACATCATTCTAACCAATGAGCGTCGTGAACAGGCGCGCAAGGACCTTAAAGGCTTGGAAGACACAGTTGCTAAGGAATTGCAAACTTTGCATAACTTACGCAAGCTCTTCGTACAGGACTTACAGGTTAGATTCACAAATGTTTTGATTGTTGATCTAACACAAATCAACAATGCTCAGATAGGATACTCAGTTTTTTTCTATCACTTCTGAGAAATTTATTTGTTAAAAAAAAACTAAAAATGTTCACGTAGTGAGTCACTAGCTACACTCCCAAAATGATAAGAGACGTAAAAACATCGCTCGGTTTTTTCAGCAATATTATAATTAAAAAAACGAAAAATTTGTGTTAATTATGCAAAATATTTGTACTATCATCATTTATACTATATGTTATTTTGGTAACGTTATCTTTTTAATTCCCCGAGTGAGTAGTTTTTGTAATTACTTCACCTTAATATTTTTAAAATCAACTCACATAAAATATGGGTAAATCTAGGATTAGTTTTGCAAAGCCATTGTATCCGGATCCAACTATTTCAAAAGTTATGTCATATTTCGTATTTTAACTATATTTTGGAAAGCTTAATCTGAAAATAAGTTTTTTCAATCCTGAATACAATCCTGAACACTAAAGATTTCGAAAGAAACTATCTTACCCCATTTCTTTGTAAGATTTTTCGTACAGCAACTTTAAACATTTTAAATAACAATAGAGTTCAGCTACTACAGCTATATCGCACTTCCTCAGCATTAACCCATCTAAAGCCACTACCCAGTAATCATTGAAAATATCAATGTTATGGATACCCGTGACCACAAACAAGTTAATGTGGGAAAAATGTACCCACCAATGAATGGGTTGGGCTCAGGGACAACACAAGACGTAACAACTAACCATGCGTATACATAGATCTATTTACACAACTAATTTTAATCTACTTTTGAGTTGACCTTTTGACAAATTAACATCAAAAACGCTACAATTGTTAACAAAGGAACTCATGCGACTTAAAGGAGCAGTAGCCATATAATTTGTTCTACTAAATGGCAAATAAATTAATTTGTTAGCGTTTCTACTGCTTCTACGGTTAGTGTTAAAATTTATGTGAGAAAGAAGTTCTGGAGAATCGAATACACCTGTTATGAGCTGGTGTAAATATACGATATCTGCCGATTTCCTTCGATCACCTAAAGACTGCATTTTTAATAGTTTTAAACGATCCGCATAAGGAGGAAGGTCTAATATGTCAGTTCCACTTAAGCCCCTTAGAGCAAACTGAACAAAACGTTTTTGGATTCTTTCTATTCGATCAACATGCACATTGTAACTTGGGGACCACACTTGACTTGCATACTCTAAGTGAGGACGCACGATTGCATAATACAACGTTGTAGTTGTAATCATGCTATTAAATTCTTTGGCCCAGCGTTTTACAAAACCAAGCATTGAAGATGCTTTTTTACAAATATTATCAATATGAATGTTAAACGATAGCTTAGAATCCATGCATATACCTAGGTCTTTGACGGTGTCTACACGACTCAAGGCAGTATCTTTAATCTTATAATCAAAAATATAATTATTCCTTTTTCGCGAAAAGGTCATAGTTTGGCATTTATCTGGATTTAAAAACATATTATTTTTAGAACACCAAACTTCAAAGGATTTTAGATCAGACTGGAGTAGATCTGAATTATCTCTAGAATTAATCGTTCTGTATATTTTCATATCATCGGCATAAATAAGCAGATGAGAGTGTTCAATGACGTGAGTTACATCATTGATAGCTAAAATAAACAGAAGAGGACCAAGGTGACTACCCTGAGGAACACCTGATCCAGCAATAAATTCAGAAGACAATGCGCCTCGGAAACGTATTTGATAAGATCGCTCCACCAAATACGATTTAATCCAGTTCACAAAATATTGTGGAAATCCCATTAACTCAAGTTTAAATAAGATTAGATTGTGTGGTAGCTTATCAAATGCCTTACTAAAGTCAGTGTAAACACAATCGACCTGGTTACCAGAATCAATAGAATTTAAGCAGAATGTTGTAAAATCGAGAAGATTAGACACAGTGGATCTGCCATTCACAAAACCATGCTGACGAGTTGTTATGACTTTGCCACAGTGAATTTTCACCCGATCGTACACCATCCGCTCAAAAAGTTTTGGAATCGATGAGAGCTTAGCGATAGGCCTATAGTTACTGACATCGTTCCTGCAACCCTTTTTAAAAATAGGACTTATAAATGATTTTTTCCAAAAAAGTGGAAAATAACTTTCGTTAATAGATTTATTGAATAATAAAGACAGTGGTTGACTCAAAACGGAACCGCATTGTGTTAACACTGCGGCAGGAACACCGTCAGGTCCAGCACCAAACTCCTCATCGATCGATCTAATATACATTAAAATATCCTCTGGAGTGAAGGATATATGTTCCAAAGATACTCTGGGTTCGGAATTCATATATTCAAAGTACTCTCCATCAGGATTAAAAGAATCTGAACAGAATGATTCTTTAAAAAGATTGGCGAAAAGGCCACAAATTTTGACGGGATTGTCAGTAAATCCCTCAGGAGTTCTAAAAGAAGAAGGAAATCCATCAGATTTCTTCTTTGTGTTTACGAATCCCCAAAATTTCTTTGGATCTGTCAATATTCTCAGCTTAACATTATCTAAATATTCGTGATATAATGTAGCTGAGCGATTTTCAAATTCCAGAAACAAACGTTTGTAAGTTTCTAGGTCGTTTGAGCCTAAGCTACAGATGTATTTCTTCCATGCCCTATTCCTGTTGTTGCGAAGAGTCTTTAAATCCTTTGTGTACCAAGGGTACGTAGAATTCCTCGCAAATTTGAGACTATAAGGTACGGATTGAGAAAACACAGCAAAGAGTTCCATATAAAAAAAATGTATGGAGTCATCAAGGCAATTTCCATTTATATATTCTAAAATTGCATTAAGTTTGCCATTAAGCAACTGATTCAACTTCAAAAAGTCAGCTTTTTTAAAATTGAATTCATAAAGCTTATCTGCTGAATTAGAATTTACTATATTTGCTCTGTCGGATTCGTACCAAATACTCAATGGTGGATGATATTCATCAACAGTAGTTAGAGCATGAAAGGCCCTCTTAACAACAACATTGTTACTGTCTGTAGTTAAGACCAGGTCAAGAAGTCTTTCAAGACTATTATAAATACAACTCACTTGTTGTAAGTCTGAACATATATTATCAACAAATATATGTTCTTGGCGGGTCTTCGAATTAGATGCACAATAGTACGTATCATCGTCAGAAGAATGCCATTTTAAATCAGGTAGATTAAAATCGCCCAATAATAAAATGTCGTCATTAACGTCAAGTAAATCGATTATGTAATCTATGCACTCCGCAAGGCTTGCATAGACCTCTACACTACTCTTAGGAGGAACATATGCATTAATAACATATACATTAGAGTTACAATGTATAACTTTAACGCAAATTAGTTCAATATTAGAAGAGCAGGGAATGTCAACAATAAAACTGACAAAGCAGTTCCTTACAGCCAAAAGGACACCACCACCGACAGAAGAAATATTGTCAGTGTATCTGTCTTTTCTAAAAACTTGAAAACTATTGTCAAACAATTCCAAATCAGTAATGCTTCCTTTCAGCCACGTTTCTGTTAACGCGATAATATCCTCAGAGCAATTTTGAGTTGATAGAAATAAGCTCTGCGTCTTAGAACGTAGTCCCCTTACATTTTGATAGTAAAGGGACAGCCTATTTAGTTTTTTTGAGCCTGCCGGGCGGCTTGAGTCACCCTTTTAGGCTTATTTTTTGGCTTGAACTCAGTAACAAGAATATTATCGGCCCACAAATTAGAGTTAAGAACAGTTGTAAAATCATCGGCTGCAACTGTTAAAATGAAAGCATGGGAGGGCTTATTACCAATTTTTTTGCATGAACAGAATGCATTTGAGTTCACTAACTTGGATTGCCTGACAAACGTCAATATATTTTCTATTGATGTGTCGGGCTGAAGACGTGAAATGAAAACATTTCTGGTCCTCGAAACTGCTCTTAAAGTCAAATGACTGTTAGGCGTAGTTGAAATCGTATTTGGGCTACTAGTCAATGGAGGAATAGAAGATGGTGTATGAGAAATCACCGTATTATTATTTTCTGATGGCATTGCTGAGGGCTGCTTTGCCTTGGAAGGTCTGGACGACGCCTTCTGACGCTTATTTTTGTTTTTGTTTTTCCTCTTTCTTTTAGAGCTTTTAGGGTCTTTTTCTGATGAAACTGACAAAATTCCGGAAGAAGCAGTCATGGACGAAGGAACCGAAATGTTATCCTGAACAGTAATTTCATCAGAAACGCTGGTAGTGGGTGCGGCACTAACTTCGCTAAAAAATGAAACAATTTCTCTGAAGTTATTATTTAATAAGTTAAGGCTTCCCCAAAAAGCTTAATTTTAGAATAGAGTTCATCCGGGGAAAGGGCCCTGCACGAAGCACAATACCAGCGAAGACCAGATCGGACTGAAATTAAATCGTCAAGGCACGATTTAGAAATACCAGCACAAGAAGCGTGGAACATTCGCTCACATGGGCCAGAACAGCTGAACATAGGGTACAGAATATTCTGGCTTTTGCATTGCTCGTTCAGAGAACAAGCAGCAATATTATCAATGGAAAAATAATCCATTGCAAAAAATTTTAAATTATTCTGCGAGCAAGTGCTTTTGAATGTAAAATGTGCTTATAGGGTTAGAACATTAAAATGTAGCGCACACAAAACTGTTTTAAAATAACAACAACACTACATACGCTGACTGCACTTAAGTAAACAAACACCGCACAAAGAGGAATTGAAAAAAAGGCAGACAAACATGCACTGGATTGTGTTAAAAACTATTCAATCAATTATTATATGTTATATATTAATAAATTATTTCTTGAACAAATAAACAGTGCCACGAAATGGAATTGTTTGAAAACATATAAAAACGTTATTAAAATGTTTTTTTAATACTTAATGTCCACAAAAATCAAACAAAACACGATTATAAAGAATACTAATCACAGCAACACACTAAAAAACCACCGATAACAACAAGAAGACGAGATCAACTGAAAAAACTACTTGGGGTAAAAATTTATTCCAGTTCTTTTTAGGTTAAAAATTTTGAAGTTTTTCCTAAAGACTCAGTAGGTAATATCATGGTACAATGAAAAGAAGGTAGCATCGCGGCTGATTGTACTCTCTTTCTCAACTATCATAATTGTCAAAATCAAAATTCAAATTCAAATCAAAATTATTAAAAATCAAAATAGCACACAATCCAAAAACCTTCAATAAATGTCAACGCGTTGTATTATTGACAAGAAATGGGTTAAAAAAACGATGGTACAAAGCCTGGTAAAGTTCCAACTTGTATCCTCTTGCAAACCAATAAATCTACTACTATAACGCTCCAAGCTATTTGAGAAACCCTTAATCAAACCAATTGGCTTCAGGGAAAAATATAATGATGATATTCACAAGGTCTCTTCAAGTTGTATGTTTTAAGTAAAAGGTTTCCATCATTTTCTCTCTTATAAGTTGTGTAATGTGTATAAAATGGGCGTGATCGGACCGGAAGTACGCCCACCTGCCATACAGAGTGATGTACAAAAAATAGCTCGATGCAAAAGTGAATGTGTTTGCGGACGATGCAGCTAGTTTGAGAACCCATTCTGACTGAACATAAAAAAACAACGAAATGGCCATATCAACCATTGAAAGGACTTTGACCGAGCTTCTTATGATCAATTGTGTTATGTGTGTTGTGAAATGTTTAATGCTTAAGAGCTGGGCCTACAAGCTTTATGCCGACTCTGAACAGCTTATGTCCTCAAGAAGTTTTTCGTGCCAGTTTTTAGTCTTTGAGGTCGAGCAGAAAAATTGATTCAATTGAAAAGACTGAAGTAGGGGCCACATACTCTACCCACTACGCCACTGTCCCACAAGTACCTAAAATAAAGCTATCCATTCACAGAAAGAGCTACACCATTACTATTTTTTAGTAGAATAGAAAATGTAAAAACACGAGATTAACACAAAGAAAATGACCTCGAATATCCATATTGAATATATATACATATCCATTTAAAAAAGAGTTAAAACAGTTACTTTACTTAGTGGAACAGATAAAGAGAAAAAAAAAGGTTACACTACAATGAAAGCCAGAGAAAGAGATGATATGTTTAGTTCCACACTTTGTTGTATTTGTAACAATATCAGGTTCTGACTTGATATATCTGTTTGTAATCTTTCTCCTTTAAAATGCCGTCTCAAACGTAAAGATACCTTCAATAGTAAAATTTTTACAGCTAAAATTAATAAAGCATAAAAATTGCATTTTTTTAAAGTTTAAATTTGCATAGGCGGAAACAAACGCGTGCATAATAATTAAATCACGTAAATTTTGTTATTTGGGATCTTAGGGAACAGCCTCATAAAGTAAGAGCAACATCTAAAACTAGTCAACTAAAATCAGACGATTTTATATGGAATGACTCTATAGCGTCTTCAACTTTCTTATAACGATCAAAATAAAATTTCAAAGTTTGTTTGATTTTACCATGGGTTTAATATTGAGTATTTACTCTATGAAAAATGATAAATAAATATATGAATACAATAAACGTCCATTTTGTTAAAATTGTTTTTTTTTGTACACAGGCACGCATCAAGAAGAATGTCAATAACGAAGACAGCGAAGAAGATGGCGGTTCACTGGCACAAAAACAGAAAATCTCTTTCCTCGAAAATAATCTCGATCAACTGACTAAGGTGCACAAGCAATTGGTGCGTGATAATGCAGACTTGCGCTGCGAATTACCAAAACTAGAAAAACGTCTGCGAACCACCATGGAGCGTGTCAAAGCGCTTGAGACTGCTTTGAAAGAGGCCAAAGAAGGTGCAATGCGTGATCGCAAACGTTATCAATATGAAGTTGATCGCATCAAGGAGGCTGTGCGACAAAAGCATCTCGGACGACGAGGTCCACAGGCACAAATTGCCAAACCCATACGTGCAGGTCAAGGTAATATCGCTATACGCGGTGGTGGTGCAGTCGGGGGTGCAGTTGGCGGTCAAATGCCTCACGCAAGTGCTGTTAGTTCGTAAAGAGTTTGATTTTAATTATAATTTTTTTTTTTTATTTTTAAATTTACTTTAAACTAAAGCAGAGAGGAGAAGAGAAATTAAAAAAAAAAGCATGTAAAACAGATTTAGCGAAGTAGAAACGAAGTTTATGATAATTATATTATTACTATGATTATTTTTTTTATTTGTATTTTAGATAAAAACAGGTCAAGCAAAGCAAAACCACAATTACAGAAAATAATAAAAAAGAAAAAAAAAAACACAAAAAGATTAAGTATTTATTTTACATTAAACTAGCAAGAAATGAGAACTAAGAGTAAATTAAATGAAAAGTAAACTAACGTTGAATACAACAATTGGAGAAAAATAATAATGATTCCAAAACTTTGATAAACTTTAAAAATACGATAGATAAGGAATAGGCTTTTTAAAAAATGCGGTTTGGCATGCAACGAAGCACAAGATCTTTTAATTCAAAACTAAGCCTTTATATTAACGCTCACGCCCACTTGTAAGGGCTTAAAATTGTATAAACAAACTCATGAACTCATCTGATTTTAAATTTGTTTGTTAACATACGTGTATTGTCTGTAACACTAATGTGCATTTTTATCTAAATAGATACATTAAAGTATATTGATTTCATTCCATTGTGATATCATTAAACTCATAGAAATGAAAAAAATCATTCGCTGGCAAAAACCATCTTATTGTTCAACCTTTGAATGCATTGATCTGATTAGAAATATTATAGAAAGAAGTGGTTTCAAAATAAAATTTGCAAGATTGATAAAGAGCTCAATATATCAAATTGATTTAAGCAAATTTTCCTTAACGGAATTAAGTTGGCGACTTATTGATTTATTTATCAATTGAGGCAACATGAACTGTCAAGGAACCTTAGAATAGGTTGCGAAATTGTTAAGATCAAAAGTTAAATTACAATGTCATGTCCCACAATTGATTGATTTATCCTGAAGAATCGCACTTCTTACTATGCCTTTCCTTTGGCCAATATCTTTAAGACAATCTCTGAATTGGCGACACATTAAATGTGTAGAAGCACTTAAAATCCTTTCTGTGGTGTGACAAGAAAATAGATTTATTTTTTTCTTTAATATGCTTTCGTAATCATTTATCCAAAAATGGATATTATTTTTTATTTTGAATTTATTATTATTTTTTAATACATTTTTTTTTATGAGTAAAAAGAATAAATTCTTGGATCTCTCTCTAAGTTAGGCATAAAAGGCAGTAGTTTGTATTAGTTTTCGAAATTTCACACAGTCCAGTAGAAAGCAGCAAGTTCGCATAAATATTTTCTTAAATTTCGAAAACCTTGTCTGTAAATAAGTAGTTATTATTTTTATTAAAAATTTCAATAAAATAAATGAATGTTAAAACAAGGTCGAGGTAGTCGGAGTTAGCTAGAAGTCATTAAGGAGCGGACTAAGATTTTAAAAAGATATAATTGTAATAGTTTTCTTAAAAAATTGCAATCAATGTAAACATGTTCTATGCTAAGCTTTTGTGCTGTGTTTGTCGCCTTCGCTTTTGAAAAAAGACCATTTTATTTGTGCTCATTCAAAAGGCTTTTAAAATAATAATAAAACAACAGCAATCTGTGTGCATCTCTTTTAGTTTGTAAGATTGTAATATTGGCAGCAGTAAATTGCAGTTAATTGTGTTATAATAATAATAATTATAAAGACACTTATAGCTGAGAGATATTTTTTTGAGTTATTTTATGCAAGAAAATTTGAACATGGTTTTCAAAAGTTTGCGTTTTTTATAAAAAAAAAAACAAAAAAAAAATATCAAAAATCAAAATTATTTGACGTATTTTATTTGAAATTGTAAAATATTAAATAATAATAATACTCCTAACAAACGTCTCAATAACTATATTTAATGAAGAAATCTAAAAAAAAAATAAAGGAACACAATTACACAATATAGAGACACACAAACCCAAAAATACACTGCAAAGCCACAGCAATGCTTATAATAAATTTAAAATATTTACATCAAATGCCGCTAACCGTGCGACCGAAGCAAAGAGGAAACAAGTTACAAATTAAAAAATGCATTAAATAAATTAAACTTTAGTAACATTTTGCTTATTACACAAAATTTAATTAACAATTGAAAGAAAAAAAAAATTAAATTATAAAAATAAAAATTCAACCAAAAATTGTTTGTTTTATTCACAACCACATATATGTATAAAAAATCGGTTATTTTTTGTGTTATGTTGATATGTTGTCTTATCAATCTGTATCACTCATCGCCTAACGAGCGTAAGCTGTCAACAACAATCGATCGGCTTTGTATTTGCGATGATCGATTTCATCAAAATTTTTATATTTAAAACTCGCCATTAAACTCGAAAGACACTTAAATGCAGTCCTTTTTGGGTTTAGTCATCAACTTACTCATCATCAATAGTCTTAAAAGAAATGAGTATTCTTTTTCACATTTCAGGTGATTTTTTTAACTTTGAAATAAGGAATCCAGGTATTTCACCTATTTAGTTAAATTTACCTTGGTTCGAACTAAGATAATAGATAAGTGGAAATGGGGAAAAAATCAGTGGAAACACGTGCAGGATGTTTTATATATATGTGAGACGGAAAGCTGTAGAAAAAACCTAAGGCAATTCGATTTCTAAGCGAAATTTCCTTACAAACTTCTCTACCACCAACTACAACTATTTAGTTGTAAATATTTGCGAATTTTAATTTCAATTGATTTGAATAAAGGAAAGAAGTAAAAAAAGGTTAAAGCGCTGGACCCCATTTATCTTTATTTTCCTATACATTCAGTTCTAAAAATTTAAAAATTATGCATCTTACTTTGGATAATCTGTATACTTCCTTGTTTTCTAATTGTTTAATTACAACCTATACCCTTATCTTCACAACCGATACCCCTTTTATTCCAATATAGATACTTGCTATATCGGGAATAGTAACTATTTTCCCTGCTCTGAATGGCCGTGTAGCATTTGCTTAAATAGCGGAAATGTTTTCATTACATTCAGATTCGGGTTTGAAGCGTTGTTCTGCTGTGTACAAAATAGGCATTTTGTTGATAGGGCGGGAAGCCATCAATCCTAAAAGTGCAGTTATACGGATTTCAAAATTTTTCATATTAAGAGATAGTAAATAGCAATAGGTATAAAATAAGCCCGATATGACGAGGTCTATCCTGGTACCAGTATTTTTTTCGAATTTTTTTATTACTAACAAACAAAAATTTGCACTTATAGCGGAAATTAATTTTAACCACCGCATTGGCTAGCCAAGCTTCGTGGCTTTTTTATGCCCCAACGCGTACTGCGTAAGAGGTATATTAAGCCATTCCGTTTGTAACGCCAATAAGGAGGCGTGGCAGGTATAGAAAAGTATATATATTTTTGATCAGCTACACCTCCTGAGTCGATTTCCGTCTGTCCGTATGTCTGTCTGTCTGTGGACACGATTACAGCCGTAATTTTAAAGCTATCGCGATGAAATTCAAAATATAAGCTTTTTTCAAAATGAAGATCAAGTTCGAAAATCAGCCAACATATTTTTTTTACAATTTGTTTTTTCATATCTGTATATTTATCTGCTCTGTTCTATCTTGAACACCAGAGGGCACTGCAGTACAAATATTTTAAAAAACCTCAAAAAACTCCTAAGCCGCTTATCCGATTTGCATAAAGTGATTTGGATTTATCTATTCTGTTCTATCTTGAACACCAGAGGGCGCCGTTGTACAAATCTAAAGAAATTGTGAAAAACTCCAAACCGCTCATCCCGATTAGGACGAAAAATTTTATAAAAGGATTTTCGTGTACGACAAGTATTTTGGTGCTATCTGTTTTACTCTGTCTCGAAAACTAAAGGGCGCTGTTGTACAATTTGTACGTGTACATGTTATTAAACTTTTCCTAAACGGCTGCACCGATTTTGATGAAATATGGTAGTTTTTATGGTTCAAACAAAATAATATAAAACAAAATATCTATTTTGTTCTATATTGAACACCAGAGGGTGTACAAAAATTTCTATGTCGAAAACCAGAGGGTGCTGTTGTACAAATACCGCAAATATTTTTATAAGGGGTTTTCGGGTGCGCTGAGTCTTTTGGCGCTATGTATTTTGCTATATCTTGAACCCCGAGGTCGCTGTACTACAAAATAAAGTAAGGCGTAGCAAAGCGCATAGGGTGATAAATATCTTCTTTATGTGTATTATATCAAACTTTCTTTTTTCGATTATATCAGATCAGCTGTTACTGAATTCTGTGGTATTTGAATACGCGTCAAAGCATTCGCAAGTCAGTTGCGTCGTAGGTTGGCGTTGTTTTGACATTTCAATTTCTATTTTCAATACTTATTAAATTTTTATCCAGTTTCCTCGCGAACTGCCAACAATTAATTTTTGCTGATTTTTTCCAATCCATCGAATACAATATAAAATTTGAAAATATATTTTTGCAAGCGATCAGCACGCACACACAAATCACGATTTCCGCAACTTTTTCTCATAATGTTCAGATGTTGGAGCTACATTTTGCTCATTTCGCTGAAGTTACCTGTTTGAAAGATGCACACAAAATTCCTTCTAAAGTTTGTGAAAAGTTTTTTCAAAGCGACGAATCATATCAAAAATTATTTATATCAACTCCCGGGTTAAGCCGGGTATCCAGCTAGTAATTAATAAATTTCTTCTTTTATAAATCCTGTTGATGGAAAAGATCGTACAAACCAGGTCTTTTGGACCTTTGCTCCAGTACACTAAATTTTTACACTTTCAAAATGTTCACTGTAAAACTAGTTAAAAAATAACCTAGGCTACTGCGAAAGCAACCAGTTTAAAAATTCAACTGGTATGTAATTAAAATATGGGGAAAATGGAGTGTTTATTGGAACAGTTGTCTTTTCCTATGATATCAACTAAAGCTCTGCAAAGAACCATCCAAGCATACTAGTAATCTGTTGTTATATTTTCTTATATCAACTTGTATCGGTTTCGCTCTCTAAGCATAGAGTATTTGGTGCGAGGAATCTTTTTTATTTTTATTTTATATGAGTTTATTTTTTATTTTATTTTGTAGTATACAACATTTTTGTTTAATAAATTTTCACAACTTTTTAGTTCAATTAAATTTTTACAACATTTTAGTTTAATTAAATTTTCACAACTCAAAAATATTTGAAAATTTTTGATTAATAAAATTTTCAATTCAAAGAAAACTTGATCGTAATAATAAGAATAAACAAAGTAGAATTCGTTAGAGTATTAATTTAAGACGATACAGTTTGTGAATTTATCGTGTTATTTTGTGGTGGTATTGAGTCACCACAAGTATGCACGGAATATTTCTCTTTTACATAACGATAGAACATGTATGAGAGTGAAATTATCACATCAAGAATACTAGTTTGAGAACATACTCAACAAATAGGTATATCGGTAATATTATTATCTCTACTTGGAACATCTGCATATGTTACGTCAAAAGCATAAAGAATAAAGTATGAATTATTTCAATAAAATAATAAAAGAGACACTTTATATAAGTGCAATGAATTCAAGTTTTAAATTTATTTCATAAAAAAAAAAATAAACAAAACAAAGGCATTTTTGTCGACAACTTAATGAAATGAAAAATTAATTAATTACAAATTAATAAATGTGGCACAAGTACATTATATAAAGCTATCGATTCACAGAATCCATATCCATTACTTTTTTTTTATTAGCATAGAAAAAGTAAAACCACGGGATTAACTCAAAGAGAACTATCTGGAATATCCATTTCGAATGGATATATCCATTTAAAAAAACAGATACTCTGCTTAGTGGAGCCAATAAAGAGAACAAAAGCTTACACTATAATGAGAGCCAGAGAAAGAGATGATGCGCTCTCTGCTCAATCCAAAACATGTAAGCATAACTTAAGCTCTACTCGTTATTGTATTTGTACCAATAATATCAAGTTATTACTTGTTTTATCTGTTTGTACAAGTAGAATGGATGGTTCTCTGCAGACCTTTAATATCAACCCTCAAAAAACGTCAGTTCGTTCAATTTTAAATGGTAGTGGAAATAGTACTGGTGCTTTTTGGAAGTAGTTCATAATTATTTTAAATTTGGTCCACTTTTCTGCTGGGTAGTAAAAGTCAGTAAAGATTTAGTTGAGTTCACAAGCTCTAAGAGGGTTTTCGGAGGGGTTTTAGCTACATATTTTAGTGGCGGAAACGTTTTTGAGGTTAGGTATCCTGCAGTCTCCGCGCGGTCGTGCCAAGATGAATATAGTACTTTTTCGCACCGTGTTTCACATATGATTTTTGAGATCTTGATCTCAAATCCATCATCTCCATCCACGATTCAATGCTTGTGTGGTCCTTTTTTCGAGGTTTGTGTACAGCTCTTATAGCGGGATAGTTACATGTTCTACGGACTCAGATCCTTTGCAAATTCATCCGCTTTTTCGATTCCATCCAGTGGATACGCACTATCTTTGAAGCGCATAGTGCATCTAGCATCTTGCCAGGGTATTTGTGGACCTGACTATAGCAAAGCACATGGATTTGATCGCCGCTTGGCTGTCGACAAAGATATTAATACTAGAATGATGTGTGTTCAAGTTTAGGGCTACCTCTGCGGCCTTCCTAATGGCGAACACATCCGCCTGGAGGATGCTGCATTGGTCCGGTAGTTTATAAGGCTGCCTTATCTCGGGTTCTGAATAGTAAACTGTCACTCCCACCTCCGTAAGTAATTTGGAATTGTTAGTATATATGTTGACACTCCGCTGTGCTTGTTCTATGCCATAGCACTCTTCGTTCGGTCCTAGAAGTATTGATATTCTTGTCTCAATTATTGTGCGAGGTATCATGTATACCATCTGCGCTACATGATAGATCCTTGCCGATTATACAGTGCCAAACATTTTGTTTGTGAATGTTGCCTGCCGCCTTTAGGCGCTGCGCCGTTTTCTCGGCTTGCGTGTATGTTTTGTTTTGCGTGTATGTCCAGGGGGTCTATGCATAGGATGGTTTCTAGCGCTTTTGTTGGAGTTGATTCAAGCGCCCCTGTTATGCAGATAGCAGCCTGCCGTTTTGTTTCTCCAGGTGTCTAAGATATATTGATTTTTCCTCAGCCGGCCACCACACGATAATTCCGTTAAGTAAAATTGCGCGAACTCCCATTACCTGTAGTTTACTGTACAGGACGACTTCTAGATATTTTGTTAGTTTTCGGGATAAGGCGTATATTATTTCTTTTTGGTGGTATTCACGGAGGGATCTTGTATCTTTTCATAAACAAAACCAGATCTGTTTTCTCTGAATCTACCTCCGGAGGTTTATCTCTCCGAACTTCCCTTTCCATGGTAGTAGTGCCCCACTCGGCTTGGACCCCTTTACAGTTTAATAAATTGTCCATCTAAAGGGCGATTGCTGGTCGTGCATCTATTGCAAGTAAACCATTAAGGATTGCTTCAGTCGATACATGGCTTTAAATAGAAAAAAATACAATAACTTAAAAATTCTGACTTGATTATAAAAAACGAGCACAATCGTTCACTTGCTTTTTTTGTTTAGTTTTTTTCAATAAAAACTTACTAAGGTGGCCATAACAACTCGTGTTCGAGTTTTTGCCGACCTCATGAGCTCTCGCCAGGCGTACCAATCGGATACACCAAGTTTTTCATTCAGTTTTCATTTCAATAGAAAACACCACAAAAAAAAAAAGAGATTTGTTATTCGTATTGCTATTAAAACGAGGCTTTTTAAAGTCATTTTACTTTGATTTATATGCTTTTTTCTTATTAATAATTTTTAATATCCTCTACGCTTGACTTGCAACTCTTGAGTTTAAAGTTACAAACGTCGCTGATAAACGTTAAAATATTGAGAATTCCGCAAGAGGTAAACTTTGCAAAATCGATTTAATTAAGAATCTTTTAATATATTTTCAAAAAATATTTTAACTGAATAATAACTAAAATTAAAATTATTGCATTTATGTCAAACATAACAAAACATAAATTTAGTATTCATTTGAAAGAAAAACAAATTTAAATAACGGTTTTTTTTTTATTCCTAAACAATATTTTTGGCATGAAAATTTTAAAACTTATGAAACTGGTTAAAAGCTGACAGCTTTGGTGAAACTAGCTTGATTGGAAAATTACTTAAGGCATTTTTTACATATTATTATAGGTCGTTGGGGCATGCTTAATTTACATTATTCTGCTACATTAAAGGTCTCCTCTCGCACGAATTCATGCTATTTTCTGCTACACAAATTCGTTGCTATTTTCTGCTACACAAATTTGACGAAGCAGAAATTCGCAAGCTGTTATATTGCAACGGCTAATGTCAAATTAGAGTGCCAGCCATTAAAAAATTTATTTTAATCCGACATTTGTCCAAATTTTTTTTTTGACGATTAAACAAAAGTTGCAACTTTTTGCTAAAAACCTTTTTCCGTATTTCTTGCAATTTTTCTCGCAAAAAGAGCATTTTTTATTTTTTCGCTTACTCTCTGAAATTTTGCAACTTGCGATTTTCTGCTACAAAAGTTCGGGAACAGACCTAATTTGACAGAAATTATTAAACAAATTTCAATGCTATGGCTACCAGTGGCCCAAAACAAGTTAGTGCAGAAAAAAATATACCCACCAAATATATCAACGTAGGTAAGATTTGAATAAGATTTGCTCATTAAAAATACCGTTTCCAATGTAATCACATTTTAAGGTTAGAAATAAAATCTAGAACGTTTAAAACATAATTAGGCTGTTTACAGTTTGAGTACACAGGCCTTTTTAATTTACGATTTCTTATTTTTACGCCATCTTACGTAAGCGTATTTTTCTTTGTTGTTATTTTGCAGGCAAACGCAAATACGCAAACACTCGTAAATAAAAGTAGCCCTTGGCCATGCTTTTTGTGTCTCGTATTGTTCTGCCCTATCTACAGCATATATAACAGCGTTGAAAAATCATTGAATACGGCAAACACATACTGAGGTGCTCACAGTTTCAAAAATAACAAATGCTATAAATACGCTTTGTTAATATACGTTTAAACTGTGAATAGCCTAAAAGTTTCCTTTATCTTGCTTGGAGTTTGTTAAAAAGCAATTACTTATTACGGTAGTATTACAGATTGTGACGCATAAAATCGATTTTTTGTTTGTGTTCCAAACCCTAACGCCCAAAAACGAAAATGAACGAATGCAAAAAAAAAAAAACAATTTTTAGTTCATTTGACCAACTTTGCGTTATTGTTCATTATGAACTATTGCCCAAAATCTGTAAAATCTATTGTCCAAGCATTTTTTGAGCCGTCGTTAATTTCCCATTTTTGGGCGTTATTTAATAATTGGCTCAATAATTTAATCCTAATTTTTCAGAAGAAAGTTCTAAGAAACAAAGGAGTTTTGCCAAACTATATGTAGTAAATAGGTCTGTTTCCGTTCTCAATAGAGAGTAATTTGATTATCTTTCAAAGTGAGAAAATTTGTCAAAAGTAGGGATACGACTTTAAGTTCCCAGCACAACAGCTGTTTTTTTAAACAGTTAAATTTTGTCACTTTAACAATTAGATGTTGAAGCTCGAGATTCGTGCTCGAAGAAATTTTTCAAGTAAAGTTCGAGTAATAGTGACATTTTGCTTGTTCTTTTTCTCGTGCTGGAAAAATGTGTAAAAAAACTATATTTATTATAATACATATTTTTTGTAAACTATGCAACTGGCGGACAGCATAACTCGAGTTCTATTAAACCTTTTTTAAATTGTTTAATTAATTTTGTCCGCAAACAAGCAACCCTACAAAGTCGATTTTTTGAAAGAATTTTTAGATTTTTTTTTTTTAATCATTTACTTATTTTCACATATTATTTACTAGGCTTAGGAAGGATCTTAACCACATTGAACAAATATTTTTTTTTAGATCGGATGTTCCTAAGAGGCTTCAGCTAATAAGCCGATTTACTGGATTTTTTCTTGACATTTTTTCGCCATCTGATGACCAAACCGACCCAGTAAAAATTAAATTTTCCTTTTTTCAAATTATTATGCCAATATTTTAAAAAAAATATTTAATTTAAACCTTTTTTTACTGCTTACAAACTGTATACCATCTTATTAGACAATCAGCTTTTGTGTTATATATATATATAGTTAAATTCTTCAAGTCATTTTGTTAAGCAAGCCAAAAATATTGCAGGAATTCAATACAAGGTCATTTCAATAAAAAAAATTACATTTGAATAGCATTCTGTCGCCACTATTCTATCATTATAATTACCACTTAAAGTCTAAAAAACTTTTGTACATATACATACAAATTTGTAAAATTAAATAAAAAATAGTTAGAAAACGACATTGGAAAAAAATATACAACACTCTGCTGCACTGATCATCACTCTTATGTGCAGTAAATTGGACATGACCGACCGCCATGATTATGAATATGCGAGGAAAATGGTGAAGACAAACTCCATTCATACCATATTTTCTGCTTCGACACGCAGCGCCAAAAATGAATTTCAATGGTTTGTCCTCTTTTAATGTCAAGTGGTTCCTAGTTTAGAGGAATGAATAATTTAATAAACGATATAATTTAAGTTTAAACAAACTTACCGTGAATGGAAAGTACATAGGGAACCATGAAGCCATGCCTACTGTATGTGTAGGCGGATTAATGCTCAACTTAATATCTTTATAAAGCACACAATCGAAATAGCCAGCAACTCCGTTGAGTACACAATCGAGTTTCGCTTCAAAACATAAAATCTTATATCGACTATTATCAATACGCTGCTCGCGATTTGGATGCACAAATTCGAAGAGCGTCTTCGGGGCTCCTATATTATAAACATTTTTGAGCAGTACAACGAAACCGCTTTCTGCATGAGTGTGATAGGTGGCCTGTTTGTCTCGTGCGAATGTTTCATGGCGCACTATGGCTCGCACGGCATTGTACAGTTTGGAGGACATAATGGGATTGATGTACGAAGTAGACTTGCAAGGGATACTTATGCCATCGGATTTTAGCAGTTGCTGCGCACAATCTAAGCACTCAGGTGACAGTTCATTGTCGCCGAAAGAACCCAAAAGTTCGGAGACAAGTATATCTGCTTTTTCAGGTGGTGCAAATTCGCGCATATCTTTGGAGAAAATCTGCACATCTGATATGCGAATGAGAGAGTTCAAAATGTTTATTATAACAATATATTTTTATTTACCTTTATTGTACCATAATTTTTTCGCAATGGCTGTTAAAGTGCGAATTGCATTCGGATTTTTTTCAATAATATAAATGCGTATTTTACGTTTTGTATTTTCGGAAGCATTTAAAGCTGAGCGCACCAGTGGACCACGACCAGCGCCAAGAACCATCACAACAGTCTTGAATGAAAAAAAAAATAAGACATACTCTTAATATAATTAACATTTTTAAAATTTTTCTAGTTTTTATTATAAAGTTTTTAAGGAAATATCTTCTTATATACAGGGTGAATCGGATAGAGAGATCAATCTGAAAGCTGGTGATTCCTCGGGACAAGACAAGAAAAAAATCGAATGGGGGAGAGGGTCCATTCTCACCACCTCCTAGTTAAAAGTAAAAGTATGTAAAAGAGTCGAATTTTAAGGCAATACCACTTTTTACACAATAACTTCAAAAGTATGATAACTACGTAAGATTTAAGACCAGTTCTGGAAACTGAGTTAAACAGTTTGAGTAAAAATTATAAAAAAAAACTAAATTCAGCCCTTGAAAGGACTTAGACCGAGCTTCTTATGATCAATTGTGTTGTGTGTGTTATGAAATGTTTGGACACAAATGATCGAGAACTGGACCTACATGTTTTACATGTAGGCTTATGTTATGGGCTTATGTAGACTACATGGCTTATGTTCTCAAGAAGCTTTTCATGGCAGTTTTTACTCTCTGACGGCCGAACAAAAACATTAATTTAATTGAAAAAACTTTTTGTGTCAGGTGGGATTCGAACTAGGGTTCGCTGGCGTATAAGCCACACACTCTACCCACGGTGTTTAAAGTTTATTTATATGTTAAAGAAATAAGAGTTGATCAAACTTAAAAAAAAATTTTTTATAAAAATTATTAGTTCCAGTTCGATTTTCTGGAATCTTAATCTAAAAAAATTTTCTTTTATTACGTTGTTTTATACTTTCAAGTGTTCGCTAAAACTTTCTTATAATAAGTTTTTACCTCAGATCAACAGATAATCTGATTTTGGAGTTTTAAGTCGTGCTCAAAATGCATACTTATGTAAAGCAAAAAAGCTCACATTGATTTGTAAACAAAAGGAACTACGATTTAATACGAGTATCACTGTGATGTTTTTGTTGTACGATCGACAAAATGAGAGTGACATTAAGATACTACTAGTGATAACGCCCCGAAAATCGGGTGTACTTCCCTACTTCGCTTTGGAAATCAAACTTTCTCATTCACGTTGCAGCGAGTTCGTGTCTTAAGTCTTTTTACCATTGTTTCATTTTTAAACGCTCATATCATCTAAACGCTATCACTTCTCAAAAGTATAATCATTTTTTGGTTACCTACACTTCAAGACCTTTCTAATGATATATTGTTGCTGTATCATTTGTAGATTCGCTAGAATAAGGGAACCCTTAGAGGAATAAATATATAGAAGATTGTTCTTAAAGATTTATGCAAGGCAACTCTTATTCTCTTATTTTAACTCTATTCTAAGTAAGCCGATGAAAGCAACGGTTCGAATAGAAGAAAGAAAAAATCTTGAAAAACAGCGCAGTTATGAAAAATTTGTGCTGATTGATAGAACAAAGAAACATTTAATGCTTTCTCTTGCGAGTGTCTACCTATAATTCGCTCCGAATTGTTCTGCGAAAGCCCATACTCTTGCACGCTGCCATGATTATGCCTTTACGTGTGTTTTTAAGAGTGGCTCTCTCTCTGCTATCAATGGAATAGAATTAAAAAAAGCAATATTCACTTTGAAATTTCCATCATTTTGGTATCACTTATTTCATTTAAATATTTTAAATATCTATTCAAAGTCTATTGTAAAACTTCATTAATATTTTTTAAGAACTGTTACTAAAGTAAAATACCTAAAGTATACCTTACTTCGCAATCACATTAGGCGAGTTCGTGTCTTAAGTCTTTTTGCCATTTTTCCAACCTTAAACGCTCATATCTGCTCAACGCTACCACTTATCAAAAATCTAATAATTTCCTGCATACCTACAGGTCATGACCTTTCTAATGATATATCAAGTTTTGCTGTAGCGTTTGTAGATTTGCTGGAATAAGGGGACCCTTACCGGAATAAATATATAGAGAAGAAGATAATTAACGTTATAAATACTGAATTTTTATTTTATTTTCGTGCGACTCGTCACTTCCTTCTAGTACATTATCAAGGTAAGACACAATTCGAAATTCATAACCAAGTGCTCATAACCAAGATACCAAGTGCTCTTGGAATCCGAATTGAAACTGACAAATAATTCGCTTAGGTGTAATGGATTCCGATTATGCGGATATATGGTTGAATCAGTTTCGGGTCCTCTTTTAAGTGTCACAAAAGCTGAGAATATTCGATGAGAGCTAAGCGATATAATATATGTGGGTTTCAATTCTGCTTCCAAGAGCACTTGGTTTCTGCAACAACACCGATTAAGCCCCTGTGTACACTTCAGTGGGATTTGTTTGTTATTTATTTATTTACGTTCATCTACTAGGCTAAGGCTCTTACAGATTACTTGGAACAATACTTAAAATTAGGTTAACACCACAGGTATCTTAATTCGATTGTGGAAATCACATAATAATTTCTTTAAGGTGATTAATGAAAATATTTCTATACACGCTAAAATCTAATTAATTCGCAATTGTATTTCAATTTGAAACGCAACGAGAAAATAGGTCCATTTGAATCATAATTAGTTTTATGGTAAGGAGTATACGCGCCGAGACAATAAATGAAATTATTGCTAACAATTCAGAAGAATCAATTTTACCTTCAGTTATATCCTTATTATAATATTATATAATATTATTGAAGATTTGTCTATCAGATAAACTACTGAGGCCTAGCCTGCGGCAACGTACCCAATAAGTAGGCAATCTCCTCAAGTGTATTGTCTTCTCAAAGCAAATCTTGTAAATCGTATTTGTATATTTTCAATACGGGTAATCGATACACCATAAAAGGGGTCCCAAACGACCGATACATACTCTAGTAGAGATCTTACCAGACTAAAAAGATTGTCCTTGGTGTTAAATAATCAAAAAATTCCCTGGAATTCCCTTTCGGAAATCCAAAGTATTAGCTTTTGCAATAATATATTCCAAGTGAGTATTAAAAGTGAAAAGTGAGCTGAGAAATATTTCCGCGGCTCAAAAAATAATAAATTGCGAGAGAGAAAATTAACTTTCAACCCATCATCGCATGGCAAATTTATAAGGTAGGCTCAGACTGGAGTAAAAAGGAAGTTGGATGTGAAAGTTAACTCTTCGAATATTAGTTTTTATTTATTTCATCAAACAGAGTTCAGCTTTTACAGACTACATAAATTGACTTAGAACTAAGATTAAGTTATATTTACAAGAAAGATTCCAGAGTAAAATTACTTCAGATAATGCAATTTATATAAAGAAAATTTAAATTATATAATACAAATAATGTTAAAAAAAAAATAAATGGATTTGATCATGGCTCACGAGCCATAATGCTAAGAACAAGATTGTCTAAAAGTTTTCTAGATATTTTTCTAAATAGATCTAAAACGCTAAGCATTTCATTAGTTTCCAAAATACTGCGTGCCATTGTCATATTTCGAGAATAATTTGAACTACGGAACGACTCACGGAAGTGGAATTGGGATACCGAGATGGAGTATAAAAATCGTGTTGAGAAAACAGTCCAAGACACTGGACGTTATAATGAATAAGATCCCAAATAAGCATAACGTAGAAAAGTTTAAGACGAATAGAAAGAGGCGTGAGGCAAACTAGGGCACACGGATACTATATTGAGACAGTGAGGGTAGGTTACAATTTAATTTAAGCCACATGAATATAGTGACGTAACGTTGGACCGATTCTAATCAATTGGAATATAGTTGGTAGCAGAGGTTCCAAATCGTTGAGCAATATTACAGGTGCGAACGCACTAATGATGTATAGAGTGTCTTAAGAGTATAAGGATCAGAAAAATCGGTAGAATTTATTTTTAAAAACCTAACATTGAGTTTGCTTTGGCAATTATTAGTACCTCATAACTTCTAAAAGATAGTTTTGAATTCAATAAAACTCCGAAGTTCTCTTTGCAGAACACTTTTTTAAGAGAAGTAGAATTAATGGAAACGGAAAGTTTTACCAAATGTTTTGTTGCCTGTATAATTTGGCATTGAATATCCTTCACGGCTTTGTTGTTACAAAACTTTTCGTTTGAACAACAATTTAAAAGTGAGCCTATCTTATAATTAAGTGCATCAAACAAAATTTTGATTGAGCTCCTGGCCTGCATCAGTCATAGTGTTCCATAAATAACTTTTCTACTACTAACAAAAACACTTAGTCGGCATCGGTCATTTTCATCCTCTCAAATTTCTCTTTTACATTAAAACAAGAACAATTCGTGCCCATGACCGTCTACATAACATCGCCCTAACTTAACAACACCCGGGCAACGTCGCTTACCATTCAGCTAGAATTCAAATAAAACAAATTCAATTTAATATTCTAATACTGCCGTCTTTTAACTGTAATGTCTACACCCTATTCTACTTTGTATACAACTATAAATAACTCTTATATGTAGTATAATCTTACCACACGTTCTGCAAGTTCATTTTCCGGCACGCGATCGACTAAAGCCGCAGAAATTGCATCCTGATAGAGTTTGTACTTGACGGGATCTTTCTCAAAGATTTCATAGGTGTAACAGTCAAGATTATCGTATAGCGGTTGTAATGGAATTTCAAGAATGTCTTCATAGCTAGTAAAATAAAAATAAGTGAGGTTTTCCCAACTTGAAAGCCTAAAGTATTCGCCATTCACACTCACGATTGCAGCTGATAAACATCTTTATGCGTCTCACGAAAATTAACTAAATACTCAGTGTAAAGCTTTAAACTGTTGTCTTCACTGCCGGTGGACACGATCATATTTACATGACTCCGTACAAAATGCAGCAAAATCTCTTGCCATGCTTTTGGTAGCACCGGAAAATTATGTCGATTGCGAATAAACATTGTTGATGGTATGAGGACAGCCTCTAGTGGCTCCCCAAGCCAACGCCGCACATGTTCATATGAGGGACGGTCGTCTTCGTTGAATTCGAGAATCAATTTAATTTTTGGATTGAAATCAGCTGCACGACGAAAGCGATTCCACCAATGCCAGGAATCATGCTGTTCCGATAATATCTCCAGAGCATCTTCATCAAGGTCACGACGCCAAGTTGACTGGGCTACTGCAGCATTAAAACACGGCACTTGCACGAGAAGAAGACCTAAGAAGAGAAAATAATAAGGGCTCATTTAACACGATCATAGTATTCGCTGCATTTACCTTTTATGTGATTCGATACTGTACGCGCTAAATTAAGGTTCTTCTCAGATTTAAGGCGCAACAACGTGTAGCCACCGTATTGCAGATGTTCCGACCAGGAGATGTCCCGCTTCACTACTTCTTCAGAGTTTCTGCGCACCATCTCGTCCTCTGAATCACAATCGAACTCATGTGAAAGCATTGTTATCACTTTTCCATTCCATTGTTCAGAACTGAGCAGCAGATCCGGGTACGTGAATTGAGACTGTTTGTCAATAAGCGGCTTATAGAAAAATTCCTGCGGTATTTCCATGCAATTTATAGGAGCGGCAATAACTGTAAAATTATTTTGTAGAGCCTTCTCAA
The DNA here is from genome assembly GCA_914767935.1 of Coremacera marginata. Taxonomy (NCBI): domain Eukaryota; kingdom Metazoa; phylum Arthropoda; class Insecta; order Diptera; family Sciomyzidae; genus Coremacera; species Coremacera marginata. The sequence continues at coordinate 130,198,937 of OU612044.1, forward strand.
TAAGGCGCGGAAGACTCTCGGTGCCCTCCTGAAGCAAGCAAATGTATGGCATGTTGTATTAAAGTTTGTTAATATTCGTCAAGTCAATTAAACTTCTTTTTTATATATATATTTATAAATATATGCCGCCACTTCTTAAAAATTTTATAAAGTAATTCGCAAGTTTTGTTTATAAATCACACAGAAACATGCTCGTTTTTAACCTTAAATTACAATTAAGAGTTTGATTGAAAATCACACAATAGCAAAGCCGGCAAAAATTTTTTATGCAGAGCTGCCACTTGCTTAAACTGGTAATTACCACCTGGCAATTTTACATTTATATGAATATGGACATACACATTAACAAATTTTTCATCTAACAAAACATCAGAAAATTTGACAAACAGATCTATAGATGGAATTTTACGACAATGTGACATGTGAACACTCATCAAATTGTTGGTCACATCGTTTGACGAAAATCAAAATAGTGTACGCGGTATAATAGTTGACCACCATAAGGAATTTGCAGATTTCAACTCAATTCATTAATAAATAAATTATTTTGACTAGTCAAACAAATCCTCATTTATATCATATTAATATCAGTATTAATATTTTATGGCCTTATTTTGTAAAACGCAAGTGATCACGTCACTTTGTGTTTTTTGTCCGGCAGTTCCGTTTTCATATGAACTTAAATTCTTTTTCTCTCACTGAAATTTTCTTCTGAAATTTATTGCCAGACAAAAAACCCCTAGTGATCACTTGCGTTTTACAAAATACGGCCATTAATTTTGATAAATGAATGAAGTTATTATAAAATTTTGTTATATAATAGATAATTAATGATTTTTGAAATTCTATGAAAATATTGACAGTGTGAGTACAATTCATGTCATGTTAAAAGAGTACGATTATTGGAAACCGGGTACAATTTTTTACAATCTCGTTAATACGATTATTGGCAATATGGTATAGTTATTGGTATGGGCTTAATATATAGTTATTGGCATGAAATAAAAACAACATAAATATTTTTTTGCAGCCGTATATAGGCACTTAAAAGATTATATGTATATACTAAAAATTATATAGAATATAAAACATTATAAAAAAATAACATTAATAAAAAATTAAAATAAAAAATGAAAAAAATGCTAAATAATAATAAGCCTCTAATCGTCTTAGTTGCTTACAAGTTTATAAGCAAATGAAAAAATATTATACATAAAAACAAAATTAAGTAAAAAACCAGTAGAAAGAATAACTGTCATAAGATGAAATATGTTGGCAAGATAATAAGCAAAATAACGGGGATTTCTAACAAAAATATTATAACATTACTCATTTCTCCAATGAGCAGTGTGTTCTGTTGGATAATTTAGAACGAATTTAAACCCTTTTTCATTGTAGGGACGCATTACATTTGGCATTATTCTAAAAAAATTTGAAAATTTTATACAATTATTAGCCATACACAATTACAATAATTATCAATGACAATAATTGTACTCTTCATATATGATAGTTATTGAAAGCTCCCTGGCAACAACTGAAATTAGTGAACAATTTAAGACAATTATTGGCAACCGCATTTATTATTATATTTGTGTTGAAAAATATTATTTACATATATTTTCACTTTAAATATATTTCAACAAACATAACTTATATAATTTTAAAACAAAACACATGTTTATATAACAGTAGTTGATTATTATACTCTACACTTTTCTATAGAATACCTTTGCTCTAAATTGCTCGTATAACAATGAAACCTAAATTGAAGCGTTGAGCGTTGATTTTTTGTACGCTTCGGAATTCTGAGCGCCATACCTAATTTGAAGCGCTGCATCCAAATGTCAAGAGCTTATTTTGTCAAAAATAAATAATTCAACTTCTTTCATTCGAGCGGTGTTGTTATTGTTCAAAATGAATATTTTTGAAGCTCTGAAAGACCTTATTGTTTTAAACAGTTTTTTTGAATAAGAGTACTCGTAGTGTAAGCCGCGAAATTTTAAAAAGTCGTAATCAATATGGTTTTTATTCAACCGGAGTAAGTGTTCTAGTATCCCAAAATCCGGATCTGTTTTTCAAATCAACTAGGATGACTTATGATCACTTTAAAGCTCTGCTGAACTTAGTAGAGCCATGGCTTCATAAGTACTCACTAAGAAAGCCCATCGAACCTAAGCAGAGATTGTACATAACACTTCAGTAAGTGCAATACAATTTATTGAATTAATCTGAAATGCATAGATATGTTTTTTAGTTTTTTGGCTCATGGATGTGCGTTGCATGTTCTCTCAATGAAATTTCGAATTGGCCTTGAGACTGCAAGAAGTATAGTGCTTGGCACATGCGACGTGCTGTGGAACGTTTTAGGACGTTTGTATGTATGTACCCCAAATAACGATGAATGAAAAGAGATTTCCAACAACTATTTTGGATCTGTCTAGGATCGCTAAACGGAAAACACATAAGGATCAACTGTCCACCTAGCTCAGGATCGCAATATTTCAATTATAAAAAATTTAATAGCATTGTAAGCAACTTGACCTTTTCACTGAGTACACTTATCAAGATTTGATCAACATTCCCATCAAACTCAAAACTTAACCGTCAAGTCTTAACTAATGTAAGCCAGGACTAAGCATTTTTAGTTCTCATCACCCTGAAATGTTGAAACATGCAGATATTATTTGCAGTATGTGACAGTAACTATTCACTTTGGGCGATGTTGACGCACACGGAAGCCAAAGCGATGGTGGAGTCATCAGGAACTCATCATTTGGAAAAATGTTGATATATAATGAGCTCAATATTCCTGTTTTGTTCCAGCGGAGCAAGAACAAGCACTTGAACTTGGATTGCTCTGGATTTAACACTTAACAAACACAGGCACTTGACCCTGGATTGTTTACGTAGAGAGTTAAATAAAAGCACTACAATGATTAGTGTAAAATAATTAACTAACTTTATTATTTCCTTGTACCTGCTTAAATATAAAACATATTGCTTAGTTAAACAAGTTAAATATTGACTAATTAACATTAACTTCAATAAATGACAAAACCTAAATTCATGATAAATATTGCTTATTTAGAATTGATAATGTAAACAATTAAAAACATAAAAAGTGCAAAGAATTCACAATATAAAAAGAAACAATAAACTTAATAATAAGCAAAAGTTGGTTACAGGCATGCTACACAGGCTAGTATACTGGCCCTGTAGTTCGAAAAACTCAATACATTCACACTTTTTTACAAATACACTCACACTGGATTCACTTTGGCCCATATTAGACGATGTCCGTTTGTCCGATCTTTGTTGTTGCTTTCAATGTGAAACTGTCAAAAAACAGTGAGAGTGAGAGCGGATGAACTTTTTGTAAGGCGGACAAAATATGTTCATTTTGTCTGCTGTTGATGTCAGCAGACAACGGCCACAACAGTGTGGCGATGTGGTGAAATAAAAGTTTTGCTACACTTTAGCAGCTAAAAAGTACTTTTTCTATGCAACGTTGCTATTAAAAGTAATTGTTTTCAAAGTGCACAAAATAAAGTGCAGAAGAAAATGTACTCAAACTAAATGAAATGTCATATGTGTCCGCCCTAAATTTTCTGTCGTGTGACCATCCAGCGGACAAGAGAGTAAAAAGTGTTCATTTTCGTCGGACAAACGGACATCGTCTAATATGGGCCTTTCACGGCACTTTCATCGCTACTAGCAACGAAATTTCAGAGCCAGTGGATTTTGACAGCAGCGGCTAGTGTATGTCAAAAAATCAGTGTTGGGGATATCAGTGTTGTTTTAATTACTTTTGGTGGATTCATTTCGGGTTTTCCCTCGAATCGTACTTTATTTCGGGTTTTCCTCGATTTCGTACAGGAAGCAACACTGATAACTTGTTTACATTTACAAAGCAAATGAAACAAATGTGAAAAGTTGCAAACAAGGTTGATTTATAAGGTTGTCGCAGGGCTGATCGCACTCTCTTCTCAGTACCCATAATTGTCAAAACCAGCCAATTTTGCGAATGACTACGAAAGAAAAACGGATGATAAAAGAGAGCACTTGCAGATTTTCTATGAGCTGTCAACTTCGATTTGACAATTATGGGTACTCGCTCTCTCCCTTGCGACAACCTTATAAATCAACCTTGGTTGCAAATAAAAGTAAATAAAAGTGAAAAATACATATACATATACAACAATACAACAATACATATACAAAAAAATACGCAATGAAAGAAAATTAACTCAAAAACAAATTATTAAATTAAATTGATTCAATAGCAGCGAGAACCTTCGCATATGATAACATTTTTTTAATGAACTTTCACTAGCATGTGTAGCACCTCTTGCATAAAAGCATGAAAGTTCGAAATTCTTCGAATCATTCGAACAGTACACGTATTCTTTCGCACTTTCACTGTCACTGGCCTGTGTAGTCGCCTGTTAGCAAGCTTGCGTTGCCCTGTGCTGTAGCTGCAATTTGTTTTGCCTATGTTGATGTTGTACCATAAGTAAAATATAGAGCAGCAAGCGTACATTGCCCTGTGTTGTGGCTGGACAATTTGGTTTGCCTTTGTTGTTGTTGTAAAGTTATTGTACAATTCATATTGCAACCAATTTACCAAAAATGAAGATATAATTTATCCTTATTATTTTGTTGCTGATGCAGCATTCCCCTTAAGGGGAAATATAATGAAACCTTATTCCAAGGTTACAGACAGCTCCAGAAGAAATTTCAATAAAAGGATTTCAAGTGCAAGAATCCGCATTGAAATAGCGTTTAGTGAGTAAAGTTTTATTCTACAACACAATAATTTCTTAATTAATCTAATATATTTAAGGCATCCTGACTGCACGCTGAAGGGTCTTGAGGACATGCATATCTTTCTCGCCAAAAAATGCCAAAAAGGTATTGAGGTTAAGTTTGGTTTATACTATATATATATTATTAATTATTAAGTTTGGCACTTTTGTTTAGGTTGTTTTGGCCACTGTAGTGCTACATAAATATATCCGCTTGATGTCAACCAGCACAGAATTAACTACAACTCAACAAAATAAAAACTTAAGCAACTTATCAAGTGTCGACAGACATGAACTCAACACAGCCAATGCATCTCTTCAAGGTGCATTACAATGTTGAACAGATCTTTGCAATTATTTAAATTCAAATTAATTTATTAAATTTATTCATATATATTATCAATTTTAAATAACAAACTAAAAACTTACATCATTTATTATTTTAAAATTTTTTGTAATTACGAGTTTTTTCACTGATTTTTCTATTAAGTGTTTGTAGGAATACAAGTTGCACCTGGTTCACTTCATCCTCAGAGAGCTTACCAAATTTTTCACACAGCATCCCAATAAAGAAATGAGTACTTTTCTTTGTTGTTTTCGTCTTCTGGCTCTCCAAGGTATTTTCTCTTCATTCCTAGAAGGACATCATTCATCAGCTCTTCATTTTTTCTTTTCCAATTTGACGTGGTAGACCGTTCGGGTTCATCAAACAGCCACTCTACGCTGTCGTCTATTTCTTCACCAATATTTCCTGTCATACTAAATGAAACGTAAATATGTTTGTGTGCACTTCATGTAAAATAAATTTACCTAGCAGGTTCCAAGGAATCACTTCGGAACTCCAAGCTTTGTGAATATTTCCATGTATATCCAATTTTTCGTGCGGAACAAGTTTGGGCTATAAATTAATAACACTTTTTGTTATTTTAATATATTTATTTTTATTTAAAAGAATCCACTATGTGGAAGCTGTCTTACCACTAAGAACAAAGATTAAGAACTGACTTAAAACTAACTTCAATATAATTAATCTGCTTATAATTCTAAAAGGAATTGCATTTGCTTGTTGTTGTAGTTGTTACAGTTGCTGCTATTGCAATTCTTGTCGCTGGTGCTATTGTTGTTGTTGTTGTTACAGTTGCTGCTATTGCAATTCTTGTTGCTGGTGCTATTGTTGTTGTTGCCGTTGTGATCATGTGCGTCTTATTACTATTGAAAGAACAGATCGTTGCTGCTGTTGTCAAATTGTAATTTTGATATTGTCACGTACATTTTGCTAAACTGATCGTCAGCGTGGGAGCGGACCAATCGTTAGCATTTTATAAAAGCGGCTGCACGTGTTAGATGTGTTAACTCCCCCCTTTCTTAAATGTAATCGTCCCTGATTACACGGAGTCATTTGTTTCACTCGGTTCAATAATTCGACTTAATATTTCCCGCATGACCACGTCATTGCTTTGCTGCGGTTGCCTTCTTGTTATTACTCTGATCGTTTTCTTATTGCAAAGGTTGACAATAATTATTATTGATAAAATTGCTATCGCTGCCCATAAAGCTATTTTCATGCCGCTATGGTTCGATTCTATTTGCTGGTTGATGGTTGCTATTCTCTTAATGTTTTTTATGTCAATTTCGTCAATATTTTCCAGAGAAAGTTCCTCAAGTTGTTTTATCACATTTAGTTTCTGCAATCCGGGATGTTCAATATTATTGTAAGCTTGATGTTCCTTATTTTCAAAAAGTGTACCATTAACAACAACTTTATGCTCAAATACTATAAGATACGTCCCATTTACGACCTCTTCTTCACCATCTCCATCTCTTACTACGAATTCACCGTTGTTCAGTAATATAACACCTTCTCTAACTTTATCTATTTTTCGGTAGCTCTTAGCATAACTTGTGTTGCAATATGCGGTATTTCGGTTGAGTAGATCTAATAAGCAATCTTCCTTTGCTCCTATCTGACAAAAATCAACAACTGTTTTACCATTACAATTTCTTAATAATTTGAATTGATTCCCTTTCTTTCCAACTATGTCAAATTTTAAATTAATTACATTTTTATTATGAATTACTGGTTTTACAATAAACTTTCGGTAAAAGTCTTCTACTACAGGATATTGTATTACAAAGAATATTGTTTCATTATTTTGCACTACCTTAACCTTAGAATTACTTAATATTGTGGCTACACTAATCTTATTTTTAATACTTGAATCTATGTCTAATAGTTCGTTATTACTTAATAATAAAGGGTTTACAATATTCATTCTCGCTAACATTACTGAATATATTATATTATGTAATTCCAATATAATAATATTGTTTCTATGTGAAATCAACTCGAAAATGTTGTCCTCCTTTGTTACTGAGCTCTCATGTTTCAATTCATTAATTCCCTTCGTTAGTTGGTTGTTATAACTGGTCGTTATTTGATTCAATCAAAGCTTCCGTTTTCATCTTGACTTCATTAAAATCATAAAAATCTGGTGTACCGGCGACGAATTTCAGAGCTGATCCTAACAAATTTATGCTTCGTGCATACCTGTGGTGTAGAGTTAGCATGTTAACCAACCTAAGTATTTGTTCTGAGTCTATTTCTATTGTCTTTTGTAGCTCGGCATATGATAAGCCTTCAGCAACTTTTAGATTTTCGTAGGCCATTTTGGAAAACTCCATTAAATCTGTTTTATGTATCAAATATTTTGTGTCGTTATAAACTGCTATTTCTCCATCTTCTATTGGTATATAGAAGGAACCCGAATAGTCTATAATTTTTGCTGCAGTGATAGCGAGACATATCCTGAAATTATCGAATATTGTCTTTATGAATATGTTTTCCATCTATTTTAAGAGTAGTACTTAAATCTTCCTGAACTACTTTCTCCCAATAAATATCTGATAACTTATTTCCCAACCTTTTATTTATTTTAACATACACAATATCTCCTATATTATACGTTTTATATTTCGTATTTTTGTTATGAAATGCTAAGTCCTCAGTCTGCTTCGTTTTCAGTTTCTGTTCATTATCCCTGTTCGATGTTCCTATTCCATAAATTACGTCTATTGGCTTACAATCCGTTACTGAATGTATTGAATTATTATATTTTATTGTTGCTGACAAAATAGTTTCTACGACATCACTTGAATTTCTTTCATTCTTAATACACCTGCATATTTCTGTTAATGTATTATGAAACCGCTCTATTTGACCATTTGATTTACTGTGGTATGGTGGGACTTCATGCTGTTCTATATTGTGGTTATTTCTGATATAACTTTTAATAGATTCTGATTTTAACGCGGGTTCATTATCACATACGATAATTTTTGTATTTGGAAATATATTTAGTATTTCCATTATCCTACTTTTATATCAGGAATTGATCTTGTTTCTAATTTTTTTACTATCGCGAATTTCGAAAACTTGTCAATACATGTTAAAAATGAAATTTTCGCCGTTGAATAAATGTCTATATGTAAAATTTCTCCTGCGTAAGTTGGAATTGGAGTATTCTCGATTATGTGGTTGTCTGGTTTCCTATTGTATTTAGAAACTAAGCATGTTTTGCACCATTCTATTAACTCATTTAATCTTTTTCTCATGTTTGGGAAAAAATAATCTTTGGTTATTTGCTTGTAATTCTCTTTGGCATTCCTATGTGCCCTATTGTGTTCTGTGATTAAAATTTCCTCCTGATCATCTTTATTGATTACATCTATTACGATTTTTCGAGTATATACGAATTTAACACCTACAAAGTTTCTTAATAATGCCTGTTGTACTTGTCCGAAATATTCCTCTTCGCAGTGAATTGCATTAATTACATTGGGATTAATCGTTTCTTTTAGTAATTGAATAAGGTTCTGCTCGTCTGTGAAATTTATCTCGTGTCGAATATGTTTCTGAAACATAATTTTTGTTTTCTTTGAGTTACTGTCCTGTCTGTGGATTATAATTTGGTTTCTGAAACTATTTAAACATGTTTGTACCATTTTAATTGTATCTGTTAGAGACATCTCTGAATGAGAGCCAGACTCGGAAAGGTGATTTACGTATTGTCTCGATAGGGCGTCTGCCACAACATTTTGACTACCTGGCTTATAAAAAAATTTTGGGGCAAATTCTTCTATAAACGCCCTCCATCGCTTGATCTTGGCATTAGGATTTTTGTCTGACATAGAAAAAGTAAGAGGTTGATGGTCAGTGTAGATATTCAGTCCCTTGCAACCATATAGAAAATTTCTCAAGTTTTTTATTGCCCACACAATGGCTAATAATTCTCTCTCGTTAACTGCGTAATTCATTTCTGTTTTTGAAAGGGTCCTCGATACGAATGTGACAGGCCTATTATTCTGTGAGAGAACTGCACCAATAGCTGTTGAGGATGCATCCGTTGTTAGGTCAAATGGTTTCGTAAAGTCCGGGTATAGCAGTACAACATCTTCTGATACTAGAATCTGTTTCAATTTTTCAAAAGCTTTACACCCTTCTTGGTCTAACTGTATTGCTATTTTTCTCGATTGATTTGCACTCACATTGCCGTTTTCCCCACTCAAATAGGTAGTCAGTGGCTTCGCTATGTCAGCATATCCCCTAATGAATTTCCTATAATATCCTGATAGACCTAAAAACGCACGAAGGCTACGAACGGTTTTAGGTTCCTGGTATTCAATTATAGCCTTTACCTTTTTAGGTGCGGTTTTTAACCCATCTCTAGAAACTACAAATCCTAAAAACTCTACATCTTCCTTAAAAAATTTCGACTTCTCTAAATTTACTTTCATATTTGCATTATTAAGTAATACTAAAATGTCTTCAATGTGCTTCAAATGGTCATTTTCACTCTGCGAAAAAACTATTATATCATCCACGTATACGTGGCATGTTTTCCCAATTTCCGTCCTCAATATGTCGTCTATAGTTCTCTGAAAAATGCTTGGTGCATTTTTCAGGCCAAATGGCATCCGGCAAAATTCATACTTACCGTTATTAATACCAAAAGCTGTTTTTTTTCTATCCCTTTCATGTAACAAAATCTGGTGGAATCCCGATTTAAGGTCCGAGGTGGTAAAATATTTTGCTTTGCCCAGGTTGGAGAGGATAACTGAAGTATCCGGTATTGGGTACTTGTCATTACTAGTGATATTATTTAACTTTCTAAAATCAATGACCAGTCTCTTCTTTTTTTGTCCATTGTCGTCGATACCTTTCTTATCTACGACTTATACTGGGTTGTTATATGCTGATTTAGATGGCCGTATAATTCTGTCGTCTAACAAATTTTTGATTTCTTTGTTAACAAATTCGTTAACAGCCATAGGGTACGGATAGCTTTTACTATAAATTGGGTCATTTGATATAGTATTTATGGTTGCAATCACATTTGTGTTGTACGATAGCTTAACATTTGGATTAGCAAAAACCTCCTTGAGTTCCTTTATAATTTCGTAGAACCGTGCCTTTACGCATGAAGGCAGGCAATGTGCCAATTCTTAATTAATTCTAATTGATTAATTTCGGCAAAACTCTTGAATTTAAGTGGTTCTATTCCACCATTAAAACTGAATATTTCTTTTTTTGCATCAATAGTTCCCCCTATATGTTTAATGAAGTCGTATCCTACTATTCCATCAAATGATTGGAGTTCAGGCAATAGATTAAAATATGAATACTCATTGCACACATTTACCAGACATTTTTGATCTATGATCAATTTACTATTAACTGTCTTTAAAATAAATGGGTGTTCGAGCTTCTTAACCCCCTTTAAAATTACTCCCCCTTTAATATAATTCTTAGCCGTACCTGTATCCAAGAAGAATTTAAGCAGTTTGCCATTTAGATATCTCTCTATGTATGGCAACTGCGATCCATTTCTAAAAAATTGCACTCATCTGTCTCGGTATAATTTATTTGTTGTTGTTTATATAAATAAATATAAATAAAAATCTAGTCTCGCTATAATCGCATTAAAATTTATAACTGTATTAAACGATGCTAATGTGGCATCTGCACGACCTGTGATTTTGTTCCTTATTATGGCAACAGCCTGGTAATACTTTGAACTGCCTACGTATGGCTCAAATAATTTATAGGCTGCAAAGGCCGCTTGCCGCCAAGACACATATTTTGACTCATCTCCGTTAAATTCGGGTAAAGTTTTAACGATATCCAAAGGTTCATCACACACTACTCCACTCACTATAGAAATAGCCTCATATTCCTTAACTTGTCTCGGAATCTCTAGTTCACTTATTCTTTCTGCTAAGTCATCTATATTTCCTTTCAGTGTTTGCGTCACTTTACTCGCAAATACCTCAAACAATTCTCTCATTTGTGTCTCATTCATTTTCGAGCTTATTTCACTTCAACTATTTCCTACCTGTTACAATTATTTCTTAAACACACTTAAGTTTCCTTTAATTATTTCGCTTAAATTATTTTTTATTTGTTCAACTATTTCTTTTACTCACTCGTGTTTTTTTTGCTTTTTACTTAACTATTTTCTATCTATTACAATTATTTCTTTTACACACTTAAGTTTTCTTGATAATGATTCACAAAATTTTACAATTATTTATTAATGTATCAATTCTTACATTATAATATTAATTCTCAGCATTTTTTCTCCTTATTTCTTGGTATTCCGTGGGTAATCGTTGGGCGCCAATTAATAACACTTTTTGTTATTTTAATATATTTATTTTTATTTAAAAGAATCCACTATGTGGAAGCTGTCTTACCACTAAGAACAAAGATTAAGAACTGACTTAAAACTTACTTCAATATAATTAATCTGCTTATAATTCTAGAAGGAATTGCATTTGCTTGTTGTTGTAGTTGTTACAGTTGCTGCTATTGCAATTCTTGTCGCTGGTGCTATTGTTGTTGTTGTTGTTACAGTTGCTGCTATTGCAATTCTTGTTGCTGGTGCTATTGTTGTTGTTGCCGTTGTGATCATGGGCGTCTTATTACTATTGAAAGAACAGATCGTTGCTGCTGTTGTCAAATTGTAATTTTGATATTGTCACGTACATTTTGCTAAACTGATCGTCAGCGTGGGAGCGGACCAATCGTTAGCATTTTATAAAAGCGGCTGCACGTGTTAGATGTGTTAACTTATATTTTCTCTACGGAACCTGTCGCGAAGGCTTTTCCACTTAACTTTGCATTGCTTGGCTGAAATGAGTGTCTTAAAAACAATATCGTTTGTCTCAATCGATCTTACCTGGAATTATTAATTCCTTGCTTATAGTTTCCCAAATTTCGTCCTTATCCCTTACGTCCTTGTACTTAGCATTTCTTTTGTTAAACAAACAAGCGTTTGAATGGACTAGCTCAATTAATTTTTCATTGTTCATCTTAATTTAAATGTTACAAATATATCAATTATAAATATGTAAGCGATGAAACTGGATATTTTCAAGTAAAAACACAAAGAAACTTACCTCCATATCAAGAATCAGCATCCAAAAATTGTAAAAAACAATTTTGATTTCATTTTAAAATGTCAGATCTGGACAATTTGTTTTAACGCTCTGTCAAAATTGGAAATTCCGATAGGTTGGCGTTAGAGCGTATTTATTCGGGATGCTTCATACAAAATGCATGAATATGAGAAAATTTTGACAGTTAAACAACGCTAACGCTGCAATTTAGGTTTGACCCATGGCAGAATTATAAGGTAAGGTCATCACGGAGGGGAATGGAGTAGAAAGCAGAATAAAGCTACATTGATGTCAAAATCAGCTGTTCATCGCGAATTTCTTTATGCTCACGTTTCGCAGTTGTTTTTAGGTTAAAACTGTTACAGGTTTTTTTTTGCAATTTTAAGACTTCTTTAACATTTTATAGTTTTTATTACACTTTTTATATAATATTTTCACTCAAATTAGCACAAATTTAATACCCGCGACCGCACTGTTTGCAACTTGGAAACAAGGTTGATTTATAAGGTTGTCGCAAGGGAGAGAGCGAGTGCCCATAATTGTCAAATCGAAGTTTGACCTTATAAATCAACCTTGCTTGGAAACATAAAATATTTTCTTCATTTGCAATTTCTACGAAATTCGTCATTTTGACATTAATGTTGCTTCTCATTATCCACTCTTCGTTGACGCGTGAGAGCACTTAGTATCATGGGCCTACCCTATCATTGTATCATGGGTTTGACCATGATAGAATTATAAGGTAGGTGCAACTCGGAGATAAAAATATAAAAAAGCGTAGGTATAATGTCAGTTTTGACATTTGCTCGTTCAGCCATAGGGATGTGTAATTTACTTGTAGCCGTATAAATAGATTGAGTACCCTGATTTTATGTGTTGAAATGTAAGAAAAGTAAGCAAAAACCTACAAATTTAATGAAATAAACAGTGTTTTTTTTAGATATAATACAGAATTAATTGTATTTTGGCTTTGAAAGAGGCAAATAAAAGCTAACATTTAATATCTTTTCATTCGACTACTAAGTTCGTTTGTGCAGTAACCAATTTATTTGTGTCACTATGTACGGCTGCTTTGAACTGTAAGAATATTCATTATAACGTTTTGCACAGCACTAAAAGAGAAATATCAACAAAAAAGGTCAGCAAACTATAGAACAATAAACAAATATTTAAAAAAAAAAAAAAGTATTGCCAAATGCATTCTTCAAATTCACAGCACACATTATGAAAAGGAAGGTTGTCAATAACTATACCGCAAATTGAGGATGCCAATAATTTGCTTACCCTATTTTGATTTTTCGGTTGTTTGACCAACGATTTGATGAACAACTTTTAAGACGTGTGAACACTAGTTAAATGTTCTAGTGCGATTTCGTCACTTAAAAAAAGATTTCAACGTGGACGCATCAATTCAAACTGCATGATGAAGAAGATTTTTGTAATGATTTTATTGAAATTTATAGACAACATCCAGAACTGTGGCAGGTTAAATCGGAAATTTATAAAAACAGATTATTAAAAAAATTATTAAAAAATAAACCATATGGAGTACACAATAGTGAAATTTGATGAAAAATTTAATAATATGTCAAGCATGGTCAAACGGTTTGACCAACGACTTGATGAAGAATTTTTTAATGTGAACGCTCCTAATGTGGGAGTTAATATATTTGGCAAGTGAAAAAAGTATTATAAGGTGCGATTTTTTGGCGTTACAATAATAAGGGTATTCACTTCACAGCTGAAATTTCAGAAATTGGAAATTTCCGACGAGTTCAAGTGAGCGACTGATTTTAATGTCTCGTTTTTTTTCACATGCATCTGTCAACCCTAAAAAAACGCCATCGCTTCATTTCGTTAGTCATGCGATGCATGTCAGCAGACAAAGAGTCTTCTAATCGCATGTACATATACCATATATGTACTTTATACTATAATAATTTTTATAAGCGGCCATAAAAACTATAAATCAATTAAAAGAAACTAAGTGAATTGCAATTTCTTCTAAATTGTAGACATTTCATTGGCAAGTAGGCGAGATTTGACAGAGTGCTCTTCTTCTTATAGAAATTATCATATTCACAATGACTCACACTCATTAAACTGATACGCTTATGATTACTGAACACATCTTTTCTTCGCAAATCTCCGACGATTATTTTTCATTAACTCAATAGATGATTAAATTTAAGCAAACTTCGGAAAACCAAAACAACAACAATTGCACTGAACTTTTTGCACTGAACAGCGTTGAAGTGAATACCCTTAATATTTTTCATACAAAAATCGCTTAGCTAACTGGGTGTTTCCACTGGCAATAATCTATTGCTATTGCCATTGCCATTTCCAATGGAGACCGCTCAATTAACATAGCTGGCAGTCTATGGCAAGCAATATTACAAACCATAGACGGCCAACATGAGTTGGTAATGAGCTATAATTTTCTTTGATTGAGAACCAATTGCTGTTTAAAATTTAAAGTGCGTACTTCTTAAAAATAATAAATTTTAACTTGTTCGACATAATTTCAAAAATTTCGATAACATAACAGAGCTATTCCCAATCAAGTGCAAATAGCTTGGCATCGTGGCATGGGCAAAATATGATGACAAATATTTTCGGCACAACAAAAAATTGTATAGATTTGCATTTGCCCAACTATATTAAATTTGCAACACTATATAAATCCTATTGCATAAAGTCGTGCATGGGCAAAACTTATTTGCGAACCTATCAGCTGTTACATCTCAAAAAATTTTTTATAAGAAACAGAGTTGCAAAATGAAAAGTGAAAAAGTGTGCTCAGAGTTCATGGTAAGTATTTGGTATTCATTTGCAAAGTTTTTGACCGTAGCGGATTGCCTATCAAACGTAAATGGCGCCAATTTTAACATGTTACAAACATAAACAGTGCCAATTTTAACTTGATATTTTATATTTATTTATATGTATTGATATGAATTGATATTTAAAAATTTGGAAATATATTTTTATCGCACAACATAAGCCAACAACAAATTACAAATTGACATTTGCTTCTTTTCAATGCTTAATCTTTTTGATGTTTGTTCTTATTCAGCTGGAACAAATTTCTTCTAGCACACTTCGAGCTATTTTCAATCGAAAGGAATTTCGGAAAAACTACATCAGCATACGCTCGTTCACGATAGACATAATTTCAAAATTCGTCAGCATTTTCTCGTTCAGGTTATTGGCTACCACCGTCCCCGCCGAAACTAGTGGCACGACCAAGAGTGTCGCTACGCCACTGCAGAGAAAAACGCCGCCTACAAAGCCACCCTGCAGTCGGTTGTAAAGCGTGCTGCTAAGGAGCGTTACAGAGAGAAGAGGAGGGACGAGAAACGTCTTTTCAGGCGGAAAAAATGAGAGGCAGAAAAGCGTGAGTGTGAGAAGATTGAGATGTATGGTGACAGGAACAAGGCCCGAAAATTTTTTGAAAAGATAAGACGCCTGGCCGATGTCTCTAAAATCAAGGCCTCTTTCTGCAAGGATGAAAACGGGAATTTAGTGACAGATATCCAGAGTACACTGATATTATGGAGGGAACACTTCTCTAGTCTTCTGAATGGCGATGACGACAACAATCCCGCCAATAGAGATGATATCCCGGAAACCCCAATTATGGATGACAGCGTTGAAGGTCCGCTGCCCGACTATAATGAAGTCTTGACAGCAATAGCACGGCTTAAGAAAAACAAAGCCGCGGGAGCCGATGGTCTACCCACTGAGCTGCTTAAGAACGGAGGCGAAGCTCTATTTAAATGCATTCACGAGCTTTGTAGCGGAGCGGAAATGAGTCACCGCAAAATTTAAAAATCAAACAGTTAAATTTTGTGGCTCGATATTTTTGAGGGTGCACGGTGAATGCACTCCTGTGAATCCTGCACATATTAATAGCCAGGGCGCCTGCTCAGGTGACCCGCGGATACGAGGTTGGACACGACTGCACGTGCTGGTTTGCCATCACTGGCAGTTCGGTGAGATGTGCCCACACTATTCCCACCCTACCTTGGAGGATTAGGGCAAACCAAAAAAAATTTAGTCCTTCCCTATAGCAAACCATTCTCCCCACGACCAAATAAATAGAACTTTAATTGTTCATTTTATAAGATTATAAATCATATAATGTCATTCAAAATACTCTTCACCATTCAAAATTTCAAACACAATAATGGTGCTTAACGTAAAACTGGTATATACTTTTAGGAAAAATTAAATTAATTTAGTTATTTTGTCTTAGCAACCATTTCTGTTTGGTTACTTTTACATAAATAAGTAAAAAAAAAATATAAAGAACTAAGCTTAAAGGAATGATAATGTGTACGAGATGTATTTATATTTACATTTTAATTCAGGTTGTTAGAGGGAAATAATTTAAAATATTAAATTGCTTGCATGTTGAGTTTGATATAACTATACTTCGATTTTAATTTACTAAATCATGCATACAAATTATCGTTAAGGAAGAAGTTGTTTTGTTTGTGTTTGTACATACGTTAATTGCCCATTAGTATGTATGTTTTACCCAAAATGGTATCTGATACTGTGTTGTTATTGTGTTTTAAATTAACCGATTTGATGCGCACCATGCCGGAGTTATACTGAAGACTAACTTAAATCTCCTGTAAGATATGTTTATATTAATGAAAGTTGAATAAAACATGCATATAAAAATGGACAATAGAAAATGTTGTTCAATTAATATTTTTTTTTTTTTATCTAGTGGTTAAATATATAAGAAATTCTGCAAGTATATGCTTAGATGTTGGCAAATTATTGCAACACTTATCAATTGTAACAAAAAAAACGGCATGCAAGCATTTTAACGAATACTTTAGATTTCTTTTTCATTCTTTACTTTATTATTTAAAATGCGGTAGTTAATTTTAACTATATAAACATTTTATGTTTTTACCTGTGCACATACGTATTATCACTGTAGGCAAATTTATACTTTGTACATAATTTAACTTTTGAGTCTTTTGCAAATTTTAAACACAGTTTTGTTTTCTATTATATGCTTTATACTGAGCTAAACACTTACATAGTTTTATGCTATTTGTTTTAAGGTTATCATTAAGTAAATTTAAGAAAACCCTGTTGGAGTTCACAATTATTTAAATATTCATAAATTGTTTCTTTTTAAATTTCATCTCATTTCATTTAGTTTTTAGTTAATATTTCATATTTAGTGACAATGTACTTGATGGATATGTTGACTACTTGGGCACTGAGTTCATTATGATTAAAGAATTTAAATTTCATTCAAAGTAACCAACTCAAAAAAAAGAGAAAAACTTTGAAAATACAATACAAGAATGTACCTGACCGGATGAGCGAGCCGTACCCAAAACTGAATAATCACTCATTACCATTTAAATTGTAACGTCAGCGTCCCATGCATATCCACTAGAGTAGCTTGGATTTAATTGGATTGGTTGGTAGGCGCCGCTCTTTCTGCAAGTGGGTCTGCACTGAGAGTGGTTGTGGTTGTGCAACAGCCGCTCCAAGCGGTAGCGCCTCAGTTAGGTAGAAAAAGTACACCCTACTCTTGTTGCTTCTGGCAATGATAAGCTGCAGTAAAATCTATAGCTGACGCTTGGTGTCTGTTGCGTGGCACCATCAAAAAAGGAAAGAAAAAGCAAGACCCGCCAATTCTGTTCTGTGGCGGAAATGTCGACATCCCGATACTTTCTTATCGTTTGGACAACAAAATTACTAGGGGTATCACGATGTGGTGTATTTGCCCTTGTATTGTGTATTTTTTTAAATTTGATATTTGTAGTAAATTTGATATTTGTAGTAAAAGAGGAAAAAAAATGTCGGATATAAAAAAAAATACTATACTGTCAGCTGTCAAGGATGACTGGTTAGCTGTCAAAGGAAAATTGTAAACTGTCAAAGTACCAAGTGTCAAAATTATGTGCAAGAGAGATAGCAGATGTTAAAAAATAAGAAATTTAAGAAAAATAAAATCTTAAACTGTCAGCGTTGTAACACGAGAAATGTCAGAATTTAAGTACGCAAAGCTGTTAGCTTTGAAAGTTCGGAACTGTCTGAGTTGAATAAAACGAAACAGTCAGAGTTAAGCTAACTTAAAATATGTCAGAAATAACATTAGTGAACTGTCAAATTTGTATGAGCTGCAATGTCAGATTTAAATGAAATTAAAAGTCAGCTTTTAGTAAAGGGAAATTGTCAGAGCTTAGTAACCTAAAAATGTCAGGCTTGCATGAGAATACTGTCAGATTTGAATGAAGTAAAAATGTCAAATACTAATGTACGCGAAGTCAAATTTAAATAAAATTTAATGTAAGAATTGTGTAGAAATTAAATGTCAGCTTTGCAAGTCAGATTTATATGAAAAAGACAAACTGTCCGACATGAAGGAAGAGTAATGTCAAATTTGAATCACCAAAAAAAAAAAAAAATGTTAGATATAGAAGATAATAATCTGGCATATGGGAATGACGTAACAATGTCAAATTTTGATGACCTGTAAAACTGTCAGCTGTCAAAGTCCTCTGTCAGCTGTCAGGAAACGTGTTGCCGGTGACAGTATAAGTGTCAACTGGCAATGACATCTATCAAGTGTCAAAGGGATTTGTCAGCTGTCACAGTAAAGGTGGTGACGGTAAAAGTCAAAATTTCAGCTGTCAAAGTCAAAGTGTCCGCTGTCAAAGTCAGCTGTCAAAGTCAAAGTGTCCTGTCAGCTGTCACACCTCAAATCCGTCAGCAGTGGTATGAGCAGTATGTCACTCATGTTTGCATACGACGCTGTTTTGGCGAATTCTGGCTTCCATGTTCAAATGTGGATTCAACTTCCCAGTCAAAGCCACCTTCAAACATGAAAGCAAGAACCCACCATTTAGTGTGCCGTTACAGCGTCTATGCAGAATATGGTTGGAGGAATGCATTCCAAACGATTGGAACCTCAGTGTACTCTGCCCAATCCACAAGAAAGGCGATCCCACTATTTGCGCCAACTACCGTGGGATAAGCCTCTTAAATATCGCATATAACGTTCTGTCTAGCGTATTATGTGAAAGACTGAAGCCCATCGTAAACCAACTGATTGGGCCTTATCAGTGTGGCTTCAGACCTGGAAAATCTACCACCGACCAGATATTCACCCAATGACAAATCTTGGAAAAGACCATAGAGAAGCAAATCGACACCCACCACCTTCTTGTCGACTATAATGCCGCTTTCGACAGCCCAATAAGGAATCACCTATACTCCACCGTGTCTGAATTTGGTATACCTGCAAAATTAATCTGTCTATGCAGGATGACACTGAGCAACACCAGCAGTGTAGTAAAAATCGGGAAGGACCTCTCCCCCCCATTTGTTACCAAACGAGGTTTCAGACAAGGTGATACTTTAACGTTCGATCATTCGAGCTGCTGATCTGAGACAAAGCGGCACAATATTCTATAAGAGTGTTATGCTGCTTGCGTATGCCGCTGATATTGATATCATTGGCCATAACACACGCGAAGTCAGTGCAGCATTCTCCAAATTAGAAAAAGAGTCGAGTCGCATGGGTCTTGCAGTAAACGCAGATAAGACGAAATATCTGGTGTCAACAAATAAACAGTCCCAGCGTATTGGCACCCACCTCACTGTTGACAACACCTTCTTCGAGGTTGTGAATAACTTCGTCTACCTTGGTTCCAGCATTAACTCCACCAACGATATCAGTAGAGAGATAAAATGAAAGATAACTCTTGCCAACAGGTGTTACTTTGGGCTCAGTAGGTAATTGAGAAGCAGAGTCAATGGCGAGTACCGAATACGATGGCACGATCAGCTGTATGAGCTATACGTCGACATCGACATAGTAAAACGCATAAAAATTGAGCGGCTTCGCTGGCTAGGTCATGTTGAGCGGATGGAAGACGACGCTTCAGCGAAAAAAATATTCGATTCGGCACCCAGCGGCGGACAACGCAGAAGAGGACGACCGCATCTCCGTTGGACGGACCAAGTGGAGGACAACCTGACGAAAGTTGGAGCTTCCAACTGGCGCCAGCAAGCGCAAAACAGAAATGGCTGTCGCAATTTCCTGCAACAGGCGGAAACCGACTTACGGTTGTAGGCGCCATCTAAGTAAGTAAGTAGTGAGCGTATATGATATTTATATAGTGTCTCTTTTACTCATGTCATATTTTATTAATGCTCTCTCTCCGGTCATTACCAGTTTCAAAAATTTTTTATCCAATAAAAGAAGGGTAGACAAAATATTTGTTTTATTATTTATTTATTTAGTTTTTGTGATATGGAATATATTAGTATTTATTGACTTTTCTTAATTATTATTTTTTATTTTGCAAATAATTTTGGAAAAAAGTTAAAATCATTTTGCAAACCAAAGTACGCAAATTCGAATCCTTAGCTTATAGCATGTTCTCACGACACCCTGAACAACGTAATTCGGCTCTCATTAGGGGGGTTCAGATGATAGCACATCTTGTCAAGCCAGGTGTGATGGCTGGTATAACTGTAAATTTAGCATATCGGCCAAACGATCCACTATGTTGTCAAACTTCATTTAGCAACAAATTTTAAAGCTACGAGTTTCGTTCATTTAGCCTATGTAAGCAGATAATATTGTGAAAAGTTTGTTGCTTTTAATTGTTGCCTTGCTAAAAGCCACTCTAGCCAAAAACCTTTATGTAAAACTGAATTAATTTTAATTATTAATTAAAAAATTCTAATTAAGCACAACGTGTTCTCCCTTTTGTCATTTTTTTAATATGGCAAAGTTCGAAGTGTTCGTTCAACACATGTTCACACGTGTTATGACTGCTCATCAAAACTTAAAATCAAAACTTTTTTAATTTCAATCCAACATGTTATCAGTCTGCTGTTTCGAGCGTTCGAACGGCAAATACTTGGTTTGTCCTACCATGCGCGCCAACGTGTGCTATCATCTGAACCACCCTGTTCGTAATTCGAGACAGAAATATGTTCCGCATTATGCCGCGTTTCCATGTCATCTTCTATTTTCTAATATCACATTTTTTGTAAGAAAGAAATAGCATGTGAGCCCTTCTTTATGGCATTGATGAATGTGAGTGTGAAACAGGTATATCTTTTTCATTTTTATAGCATGTGATATCCCCTGTGATGCTAGGAGATCGAAAAAGTTAAACTTCTTGAACTTTTGCTATAAGTCCCTTTTTCCACACGGCAATTTTTCTTGCCAGCAAGTTTTCAATTCCCTTTTGAACTTGCCAATTGCGTTTCCACACAGCAATTCTGAGCAATTTCTTGAGCAATTCTGATTTTGCTTTAAAGAAAGCGATAGAACTGTTTAATAAAAAATTATTAAAGTTTGAGGTAGTTTTAGTAGTTGACATTAAATTTTTATGCATTCACTGTTTTATTCAATGTTCATTTTATTGAAATATTACAGCATTAATTTACAATCAATGTTTTTTTATATAAATACTTTGTCCGCTAATGCGCTGCCATCTTAACTGACGAATCAGAATAAAGCGAAACATCAAAGAAAAAACAGCACAAAAGAAAACTTGCCGGTACGAGCAAGTCTGTACTCGTCCCCTCTCGTCACGTTCCGAGCGCTCAAAAACTCGACTTGCCGGCAAGAAAAATTACCGTGTGGAAAAGGGGTTTAAGTAAACACAAGATGAAATAAAAACATGACAAAACATATAGTCAAATTCTCAAAGTCAGCAGACAAAGTGAGTATCATTGCTTAAAAAAATTAATAATATAATAAACAAATATTTATTTTGCACATTTTTTTCCCATTTTCATTCTCCACAACAAATCAAATAAAATTAAAATAAAATACACAAAGAACGGCTGTCAAACCGAATTACGATTGCTTTGTGAGAACAGGGTAATCCACATTCGTAATTCATAGGCCGAATTGCTTAATTCAGACTGCTGTGAGAACATGCTATTATGTGCTAGATAATCCACAAGATCGTTTTCATCACTCTACGAAGAAAACTCACTTGACGATGTCTCCTCCAAATCTTCATCAAAACAGTCTTATGGACTGGTACGAAACATTAGGTGTGTTTCCGTACTCACACTGTGCAACTTGTGGGACACTATTTCCTGTTTCCGTACTTTCTGTGCTTATAATGGGAGAAGAAGAACAAGCATAAAACCGCTCTCTCGAGCACACACAGTGCACAGAGAGTGCTAGAACTCAAGACTCCGAGTAAAGTAAGAACAAGTATTAAGAAGAACAAGCATCAACTTCACAAGCAAATTGACATAATTTTAATTGGCGCAATTTACGTTTGCCATGTCCGTAGTCAAAATCAGCTGTTTTGTACTTGAAACTTACTAGAAGCTGTTTCCGTACTTTTGCAACTATTCTCACATTTAATTTGTACTCTCTCAGTTTGAACTTACACAAATCTTACACAGTGTAGAGTACGGAAACACACCTATTATGACATGGACGCGAAATAATAGGTGTGTTTCCGTACTTACACTGTGTTCCTTGTGGGACACTATTTTCTGTTTCCGTACTTTCTGTGCTTAAAATGGGAGAAGAAGAACAAGCATAAAACCGCTCTCTCGAGTACACAAAGTGCACAGAGTGCTAAAACTCAAGACTCCGAGTAAAGTAAGAACAAGCATCAAGAAGAACAAGCATCAACTTCACAAACAAATTTACGATAATTTTAATTGGCGCAATTTACGTTTGACATGTCTGCAGTCAAAATCAGGTGTTTTGAGCTTGAAACTTACTAGAAGCTGTTTCCGTACTTTTGCAACTATTCTCACATGTCATTTTTACCAAGGTATATTTAACAAGGTAGTGTCGTCTCGGAGCAGTGGGTACCGCAGCTGTTAAACACATAGTATATCATCATTTGCAAATTTTGTTACTTGTTTTGCTTTTATTCGTAAAAACCTGGTTTTGACAGGTGCGGTACCCAGCACAAGAGAGAATTTTAACTACTAACACTACCTTGTCTTATTCTACCATGATTTTTACTCTCTAAGTTTGAACTTATACAAATCTTACACAGTGTATAGTACGGAAACACACCTATTTATATTATGGATCGCGTTTTTTTTTTTTTTTTTGTAGAAGAGAAACTTTCAATATCTAAATACCCACGGGTCAACGATCTGCATCGCGCTTCTTATTTACTGATGAATACTTTACGTTTTAAATAGTTGTTTATTAATTTTTAATGTTATTTAAAAAAATTTTTCGTCGAAATTATAAAAAAAAATTTTAGATGGCAAAGGCAAAGGCGAGAATAACTTCACATATAACTATCTCATTCTAAAACTTTTTTAATGTGTTAGTGTGAAGTCAAATTATTTAATTGGTGTGCGTTCTCCAGGTTACCGATTTTTTGATGGGCGATATCTATCATACGAAATTAATATAAAATCAACAGATTCCTTTCCATCCCGAATGCTGTTATTCGGCCCCTGTTATAACTTCGCAAGCTTCGATGTTCGCAAATTTGTCGAAAACTGGTGAGTTGAAATTATCTACAGGCGATAATTTCGATAAAACATCACTTTGCTTAAATTTTTTTAAACAATTTTGTTCGTTTTTCGCTTCAAAAGTGAAGTTATAACATGTCGCGACACATTTTTCTTTTACGCGCGAAAACAACATCTAATTTGCCCGTGTGGGCAAAGTGGAGCATGCCACTAAAAGTTTCAGTTCGAGATATCGATTAATCATGGTTTCCCCTCCGGCCCGGCTTTTCGATAGTGATCACATGCACCATTGGAGGAGAACAACAACTTCAACTGTCAACAAAAACAGCTGATTTCTAATTAGAAAATTGCTAAATTCATTGCTGAGGAAATAAAGGGTGGAATAAATTTATGTGTTGATTTATGTTTTGTGTTTTTAAATGCATTTTTCTTGATTTTCAAAATAAATGCCGAAAGCAGTAAAAATGTCAAATCGTGATATATTCTCCAAACATTTGCCAAATGTGAAACTGGCCACACGCTACGATGCAGACGGCAAAGAGATACAGGTAAGTGTTGAGTTCAACCAAATTAATTGCAAAAGTGCAAGAAAAATAAAGAAAGTCTTTGTTTTGCTATAGGTGGAGCGACGCGAAGATGTTGATGCAACGGCTCGAGAGCAGGAAACCTTCGATATGCTTGTGGCGGCCGGTTATTATCGTGCCAAGATAAAGGGTCTATCATCATTCGATAAAGTAGTTGGTGGAATGACATGGTGCATCGAGTGTTGCGAATATGATGTGGATGTGGATCTGTTATTTCATGAGAATCTTACAATTGGTCAGAAAATGTAAGTGGCTTAGGAAACGGCAGGGTTCAATTTAATATAAAACTCTTTGCAGAGCACTAGTAGAAAAAATCGTGTCCGTCTTGCCAAAAATGAAGTGTCCTTTTCTCATCGAACCACATCAAATACAGGGCCTAGAATTTCTTAGCATACATCCTGTTATACAGTGGCTGGTTAAGAAATCCGTGAGTTTTAAAAGAGAGGCTTTGAGAAAGTGTGCAATATATTAAAAATTATAATCTACAGGTTGAAAATCGCGCAGAACGTTCGCAGAAATTAAAGGACTTTGCCATAGGACAATTTCACAATCATTATCAATACAAAACGGATAAAGAAAATCTTCAAAAAATACGCAATGCCTCAGCGCACATAAAGCACATACAAGTAGCTATTCACAAATGAGATAAGAACTGAAGAACAGGGGATTAATTGTGATTTTGTTTTTTCTAGGAACTTTACAGTCCTTGTCGGTTATACAAGCGCAAAGATGCTGCCAGCGAGGATGAACGGACGCGTGTTTGTATGACGCTGCTAGAGTATGGTAATAAGGCAGTTGGAGCAAATACGTCAGCTGCTGCAAAAGGCCTTGAAGCTGAGCCCTCGAACGATGCTGTGGAATGTGAGGTGAACAACTAGTTTTTCGATTTCAGTTTGCTTCTTGTTTTAGTTTTTAAGTTTTGTGCAGTAGATATTCAAATCCGCTTCCCAGCTCTATTGCTGTCAAAATTATCTTTTTCTCAGATTTATTGTTTATTTTTTATTTTATTAACAGCCGTCTTATCTTGATTTCGATTTGATTTATTAGCTTGCTATTTTTTATTTTTGTGCTTAACAATTTCCCTTGCAGATCGATGTTGCCCAGCTGCTTAAAAATCTTTACATTGCTAAAGAGGTAATATTTTATTTTTTTGCGCTATGAATTTGTTTTAAGCTCATTGAATTTAACATAATTTCATTGACTTTTCAATATCTCAATCTATAGGATAATGCAACAACGGGCGGTCCAACAAAACTTCTCGATGCGGAAGCACGCAGTGCGCTGCACAAGCACTACACGGAATTCAAGCAAGAAATGGAAACTGATACCAAGGCGTTGACCGAGCAAAGTCAGTTAAAAACACTTGAAACGAAAGTTGCAACGTTACGAAAGAAACTAGATAGCAGCAAGAGAGAAAACGTAGAACTTGAAACGGAAGTGCATAAGCAACAGCAATTGTTGCAAAAGGATGAAGATACGGAGCGCGAGTTGATGCAACGAATTAATGAGTATAAAAATCTCGAATCTCAGGCTCAGCCAGAGTGAGTTAAAAAAAAAGTGACGATCAATGGTGGTATGATAAACAAATGTTAAACTTTTAGGTTGTTTAGTAAAGTTCAGACTCTGCTGCAGCAGCACGACGAACTTAAGCGGCAGGAGGCGGAATTTAAAGAACATTGCCGCCAGGATTTGGCAAAACTACAACAGGAAATAGAGTAAGTTGTTACATGTGTATATTATATTCATAAACAGGGTGTCCCGCAATTGAGTGCAACTATTTACGGAGGTGAAAGGTTATGTCGAGCTGAGAAAAAAATCGTATGAGAGGGGGGGGGGGGGGTCTATTTTCACGTTCTTAGGAGCTACAGGGTTAATTAACATTTGACGACTTTGATTCACGTTATTGTTTCTAGCAGGAAAACTAACCTACATAAAACCTATTTTAATAACTCATTGCAAAGGCAATAAAATCACCTTTCTAAGGGTATATCAACAAACCCAAACAACTTAACCGTTACCGAGCTGTGCGCGTGTGAAGATGGAATCAATCGGTTTTAACTACCAAATTTCAACTTTGAGAGTAAATTTCTCAGAATTTCGCGTAATAAATGAAATTTTTTCTTATAATCTATTTTGTAATTTATTCAATTTTCTTTTAAATGACACCAAAAACATAAACATATCTTTAAAAATAAAAAAGATGAGTGTACTAGAGTGTTTAGAGTGTACTAAAAGTTCTTCGCAAAATCTTCGGTCCTGTTCGAGTCGGCGATGACTATCGCATCCGAATGAACCACGAGCTGTATGAGCTCTACGAAGACATTGACGTAGTTCGGCGTATAACTGTGCAGCGACTACGCTGGCTGGGTCATGTCTATCGTATGGACGACGAAGCTCCAGCGAAAAAGGTGCTCGAGGCCGAGGGTCGCTGGTTAACGACGACGAGGGAGACCATGCCTCCGATGGATGGACCAGGCTGAGGAAGCCCTAACCGCACTTGGTGTATCCGATTGAAGAAGGCGCGCGCAAAGCAGAGGCGCCTGGCGAGAGCTGATGATGTCGGCCGAAACCCGGACACGGGTTGTTACGGCCACCTAAGTAAGTAAGTAAGTACTAAAGAAATTATACTTATTAGAAAATAATGACATAATTAGTTATGAAGTAGATAATATCGTTGTTTTTTAAAAAGTATAATTTTTTTAGTACAGCCAATTTTTTTATTGTCATTTAAAAGTAATTTAAACACCAATTTTTTTTTTGGTGTCATTTAAAAGAAAATTTAATAAATTACAAAATTGATTATTCAAAAAATTTCATTTATTACGCGAAATTCTGAGAAATGTGCACTCAAAGTTGAAATTTGATTCCATCTTCACACGCGCATAGCTCATGATCGTACCATTGGTTACGAGGTTGGATGCAAATAAGTAGCTTAAGGAATTATCACACTTGCGAAAGGATCTAAAATTTTCATGAAGATCTGAAAAAAATTGAAACATTTTGAATATTTACCTACTTCATTTATTAAACACAATTTAATTAGCGTAGAACCTAATTTGCTCCAACATATTATAATCAATTAAATGTATTCTCCTTAAAATGTGCTAAATATGACCAGCATAAAATATCATATCATCTTAACAATAATCATCAAAATCATCGAACCGAGGACGTTTCAAACTTGAGTAGCAGGATAGAAAGCCGCCATTTTGAAAGAAGAAAAATTTTGTTTTTTCAAAAGCAGTTCTGAGATTCAAATACAGTAAGTTATGTTTATAACGACATCGCTTATTGTGAACTATCGGTTATAACGAATAAAAATTCAAGTCTCGGCTGAAGTTCGTACAAAATAGTACAATTTCCACTGCTTATAACGACATCGACTATAGCGAACTAATTTTTACGAAAAAATGAAATGAATCATCGGTTATAACGAAAAAGCGTGATTTTCGGCTACAAGCAGCTGTCATTTTCCTGATAAATTTGTTTGAGTTTGAGAATAATTTGAGAAATTAATTCATTTTGAAGTCGAGAAAGCTTAATCAGATTATGTGTGAAATGATTGTAAAAGCAATTGCCCTTAGTAATAAATAATTCTAAGTCCAATCTATCTTAAACTCAACTTTCAGCTAATCATTGATTGAAACCTGAAGTCGAGTTTGAGAAAGATTCGACTTAGAATTTCTTTATTACTAACGACCAATGAGTTGCAAGAAAAAAGTTTTTCAGTATAGATGAAGTCTCAGTAGAGTAAAGGCACGAAGGTGGCCAGACAAGTAAAACATTCGACGTGATGTCTTCGGCATCCATACAGAAATTTGAGCATATGTTACAATTGAAAATGAATTTATGTATCAGGAAACCAAATAACAAAACATTACAAATTTTTTTCATATAAATTCAAATATGTGTAAACATTAACGCATTTTGTTGAGTTTTTAATAAAACTAAGAAAGAATGTTAATAAATTACCAAAATAACAATATTGCTTATACCGATCTATCGCTTATAACGAACAAAGCTACCGGTCCCTTGAAGTTCGTTATAAACATTACTTACTGTACATTGGATAATTGAAGCGTCAACGCGAATAACGTTGCAAGCGGCAAATTAATAAAGAAAGTGTTTTGGCATACTACCGTAAAAAATGCTTTCACGTATTTTGAGATTATATAGTTTCTCCATGGTGTAATAATAACAAGGTGTTAGTGAGTTTGACGCTTCTCTCTCAAAATGATAAATTTATGTTTCCCCGCTCTTGTCAAAAACAGCTGATGATGATTTGGAATGCAATTAAATTTTGTTAAAACCAGATTTTTAGTGAGATTTTGATTTAATAAAGTGTTATGGAAAACAATGAAAAATATATGAGACGCTGTGCGTTATAGAAAAAAAGGCATAATTATAAGACACAACACGGCACAATTAATTGCATTAAATATTTATTTTCACATAATTCACTATGCACAATAAACTATTATTACTATAACACATCATCTCACTCAAACAAATATACAATTTGACAACTATCAACAGTTCCGCTCTTTCGCTCACAAATTTTTGACAGAAGAAAAAAATTCATGGTGTTGTCAAAAACTCACTAGCACCTTATTATTACACCATGAGTTTCTCAAATTTTATTAGTTTTTGGGTATTAACATGCTTTCCAATGTCTGTAATGAGTGCATATGCTCGTCATCATGGCCAATGCAGAATTAAATAGCGTGTTGTAAAAGTGCAATAGAGTTAAAAACCTTAGATAAATTTTAAAAATTAGAAAGACATAAACAATAACAGGCTATGAAATAGTGAAAAAGCATATACTGGAAAAAGTTTAACCCAAGAAAATTGCTCCAGAAACGGTAATGTAGAAAAACGTTGTAAGCGCCATCAGCGAAGATGCTATGCTTATTGCAAATCATGTTATCATCCATTGCTCTTTGGATATAAAACATTTTTCTATTACAAAAGTATCTAAATCCTTTTTCTTTTCTTCTTAAAGGATATATTTTGTTTTTTTATATACAGGCAAATTTCTTTAAAATGCTTACACGAAAAAATTGGAAATCGAAATCAAATGGCTCTAAGCGCGTCATTAAAAACATTTTTTTTCAATTCCTGAAAACTTATAATTCTATCGCTTTCAACGTTATTCGCGTCGACGCTTCAACTGTTAATAAAAATGTCTACTTTTTTAAAAATGGTCGAGCAACAAGTGTTGGATCAGTTGATTTGGACCGATTCTAAAGATTTTTACTATCACGAGATCTCTTAGGAGTAGTCGGAAGATTCACTAAAAAATATTCATATTAACTGTGGGAATAAGTGTACTGCCAGGCATTTATCAAAGTTCGGCCGGAAGAGGGGCGCAAAAGGCATACAACTTCAAAAACTTACTCATTCGCGATTTGGTAAAAAAAACGAACAAAAATTTTGCAATGATTCAACATATCAAGAAAAAAACGACTTCGCACATTTAGGCAGGGCTTCAAAATCATATTTGGAGCTTCTGGACCGGATTCAACAACGTGCGATATTTTTGATTGGGGATGCAAATATTTCAACTTTTCTCAACTCTCTCGGGCATGTTCGCAATGTTGGTTGCCTAAGCTTTCTGTACAGGTACTACTATGGGAAGTTTTCAAGGGAGATACATGGCCAGACGCCACCAGCTCTTATGTTTCCTAGGACCACTCGGGCAGCTCTCCAAACCCATCCCTTTACCATTGCCTCTTTGCCCAATAGAACCTCGCATGACCGATATTATTCGTTCTTCAGTCGCTCAGTAAAATTGTGGTACAATCTCCAACCGAGCGTGTTTCCCGGCAGTTTCAATCTGTGGAAATTTAAATCAAATCTTCACCGACACTACTCCATCTTTGCACCCTCTAACTAATTATCACCGGTCTTCCCTAATCAACACAATGCTTTCGCATTTATAGGGGGCATCCCCTGAGTATTGGTTAAATCTAAAAAAAAAAGACAGACATATAGTAAAAGAAATATTTGACTGAAATCAATGGACGAAAAAGCATAGTAAAAATGGACTCTACAAACTTCCTAGGTCCACAATTCTACAAAAAACTTAAAGGCCAAAATGTGAAAAATTTGGAAAGTTATGATCTGGCAAGGTATTTGCATTTGCGAAAATTTTTATAAAAGACACAAAAAATGATGCAATTTACCAAAAAAATTCTTGAAAAAAAACTACTTCCATTTTTCAGGCACCATAGAGGTTTAACAATATTTTTGCCTGACCTGGCAACTAAAGAGCTTTGAATCAAAGTGGAGTCAAATATTTGTACAGAGGAGAATCCTCCACCAAATTTCACAGAGCTTCGCAACATTGAACGCTTTGAGCTGAATCCAAGAAAAATCTTATGAGGTGGGCAGAACATTCCTTATGTTGGGGCTTTATTTCATCAAGTTGTGGTTTCATAAGGCGTTATTTCATAACGAAATAAAGAACCATCTTTGGGGTCTTATTTCGTTTTTATTTTGGGGCCTTATTTCACAGAGCCTTTTATTTTTGCTTTTTATGGAGTATATTTTCCTTAATTGACTTTTATCTTGCACATTTTTATCTTTCCTAGTTATGATGATTTGATGAAAATAACTGAGCCTCCATAGAATCCATCGTCTGAGTCTAATTGGTAAAATTGGTTTCTAAGCGCGTTGAGTTTTTGTCAGTAGTTCTTTGCGTGTGTCTAGGGCGAACGTTTAATTCTAGTTCTTATTCGTATTGCCACTCCTCTATGAGCTTTATTATCAGAATATTGTAGAATGTGTAACCTGCTATATATAAAACTTGAATACTCATTAAAATGTTTAATCAGTGAATTTGTCTTTATTATTGCAGCGAACTGGAGTCTTTGAATGCACAAGATCCAGCTGAGCGCGATGCAGTCATAGCCAAGGAAAAAGCGCGTGTGCAAGAGATAAAATTGCAGCTGGCCAAAAAAAATCGTGGAATTGTGGCGATACAGCGTCAGCTTGATAGCATACCAGATCGTACTGAGTTGGCGCAATATCAGCGTCGCTTCCATGAGCTCTACAATGAAAGTCAGTGTACAAAAACAAATCGGGTCTATATAAAGTATTAGCTTAATTTCGATTTTTCTTTTCCTTCTTAGTGAGTGCCAAGCACTTGGAGACCAAACAATACTACACGCTCTACAATACGTTTAACGACAAGAAACGCTATCTGGAAAAGGAACTCTCACTGCTGAATTCCATCTGTGAAGCCTACAATATTGGCATGCAAAGTGCACATGGACGCGAAGACTTTCTTGAAAAGTTCGAGGCAATTGTTGAGGGAGTGCAACAGACCCGCGAAAAGGTGCAACGCAAATACAACGATGAACAGACAAAACGTGATGCACTTAATAAGGAGCTGCAGGTTCTACTCGAGCTGCAACGTCAGTATGCAGCTGCAGTTAAGCAGCTGACGAAAGAGTGCCAACGCTGTGAGCAACTGCAGCAGCATTTAAAATCCATACAACACTAGCAGCTGAGCATCACTCAATTCAGCAGAAACAATTAACTCACTTAGACATACGTTAAACAAATTACAAACATTTTTTTTTGTGTTCTTCTTTTAATTAGTTTTATTTTTTTTTTCTCTAAGAAGCATAAGAAAAAAAAAAACTGTACTCATTATTATGGTTAAAAAAAAAGAAATCGATAAATGAAAAAACAATTCCAATTTTTGCAATTATTAGTGCTAGCCATAAATTTAAAATAAAACTTAAACTTAACTAACTTAAAGTCAATGCAAGCAATTTTATGCAAGCCTGTCTATCAGCATCAGCGCCTCGCTAAATAAAGTCAACTCAAAATTAAAAACAAGCTACTGTTTTCTTGTGTAGTTAGTTAGCTGTTATGAAAGATTCTTTGCAGGTCAGTCCCCATTTTTTCAATGACACGAACATACTTTTACTTAAGTAAGGAAAATTACTGAACGCCTTGTGTTTTTTTTGGCAGTTCTTTATTGTTTATTAAAGTATAGGAAAATAGTATAGTTTTGGTGAATAAAAGTCTAAATGTGAAGTGTCAATACACCGTCAAATATTATAATGAAAAACCAAAAAATTTTATAAATTATACTATATATATTGGAGCTTATACTTATAATATCAACAAATTTAATTTTTGGTACTGTTCTTTTCACATTTTTCGCTCATTAAAGTGCTAAAATAAATATTGAAAGAAAAAAAAACCAAGTCAATCCATAAAGTATTTCTTGAAATATCGCAGTCTCGCGGGTGCGGACAAAAGTCGAAAAATGTTTTTTGTTGAAAATTTGAAAAAACGTCGGCCGTGGCGAAGTGGGTAGAGTACGTGGCCCATACGCCGGTTCAATTCCCATCTGACACAGAAAGTTTTTTCAATTGAATTAATTTTTCTGTTCGGTCGTCACCTCTCTGCAGACAATGGCAAACCTCAAAGAGTAAAAACTGGCATGAAAAACTTCTTGAGAACATAAGCTGTTCGGAGTCGGCTTTAAGCTTGTAGGCCCAGCTCTTAAGCATTAACATTTCACAATACACATAACACAATTGATCATAAGAAGCTCGGTCAAAGTCCTTTCAAGGGCTGAAATGGCCATTTCGTTTTTTTTTAAGCTTACAGAATCACAGACAGGAATTTTATTATTTTGGATTTCAAAGGATCTTACGATATCTTTTCAGTTGCAAACATGCCAAGTCTTCTAATGTAAGTCATATCGTAAATTTCAGTATCATGAATATGCTTACTTACTTACTTAGGTGGCCGTAACACCCGTGTCCGGATTTCGGCCGACCTCATCAGCTCTCGTCAGGCGCCTCTGCTTTGCGCGCGTCTTCTCCAATCGGATACACCAAGTGCGGTTAGGACTTCCTCAGCCTGGTCCATCCGATTGGATTGACCAACGACCCTCGCCTCGAGCACCTTTTTCCAAAAATTTTCCCAAAAATTTGTATGGGAAAAATACAATAATTTCCAAAAGTGTAAAACGCATTTGGGGAAAAAACCTATTTTTAATATTTTTTTAATTTCAATATCATTTTGATGGAAGCTTTCTAAACATTTTCCCGAAAAGTCTGGCTGCGGCAGCTAAAAATTTAAGAAGTTATAGGCAATTTTCTGGAGCCTGGTTTTGCCAAAAATCTTTTTTTAAAAAAAAAATATTTTTTCAATATTTTTATAATTTTAATATGATTTCAATGGAAGCTTTCTTAACATTTTCCTGAAAAGATTGGTTCCAGCAGCTAAAAAATTTAGAAGTTATAGACAATTTTCTGGAGCATGTTTTGGCAATCTATATATGTGAAAATCAATTGCTGTGCGTTAGTCCCGCTAAAACTCAAAAATGGCTCTACCGATTTGGATGGGATTTTTTATTTTGTTGGTAATTGCTCAGGGATGGTTTAAAAGAAGAGAAAAATTTAAAAATTTTGTTGGAAAGTTTGGAAAATCGCGAAATTCAAAATGAGCGTTTTTGTATGGAAATTTTGTATTTTGAATGGAAAGTGTCACTTATCTCCGGAAGTTCTTTACCGATTTCTTTCAAATTTGGCATAGAGGTAAACGTTCACTCAGGTCAGGCTTGAAGATATATTTTATTTTCCGTGCCCATCCAGACCGCCTACTAAAGGCATTGCAACTGTTTCACTGTGTGTTGAAAAACGTATTTTAGTTCATAACTCAGAATTAAAACTCGAAAACGACTGGACCGATTGAGCTCAAATTTTGGCAGCAAATATGTTTAATGTACGAGATTGCTAAGGAATAATGTAAGGCAGGCAGGAATAATGAAAGGCAGTTAGATAATAGGGCGTGACACCTCCCATACAAACCAAACACTTCACACGTGATATCTTGAACAATATCTGGCTTATTTCTATAAAATTTTGTATATAGCGGTTTTAGAATACGGTAAGTGTTTAAGAGCTATGTATTTTGCTACATCTCGAACACCAGATGGCGCTGTAGTACAAACTGTGTTGAAATACGCTAAAACCTCCTAAACCGCTCATCCGATTAGCATAGAAATTTGTATATAGTGGTTTTAGGGTACGGCGAGTATAATGGCGCTATTTCTTTTACTTTACCTTGAACTTCAGTGGGCGCTAAGTACAATTATTTTCAAAATACGCAAAAAACTCCTTAAGCGTATGAATGTAAGGATTTTTGAGGAGGCCGAGTCATTTAGACATGTTAAAATTTATTTCAATGCGTTTGGCAACGCGCGCACTCAAAGAGCTGCCAATCAAAGAACAAACGAACCTGGCAAACGCGTTTATAGTGAACTTTTGTGCCAAAGATTATTGGCGAAGCTTTTTACGCCTCGTTCTGTGATTTGCTTGGAGTGAAATCTGAAAAATTTTCGACAGATTTTTTCTTAGAATTTTATGGTTTCTTCATTGCTTGCGTTTGTTACGCCATGAAAATTTAATACTTTAATATTAAATTTTAAAAATATTTCGTGCCCCCGTGGGGATTCGAACTCGGACCTAATTGATCACAAGTTCCATACTCCATCCACCAAGCTGTGTTAGAAATAGTTGTTGATTCAATGTTAAGTATAACAGAAGCTATGCTGCAGTAGATCATTAAAATCAATAGATAGAGGATGGCTTATACCAATAAGATGTCACCAGCATCGGTGTGTTTAGTGTTTTGTTTTTACTTGATGTGAAAGGGCAAAGGAAAACACCGATGCTGGTGACATCTTGTAGCAAGTAGAAGCAAATTTGTTGTAAAAACGAAAAGAAAATTCCCATAAGTACATTGAGTTTTTGCAAGCGAACAGGCAGCGGAATTTTTTTTCGCTAGGTAGTACGCTGTTGAAGGAAAAAATTTGTTCAGTGCAGCCAAGCTCACAACCATGTGAGTAGAGTAAAAATGGAGAGTTGGTGGCATTATATGCCCGTATATGTAATTGGCGTGGAAATTTGACATTCAACAACAAAAAAATAAATATCAAATCTATGTAACTGCAAAAAAGCTTCGCTTCTCTCGTATGCCCAACGACGCATCTATATTCTTTTTGTTTCATCGAACTTCGAAATTGTGAAGTATTATTCCACAAATTAGAAATATGTAAATGATCAATGTATATCTTAACTAGCTGAATTCCCGGCTTTACTCGGGAGTTGATATAAATAATTTTCGATTTCATTCGTCGATTTAAAAAAACTTTCCACAAACTTTAGAAGGAATTTTGTGTGCATCTTTCAAACCGGTAACTTTGGCGAAATGAGCAAAATGTAGCTTCAACATCTGAAAATTATAAAAAAAGTTAGGAAAATCGTGATTTTC
The DNA here is from genome assembly GCA_914767935.1 of Coremacera marginata. NCBI lineage: Eukaryota > Metazoa > Arthropoda > Insecta > Diptera > Sciomyzidae > Coremacera > Coremacera marginata. The sequence continues at coordinate 130,234,569 of OU612044.1, forward strand.
AAGTTTTATATTGTATTCGATAGATTGCACATTTAAAAAAAAAAAATCAGCAAAAACGATTTTGCCAATTCGCGAGGAAACTGAAAAAAATTAAATAAGCATTGAAAATAGAAATTGCAATGTCAAAACAACTCCAACTTATGACGCAACTAACTTGCGCATATTTTGATGCACACTAAAATATCATAGAATTCGGCATTAGCTGCCCTGATATGCGAAAAAAGAAGTTTGGGTATAAGTTTACATAAAGAAAAAATTAAGATATTTATCACCCATTGCGCTTTGCTGCTTCTTACCATCTTTTGTAGTACAGCGCCCTCTGGTGTTCAAGATATAACAAAATACAAAGCGCCAAAAGACTCACCGCACCCGAAAACCACCTATAAAAATCATACTAATCGGATAATTTGTTTTGAGTTTTTTTGCGGTATTTGTACAACAGCGCCCTCCAGTTTTCGAGATAGAATAAAAAAATAACGCCAAGGCCCTTTATATACTCGATAATCAAATCCTATATATCCGATATGCAAATTTTTATCTAAATCGGATGAGCGGTTTTTGAGTGTTTCACGATTTCTTAATGATTTGTACTACAGCACCATCTTGTGTTTAAGATAGCACAGAAAAAAAAGTCCAAGATACCCACCGTATCCGAAAACTCCTATGTAAATATTTTCACGCAAATCGGATGTACACCTAGGAGTTTTTAATATTTTTAAAACATTTGTACTGCAGTGCCCTCTGGTGTTCAATATAGAACAAAATAGATAAGTCATAAAAACTACCGTACCCAAAAACTCCTAAAAACAGATTTTCATGATAATCGGATGAATGGTAATGGAGATAAGCTATAATAACAAAATTTGTGGAACCTGATCGCAGCGCTACCTACCGCGTCCAATTGCGAATCTGAACCATCCAGGGATCTACTTAAACACACACAAAAAATATCATCAAAATTGGTGCAGCCGTTTAGGAACAGTTTAATAACATACACACGTACAAATTGTACAACAGCGCCCTCTATTTTTCGAGACAAAGCAAAAGAGATAACGCCAAAACAGTTGCCGTACACGAAAATCCTTTAATAAAAATTTTTCATCCAAATCGGAAGAGCAGCTTTCTACTTTTTCACGATTTCTTAAGAGATTTGTACTACAGCGCCCTCTGGTGTTCGAAATAGTACAACAAAGATAAGTCCAAAACAGTCACCATATTAGAAAACTGCTATATACCAATTTTTTGAAAATCGGATAAACAGCTTAGAAGTTTTTTAATATAGTTGTACACAGCGCCCTCTGGTGTTCAAGATAGAGCAGAGTAGATAAGTCACAAAAACTCAACGTATCAAAAAACATCTATATACAAATTTTAATGCAAGTCGGATGAACGGTTTCGGAGATAAACTATAAAAACAAAATACCTTAAACACGATAGCAGCGCCACCTACCGGGTCTAATTGTGAATCTGAACCATCCAGGGATCCACTCAAACACACACAAGAAATTTCATCAAAATCAGTGCAGCCGTTAAGGAACAGTTTAATAATATACACACGTAGAAATTGGGCAACAGCGCCCTTTAGTTTCGAGAAAGAGCAAAAAAGATAGCACCAGAATCCTTGCCGTACTCGAAAATCGCTATTTACAAATTTTCATCCAAATCGGATGAGCAGTTTTGGGGTTTTTCAGGATTCCTAAGATTTGTACTAAAGCGCCCTCTGGATTTCAAGATAGCACAAAAAAAAAAATAAGTCCAAAACACTCATCGTATCAGAATATCGTATCGTATCAGTCAATTCGGATGCACGGCTTAGAAGTTTTTCAAAATATTTGTACTACAGCGCCCTCTGGTGTTCGAGAGAGAATAGAGTAGATAAGTCAAAAAACTCAGCGTGTCCGAGAACCTCTACATACAAAATTTCATGCAAATCGGATGAGCGGTTTTGGACTTTTTCGACTTTTTTAAAATATTTGTACTACAGCGCCCTCTTGTGTTTAAGATAAAACCTATTTTATAAATCATAAAAACTCACCGTTTCCGAAAACCTCTATATACCAACTTTCATGCAAATCGTATGACCGACTTAGAAGTTTTTTGACGTTTTTTAAAATATTAGTACTACAGCGCCCTCTGGTGTTCAAGATAAGTCAGAGTAAGAGATAAGTAAGAGTAGATAAGTCATGAAAACTCACCGTATCCGAAAATCTCTATATACCAATTTTCATGTAAATCGGATATATGGCTTAGGAGGTTTTCGACGCTTTTAAAAAATTTGTACTACAGCGCCATCTGGTGTTCAAGATAGCACAAAAAAGATAAGTCCAGAACACTCACCGTATCATAAAACTCTTATATTTCAATTTTCATGCAAATCGGATGCACGGCTTAGGAGTTTGTCGAGGTTTTTCAAAATATTTGTACTACAGCGCCCTCTGGTGTTCGAGATGAAAGAAAGTAGATAAGTCAAAAAAACTCAGCGTATCCGAGAACCTCTACATACAGATTTTCATGCAAATCGGATGAACGGTTTCGGAGATAAGCTGAAAAAACGAATGCCTGGAATTCGATCGCAGCGCCCCCTACCGGGTCCAACCTTTTTTACTGGATAAAAAGCAGCCTATGTTATGACAGAGTATATAAGGAACCTAGATCCCAAGTTTTATTTAAATCCATCCAGTGGTTTTCGCGTGATGCTTTAACAGACAGACAGACAAAAATTTTAAAAATGCGATTTTCGGGCTCAGCGTCATTCAAAACGTCCATCGCAAAAAGAATTTCAAAAAAATATTCAATGTACAGTTTTTTTTTTTTACAATTTTATATATATATAGATAGATATATATACAAACACGGTTATAATAAAAAATTATCGTTTAACAACAAAATAAAATATGAATAAACAGCAGTTCAGCGCATCGTTTAATTTTATTACTTACACTTTGCCGACTGCTTACCACGAAAATGTTTAAACAAAAACACGAGCTTTTACAAAAACGCATGCACAAAAACGAAAAAACACCCTCCAGTATGTTGATGTGAGCGTTCGCTATTGTAAAAATTATTGTTTTTGGCTGTTGAAATAGAAATTGAGATGGAGTACAAGTTCAAAACAGAAACTTAATTACTACCAAGGTTGATTTATAAGGTTGTCGCAAGGGAGAGAACAAGTACCCATAATTGTCAAATCGAAGTTGACAGCTCATAGAAAACCTGCAAGTGCTCTCTTTTATCATCCGTTTTTCTTTTGTAGTCATTCGCAAAATTGGCTGGTTTTGACAATTATGGGTACTGAGAAGAGAGTGCGATCAGCCCTGCGACAACCTTATAAATCAACCTTGATTACTACTAATAACGCAATTAAACCTACTTTTTTCTTTTCCTTCTCCACACTCTTCCCATTTCAAAACTTTCACCAATAAGATCAATAAGCTACTTTAATCTGCATGCAATAAGCGTGCACCATGGACAACAATAAGCTCAATAAGCTACTTAAAGTGGCAAGCAATAAGCGTCCAATATGGAAACAATAAGCTCAAATAAGCTGCTTTAATCCAAAGCGCCAATAATATTCGGAATAAGCGTTCACTATAAACGCGCCCTTAGTCCTTAAATAAAAAAATTTATTGCTGACAAAAAAAAAATTATGGTTGAGATTTGATCCATTGATCGTTGTGCATGTTAGTTGTATCACGTTCCATACATTTTACACACCCTGAATGCTACACACCCCCTGAATGCTACACACCCCCTGGGTATTCCATCTAGTTCAAAATAAATTCATAGTGGAAAAAGTGTTTTTATTTCCAATCCATCAAACTGAATGTCATGTATTTTTTCGCGTATGAAACTATTTCTTGCTAAAAAATAACTACGCATACCAAATTTTATGGATCTGGGTTAATTTTTTGGGGAAATATACTATATTACCGCTTTTGGTTATATGGGCGCTGGCCTTTTCATTCATCCCTAATGAAATCCCCATAATTTGGAAATTCTTGTAAACATTATTTTCATGAAATTTCATGATCCTGCAACAACTACATACTTCTATTTTTGCCCTCGGCTTATATGGAGCCACAACCCTGTGTATCGTGGAGTCCAGTTTAGAAAACATGATTTTTCAGAAAAAGCGTTTTAAATTTCGTCAACGATTTTTTGAGTTATTACTCGTAGCTTTCCGTTATTTCAACGCCACAGCTCATCTAGCGACATCTGGTGGTGCTTGAGGTAACTGCTCTTACCACAATATGGTAGGAAATATAGACGTGCATTTCAAAAAGAATGATGTGACACACTCATTACCGCGCAAATCCATTTTTTTTTAAATTTTCCTGAAAAAGATGGGTTAATTTCTTATGCGATAATTTTTTTATGCAATCGTCATCGGCCGAACCGCTTTGGGAACATATGCTACATATCATAAACTATCGAAAAATGAAAAAGAAGCAAAGGATTGAGTTTTTTGGTTGACTTTCATGAAAACCTCCCTAAATTCATTTAATGTGAATGTGCCAGAAATGGCAGATTATAATAATTATTCAGTAAGAAATTAGAACTCGACAGCAGTGGCAAGGATTATTCTAGCATTCTGAATTGAAGCACAATTTTTAACAGAATTTATCCTGCGCTTAGCTTTAATTTTTGTTTAATTTTAAATGATTAAAGGTTTTCAAGAAGCGTTGGTATATTTTACTGCGTAGAAAAGCTAGCGGTTGCTCATATTATTTCTTGATCGATTTAAAGTTCCCACAGGAATAAAAAAATAATTATCTTAATTGCATTCGTAATTGCTAAATAAAAAACACGCTTTCATCCTTCCTATTTCTATAGAGAGTCGCTCAAGCGCTTGTCTATCTGCATCATTCAGCCGTAACGATTCCCCAAAGACTTGTTTAGCGTCTTACGACAGCGATAGCCATTGCCTCGCTTATGAAAATGGTGATGGTGATGTTGATGACGATGGAAGCCTTTAATCGTTTTAATTAATTAATAGCAAATGTAGTTGTAATTAGTAGAAATAACAATCGACAAATTTCTTAAAGCAACATAGATACACTAACACACAAGCACTCATACAAAACAACACAACCAAATGTATTCCTTTAACTTTTATTATGCTTACATAAGTAAGCTTACATATAACTAGTAACACCGTGTGGCGTTGAGACGCCAAAATATAAAAAATTTAATGAAAGGTAATTTTTTTATTTACATTAAAGAAGTTTTTACTTTTGAACTAAGAATTTCATAGGAACTTTCTTTGTTTCTGTTGAATTGCTAAGTTACCCAGTTATTACTTATCATAACATAATGATAAAAATCTATGACATACTTTTAGGCATCACAAAGAAATTTGATTGTTTTCATAGAAAGCTGTTTCAGCTTTTTTTAAAAATACACAATATTTAAGAAAAAATATTGCACATCCACAGAGAAGGACCTATCAATCCCCTGTAGGAAAATCAACTAATTTAAAAGTAGTTGATAAAGTAGTTTTTTGTCAACCACAACTAGTTGAAATTCTGACTTTTTTCCATAGAACGAACTTATTTTGTATGGTGATGTCCGCTAAATAAGTCAATTGACTTTCGTCTGCATATATTTTCAACTACTTGTTAAATTAGTTACATTTGAATTATTTTTTTAATTGCTTTTAAATAACCAATTGAAAACTATTACTGATGGCCAAAAGTTAATAATATTTGATGAAATAACATGGTTAAATATATATAAACTTGTAATCTAATAAAAATTTGCAATTAAAACATGTCAAAATCAGAGTAGTTGCCGCCTTAATATAATTAAAAGTAGTTCATATACTGGTTTATTTTAAATTAGTTTTTTAATTAGTTGTTTTTAAAAACAAGTTAGTTTGTTCATATAGGGTTGCTACCCTATTTATGAAAATCGCGTCTATAGTATAGGTTTGATAGTCAACACAAAAAATGCGCTTGCGTAATAATAATATAGAAGATTTTCATCTGTAAATACAAAAACCAAATGTAAGTTTACATTTGCAAGTATTTTGAAGCGAAGCTTTTTACGCCTCGTTCTGCGATTTGCTTGAGTGAAATGACTCAAAAACGACACTTATTTTTCGACGGAGACAGTTTTACCCGTCAATGGGATAGACCATATCTATCCAGGTTGACTTGGACCCTTAAACTGGCACGGCGGTCACTGAGGTCAGTGGTGAAAATGGTTGTTAAATTGGGAGTTCTCATACTGAGCATGGCAGTCCCTGAGAACAAGTCCTCTACTCTATCTGTGTATTTGAGATCTTCGGAACAGCCGGACAGCCGAAATAAGAGTGGCGAAATAATAACAGGTCCTCCTCTCTAGGTACCAGTCAGGTGTAATTGCTCAAAGCTGATCCGGCAGTTTGTGAGCGATTAGAATGGCCTTTTCAGTGCTAATCGACCACGGTCACAAGTAAAAATGCACTCCTTCATAATTGCATGAGTGGATTTTTGGTCTCCTTTGCGAGGATGTTGTGAACCAGATAACTGTCGTGGGCTGGCCCTTCGGGGAGGCTCGCAATGGAGGGTCGGTACGACCGGGCTGGCATATCTGTCTTAATATGCAAGAGATTGGGTAGGTCTCGTCTTCACCAGTAGATGGAGTGAAGGTACGTCGCTATGGGAATCTAAACTGGTATTGCTATTACGGGCAGTATATAGTTATTGCATAATGCTCCTAATCAGCAGGGCACTGGGTGATGCTTTGTGATGCTTCACTGGTATGCTTTACCAGCATATGCTTTAAAGCCTAGGTCTGGAGACCCGAGTAATTAAGCATTCATGACAGGAGTACTCGCTAAACCGGATTCTGCGTTCCTTGCGTCTATTATAACAAGAAAATGTAATTTCAATATATTAAAAATATTTCTTCGATCCTCCGCGGGGAATTGAACTCACATCGTTGTGAGTACGAGTTCACTACACTATCCACTTATCCAAAAGCCTCTGTTAAGCAGAGTTGTTGATTCAACATCAAGTATGTATTACTAAAGCTATGTTGCAGTAGATCACAATAATCTATTAATAGATAGAGAATTGTGTATATGCTATAAATACATTCGACGAAAATGTCGAATTCTACTTGCTACAAGGTGTCTCAGCACCGGCAAAACCTAACATTTGGCCACAAGTGCGTTCAAATAACAATGAATGTAGCACGTAAAATAAATAAAATAATAATGCAGCATAATAAAAATTACTGGTGTGAATATTAACGTTTGCTTTTTTATTTACCTTATTTAAATAATTATGTAATAATAATTTTTTAATTTAAAAGCAATTTTATAAAAAAAAAAAAAATCCATTTAATTATTAAATCTATGAAACTGCAAAAAACCTTCGCTTCTCTCGTGTGTCCAACGACGCACCTGTGTTTTTTTCTTTTTTTTAAATGTGGAATGGATTAATTTTAGAGTTTCGTTCTCAAAAAATTTAACTTGAAAGCTTTTAAAGGCTTATAATTTCTTACTTAAATTCAAAACGTACATTTCTTTAGTATCTATTTAAGAAAATGTGGTTTGTATTTTATGAGTTTATCCAGTGACAGACTGGGTCCTAAAATTTCATCTGGATAATTACAACATGTCAGTTCAGTTTATCTCGTCTCTTAGTCAGTGTCGGTAGTGTCTGTCTCTGTGCTAGTGAACGTTTTGTTTTAATGTTTTTTGAATGATTTTAACATTGTTGCTAATTTGTAGGTTTGTCTTTTATATTTCTATTATAGCTTTGTTTATTTAATTTTTTTATTTTAAATGTTTAAACATTTAGTTTAATGTGTAAAAGTTTTGTTTAGTATAATAAAAAAAAAATTATTGTTGTAGTTCTTTATTTCCATGCTTGCCTGATTGCTGTGCATTTTTTTTTTTATTTTATTCTTCTTTGTGCGGTGTTTTGTTTGTTTCTTGGGTAGTGATCGTTGTTATTGTTTTTTAACTGTGCTCTCACTGCGTTAAGAATTTATAGATTTAAATCCTGAGAGCACATTTAAGTTATTAAATAACTTGCTCTAATTAAGAATTACAACATATGGACTATTTTTCTGAGCTCTGTAATAGTCAAAATATTTTCAGCCCTATGTTCAGTTGTTCTGGCCCATGCGAGCAGATGTTCCATGCATCCTGTGCCGCTATTTCTAAGTCGTGCCTTGACGATTTAATGTCTGTAAGATCTGGTCTCCGCTGTTATTGTGCTTCATACAGAGCTCTTTCCCAGATGAAAAATTAAGCTTTTTGGTTAAATTGTTACCCTTTTTTTGCGAGGTTAGCGCTGCACCTAACCTGTACGCTGTACTAGCGTTTCTGACAAAATTTATTTAATGGAAAATGTTTCGCTTCCATTATCCGAGACTACTTCTACCGGCACTCAAACAATTTCATCTCAGTATGACCAGGTAAATTTTAAATTAAGGAGGAAAAATAAGAATAAGACAAATAAACGTCGCAAGGCGTCTTCAAGCTCTTCTCAGGCTAAGCAGCCCTCTGCTATGCCAACCGAAGAAAATAATTCTGTTATTTCTACACCACCCTCTACTATTCCTTAATTGCCAAATACTCGCACACCGATTCCGATTTCAACTGAGCCCACAAATCGATTCAATTTAAGGGCAGTGTCTAGAAGAAAAAATATTTATATATATCTTCAGCCCGAAACAACAATTGAAAATGTATTGACGTTTGTCAAACAAAATAATCTATTAAGTCGAAATGCATTCTGTTCATGCAAACAATTCATGCAATCCTTTATTCTCTCAGTTGCTGATGATGAGTTTGCAACTATCATTAACTCTAATTTGTTTGTGGGCCGAAAATGTTCTCGTTGCTGAGTTCAAGCCTAAGAATAGGTCTCGAAAGACAATTCAACCCGCCTTTCAGGCCAAAAAACTAAATGGGCTATCCCTTTACTATCAAAATGTATGGAGAATACGTTCAAAGACGCGAGACATATTTTTGTCAACTCAGAACTTCTCTGAGGATATTATCGCGTTCAAAAACTTTCAATCCTTAGCGTTATTTCTTGTTCGCAGAAATTTTAAAAAGCTATTTTGTGAGTTGTGTAAGTCTAAACAAATAAATTAATTCAATAACAATCCATAAGTAAGGAGTAAGGAGTTTGGAGTAAAGAGAAAGAACTCATGTAAAAATTACATTCTTCTTAGTGATTCATTATTAAATTTGATTTTGTTATGTTTAATAAAATTGCTTGAAATAATAATATATTTTATCAAAACAGCAAAACATTTTTGTATGATTCGTAAAAAAATGTATTTTCAAGAGAAAATCATTTTTCTATTCAACAAACCATGTTTTCATGTTGAAATATTCTTTATTCATATTGACAAATTCTTTTATTAAATGTACAATGCAAACGCGACATTCTTGATAAATGTTTTTCTTAAATCAAAATATCCGTTTATCAAATAAGCAAAATAAAATTTTGTTAACATGATTGGAACATCTCACCTTCAATCAAATTGACAAACACTTTTGTTGACTCTATACTGACAAAAAAATAAATCAACTTAACCTACCAATTTGTCAATGTGAACAAATACTTCTTTGAGTGTTAGCTCTTCTCTTAAATATGGAATTAATTGCAAGACTAAGCGTGAGTTTAGTTTAGAGTTTAGAGCGTAAGTTTATGCATTTTTTTCAAGTTTATTAATAAAATTGATTGCATAAAACTAATGAATTTTCGTTACGCTATGTACAGTGATCGACAAAAGTCTACATACATACAGTTTTTTTTTTTGTTAAAAAGTTTTTATTTCTTCTTTTTTAGAGAATTTGATAAATTTTTTGTAATACTAGCTGGTATAACCGGCGCCGCATGGGGTATGTAGCATTCAGGGTGTGTAAAACGTGTAGAACGCAACGTGTAGAAACTATACGAATTATCTTATCTTGCTTTTCCCTTGTAAAATATTATAAAAAATTGTTACATTTTTAGAAAAAACTTGACGAAAATTTTAAAATATTTTTACATGCGATGGAGATATTTGCCACCTTCAAAGACGCTTGCAAATATAATTCGAAAATCTAAATATACAATTAAAAATTCACATTTATTCACTTAAATTGTAATACTGAAAAATTTGTTTACTGGGCTTAAAGACGCAACTCAAATATAGACAGAAGTTAAGCACCCGCTTATAAGAGCACATCAGCTAACAGCAGTCAAGTGTCACAAACCTTGCACAATTATATATGTTCCAATCTTAATTAAAAGCGTTCAACCACATCTAAGGCAGCAAGCAGTCTGCCAACCATGCCAGTAGTGCTGTTACCAATATTAATACCAATACAAATACTAAGACCAACACCAAAAACGCGCAGCACCATCTTTTCCCACCACACCAATTTCGGCTAAAGTGCTCGTTTGCTATACGTTCTGATTTCTTCAGTTCTTGTTCCCTTCATTGCAAACTTTCAATCTTTGGTTGAATCCGGCAATCATTTAATTTATTAAGCATTTCATCGAGAACAGTTTTTGAGTGGTTTTTGTTGTCTTAATTGTTATTTTGTTGACTCTCAAATGATAGTGAATACCTTTAACTGATTTAAGATTCTTTAAAGAAAATTTATATCCTTCGATTTGAATTTTAATTGTTTATGAGCACATTGACTTCCATCAGGATCAGACGATAGGTTGTGCTTGTGAACTTGTAGATTCTTAAGTGGTAGCTGGTACACATATTGTCAATCTGGATTTATATTTTCCAAAAATTATAAATTTTAAAATCTTAATAGTTTTAAGGGTTGATTTAGGTATTGAGGTGAAGATATTACAATTGGCAGAAATCATATAGAGAAAAAAAAAACGTTTTAAGGTCATTAATTTGTTAAGAAAAAATTACAAAAGTTTTTGTGCCAGCTAAACAAAATTTTTGTAAAAAAAAGACACAGTTTCGATAGTATCGTAAGTGTTGACTTAGAATTTTTTGTTTGATATATTTGTTGATGAATTTGTTGTTCTTGTCCATTTTAATGTTGGTTAAAAATAATTCAATCTTTTGTTTAATAAATTTAAATAAATATTTTAGAATAATATGAATTTATTATTTTTCCTGCAGTAAAAAACTCATATATATATATTTTAAATTGAATTGAAATCTGAACAAACAAAATATATTTTTAGTATGTATATAAAAAAATTTAATATGTCATATATGTACGTACATGAAGCAACTAACAAGGTGGTAGTGACAACAGGCTATATTCACACAAACCACGAACATAGGTTGTCATTTGTCTGTCTATTGCACTTTTTATTTTTTTTTCTACTTTTTTCGTTTTCTTTTTTGTACCATTTTGACTAGACATCTGCACGAATATATCCGAACGCCTCTTCAAGACATTTGCTTGAAACACGTATACATACACTCTATCATTGTCAACAACCAACTAAGAGTGAGTATACTACAGAAGTAAAACATTCAAGCACTGTACTCAAAACCGAAATGTTTTCAATATGAAATTTCCTCGCGTACTTGTGCTCGTATACCGAGTACATGCATATAAGTTAGATTAAATAACAGAATGTGAAAACAATTCATACAAACCTTAAAAAGAATAAAATTGAATTTTTTAAACTTCAATACTTTTAAAAGAAAGTGAATAAAATAAATTTGACCTTTTTAGACATGATTTTTTAACTTGATCTTCATATCTATTTCGAGCTGTACAGCAAAATCTACTTGGTGTACTTGCTATGTTTTGAAAAGACAAAGTAGTCTGCATGAAAAATAGCTATAACCAACCCAAAGTTGTGTACACACTCTGTTAAGATCCAACCGGATGTTGTACACTACTCGCTTCAGCCTGTGTTAGATTTGAAAGTACTGTACACAAGTTTGAAAGATACTGTAAAATGTGGTACAGTACGAAAGTGTGCACTTTGCTGCAGGCAAAACAAATTATTCATGCAGATGACTAATTTTGACAACCTAAAATCGCGAAAAGAGCTGTCGCTACCACCTTTTTAGCTGCATCATGTATACGTATGCATTGCTTGTAAGGCTCTGAGAAATTCATAAAACGATTCTTTTCAACAAACAATACGATGTTGCGTTCGAGATTTTTACACGAACTAAAGCAACAAGCATAAGAACGTCAGCAGCAACTGATGCATCAATGATTTTCTCATACAAAAATGTGATTTTTTCTTGTTTTCTTTTGCTATTTAGTGGTTTTATTAAAGAAGTGACAAAATCTAAAGTTCCTTTCTTTTATTGACGATATAACTGATATTTTGGCATACATTTTATCTTTGTACGCTGAATATTAAAGGCAGAATGTATACCCTAAAGTATCCCCCCAAAAACTTTAGCATGACTTTGAAAAATTTGCGAAAATACCCCCATATAAACCGCGATGCAAGACGTAATTTACTTCAAAAAAATGTTCAAAATACAAAAGACATCAATTTTAGTATTTACCTGATTATTGTATAAAGCAGCGTTCTTCAAACATCCATCATCAGCGGAACCTTTTTCTATATAAAGTTTGCAACGGACCCCTAGAATGTTGAAAACTTTATAAAAGATATATATTTGCATTTTTTCAGTAAAAAACAAATAATTTTATTTCATATAATATAGTATGTACTTATTTTGCAGAGCTGTGAAAGATTTCGATCATTTTACGTTTCAAGTCTTTTGATTTTGTTCAAATTCATTACAATACATAATTCCTTTTCGGTACTTTTGACTTCAACATGTGAGATTAGCAATCATTTGCCTTAACTTGATTGCAATCTCGCATTCATTTATGGGTCAATTGATTACATTCAAGTAACTTGAAGTCGCCTGGGACTTCAAATCCCTTGATTAAAATTTTTTTAAATTCATTGTTCATAATGTTTTGTGTGTTTTTTTTTTTTGTATAATTTCATATTTCACTTATAGTATGTTCACACTAAGGTGGAAAAGCCACTTTTCGAACAATAATGGCTTTTCAGCTGAAAAGCTACATGATATTAAGTTTTTCGCCATAGAAGAACTGTCAAATGAAAAGCTGATATTTGTTTGCTTTTCAGCGAAGAACTCTGAAAAGTTAGAAAGCAACCCTGGTTCGAAAGTCTTTTCGTTAAAGTAACGTCAAAATCTATTACAAAAATCCAAGTTGTCACTGATATTTGACATTTCGGTTGTCTGTTTTCATTTGTTGTGATCATAGAAATAAGAGATAAGGAAGTGGTGTTCTCGAATAAAAGTGAGGCATTTTTCTTACTAGTGTATGTTCACACTAATACAGAAGCATTCACTCAGGGCCGTATTCGGCTGTTGCGTACAGCTAGGCACGATTTTTCTGATTGGAATTTCATATGAAATATTAAGTAGTGCATATGTATGTAAAAAATTAAGTCAATGATTTATGATATATAAATTTATTACAAAATAACTGTATATTACAAAAATAATTCTTTGTTTTACATTTATATAAGAAATTTGATATTCATGCAACTACTTATATAATAAACTAATAGCCCTTATATAGCCCTTATATATAGCTTATTGCCTAACAATAACAACAACACAACAACAATAGTAATCAAAAGCTTATAACATGAAAAATATCAACACAATAAAAAAAACTAACATTATTACATCAAGATTATTAGGCGCAGACTAAAGTGACATTAGTACGGACACTGTTTTTCACCTAGACTCTTTGAACGACAGTTTTTATATATTATCAGACCCCTGTCATATGGTTAAGCTTATAAGGAACTCTTTAGCAGATATCAAAGAGTTTAGAAATTCTGACAACAAAGCTATTAAGTGGCACTATCTTCAGAGGCTTGTAGAGCTACAAGAAAGAGAAGAATTGCATTAAGGAACAAAGATAAGAAGAGCTCATATATACTTTAGAGACCAGAAAATGAAAGTCAGGCTTGCCGTGCAAGCTCTTCAAATCTGTAGATGATGCATTGGATTTTTGTAGAGATGTCCTTTTTTTACAAGAATTTCAAGACAGTGAAGCTACAGTTGAATTTATTAGGCAAATGAATGATGTCTTCGATATACTGAATAGTAGAAGTATTCGAAAATTTGGTTTTCAAAAGGCGCTTTGCGAAGAAAATATAGGTAGTTTGATTTCTTTTTCCAAAAATGTTGTTGCCTATATAAGCAAGCTTCACACGTTTGATGGGCAGTTGCTTATACTACACAAAAGAAAAACAGGGTTCTTAGGTATCATAACTTGCTTAATGAATATTGGGGTAATTTATGAAAGGTTTATAGCTAATAAAATGTTGGTATATATCCCTTTCTATAAACTTAATCAGTACCATATTGAATTATTATTTAGTTCAATTCGATCGCATTTAGATCGAAACGATAATCCACCCCTTAATCAGTTTCAATCCGATTATAAAAAAATAATAATCAGATATAAAATTAGAGAAGCGGGCGTAGGTAATTGTTTAAACTTAGAAAATAGTGCTATTTTAAATATAAGTTCCACTTATCCTGTTAAAAACGATAATTTAAATAATTCAAATAGCGACGTTGAAAATAGTATTGATTACGAAAGTTGTTCATTCTTAAACGATCATAATTATTTTTCTGATCCAAGCATTTTGAGAGAGTACACTACTCACGTGTGTAGTGATTTCATCACATTCTAGCGTTCTTGTATTTGGTTTTCGTTCCATTTCTAATACATTCTCCCTAGGTTGCATTATCTGAATATTTTGTAAAATTTTAAAATTTTCTTTATTTGAACATTTAATTTCATCTAATTCTGAAATCAAATTTTTACTGCATGTAGGAACTGGATCAATTTGTCTAAATAATTATTTCATACATAATAACTTCACAAAAATCAAAAAACTTAATCAATCTGAAAATCTGAAAATTAAACAAATAACTCAATACAAAAATATTTCCCATTTAAGACAATGCGCCCTTAAAATATATGCCACCATGAAAAATGAATGCGCCCTTGTAGTACGTTTTGTGTCTTGAGGTTTTCGATCTCGCAAAAATGGCGCGAAGTTAACTTATTTCAATAAATGATTTTTCTCTAATTTCTGATTAGAAATTTGTGAATTTCTAATTGGAAAACAGTTTCCTGCAACCAGTTTAGTTTAATTAAAGTTATTTTTTTAAAAAAATTCTAACCGTTTGAACACAATTGCAAAATACTTACTTGTGAAATGAAACCAGCTTTTCCTTCAGCCTCTGGACACTTAAACAATTGTTCACCACACAACGCATAATTAAAATGTTCTTTGTAGTATTGAATTTATAAATTCAATATATTTTAGCAATTATAATCGGTTTTTATTTAATTTTTTAAATGTTTTGCTCGGGCACTTTGTTTTGTTTTGCAGTAAGATCGCAACTGCCAGAAAAAAATCAGAAAAAAAGCCGCAGTACACGTACACTGTGTGTGTGAGAAACACCATTTCCTTATATTTTATTTCTTTGGTTGTGATTTACAGACAAACTTTCTTCCCAATTAGAAAACATCTTGAAAATGGAAAAAAAATACAAGAAGCGCGTGAAGTGGAGTGACCTTTATGAGGCGATATTTGTTTGGCTACTGTCTGTCAAATGAAAAGCTGCTTTTCAAGTGTGAACACCTTTTTCTGAAAAGAGGTGTTTCAGCTGAAAAGCGGCTTTACGGCATGTGTGTGAACATGCTATTAGAGAAAAATTCAATATAAAACAATAAATTTATACAATAAACTTACACGTTTCTTAAGTATGGAACTCATTTAGATTAAGTATAAAAAACTTTTTTTGTACAACTTAACAAAATTTTGCAAAGTTCTTCATCACTTCCATATTTGAGTGAATATCTGGGAAACGAGCTTGGTGGAATGAAACAGAAGCCGGATTCAAAATCAGCACAAAATTTTCGCTTAAGTATATTCCGTAAAAATTTTAAAATTCGATTGAAATCTCAATGAAATTTCAATGAAATCAAGTCATGTTTCCACAAAATGATTAATAATTCAAAAACATTCAAAGTGACTTACTTTTTCTGAAGTCTTATTCACGAAATTAAATAAACACTAAATCAAAAATTTTACTTATTGATTGTGACTTAAAAGAATGCAGCTACAAATAATTGGAATCTTTCACAGATCTGATATTATGTGTTATAAAATACACACAAAACAAAAAAATTTTTTTAAAGAGGTAATAACTTTGGTGTGCTTGTTAATAAGATCACAATTTACCAATATCAGAATGTATTGTTGTTAGTTGGAGACTATATAATTTTCTGATCAAGTCGATTTCTTTATTTGGTTTTTGTAGCGACGTATCTGAAAAAAGATTTCTCACATTGGTAGGTTGTAACAAAAGGCATCAATTCTCTTACTATGCGTTTTTCAAATTTACCGGAATTCAATTTCAATATGGCCAAAGGTAAATTTTAAGGCGGTTTTAATTCCAAAAGTTTATTTTTTAACCAGTTAAATGTGTGAAAATATTATTTTTGATATTCAGGTGGAATGCGGCTGTCAAAAAATCATTTAATTTAATAAAAAACTGTGAATTATTTTTTTTGAAGCGAAGCCTTTTACTCCTCGTTCTGTGATTTGCTTGGAGTGAAATCTGAAAAATTTTCGACAGATTTTTTCTTGGAAATTAGATGGTTTCTTTGTTGCTAGTCCTTATTACAACAAGAAAATTTAGTACTTTAATATTAAATACTAAAAATATTTTTTGGCCTGCCCGTGGGATCGAATCCACGTTCTCTTAACCGAGAGTCCAATGCACTTTCCACTAGGCCACAAAGACGTGATAGAAAAGGTTGTTAATTCAATGCTAATTATAACAGAAGCTATGCTGCAGTAGATCGTCACCATCAATCAATAGATAGAGGATTGTGTATTTGCTACGCTACAACTATCAAAAATTTGCTTTTATTTGCCATAAGGTGTCTCCAGCATCGGTTTCTTTGTATTGTGAATGCGTTTGTGGTGCTGTTGGCATAGAGTGTAAATTATTATCTAGAGATTGCATCAACTCGCTAAATCTCTGGCATTTGCTAACAGAGTTATTTCACTTAAAAACATGAAGAAAAAAACTCTGTTAACCTCTGTTAACACATGCCAGAGAATTAGCAGAGTTGATGCAATCTCTAGATAATAATTTATACTCTATGGTATATGTAATTGGCGTGGAAATTTGACATTCAACAATAAAAAAATAAGCAGTAAATATGTTTTTTGTATATATGTAATTTGTTTTATGTTATTTTAATTTTTTGAATTTAAAACTTAATTTATTTACAAGGAAAAATGATTAAGCTATCAGATCTATGTAACTGCAAAAAGCTTCGCTTCTCTCGTGTGTCCAACGACGCACCTGTGTTTTTTATACGTTCCCTCTCTTGCTTAATTAAAGCTCTACTTTAATTAAATTGAGTTGACTTTACTTCTGAACTTTAAAGTTGCAGTATTTGGCCCTTGAAGTGAAAGATGAAAATAAATCGAAAAGGTAAGCTAAATTCGTTTAGATATGAAAATCGTTTAAAAACGATTATATATCGAAAAGATAGGCTAGATTTTGAAGCCAATTAACATTTTTAGGGGTGCAGGTAAGGTAAATCATGTTCATATTCTGATAAAAAGATTCGAATTTCGTCGTGCAATTCAAAGTACCTGGTCAGAACCCCTCCATTGGATAACAGTCTTAATTCTGTATGAAGAAGCAATTTGTAAGCTTCCCATATCATCGCACTATAGGGTTCCTAATCCTAAGCTAAATCCTAGCATTTAGGGTTCTGGATTTGATGAAATTTACAATCTTAACCGTTTCATTGAGACTACAATGGTTATTTTTGGTCCCTCTGTAACTCCAACCATGGCCTTAGCTCCATCAGTGCATATACCTATGATGGCATAAATTCCAAGAAATCGAACGATTTGAAAAATAAGGACCAATTAAATTAAATATTTCTTGACCTGTTGTTTCAGTTGGCTTTCAAAATTTTGCACGATTTGGCTTACTCAAAATTTTTAAAAACCATTTTTTTTTTTTAACAATATTTTAAATTTCACGGCCATCTCCTTCATTTCCTACATTTTCGAACGGAATTCCTGAGGCATCTCGAGGAACCCTAGGGTTCCGCGGAACACAGTTTGAAGAACGTTAATAAAAAGCATACAAAGGTTTAGGTAATGAAATACATTTTTTTCGAAGCAAATTATGCTGCTGTGGTACAATGGAAAGCATGATTTCCTACCTAAGAACGTGAGTTCGAGCACGGAATTGGGCAAGTTACTAAAAGACTATTAATCTATAATTTAAAAATTATATAAATTATTCTATATTGTAATAATAAACTGACATTAATTGAAAAGTATCTGCTGGATTCGAAGATATAATAATATCCAAAGTAAAACAATTGTTTTTTTTTTAATGTTAATGTGAAAAAATTTTTAGAAGTACTTGTATCAATCTATCTATATATATATAAAATTGTAAAAAAAAAAACACAGGTGCGTCGTTGGACACACGAGAGAAGCGAAGTCTTTTCGCAGTTACATAGATTTGATAGCTTAATAATTTATTCTTTTTAATAAATCAACTTTTAAATCCTTAAAAACAATTATTGTTATTGTTGAATGTCAAATTTCCACGCCAATTACATATACGGGCATATAATGCCAGCGACTCTCCATTTTAACTCTCCACACATGGTTGTGAACTTGACTGCACAGACTCATGCATGCGTTTGATAATTCCATATTTATTGATATCATTTATTTTTTTGACACTTAAAAACGCACTTGTCAACGCACTTGTGGGCATTGCTAATTTTCTTCGTACCAACAGCATATAGTGTAAATTATGTAAATTACAGAGGTTAACAGAGTTTTTTTTCTTCACGTTTTTAAGTAAAGTAACTCTGTTAACACATGGCAGAGATTTAGCAGAGTTGATGCAATCTCTAGATAATAATTTACACTCTATGCCAACAGCACCACAAACGCATTCCCAATACAAACAAACTGATGCTGGAGACACCTTGTGGCAAATAAAAGCAAATTTTTGATAGTTGTAGCATAGCAAATACACAATCCTCTATATATAGATGGAGACGATCTACTGCAGCATAACTTCTGTTATAATTAGCATTGAATTAACAACTTCATTTAAGAGGACGTAGGTTCGATCCCCATGCGCAGGCCGAAAAATATTTTTAGTATTTACTATTAAAGTATTAAATTTTCTTGTTGTAATAAGCGCTAGCAACAAAAAAGCAATCAAATTTCCAAGAAAACATCTGTCGAAAATTTTTCAGATTCACTCCAAGCAAATCACAGAACGAGGAGTAGAAAGCTTCGCTTCAAAAAAAAATCTGTACATTAAATATTTTTTTGAAATTCTTTTTGGGATGGACGTTTTGAATGACGCTAAGTCCGAAATTCGCATTTTTAAAATTTTTGTCTGTCTGTCTGTCTGTCTGTCTGTTAAAGCATCACGTGAAAACCACTGGATGGCTTTTAATGAAATTTGATATCTAGGTTCCTTATATTCCCGGGTCATAACATAGGGTACTTTTTATCCAGTAAAAAAGGTTGGACCCGGTAGAGGGCGCTGCGATCGAAATCCAGGCATTCGTTTTTTCAGCTTATCTCCTAAACCGTTCATCCGATTTGCATGAAAATTTGTATGTAGAGGTTCTCGGATACGCTGAGTTTTTTGACTTATCTACTCTCTTCCATCTGGAACACCAGAGGGCGCTGTAGCACAAATATTTTGAAAAACCTCGATAAACTCCTAAGCCGTGCATCCGATTTGCATGAAAATTGAAATATAAGAGTTTTATGATACGATGAGTGTTTTGGATTTATTTTTTTTGTGCTATCTTGACCCCCAGAGGGCGCTGTAGTACAATTTTTTTAAAAAACGTCGAAAAACACCTAAGCCATTTATCCGATTTACATGAAAATTGGTGTATAGAGGTTTTCGGATACGGTGAGTTTTCATGACTTATCTACTCTGTTCTATCTTGAACACCAGAGGGCGCTGTAGTACAAATATTTTAAAAAATGTCAAAAAACTTCCAAGTCGGTCATACGATTTGCATGAAAGTTGGTATATAGAGCTTTTCGGAACCGGTGAGTTTTTATGATTTATAAACTAGGTTCTATCTTGAATACAAGAGGGCGCTGTAGTACAAATATTCCGATTCACATGATGTTTTGTATGTGGAGGTTCTCGAACACGCTGAGTTTTTTTGACTTATCTACTCTATTCTCTCTCGAACACCAGAGGGCGCTGTAGTACAAATATTTTGAAAAACCTCGAAAAACTCCTAAACCGTGCATCCGGTTTGTATGATATTTGGAAAATAGGGGTTTTCTGATACGATGAGTGTTTTGGACTTTTTTTTTTTTGTATCTTAAAATCCAGAGGGCGCGTTAGTACAAATCTTAGGAAATCTTGAAAAACCCAAAAACTGGTCATCCGATTTGGATGAAAATTTGTAAATAGCGATTTTCGAGTACGGGTTGTGGTGCTATCTCTTTTGCTCTTTCTCGAAACTAGAGGGCGCTGTTGTAAATTTGTACGTGCGTATGTTATTAAACTGTTACTTAACGGCTGCACTGATTTTGATGAAATTATGTGTGGGTGTTTGAGTGGATCCCTGGATGGTTCAGATTCACAATTGAACCATGTAGGTGGCGCTGCGATCGTGTTTAAGGCATTTTGTTTTTATAGCTTATCTTCGAAACCGTTCATCTGATTTGCATGAAAATTTGTGTATAAAGGTTTTCGGATATGGTGAGATTTTATGACTTATCTACTCTGTTCTATCTTGAACACCAGAGGGCGCTGTCTACAAATATTTTAAAAAACTTCTAAGCTGTTAATCCGATTTTCATGAAAATTGGTTTATAGGGGTTTTCTAATATGGTGACTATTTTGAACTTACTTTTTTATGCTATATCGAACACCAGAGGGCGCTGTAGTACAAATATCTTAAGAAATAGTCAAAAAGTAGAAAGGCGCTCATTCGATTTCGATGAAAAATTTTATCAAAGGATTTTCATGTACGGCAACTGTTCTGTCGTTATCTCTTTTGCTCTGTCTCGAAAAGTAGTGGGCGCTGTTGTACAATTTGTACATGTGTGTTATTAAACTGTTCCTAAACAGCTGCACCGATTTTGATGAAAATTTTTGTGTGTGCTTAAGTTTATCCCTAGATAGTTCAGATTCGCATTTGGCCCCTGTAGGTGGCGCTGCAATCGGGTTCCACGAATTTTGTTATTATAGTTTGTCTCCGAAACCATTCATCCGATTTACATGAAAATTTGTATGTTGGGATTTTCGGGTACGGTAGTTTTAATGACTTATCTATTTTGTTCTATATTGAACACCAGAGGGCACTGCAGTACAAATGTTTTAAAAATATTAAAAGCTCCTAGGTGTACATCCGATTTGCGTGAAAATTTTTACATAGGAGTTTTCGGATACGGTGGGTATCTTGGACTTTTTTTTCTGTGCTATCTTAAACACAAGATGGTGCTGTAGTACAAATCATTAAGAAATCGTGAAACACTCAAAAACCGCTCATCCGATTTAGATAAAAATTTGCATATCGGATATATAGGATTTGATTATCGAGTATATAAAGGGCCTTGGCGTTATTTTTTTATTCTATCTCGAAAACTGGAGGGCGCTGTTGTACAAATACCGCAAAAAACTCAAAACAAATCATCCGATTAGTATGACTTTTATAAGTGGTTTTCGGGTGCGGTGAGTCTTTTGGCGCTTTGTATTTTGTTATATCTTGAACACCAGAGGGCGCTGTACTACAAAAGACGGTAAGAAGCAGCAAAGCGCTATGGGTGATAAATATCTTAATTTTTTCTTTATGTAAACTTATACCCAAACTTCTTTTTTCGCATATCAGGGCAGCTAATGCCGAATTCTGTGATATTTTAGTACGCATCAAAATATGCGCAAGTCAGTTGCGTCATAAGTTGGAGTTGTTTTGACATTGCAATTTCTATTTTCAATGCTTATTTAATTTTTTTTCAGTTTCCTCGCGAATTGGCAAAAATTCGTTTTTGCTCTGATTTTTTTTTTAAAATGTGCAATCTATCGAATACAATATAAAACTTGAAAATCACGATTTCCCTAACTCTTTTTTATAATTTTCAGATGTTGAAGCTACATTTTGCTCATTTCACCAAAGTTACCGGTTTAAAAGATGCACACAAAATTCCTTCTAAAGTTTGTGAAGAGTTTTTTCAAATAAACGAATGAAATCGAAAATTATTTATATCAACTCCCGAGTTATGCCGGGTATTCAGCTTGTCTAAAATATAAATCAAAAAATAAGTAGATCGCTAATTCATAATACACATAAAATGTGATGTATTATCTGTTAAAATTATGTTGCCTTGACCATGAATTTTATAGACTGAAATAGTCGAAGCCAGTCAATAGGTTGGCATAAGTTTATTGTTAATTTTTTTTTTCTCACTGCAACGTTTGCTTTTCTGTTTTCGCATTAAAATCTTTGTAAAGAAACAAAATTTGTTGCTGAAGTTTAGCCAGAGCAAAATTAAAACTATTTTTAACATAATAATAAATCTCTAGTCTCTGAAGTACCGAAATATATAGCTTTCTCCAATATTTGTTCGCAATTGCTTATATTCTGCTCAAACAAATTTTACTGAATAATTGACAATAATTTGGCCAAAGGCGCTTCTTTTCATCTCTCAAGTTTTATGTGTTTCAATTTTGTTGAACCAATGACTGTAACAGGGAATGACCCTTGTATTGATATAATCAACAACTTACCTATTAATATTCAGGCAATTGCACACCAAGTCATGTACTTTATTTTTGTATACGAACTCAGAAAATCTTGAAAACAACAGAAACAAAAACCTCTTCTTACATTCATAAAATGAATTCTTGGCTAGTAAAAACTAATATATATAAATAACTTGTCATTACTGGGTCAAGTATGTATATTTGACCTATGCAGCTTATCAACCAAAAATATATCTAATCACTTGAATTGTGTGTGTGTGTTTCAAACATTGTTAAATCCATGACCGAGATAGCAAACAGACCCATAGACACTGCGGTCAAACACCTCATTTAAGAACATTTGCTCAAAAGATAAACTGCAGCATTCATATCAATGTTCGTTGTTCCTGCGTTCGTTAAAATCGGGACGGATCTTTAAGAATTTGTCCCTTATCTTTAAGAATATATGTACAGCTTTTCAAAGTGTGCGAAACAGTGGCTTAGGTGCGTAGATAGATAAAGGGGATAATATCCCCACCTATTATCCCATCGTTATTTTTAAGTGCTGAGTAAAAATAACGTTTGGTAAATAATGCTCTACAAAATATTGTTAATATTTGCACTAATGAAAAGGTTTTGAAAAAATCTTTCAAGAAACAAGTCATTGGCAGAGAGAATTCATCCTCATACTTGCACTCATACTGATTACACGTATTCATACTCATACTTATACTAATACTCATACTCATACACATACTCACACTCATACTTATACTCACACCGCAGCATCAATTTGTGTCCTCAGTCAATGCGGTGGTGGTGAGTATTTGAGGCGGCGGTTGCGGTAATGTTGAACCTGTTATGCAGTGGTTGCGGTGCTTGCATTGATTTCGTTGTTCGTGAAAAGATCATAATTACAACCGCTTATCCGAATTTCAAACATCGCACAGTGTTTGATATTCGTGTGATCGGCTAAATCAACATCAATTTGCGCTCTGAGTCAATGTGGTGGAGTTGAATATTTCAGGTCACGAGTTTGAGTCACGAGTGCCACGAAAGCCAGTGTGAATCGAGTGTTCAAAAATTTGTGATACAACGCTGCAGATCTGTATTAATTATCATTTAAATAAATAGGTGGAATATAAAGCTAATCTAATTTATCCTTAAAAAATGGTAATATATATGATTTATTGGCATTAAGACAGATTTCAATACGTAATTGTTGCACACTTAGAAACTGTATCTTCATTTAACGTTCAATGAACAATCATTATCATTATCATTACCATTATAATTATCATTTTTTGGTATTCATCATTATCATTATCATTATCATTATCATTATCATTATCATTATCATTATCATTATCATTATCATTATCATTATCATTATCATTATCATTATCATTATCATTATCATTATCATTATCATTATCATTATCATTATCATTATCATTATCATTATCATTATCATTATCATTATCATTATCATTATCATTATCATTATCATTATCATTATCATTATCATTATCATTATCATTATCATTATCATTATCATTATCATTATCATTATCATTATCATTATCATTATCATTATCATTATCATTATCATTATCATTATCATTATCATTATCATTATCATTATCATTATCATTATCATTATCATTATCATTATCATTATCATTATCATTATCATTATCATTATCATTATCATTATCATTATCATTATCATTATCATTATCATTATCATTATCATTATCATTATCATTATCATTATCATTATCATTATCATTATCATTATCATTATCATTATCATTATCATTATCATTATCATTATCATTATCATTATCATTATCATTATCATTATCATTATCATTATCATTATCATTATCATTATCATTATCATTATCATTATCATTATCATTATCATTATCATTATCATTATCATTATCATTATCATTATCATTATCATTATCATTATCATTATCATTATCATTATCATTATCATTATCATTATCATTATCATTATCATTATCATTATCATTATCATTATCATTATCATTATCATTATCATTATCATTATCATTATCATTATCATTATCATTATCATTATCATTATCATTATCATTATCATTATCATTATCATTATCATTATCATTATCATTATCATTATCATTATCATTATCATTATCATTATCATTATCATTATCATTATCATTATCATTATCATTATCATTATCATTATCATTATCATTATCATTATCATTATCATTATCATTATCATTATCATTATCATTATCATTATCATTATCATTATCATTATCATTATCATTATCATTATCATTATCATTATCATTATCATTATCATTATCATTATCATTATCATTATCATTATCATTATCATTATCATTATCATTATCATTATCATTATCATTATCATTATCATTATCATTATCATTATCATTATCATTATCATTATCATTATCATTATCATTATCATTATCATTATCATTATCATTATCATTATCATTATCATTATCATTATCATTATCATTATCATTATCATTATCATTATCATTATCATTATCATTATCATTATCATTATCATTATCATTATCATTATCATTATCATTATCATTATCATTATCATTATCATTATCATTATCATTATCATTATCATTATCATTATCATTATCATTATCATTATCATTATCATTATCATTATCATTATCATTATCATTATCATTATCATTATCATTATCATTATCATTATCATTATCATTATCATTATCATTATCATTATCATTATCATTATCATTATCATTATCATTATCATTATCATTATCATTATCATTATCATTATCATTATCATTATCATTATCATTATCATTATCATTATCATTATCATTATCATTATCATTATCATTATCATTATCATTATCATTATCATTATCATTATCATTATCATTATCATTATCATTATCATTATCATTATCATTATCATTATCATTATCATTATCATTATCATTATCATTATCATTATCATTATCATTATCATTATCATTATCATTATCATTATCATTATCATTATCATTATCATTATCATTATCATTATCATTATCATTATCATTATCATTATCATTATCATTATCATTATCATTATCATTATCATTATCATTATCATTATCATTATCATTTATCATTATCATTATCATTATCATTATCATTATCATTATCATTATCATTATCATTATCATTATCATTATCATTATCATTATCATTATCATTATCATTATCATTATCATTATCATTATCATTATCATTATCATTATCATTATCATTATCATTATCATTATCATTATCATTATCATTATCATTATCATTATCATTATCATTATCATTATCATTATCATTATCATTATCATTATCATTATCATTATCATTATCATTATCATTATCATTATCATTATCATTATCATTATCATTATCATTATCATTATCATTATCATTATCATTATCATTATCATTATCATTATCGTTATCATTATCATTATCATTATCATTATCATTATCATTATCATTATCATTATCATTATCATTATCATTATCATTATCATTATCATTATCATTATCATTATCATTATCATTATCATTATCATTATCATTATCATTATCATTATCATTATCATTATCATTATCATTATCATTATCATTATCATTATCATTATCATTATCATTATCATTATCATTATCATTATCATTATCATTATCATTATCATTATCATTATCATTATCATTATCATTATCATTATCATTATCATTATCATTATCATTATCATTATCATTATCATTATCATTATCATTATCATTATTATTATTATTATCATTATCATATTATAAGAAAAAGATAAATTTGTAAAAATATCAAAAATGGGATGTAATTCAGTATTAAGAAAACAAATCAAGCTAAATATAAAATTATTTTTCGTATTTTTAACATCAGCATGGAGCCTTCTCTGCAGCCTTTTTAAACAAATTATTTGCTAGGGAGCATCTTGTATGCAAAGAAATGCTTCTAAAGGATTAAAGCTAAAGATAATCAAGTTTGATTTGAATAACTTCTAATTTTGAGATAATGTAATATGTAAGAGCACAAACTTGCTAATTTTTCTGTCTTTAGTTTCACGATTCAATATAGACGAATTTTGGTCATGATTTCCAAAGGGAATATTTGATGGGCTGTAAAATCAAGTGATTTACTGTATGTAATGAAAAAGAATTTCTAGATTATGGGATAGTTTTGTTAATTTAATTTTTTTTAGCATATCATATGTCTTTTTATATGTTTTTCTATTGTTCTTATCACAGTTTGTCCATCGAATTTGCTTTCTTTATTTCAAACCAATTAATTTATTGCTGCATACTGCTAGCATAATCGCAAAGTTGCCTACTTTTTCGCTGTTGAAATCTCTGTTTCAATTTTGTAAGCATTAGTCGTTGAGAAATGTAGATTGTACTTAAATAACTGAAAAAAACCCTTCCACTTATATAATGAATTGACATCCATAATCATTTGTAGAAATTAATAATATATTTAATGAATGAATTCATCGTAATAAAGTCTTGTAGAAAAACATGTTACTTGAAGGTAATTTATCTATACCGGTAATTCCATGTCAAATCGGACGCTTTTGTCTAAACATTTATTTTGACTATTCCGATTTTTTCCAAATTTTGCACGTCGATAGTTCTTTAAAAAATAAAAATATTTGCATATTTTTTTTACTTTTATTTTGTTTTGGAAGTTATGTACTGTGGAAAATTAAAAAAAATCAAAAATTGCCATTTGGGCATGTAGTAAAAAAAATTATATTTTCAAAACCATTAGTCCTACAATAAAATGATGACGGCATATTTTAAAGACCTTGTATTGATCTTTATATGGTGTAATTTTTTGCTAGTACTTTCATGAAAAATTAAAACTTTTTTGGCGTGTTGACAACATTTTCGTATTGAAACATTAATTTGTAATGTATTCTCCAAATTTCATGTTGAAGAATCAACGCTTACTATTTTAACCGAATTTTTCAAAAACTGCCTACACAATTTTTACATACAAAATATTTTTATTTGAACTTAAAAATGGGGTTTTTAGTATTTTTTGTACTTCTTACGGTATTTTATAATTTTTCAGGTAGTAATATACCTCAGACATCTTTTCCTTATGCTTAAAATTAATATTTTTTTTTTGGTTATTTTTTTAATTATTTTTTCCTTGATAAAGGAAAAGCTTTGATTAACCCATAATATTATGGCAGCAGTTTGCTATTTTGGGATATTAATACGATATTCTTTGGGATATTATTACAGTATTCTTTGGAAGTTCAAAAAACAAAAGACTTCCGTTAATATTTGGCAAATCATGAGATTTGAAAAGACGTGATGAACGAGAGTAAGTGAGAAATAGTGGTGCCATCGATACGCAAGCCGGCAGCACAGTGCTTTGTGTAGTGAAACTAAATCAGAAAATATTTTAACCTTCAAGTGACACAAGTTAAGCATCATTCGACGGATAATATTCCAACTAGGAAGTGTTTAAAATAGTTTCGATCAGAAGTACAAATGAGGGCAAAAGTTGACAAATTTTTCATAAATTTTAAAAGTGATAGTAAATGTATTTATGAAGCTTGGAGACAAAAACTCTTCTAAAATACATTTCCAAAAATGTTATATGTTTTACCAAAAAAAAAACTATGCAATATTTTTGTTTTTTTTTTTAAATTTTAAAAAATATTAAAAAATAGATTTTTGTTGAATTTTGAAACAGAATAGAAAAAAAGTACCCAAAATGGCAAAGTTTGCAAGCTTTGATAGATCTTAACTAAAAAATATATAATATTAACACGTTACAGCAAATGACGACTATAGCCGTTTTGCAAAAAATGTTTTCAAGCACGATAAACGAAGTTTGTTTGCGGCAAACTGGGGATAAACGTTTTTTTCTTTGCGTGTAAGCAGCAATTTTAAATTTCTTCTAAAAAGAGATACTTCTATCAACGCATTCTAGTAGAAGAGACAAAAAAGTTCACATGTATCGACGTTTTAAAAGTTTACGTCTGAGTAATATTAAAAAAAAAAAAACGAAATGGCCATTTCAGCCTTTGAAAGAACTTTGACCGAGCTTCTTATTATCCATTGTGTTGTGTGTGTTGTGAAATGTTTGAACACAAATGATCTCTGAGGTTTGCCATTGTCTACAGAGAGCGACCGAACAGAAAATTTATTTAATTGAAAAACTTTCTATATCAGGTGGGATTTGAACAAGGGTTCTCTGGCGTATGGACCACGCACTCTACCCACTGCGCCACGGCCACCACAGCAATATTTTGAGTTAGTGAAATTTTCAATGCTTCAAAAATAATTATTTATTTAAAAACTAAAAGGCATTAGAAAGACATTAGAAGAAGTGTTAAGAGAACTGACTATTAAAGCCAGCTATTATCAACAAGATGCAAGATGCTCAGTAGTCAGTGTTTATTAGTGTTTATGAAATAAAAATTTGTTGCGATTAATTTCGAAGAATGCAGATGTTGCCAATTCTGTGGCAATAATCAATTCTTTACATAATAGCCCACGAGTGTTGTCAGTCTCATCCGACGGTGCAATAGGCTTAAATGCAAACTACAATGCAAGGGCGCACACACTATTTTGCAGCAGACTCTTTTCAAGACAAATTTCCACCTCCCCTGATGTAATTTTTTTAAAAAAATTAAAAAAAAATCAGTCATTAGCAATTTCCACTACAACCTGCTCACGCCATTAATATCCATAGATCGCAAGGGTTAACTCTCGATTAAAGAGATTTAAGAGATTTATGGCAGAAACTCTACAAAATAATTTTTTTTTGATAACTAAGATAGATTCAGCTTTGAAAGGACACTGGCATGGTAAATGCAAAATTAAGTTAAGTTGCAGAGATAGTAGTTTTTCATGAAACCTGTTTTTTTGGTAATCGGTTCAAAAAATATGAGTATTTTTTTGAGAATAGCCTGCCATTGCCTTTGAAAAAATCAATTTACGTTTAATTCTAATAACTTATGTTATTACAAATCGGTGTTTTAAGAAATCGGTAGTCGGTACGAAAAACCGAATGATTTTCTGAAATCAACATATTTATGTATTCAAAAATATAACTGTACGATAAAGCAAGAAAAAACTGTTTTCTGTAAAACCGGTAACCGGTTCAAAGAAACAAAACCATTTTTGAATTTCAGTGTGTCGATATGAAATTTAAAAAAATTCTTCTATTTCTATTTCTTCAAATCTATTCTTCTATTCTTCTATTTCTTCAAATTTGCTTGGGGACACCACACTGTAGAATGTCAGCTCATTGCAGGCCCGTAGGGGCCAAGGGGGGTTTTGAGTGTTAAAACCCTCCGTCGCCCCTTAGGGTCCAGAAAGTATAAAAAAAGAAAAGATTAGCATTATTATAACATTTTCTATATACGCATACTTAATGCTTCTACGTCTCTCTTCAGTAACATAAACAGCAACAGCAAGACTCTTAAGATATATCCCTTTTCGACCTGACGCTACAAAGAATTTTTTATGATTTTTGGAATATATGGTCTTTGCATGATATGAAACCGGCTTTTGTCTTCGTTCAACATGATTTTGTCAACATTCAAAGACGACGAAGGATCAACATTTTTTATTAAACAATATGCAAGAGTTTTATTTTGCTGTGGTGACACTGCCATAGGAATAAATTTAAATAGAGCTTGGCAATGGATGCTGGCGCAAATATTAGGAAAGTCTGGCGATAAGCGTAGAAGTGCGATTGATATTTTAAATGTATTTTGATCACTTCAATTGTTTTACTTTTTGATGTAGAATTACGTCTTACATTGCGATTTGTAACTCCGCCAGGTTTGCGCCTGCCTGTCCCAAGCCAGGATAAAGGAGGAGGGTTGGTTATGGGATACGTCCCATACCGTAAAAGGTTAGAGGCAACCAAGAGCTCGGGGTGGCGCCCATCTTGGTAGCAGGTCACTATATATATCATTGTGAAAAAAGCCTGCGATGGAATAGCAATGGTCCATATAACTTTTTAGCACGGGGATAGTCAAACCCGTCGAATAAATGAGGTGACCTTATCTATCCACGGCATTGAGACATGGCCTATATGTTCAATAAAACAAAAAATGGTGACTTAGGGCACAAGGAATTGTGTGGAGACCTGTGACGTTATTGGGCACAGGTCAAATTAAATCGTAGGCATTTCGTTTAGGGTATGGTGGGGGTACCATGCCTTAGATGGAAGTGCCAGTCATATACGAAACAGTGGTATGTGCACAGTCAAAAACAAAAATTCTTTATATATGTATATAAGAGTTTTTTGTCTCTTTGCTGGGATGTTGTAGACCCCCATTTCGACGGGACCGAGTTGCCCAGGTGACTATCATGGGTTGGCCCTTCGGGGAGACTCGTGCTGGCTGTGGTTTGTACACATCGCTTGCACAGGTCTAGATTGACCGGCGGGGTCGCGCAGTAGTACGACCGGGCTGGCAGACCTGCTTAGTATGCAAGAGATAGGATAGATCTCGTTGTCTCAACCAGTAGATGGTAATGAAGGTACGCCATCTACCGGTAGCTAAACTGGTACTATTGAGGGCAGTATGGAATTCTTATTGCATACTGCTTTTACAGAATAGGGCACAGAGTAATGCTATTGTGTTTGTGAATGTGACACCTAGTACGTGGTTGCTTTTCTAGTGTCACTTGTAAAATACAGGTCTGTGAAGAGTATTTCAGGTGCACATCCTCTTTTGGATGTGTATTTTTTAATACTTTTGATCATTCATGAACTATAACTCCAAAGTCTGTGGACCCAGAGGAATAGTGCTGTAATGGCAGATGTGGAAAAGTAAATGTGGAAAGGAGTGCGATATGTATGGGGGTATTTTCAAAAAATTTTTCAAGGCCATGCAACGTTTTTTGGGGGACA
This sequence comes from Coremacera marginata, assembly GCA_914767935.1. Lineage (NCBI taxonomy): Eukaryota > Metazoa > Arthropoda > Insecta > Diptera > Sciomyzidae > Coremacera > Coremacera marginata. Next base: position 130,266,334 of record OU612044.1, read on the forward strand.
CTTTAGGGCCTTATACAGCCTTTAATTTTCATCGTACAAAGACAAAATTTATGCCAAAATATCAGTTATTTTGTGCATAAAAGGAATAGATATCTTTGGATTTTGTCACTTCTTTAATAAAGTCACACGATAGCAAAATAAAAGAAAAAAAGTTCACATTTTTGTATGAGAAAAAATCTATTGATGATTTAGTTGCTGCTGACGTTCCTATGCTTGTTGCTTTAGTTCATGCCGAAATCTCGAACGCAACATCGGGTTGCTTGTTGAATAGAATCGATTTATCAATTTCTCAGAGCTTTACAAGCAATGCATACGTATATAAATGCTTGCGCCGCTTAAAAACTTCCAGTCTGCTGGCAGACTCCAATTAGTTATGGTAGCGTTGCTTTGTCCGCCTGATGAACAGAGAAAATTAGACATTGCAATACAAAGAAGCGATACATAGTTCATTATATTAGTCTAAATTTAGTATTTAAAAAACGCAGTGCTACTACATATAAACCATTTTAAATGAAGAATTGTTTAACGAATATTTTTCAGTAGCTGCTTGTGTTGTTGTTATTATTAATACGTATATTTGCATATATTTATTTCTTTACCAAACAAAGAATTCTACGTCCACACTTACGATACTATTGAAACTGTGCCCTTTTTTTATAGGAGTCCATTAAAATTTCTTTACCAAATGTGCATTACATACCAAAAATATAATGCACTGTGAGATATCTTTTTCATTCCTTCAGTTAATTAAAACTTACCTTAGAAATTCTATGGGCGAGTACAGCTTAAATTGTCGAAATTGTCGATGTTGTGGACGATGTGTTGTTAGAATTGGCAAAAAAAAAAGAGAAAACTTAATATAAACATGTAAAAAAAAACTATATTTTTTTAAAAATGCATTAAGGTTTTAAATGAAACTCTTTTGACTCATCGATATCAAAAAATATCGATATATTTTTTTATCAAAACCCCCCTTAGGTAAATCCTGGCTACGGGCCTGGCTCGTGATGATGCTCATTTTATGTTTTTTTCATAGTTTAAGGAAAATTTCATTCAAATCTATATAAATCATAAATCTCCATAAAATATTTTAGTCATCATAAATATTTTAGCCTTTTTAAGAATCACAGTAAAAAACTAAAAAGAGATGGCAACACTAACAGCATCTGAGTTATTCGTAAATTTACGATAGCGAAAGCAACAGGTTGTCGACATCCGGTTGGCATGTTTTCTGCGCATTTTCTGCAAAAGCTCCTACTCGTTGCTCTATTCTACGCTCTTTTACTCAAAGCTCACCTTCATTGATGCTTTGGCTGCGTTACTCTCCTCAGCTCTGCTCTTCAGACTTTGTTATCAATCTTTTGAGAGCAAATCGCAATATATGCGAATTACAAAAATAAAGAATTTCCCGACCAACAAATGAATGAATCGTGAGCTAGACGAAATCCTCTTTCGAGTTCATCCCTAGAGATACGCGAATGAGGCTTCCTTCGATTTTCCGCAGGGTGAGTTTTTTCTATGAAATTTTTCTATGCGCTGCACGTTGCGCTGCTTGGCGACGGCGTAGAAGTCAGCACCTCAAATGCTTTTCCGCTTATCACTCGAAGCTCTGCTGGATGCCATCCATCGCAGGCTCCCACAGGCAGCCAGCTGTACGTAGAACATCATTTCGCCGACAACCGGGCTTGTTGAAGAACGCGTAGTGCGCTTGAATTTATTGGAAAAATTAAATAAAATATAAAAATATTAAACAAATTCAAATAGAAAATAGTACTCTTTTATAAAAGTACCTAATAAAAAAAGTAGTAGAATTTTACTACGCACTTGCACGTCTCTTGTTATGCTGTTTTAGTGCTAGTATTCTTCTCATTGTAGTTGTTGTTGTTGTTGTTGTAATTGTTCCTGTCGTTGTAGTTGTGTTTTAACTGCTGCTGATTGTGCAATTTTATGTATGTGTGCGCAGTCATAAAAATTAATATCTTTTTTAATTTCTTATTCCACTGCTGCTGAAGTTTTGGTTTTTGTTGTTGCTTGCGCGTGTAACTCAAGTGACCGTTAAAGGAAAAAAATTTGAATTTTGATGCAATTAAAAGCATGGCTAACGTTAGTTTGAATAAAATAATATAAAAAAAAATGTTAATCTTGTATTTAGCCAACGCGTTTAGCCAACGCGTATTTAGCCAACGCGTTTCTAAGCAAAATTGATTCGAGCGTTTTTATTATCTAAAGAATATTAATAAAGAAAAGTGGAAATTAATTGCGAAGCGCAAATTTGTGCTAAAAGCAGCCAACAAGCGAATCCAAGAAAGTGTTCTTCGAAGTAACGAAAGTGTGTGGATAAAGTGTTGCCTCCCTGAAATTAGTGCAAAAAAAATAAAAAGGAACGTGTGAAAAGCAATTAATTACAGTAAGCTAAAAGCTATTGCCAATTTCATGCAGTATATTAAAAAAAAACAACTCTAAGGATATATAACGGATAAATTGAAAAATGGGGTGAGTTCATATATTTTTAATATCCTAGTGCAGCAAAAGCTGTTCCAATGCAACTACTAATTGAGACATAAACAGCTGTTAATTGACGCTGCAAGTGTGCTCCATGGCGTGTGAGTGACATTAAATTATTGTCAATTAATTGTATGTAACTCATACGTCAGCGCGTCCGATGATAGCACACATGCGAAGAAGGATGAACGGTGTGTGGGAGTTTATTTTTCTATCAGCTGCAGTAATTTGTGAATGATGTATTTTTTTAATTATTATTAGCTTGTTTCCTTTCACTTGATGTCCTTCTTTATATTTTTTCTGCTCGAAATAACTTGAGCTTTATTGGAACTCAATATTAATTGGTAATATATCTACAAATTGTCTCGTCATCTGTAATGCAATGTTTTGTATGAAATACATCTTACAAAGGAGATTATACATGTGTAGAGGAAGTAGCAATGAAGAATTTAACTGAACTTCTACTGAATTTGAGGTTTTTCTTTGTGTTTTTAATAGCTAATAGGTATTTAATTTTAATTTATTCCACACAAAATTCCTTTAAATTTCAATAAATTGAGCAAAAAGTGTTGGAAAATTTTCTTGTGACTTGATATTAAATGATACAAAATCTAGATACAAATTATACACCATGTCTTGAAAGTATGTAGAAAAATTGGATGTTGGATCAATGGATAGCAGTAAATTTCACTGTAAACTGTTCACTTGTTTGTTGTCACTTTTTGACATTTGATTTAAAATATCTAAACTTATGTTTATCATCTCCCATAGCGAAAAGAAACATTTAGCATCCGCCATGGGGGATGATGTATTAAGATTTCCGCTCTCCTACCTAAAATATGTCTACATTTTTATAAATTTTTAGGCGGTCTTATTGCATAATCTACTCCACCATATAAGTTATATAGATTTTTGCTCACAGTCGTAACTTGAAACATGATGTACGATTATAATGAATAACACATTCATTCATTCTTGTATTATTTATAAGGATGAAGAAAGAAACATTAACCTGTGAACTATTAACTATTTCTTTCACTTATTAACTATTCTGCAACGTTTGCTTCAACAAGTTCAGTGCTGATATGAATTAATTTGAAGGTCCTTCAGGAAATTTTTCTTTGTCAAATTGTGCCACTCATTAATATATCTTTCAGTCAGGAAAAGATACTTGTTACCATCATTTCCAATTAGTACCTCTTTATTGGTTCTTACAAGTCTAAACAAATAGTCTACATAAAATTACTCATTTCTTTCTGTCCTTTTTATGCACAAGAACTCGAAAGAATTCATCTACTATTTTTTTGATGATCGATTCCTATATCAATATGGTCTGTGGTTTTAGTTCAGTGATCATAATTACAGCTATAGTTTTAAGCGACCTAAGGTACTAAAATATAAGGAACAAGTTTGAAAATGCAATAAGTCAAAAGAAAAACTATTTACCTCCCATATAAAGTGTCTTTATGAAAATGGCAAAATATCTTAAAAATCAACAAATCGTCGCTGAGCTAACAAAAACTTACTTAGGTGGTCATAAAAACCCGTGTTCGGGTTTCGGCCGACCCCATCACCTCTCGCCAGGCGTCTCTGCCTTGCGCGCGCCTTCTTCAATCGGTTAGGGCCTTCTCGGCCTGGCCCATCCATCGGAGGCATGGTCTCCCTCGTCACCCTCGTTGACCAACGACCCTTGCCTCGAGCACCTTTTTCGCTGGAGCTTCGTCGTCCATACAATAGACATGACCCAGCCAGCAAAGTCGCTGCACAGTTATACGCGGAACTACGTCAATGCCTTCGTAGACCTCATACAGCTCGTGGTTCATTTGGATGCGATAGTCATCGCCGACTCGAACAGGGCCGAAGATTTTCCGAAGAACTTTTCTCTCGAACACCCCCAGAGCAGCTGCGTCAGTTTGCGAAACTACCCATGCCTCACAGCAAAGGTAGAAAGAGTGTCTTGTAGAGTGTTAGTTTTGTCGATCGAGAGAGGGCTCTGGAACTTAGTTGCTTACTGAGCCCGTAGGAGCACCTATTAGCAATTACTGTCCTTCGCCTTTGTCTCCAGGCTGACTTCGTTGTTGTTATTAATGGCGGTGCCAAGGTATACAAACTCTTTGACTACTTCAACCGCGCTCTCTTGTTTGTAGACAGCATATAATTTGTTTTATCTTCATTTATCGTCAAACCCACTGGCTGATTCCTTTTCGATAGTGGTGAAAGCAACCGTAACATCTCTCTTACCAACTTACCAAGTCTTGCCAACTTTGCAGGTATACCGATCTCAGACACTGTTGCGTAAAGGCAATCCCTTCTCGGGCTATCGAATGCAGCTTTGTAATCGACAACTAGATGATGTGTGTTAATTTGGTTTTCGTGTGTTTTTTCCAGGATTTGTCGTAGCGTGAAAATCTGGTCTATGGTGGACTTTCCAGGTCAAAAGCCACACTGATAAGGTCCAATCAGTGTTTTTGTAATCGGCTTTAATCTTTCTCACGATGAAAATACGACTGATACCTCGATAGTTGGCGCAGATTTGTTGGGTCTCTTTTCTTATGTATAGGGCTGAGACGCTGAGATTCCAATCGTTGGGCATGCATGCCGCTAGTCATATTTTGCTGATGAGCTGATGCATGCGCCTTATCAATTCATCGCCGTTGACTTTAAACAATTCAGCTGACAGGCCACCAGCACCCGCTGCTTTATTGTTTTTGAGTCGCTGGATTGCAACTCGAAGCTCTTCATGGTTAGGTGGCTTTCACTCCGTCATCGTTGATTGGTGGTTGATTGGTGGTTCATTGGTGGTGCTTTCTCCATGGGCGGTATTGGTGGAATTGTCGCCAGTAAGTAGATTGGAGTAATGCTGTCTCCATAATTTCAGAGCACACTGCGTATCTTTAACCAGATCTCCATTTTCATCTCTAAAAGTGGATGCTTCGGGCTTGAAACCTTGGGTTAAATGCTTAACCTGTTGCTAGAATTTTTGTGCATCCTTCTTGCCATGGTATACCTCTAGTTCCTGACGTTCACGCTTTTTCTGCTCTCTTTTATTGTGTCTGAAAAAACTCCTCTCTTCCTTCCTCTTTTCGCAGTAGTGTAGAAGATTGGTGTAGTTTTTAACCACCACTTTAATGAAATATTTTAATTTTTTGGCCACTTAAAATACCATTCACTTTTTTCAAGGTCAGCACCACTATTTTTTTTAATGTTTGAAATCATCGTCGTACTTGTGGCGGCCGTGGAGTAGTGGGTAGAGTGTTAGAGTGAAGAGTGTGAGTAGAGAGAACCCAGGTTCGAATCCACTTCAACTTGACACAGAAAGTTTTTTCAATTGAATTAAATTTTCTGTTCGGCCGTCTTCTCTCTGTAGACAATGGCAAACCTTAGAGAGTAAAAAAACTGCCATGAAAAGCTTCTTGAGAACATAAGCTGTTCGGAGTCGGCATAAAGCTGGTAGGTCCAGCTCTCGATCATTTGTGTTCAAACATTTCACAACACACACAACACAATTGATCATAAGAAGCTCGGTCAAAGTCCTTTCAAGGGCTGATGTGGCCATTTTCGTTCGTTCGTTCGTCGTACTGAAACATTACCTTTTAATGCATTCTCCAAATTTTACTTTGGAGAATTATTGCTTACTATTTTAAACGAATTATTCAAAAACTGCCTGCACAATTTTTACATACAAAGCACTTAAATTTTTAGTTAGGATTTAATAGGATTTCTAGTACTCTTTGTACTCCTTATGGTATTATATAATTTTTAATCTAGTAATATACCTCCCACAGATTTTTCTTATGCTTCGAAATTATATATTTTTTTTATTTTTTTTTATTCCTGGATAAAGCAAAAGGTGTCCGAGGTATACCACTAGCTAAAAATTGTAAACTTTATACAAGTTCTTATAAAAAGAAATTAATTTTATACGTCTTTTCTTATTGCGTAGACATTGTATGTCTTAAGTTCAAATAATGGTAAAATAATAAAACATAGGGACAAATCAAAGAGACATGTGAAAATAAAGAGCATAGGTAAAGTGAAAATTGACCCACAGAAATGTGTTAGTGGGTGCCGAAAAGGTTATTGTCAAATTCGCGATTTTTTTTTGTTTGCAATTGTTTATTCTTTTTATTTGAAACAAACAAAAACAATCAAATAAAATATGCAACTCAAATCGAGATCAAAGATTGAACGTTTATAATTCATATATTAAAGCTATCAGTCTAGACGATTTAATTAATACTTGAAATAAAAACTTTAAAATAAGTTTTTGATTTATGTTCATGCTATTGAAACCATTCAATAATAATATCCACATACATCAACTCGAAGGCAGCCAATTCAACGAAATATTAAATCGGAGTCTTACAGACTGTCCTGGAATAGAGGCGAAATCATGTTCAAGACAAATTTGGAATTAAAGAACTTTAATCAGAGTGATGAAAATGCTTGTTTGTCATAACTATTGGGCCATTAAAAATTCAAAGAATTAGAAAATGTCAGCTTAGACTATTTATTTATTTTTTATGTTTTTAAAATTTTTTAAAGCATTTTAAGCTTAAGCTTGTCATGTAACCGTATGATTGAAAATTTCCGCTTTCTTAAAACTTTGTTAAAACTAAATCTGAAACATGTAGAAATTTAAGTTTTGACAAAATGTCAAGTGCCAAGCTGTCTCTACGTATATTAGCTGCTTAACAAATTATACTGTCATCACAACAGGCTCTGGCTTATCTGTCTTGTGGTCTGTAGCAAACAGAAACTAGTTTCCGCTTTTAAATCTGATTGTTTTGAGTATCTTTCACTGAATTTGCCAAGGGTTCATTTCGATCCACTCATTATTTTTTTTTTTTTTTAAAGTTTCTACAAGAAAATAATGTCGTATTTTCAGAAAATATCTTAATTAAGTTGTAATTTCATGCAGTCAAACAAAGAAATCTGAGTCAAATAACTTATGTTTCATTTGGATTGCAAGTTTTTTAAAACTTTGTTGCTAATTCATTTGAAAAACTTTTTGAGAAACTTTTATGACATAAGCATGTGATTAACTAGAAAGCGATTTTTTTTTTTATTTTATTGTTTGAAAGATACAGTCAATGATATAAATTATACTTCTGCTAACATTACACTCAGAAAAAATTTTCTGGGAATATGAGAAAAAAAAAGCGTCATATTTAGAGAAAAATGGTAATGTTTTTGCTCCAGAGAATGCTTTTCTCTAAATGTGATCCCAAAAATTCCTTAAAACTGTTAAAAAGCTTCCATGAAAAAAAGAAATATTTTGTCATCAATAAAGACACCTTCTATTTAACAGAAGAATTGTTCTTTATAAAAAGTTCAACCGTTTTCTTTATTATTTCCCAAACAGAGAAATATCACCTTGTTCAAAAAGAAAGGTTCATTCACACTGTGAACCGGACTTAATTGTAATAAATCTTTTCTTTAAATTGCGTTTATAGTTTCTCACAAAAAAAGAAAACTTTCTTCCAAAGGGATATTATTTTCTTAATATTTCTTTATTGCGTACCTTTTTTCTCTAAAATAGAGAAGTATATCTGGAACTACGGTTAAAAATGCCTTTTGTAATAAAAAGCAAAAAATAGTAGTAAGAATCTTTTGACTTTCAAAATTTTAAAAGTTTTTGTTAATTTTTTTTCGTTTTTACTTATTATAGGCGAAAAGAAAAGGCAGCATTTTTCTGGTAATCTACAATAAGATAGGTTCTAATGATGCCTTCAAAAAAACAGTGCGACAACTTTTTCAATATGTTATTTTGGTTTGAAAATTAAAAAATAATTATTATTCACAATCTCTGATATAATGAAGATACACTTCCCTTTTCTTTTTGTGAAACATTCGCTTTAACACAGTTCAACGTAAAGTAAATGTATAAATATTGTGTTGTGATTTGATAAAAACAAAAAAAGGAAATTGCCATTTTCAGCCCTTGAAAGGACTTTGACCGAGCTTTTTATGATCAATTGTGTGTGTGTTATGAAATGTTTGAACACAAATGATCGAGAACTGGACCTACCAGCTTTTTGCCGACACCGAACGGTTTATGTTGTCAAGAAGCTTTTCATGGCAGTTTTTACTCTTTGAGGCTTGCCATTGTCTGCAGAGAGGTGTAGATCCTAGTAGATCCAGTTCTCGGTCATTTGTGTTCAAACATTTCACAACACGCACAACACAATTGTTCATAAGAAACTCGGTCAAAGTCCTTTCAAGGATTGAAATGGCTATTTCATTTTTCTTTTAATTAAGTGTTATATTGTTTAGTAATCAAAAAAAAAAAAAAAAAATGGCACACTTTCGATAGTATCGTAAGTGTGGAGGTAAACTTTTTTGTTTGATTATTTGTTGTTCTTGTTCATTTTTATATTCGGTAAAAATTAATATAATGCATTTTTTTGTTTAATTAATTGAAATAAATATTTCGAAATAACATGAATTTAATATTTTTTCTGCAGTACAGAACTTATATATATTTTAAATATAATTGAATATTTTTATTTGAACAAACAAAATATATCTTTAATATGTATATATAAAATTAGTTAAACTTTTTCGAATTTATTACGTTTTAAAAATAAATGAAGCTTATAATAGCATAACTACCATGCAAGTCTCCAATCTGCGTATATGTAAACCTGCATGGTAGTAATATAGTTTTTTGTATTATATATGTATTATTTATAGTATTTATCTTGCTGAAGATTAACAAAACAGTAACCAACTAAAAAATGCAAGATATACTATATATATATACAAATATTTCATACATACATATTAATAAAAGCAACACAGCAGTTACTGAACAATATTCGTAAAACTTATTGTTAATTTATATAATTACTAGCTGAATTAGTTATATCGGGAGTTAATATAACTAATTTTGAACTCATTCGTCGGCTTGAAAAAACTTTTTACAAACTTTAGAAGCAATTTTATGAGTATCTTTCAAACCGGTAAATTCGACGAAATGAGCAAAATGGTGCTCAAACATCTGAAAACAATGAGGAAAAGTTAGGGAAATCGCGATTTGTGTATGCGTACCGATCGCTTGCAAAAGTATATATTCAAATTTTATATTGTATTCGATAGAATGGTAATTTTTGAAAAAATCAGAGCAAAAACGAATTTTTGGCATAATTTCAGTAAATTTTCTCATACATAAATGCTCTCATTTGACCTCGTATCGTAATGTGTTCAAGCTACTAAGCTTGTGGACAGTTCATGTGTTATTATTGTTGACGTAGCCTTTGTGTGTTGTTTTTAATATTTATATATATTTATAAAAAATAATCCAAACATTCTAAGTATTTCTAATGAATTTTTTTTTTTTTTAATTTTTTTGCGAATAAGCCATTATTTTGCAAATCTGATGAACGGCTTTGGAGACAAGCTAAAATGAATGAAAGAATGCCTGGAACCCGATCGCAGCGGCCCCTACCGGGTCCAACCTTTTTTTACTGAATAAAAAGCAGCCTATATATTGACCGGGGGTAAAAGGAATCTAAGTGTCAAGTTTCATTTAAATCCATCCAGTGGTTTTTGGCGTGACGCTCTAACAGACAAAAATTTAAAAAATGCGATTTTTGGACTCAGCGTCCTTCAAAATGTCCACGCAATAAGAATTTGAAAAAAATTTCATGTACAGATTTTCTTTTTACAATTTTATATATCTACTAGCTGGATACCCGGCTTTACTCGGGAGTTGATGTAAATAAATTTTGAGTTCATTCGTCGATTTTAAAAAACTTTTTACAAACTATTGAAGGATTTTTGTGTGCATCTTTCAAACCGGTAACTTCAGCGAAATAAGCAAAATGTAGATTCAACACCTTAAAAATTATCATAAAAAGTTAGGAAAATCGTGATCACTTGCAAAAGTATATTTTCAAATTTTACATTTTATTCGATAGATTGGACACTTTTGAAAACATCAGAGCAAAAACGAATTTTTGGCAATCATTTATGTAAATTTTCTCATACACAAATGCTCCCTTTGACCTCGTGTTGTAATGTTACTGTAGCGTTTAATTTGTCAATGAAAATGAGTCAAAAATGCAATTTTGAATTTAAATTATATTTGCAACATAAACTTTTGCGCCATTTTTTAAGAAAACGTTAAATATTATGGAGCTTCCTTGAACAAAAATTGAAAAAATATAAATGCCTAACTAACTGCTATTATTATTTTAATAAAGTACTTTTTTTGACGTTTCACACAAAAAAGAATTGAGTTATATGTATTCAAAAACAGCAGAGCAACTTGCATCGACAGTCAAAACTTTAAATTTCTGACCATTTTCTCTTGCAGCAGGTAACATTTATAAGTGCAAAAATTCATTTTACTAAGAATTTCTATTGCTTTAAAATTAATGATATGACTGTTTAACGGTAGGTTTTTAAAATTAATTATCTTTTAGAAATTTTGAAAATAAATATGTACTAAAGTAAATATGTACTAAATATTTAACTTACATGAAATCGAAAAATCCAAGTTGAAGCCTGTTTGTTAGAGATTAGCTTAACAAATGTTAGCTTAGGTCATATTTGCAGATATTTTTATGATCAAGAATTCTTTTATACGTTATTTTTATGTACCTTTAAGTTTTACCACGTTTTTGGCAATTATTTGTCTTAATTTTTTGCGAATAAGCCATTATTTTGTAAATCTTTTTTTACTGGAAAACAATTAAATAAGCACTGGAAATTAATATTGAAATGTCAAAACAACGCCAACGTACGACGCAACGAACTTGTGCATGGGTTGATGCGAACTCAAATACAACAGAATTTGGCATCAGCTGTACTGATATGCGAAAATAAGAATGTTGAATATAAATACACATGAAGAAGAAAAGAAGATATATATTACCCTTTGCGCTTTGCTACGCTTTACTTTACGCTTTTTGTAGTACAGCGCCCTCTGGTGTTCAATATATAGCAAAATACATAGCGCAAAAATCTTACCGCACCCGAAAACTTCTTATGAAAATCATACTTATCGGATGAGTGGTTCGGAGCTTTTTTTGCAGTATTTGTGCAATAGCACCCTCTGGCTTGCGAACAAAAAAAAAAAAAAAATAGCGCCAAAGCCCTTTCCATACTCGAAAATCCTATAAGCAAAATTTTCATCCAGATGAGCATCAGATGAGCAGGTTTGAAGTGTTTTACCATTTCTTAAGAGATTTGTCCTACAGCGCCCTCTGGTGTTCAAGGAAGCATATTAAAAAAATAAGAGAGTGCTTAAGACCACACGACTGAAGTAAAACTTCTTTAACTCCATCTATATGCATATATATATGTATATGTATAGTATAAACTTGTATAAACATATACATATCAGGGGGGAAACTGCCCTCTCCTGCCATACCGTCACTACGCACATGTATATGTATATATGTGTATGTATGTATATATGTATAATATATGCGCTTAAACATATACATATAAGGGGACAACTTCCCTCCTTTGCCCTACCTTCGCTACGCCCATGTATATGTATATATGTTTATATATGAAGTTATGTATAATTTGTATATACATACACATATCAGAGGGCAACTTCACTCCTTTCTCCCCCACACTACGCCCATGTTTATGTATGTATGTTTATACATGTCAGGGGGCAACTGCCTTTCCCATCCTTACCCTCGCTACTCCCATGGATATGTATTTATGTTTATATATGTATATATGCTTCATATAAACATGCATATACATATACATATACATATCAGGGGGAAAACTGCCCGTAAGTCGCTACGCCCATGTATATATACATATAATGTATGCATATTATGTATGTATGTATGCATAATAGATGTATTCGGATAAACAGCTTAGGTGTTTTTCGACGTTTTTCAAAATATTTGTACTACAGCGTCCTCTGGTGTTCAAGATGGAACCGAATAGATAAGTCAAGAAAACTCACCGTATCCGAAAACCTCTATATACCAATTTTCATGTAAATCAGATGCACGGCTTAGGAGTTTTCGAGGTTTTTCAAAATATTTATACTACAGCGCCCTCTTGTGTTCGATATAGAACAGTGTAGATAAGTCAAAAAAACTCAGCGTATCCGAGAACTTCTACATACAAATTTTTATGCAAATCGGATGAATGGTTTCGGAGATAAGCTGAAAAAACGAATGCCTGGAATCCGATCGCAGCGCCCCCTACCGGGTCCAACGTTTTTTACTGGATAAAAAGTAGCCTATATGTTGACCGGGGATATAAGGAACCTAGATCCCAAGTTTCATTTAAATCCATCCAGTGGTTTTCGCGTGATGCGTTAACAGACAGACAGACAAAAATTTTAAAAATGCGATTTTTGGGCTTAGCGTCATCCAAAATGTCCATCGCAAAGGGAATTTCAAAAAAATATTTCATGTACAGATTTTTTTTTACAATTTTATATATATATAGATAGATATAATTTTATAGATAGTGGTTTATATGTAGTAGCGCTCCTTTTTTTTAATACCAAATATAAACTAATATAATGAACTATGTATCGCTTCTTTGTATTGCAATATCTTATTTTCTGTGTTCATCAGGCGGACAAAGCAACGCTACCATAACTAATTGGAGTCTGCCAGCAGACTGAAAGTTTTCAAGCGGCGCAAGCATTTATATACGTATGCATTGCTTGTTCAGCTCTGAGAAATTCATAAAACGATTCTATTCAACAAACAACACGATGTTGTGTTCGAGATATCGGCATGAACTAAAACAACAAGCATAAGAACGTCAGCAGCAACTAAATCATCAATAGATTTTTTCTCATACAAAAATGTGGATTTTTCTTCTTTTCTTTTCCTATCTTTTGTGGCTTTATTAAAGAAGTGACAAAATCCAAAGGTAGATATTCGCTTTATGCACAAAATTACTGATATTTTGGCATAAATTTTATTATTGGACGATGAATATTAAATGCTGTATGTATACCTTAAGTGCCTCCCAAAAAACGTTAGCATCACCTTGAAAAACTTTGTGAAAATATCCCCATACAAACCACGCTGTAAGACGTAATTCTACGTCAAAAAGTACTTGTTTCTTATGGTATATATTAAAAAAAAATTTTTTGCTGCGTGAAATTAAAAGAAAAAAGATTTTTTCTTAGGAATAAGGAGCACCCTAATGTTCGTATTGTTGTATAAAGATACTGGAATGTAACTCATATTACTTTGCTTCAAGTTTTGTATAATTTGCATATATTTTTATGTACACGTTACACAAAATTATTGTGTAATGATAATATAACAAATATTAAGAATATGGAACTAGTCTAGTTTTATGAATTCGCTTAAATTTCAAAAAGTTGCTAGTACTAAGGCATGGGAGAATAATAATTGTATCATGCGTACAAGGTAGCATTTTTTTTCGTAGATTATAATGGTATTGAAAAAAAGGCCACTATCCCCCCAAGCAACCCCTTGAAGTTACGCGGGTTCATTAAAGTAGACTTAAGCCAAAAATATTCCTAAATTTGAATTAGGATTTATTTACGTTAAACACTCATGAAAAACACTTTATCTCAATAAATAAAAATATAATCCGTAAAAATTTCCCATCCATGAATAAAAAAAAAAAAATGCACACACAGAAAGCTTACATTTACATATTATTGGAATGTGTGTGTATAAACGAATTTTTTATTCGAAAGCCTCAGCTATGCAAATATATTAAGTATATTTGTTTAAAATCATAAAAATATGCTATATTTTGTATATTTTCCATGTTGTTGATTTCTTTTGAAATTACTTACTCGTGGTACTCAATATATATTTACTCAATACATAACAGGTAATTCAATAAGTCCGTAAGATAAGTAAGAAAAAAACAAAATTTTAATAAAACTCGATTATATCATTCAACATAGTTGCCTTCGAGAGCGATACAACGAGTATAGCGATTTTCCAAATTATCGATACCACTTGTACGAGTATAGTAAGATTTCTCTTTCTCGTCAAAATAAGCCTCAGTTTCAGCGATTACTTCATCATTGCACTTGAATTTCTTTACAGAAAGCATTCTCTTGAGATCTGAAAACAGAAAAAATTCGCTGAGAGCTAAATCTGGAGAATACGGTGGGTGGGTAAGCTATTCGAAGCCCAATTCATTCAATTTTGCCATCGTTTTCATCGATTTGGTGAAACAACACTTTTTTCTTTTGCAAATGTGGCCGTTTCTTGGCGATTTCAGCCTTCCATTGATCCAAAAGTGTACAGTAATAGTCGCCTTTTTGGAGATAGTCGATGAATATTATTCCTTTCCCATCCCAAAAGACGCCATCACCTTACAAGCCGACTGTTGGGTCTTTGCTCGCTTTGGATTTAGTTCGTCGGCTGCTGTCCACTCAGCTGACTGTCTTTTGGATTCAGGTGTGTAATAGTGAAGCCATGTTTCATCCATTGTAACATATCAACGATAGAATTAGATTTTATTGCGGTTTAACAGCGCCAAACACTCCTCTGAAGCATAAATTCGTTGTTGTTTTTGGTCGACTGTGAGCTCACGCGGCACCCTCTTTGCACAGAGCTTTCGCATATCCAAATGTTCGTGTGAATCAGCTAGCTCGTGCACCTTCAATTTGCGATATTGATAACACAAAATGCTATAACTAACGAATCAATTGTCAGATTGTTGTCAAATTTTTATACGTCTCGTTTGAAGGTTGGTACTAAAGACAAATAATATGGAAAAAATCTAGTAATGCCATCTATGTGTAATCCTATGGACTTTTTGATTGTACTGTTACTTGACTCTTGGTATTAACAGCAAATAAGTATCATTAATTGTGACAAACAATCTCAATAATTTGTGTAAATATTTTGATTTTTATAGCATCAATGAGATTAGATAAATATACCGTAAAAATAAACGGAGACAATCTGATAAAAAAAAGCTCAGCTTATATGTTTACTAAGGTGCCATGAAAAAAAGTTCCATTTGTATCCATCTAATAATGAACCCTGATGTGTTTTATGACGATTCCCAAAATATTTTGGCAATAACGATAGACTCCATTGAGCTAAACCATTTTGCGAGGTTTTGAAAAAATCATGTTTTTCGTAAATATGTTGGCTTGTGTAATAATTGTAAAAAACAAATTTGCTATTCGATTAGTGATAATACTGTTATTCATGAATTTTTTCACCAGAGGAATAAATTTGGTGAGCTTACTTATCCATCGCTGTAATATAATAAATCTGCCAAAGGAAAACCGCGCAAAGTCAAAGAGTTCTTAAAGCTTATATTTTTCTTCTGTTTATATGTATCAATGAGAATAGATAAATATACCGTAAAAATAAACGGAGACAATCTGATAAAAAAAAGCTCAGCTTATATGTTTACTAAGGTGCCATGAAAAAAAGTTCCATTTGTATCCATCTAATAATGAACCCTGATGTGTTTTATGACGATTCCCAAAATATTTTGGCAATAACGATAGACTCCATTGAGCTAAACCATTTTGCGAGGTTTTGAAAAAATCATGTTTTTCGTAAATATGTTGGCTTGTGTAATAATTGTAAAAAACAAATTTGCTATTCGATTAGTGATAATACTGTTTTTCATGAATTTTTTCACCAGAGGAATAAATTTGGTGAGCTTACTTATCCATCGCTGTAATATAATAAATCTGCCAAAGGAAAACAGCGCAAAGTCAAAGAGTTCTTCAAGCTTATATTTTTCTTCTGTTTATATGTACTATTCAAAATAGTGTGGAATTGAACCCAGAATACAATTGAAAAAAGAAATTTTTGGGCTTAAAGCCAGTAGTTGTAAAATTAATTACTTGTTAAAGAACAAAAAATAATTTTTAGAAAACTTTGTGGGAAAATTCATTTAACCAAAAGCGGAATGTACCTAAACTGAAGGGATTGTACCTAATGTACCTTTCTGGTTAAAAAATAAATGCCTGGTCCAAAGTAAATGCAAGCGAGCGACTATGAACATTTTTAAGCTACTCGTTTTATAAACCATTTTACTTTAAATTGATTGATTATTTTCAAACAAAAAAAAAAATATAATGGCATGCAGAACCTCTAAAAGATGAAGTGGGTTTTAAAAAACAATGGAAGAACTAAGCAAGGACTGGATGTAACATATTAGTAAACATTTAGGTGCCTCGACTTGTATGGGGGGAAAAAGTTTCATTTGTACCCCTCTTGAAATGAACCTTGATGTATTTTATGACGATGATAAGTATTATGAAGTACTTATTATCAGAGCTCGGATTGTGATGCCCTTAAAAACATTCAAAAAAGACCTAAAGTCATAAGAAAGTATTAAAAATGCCCTAAAAACCCATAAAAATGAAATTCAAAATTAAAATAAATTGATATGTTCTTAACTGTTTTTATTTAAAATATTTGAAACTAAAAATTAAAGTTAATAAATATCTTTTTAAATGTTTTTAATTAAAATGCTTGCAACTGCATTACGTTGTAATCAATAACAATGCACATTTTTAAATTATCAAAATAAAACAACCATCTATTGTTAATATAAATTGTCTTTTATATTGAAAAAAACATATTTCCACTTCAGCACAGACAAGAGCGCATATTTAAAAGATGAAATATCGTTTACATCCGAATCTTCTTTTAGTTGCATATGGGCATTTCCGTGGTGGCGCACGTGATGATCGTACGACTTTAATGAGTGAAAAAAGAATGAAAAATGTAACTTACAAATTCCTTATTTTGATTTTCCAATAAGCACACTATACAAGGTGTAAAACCTAAGAGTTGTAAACTGTTCGGCTCTTAGATAGAAGCCACCAAAAATGATAAGTTAAGTGACAAAAATAGAAGTGGTTTTTGACTTGGATCACAAAATTAGTGAAATTCTGTAAATTGGCAAGAGTTTTTGTATAAAACTTTTTTAGAAGGATTTGAAAAAGTATAAGTTTATTTTCAAAGTAATCAAATTTAAAAACCTTTTCTTTTTTTTTTTTTTTTAATTGGGCTTAGTATGAAACGTTACATGACATGGCGTTACGTGACATTTTTTCCATTGTAATTCATTTGGGTAATTAAGTAATGACGCAATTAAGTAATTATGTGATTTAGTTATAAAAAAACAAATTTAATATATTCTGCCTCTCCTTGCCTCAACCATTTTTCATTACTTTTAGCCAATGCCTTCCATTTTTACTAAAACAAAAACGCTTACGAAACATTTACAAAACATTAACTAACAAGAAAAATTACATTTGTGAAACAGTGCAGACGATTTGATCATAATGGTAAATGAATTTATATTTAAATTGCTTAAATCAATAAAATCAAAATGTTTCTCTAAGATAATATCATTAAATAATAAGTTTTTAATATCTTTTAATTTTCGTGTCACGGTGTATTTTTCGGCGAAAATGTCCCCATATCTTCATTTTTTAACCGACTTCAAAAAGGAGGAGTTTCTCAACAAAATGGGCGTTATTTGACAAATGGGCGTGGCAATATTAGAAAAAGAGTATATCTCGAATAATATTGATACTATGGTATTGCAATTT
The DNA here is from genome assembly GCA_914767935.1 of Coremacera marginata. Taxonomy (NCBI): domain Eukaryota; kingdom Metazoa; phylum Arthropoda; class Insecta; order Diptera; family Sciomyzidae; genus Coremacera; species Coremacera marginata. The sequence continues at coordinate 130,284,365 of OU612044.1, forward strand.
GGTATAGGGGTAGGCATTATTAGAAAAAATTACGGTGAAGAAAGTGGGCGGATTTCCACTACTGGGCGTGGCAATATTAGAAAAACAGTGTATCTCGAATAATATTGACACTAGGGCACTGAAATTTATTGTAGTACAGGGGTAGGCAGAATTATTAAAAATTATGGTCAATAAAGTAGGCGTTATTCTTTAAATGGGCGTGGCAATACTAGATAAACACTATCGCAGTTAATATTGACGCTGGGGTACTGAAATAAAGTACAGGGGTAGGCACAATTATTAGAAATAACGCTCCAGAAAGTGGGCGCTTATTTAACACAGGGGCGTGGCAATATTTGAAAAACACTATATCTCGAATAATATTGACACTAGGGTAATAAAACTCGTTACAAGAATGGGTATAATAATTTCAAATAATGTGACATCTAATTTAAATTTAAGAGGCAGATATTTGAAATAACCAACAAACTTTCAGATTTAAATAGAACAAATTTTTCGGAACAATTTTATTTATGTTGTTTATACACTTTTTTCAAAAATTTATCATATTCTCTGAAAAGGAAGAAATAAAAATTTAAAAAAAAAAAAACAACCGACTACAAAATAACTACAAAGTAAAAAATAATTTTAAAAATACTTTTCCTTTTAATTTCTTGGTCATATTTGATAATTTATTTAAACATATTATTATATATGAAATCTTATTATCTTTATTTTTTTTCTTATTTGTTTTATTATCATAAATATATTAATTTCTTGATGAATACAAATACTTTGAAGTTGGCGCTTCTGATTAAAAGTCTGATTATATTAGCGCCAACCTTAAAAGCTTTTGAATTCATCAAGTAATTAATATATTTATGATAATAAAACAAATAAGAAAAAAATTAAGATAATACGATTTCATATATAATAATATGTTTAAATAAATTATCAAATATGACCAAGAAATTAAAAGGAAAAGTATTTTTAAAATTATTTCTTACTTTGTAGTGATTTTGTAGTCGGTTGTTTTTTTTTTATATTCTTTACTCACCTGTTGTAAAGGAATTTTTACTTGCAAAATTATTGCACAAAGATCCATCCACTGCTTTTTAGCGCAGTTCCTTTTTATAAGCGGTCAAATAAGTCACGGCACGTACATGAAAAGGACATACTTTAAAAATTTATCTAAAAAAGAAAAACCTGTTTGCAAAATTAACAAAAACAAAAAAAAAAATTATTTTTCTGGGAAGTAAAGCGGAAATGTTGAAAAAAGTACTTAAGCAGAAATATGCACAAACATCCTAAATAAGAAAAAATGCTGGGACAAAGAAAGAAGGAAGCATCTAAACTCGCTCTGGTTATAACTGCGTTATAGGACAACTTTTATATGCCGTTTCGTGTTGTACTCAACCAGATCTAAAACCTGCACTAGGTCACTTGAAAAGTGCAAAATTACCGAAACATCGTGTCATTATCTTTCCTTACTCCAAAATTCTGATTTGACTCCGTATCCGTTACTCCAGTATCCGTAATTCTTGTAGCAAATTGAAGGTTAAGTGTCATGTCTTACCCTATTTTTAGCACCCATATTAAGATTTATCCTGAGTCTGACCTGTTTAATTAAACGTTGACTTGGGTTATTTTGCAAAATATCGTAGAAAAAACTGTTAAACTTTAACTCTTGTATCTAGTATCTTAAAGCAGAAAAACAATTTTATAAATGGAAAAAAATTAAACCACATAACGAACTAAAAGCAAAAATATTAAATTTCCACAGCAACAACATAATAATTTTTAACACATAACACAGAGCATCCTTGGCGGATCCTTAACTTAATTACCACTATTTTTGTCCTCTGTTGTTATTCCATTGTTTGCTATTGCAGTTAATTTGTGTTGTGCTGTCTGTCTTGTTTTGTTTGGTTTTGTTTTACTTTGAGTTTAGTATTAGTGTGGGTGTGTGAGCTTAACACTTTATCCTTATTTATACAGCTTGGTTGCTTTTATATCCTGTTACTGTTTGTTATTTTTTCCTATAATTTTTCATTCTTTCTCTTTTATCAACTTCTTAACGCTTTGTTGTATTTATTTATCATTTATATTCCACCAGCGACCTTTTTCAAATTGTAAAATTAAAATTCTTACTTATAAAATGTGGTGTAGGTTCAAGGTTATATACAAGGTTAAGTGTAAAATACCGTCACAACAAAGTTTAACGTGTACGTGCAAAACATTGGGTTGGTATGTGTAAGAAAATTGCTCAAGTGTAGCATGTACAAAATTTTGTTTTCATTTGTGTTGTAAACGTTAAGAGGTCCTTTAAACAATAAAACAAATTAGATGCTCACCCTTTAGAATCAAAGGAAACTTTTTTAAATACAAAGCTCAAAGTAATGTATTCGTGTTTTACTGAAACAAAAAGTAGTCTGCTTATATTTCATAACAAAGCAAGCTTAAATAATTACAAAAGTTGAAAAAATAAACTTTTTTATATAAATATAAGAAATATTGTCACTAAATTCTTGTCAAACTGAAAAAAATTCTAATTCTAAATATTTCTAGATTATTTGAACTGAACTTAAATGCATCAATTTAAAAATATAAAAACAACATTACGTGCCATTAATACAAATTTATAAAATCTTACGACAGCTAAGAAAAATAACAATATATTAGGTAAACTGTTGTATTTTATAGCATGATTTTTTTCCATCGCAACATCTAATGTCTGTAGAAATAAAATTAAGGTGCTATTATAAACGACATATTATTGGTGTTTAAATGAAGAGAACTGCTTCTTTTCTGCAGAATTTTATTAATGTTTATTACGAGGACAAAAGACAGTCAGCTGATCTCACTGCAGAACAGATTTATGGCTGTTGTCTTTGTAGAAACTCGTAATTGTGGAAAGATTGCTGTAAACATTAACAAAAGTGAAGCCAAAATAATAGAAAATCTATTTCTCAATTCTTTAACTAATTTTTCCGCATTTGAAGGCCTGTACAAAATGAAGCATGGGGAAATTGGTAGGACAGTGTGAAAACAAATAAGTTACGCTAAGTCAGAGGAACATTTATGGTAATAAAAAAGTGGATGAACTGGCCAGGTAAAGTTCTTCCCTTAATGTTTGAAGAGCGTAACAGTTTCCAGTTACATTCAAGGGAGGGATGCATTCGGAGTACTTTGACATAGCTGGGGGAAAAAAGATCCGGGGCTAAAAGAGGTAAAGTCACACCAATCAGTACGGGCCATTGGTGTAAATGTAAAAAAAATTTTTATTACCTTCAACTAACTAATACACGGTGCAATGAAACCTTAACGAAAAGGAAAAATTACCACACTTTCTATGTTCGCCTAACACTACCAAGATGTACACTAGAGTGGGTCAGTCTTCATAAAAAAAAAAAAAGTTTGAAAAGTGCACCCCTTACTTTAAAGATGACCTCGAGACAACTCCAAAAACAAAAAAAAAATTCTGATATGAAATTACTTTATTTGGCCTTGAAACAAAAATGTTGTATCAGTTCCAAATATTAGTATACAACTTTCTTTATAAAATTTCTTAAAACTAATAATTTTTATTGTTGTTTCTTCAATTCATACATAATGGAGTGGAGTAAAAGTGAGAGAATGAACACAATGAGGTATGTTTTGTTTCAAGGCCAAAGAAAGTTATTTTTGGACAAGATGTGAACAAATTTTAAAGAAGTTTAATTTTATGATAAAAAAAAATCCTGTTCGGGGGTTGGGGGGTTAGACGAGGTAAGAGGGCTTACCAGTTGAATATAACTTCAGAAGTCCAAAAGCTCTGGAAGGAAAATATAGTACTAGCTAAGACCTTTTTAGCGGTATATCATTTCTAAAATCAGACATTAAACGCATAAGTTATAGAAAAAAATACCATTTAGACGGTTTTTCCTCGTGTCTAAAAGAAAAAATTTTTTTGAGTTGCCTCAAGGTCATATTTAAAATAAGGGGTGCACTTTTCAAACTTTTTTTTCGATCCACTCTAATGTACACTAAAAAGTCTAAGTAAACAGTCCAGAGGAAGTTTCGACTTTAAAACTGAACTATCCTATCTGGCTCGGAAGAAATCTATCTTCATCGCCTAGCACACAATGCACTTTAATACACGAATAAGAAATAATAAAATCAAGGGGCACGAAAACCCATTAAATATAGCTTAGTTGGATAATACCGAATCTTATGTTAAGGAAGACTTTAAAAATTTAAAAAATGAAGAGTATCAAGCATCTATTTATTTACTAGCATGCCACAGTAGCTTCGCCTGAATAAAGAGCACTTAAAAGTTTTTGTTTCTCTTTGAATAATTGTGGGGAGAGATAGAGTGCAAAAACTTCATTTAAAAAAATCCTTAACACGCTGAAATGAATCGCCTGAAGAAAATTCGTGCCAAATAAAATAAGAAACATTTCTATTTTGTTTTGTTTTATTTTGCAGCTCAGCACTGCCTTTATAGTATAAAGGTGGTGCTGCAGATTTATTTATCACTTGAAATTGATTTGAAGACATTTGTTAAGGAGATATTCCTGGTTGGAAGGCTGTTTTTTGACCCTTTTTGAAAAACTTCTCATTTGAAAACGCAAACAGTTATTTTAAGTCTGTTTTTATTGTATTAAGAACATATTAAATTAAATAAAAAATGTTTTTTTCTATTGTACGAGGGCTGTTCAAAAAGTTGTCGGCCTTCAAAGTTGGGCATCGAAAAAAAAGGTATGCTGCTTGCGGCCCGGATAACTCGACTTGGGACTCGACTTCGGATCATCTGAAATGGAAAAAGTAAGCGGCGTTAGATTTAATACAGATGTAATTCTGATCCCTATCTCAATCATAATTTTGCCATTATGTTTTACGAAATGGCGGTCAATGAAAAATGAAAAACCGATTTTGGATCATTTTTTTGTAGTCTAGTGTTAAAGAAAATCGTAACAAATTGTTTAAAACTATGATTGAGGTAGGGACCAGAATGGTGACAATTTTGTGTCGATTGCACTGGGTTTCATCAAAATCGGTTCAGTAGAACCGGAGAAATTTGACTTCGAAGTCCAAAAATGTGATTTTGAAAAAACTCAAAGAAAATTTTAGGCAATAAAACATTTTTTTTTGTGAAATACTTACATATATCAATCTGCAATGCCAGCCCCATAAAGAACTCCTTAGTCTTCTTCAAAAAATGAGGACTCAGCGGCTCTTTGTGCTTTTCGGGCAGTTCTACCTTCTTTTGATGCGGTCCTAGCTCTGGCTTCGGACCTTTTCAAACGTTCCGAGACATGGCGAAATCATATGTGACGTTGCCAATCGGGATGCCCATTAGGTTCATTATTTGAAGTATTGGCAAAAAACCTTCTTTAAATATGACAGTTGCAATATAATTGTCAATCTCAATAGTGCGTGCGCCGGTGTGCATATGCTTCGGTGTGAATACCTAAGCTCTAAAATATGTATTCATTTAATTTTAAAATGCGTATACAAACAAGTTTTACCTACTAAAGAACGCGTTGAACGAAATTCGGTGGTTGCTTTAAACCGTTGCGTTCAAAAAGTAGCCAAATTAAGCAAATCGCATTTTGGCGAAAACATTGCTGGACAAAAAAGGCCATATCTCCTAAGGTATTTCGAATTTCGAAAACTCTTTTAGGACGATATTCTCAAATATCCAAGCTATAAAAATATGCAAAAAAAATTTTTAAAAAATTTTGCCAACCAGGAATACTCCCTTAGGGGAGACTTTAGGCAAAAGCAGTTAAAAGTAAGGCGAATTCTAAAATAATTTGAATCGGTCGATTAGTTTGCTTGCAGAATTTTGGGCCGTTTTCAAAAAGTATGGCTGAGTTCCTAAACGCATTTATGCAAAGCATCAGTGATTTTTTCTCTGAATTGGTGCTTAGATGATTCACCAAAACTGCGCAACTGGATTGTCATTTTTAAGCACGCTTAAGTTGCGCTATTTTGGGGAATCTATTAAGCACCAATTCAAAGATAAAACCACTGATGCTTTGTATAAATGCGTTTAGGAACTCAGCCTATGTTTCGAGAAAAACGCATTTAAAGCTTCAAACTTTAAAAGCATCAAAGCAGTCAAACTCAAAACAAACTCAATGAAATATTTTTTTTCTCTACAAGGTAGAGTTTGTATAGTATATAAAATAGAAACATTCCATACACACATACACTTTTACATACACACATACAGAGAACATCACGCGTCTTAACAGCTTCTTCGGATTGTTCGAATGGTACTCTGGCTCATCAGGCTTTAGGAGCTGTAGAATCTGTATTATAGGCGGGATCGATTTAAAATTTTTTTTTATATATTCTCGAATAGTTTTACAACAAAAATTCGATTTTCAAAAACTTGTTTGCCACAAACCTCCCTCAATTTCACACTACAATGCAATGTCTTGCTCTTCGTAAACATGCACTCAGAAAAAACATCCTAACATCAAAGAAAATTTACTAAATTTTAAAAAAAATTTTACTTGTTTTAGCGGCAAAGAATTTTTTTTTTTTTATCAAAGTGAAATTTTTCTTTGAAAGGATTATTTTAGAATAAAAAAAAATTCTTAAAAACTGAATATACAAAAATATTCTTTCAAGCTAGTGGTTTGTATTCCCGTAAATTTGACATATTTGTTGATACTTAATAATATAGAGTTTTTTTATATTTATTATTATTTTATATTCAATTTGCATGTAACCATCGCGGGAATTGAACCAGGGCCGCTTGCGTGCCAGTCTGTCGATTTTCCTACGCACCAGCTCAGTTATTATCGAACAGTGTCGTTATTTAATCTTAAAAAAACCACGTCGACAGAGCATTAACATCTAATAACATTCGAATACACATGTAAAAACAATTATTATGTGACCGCTCACACCACCGACGAGTAAGGGGGTTTTTTTTTTTGTTGTTTCATTAAATTAAAAAAAAGACCAGCCGAAAGAAATAGAAAAAAAATTCTGCCGTCATAAGGTTAGAAACCACGTGCGACAATATCGAGGGTCTGACGCTCTATGCTGTATGCTGTAGAACTGTTGTCGATAAGCAAGCAAAGAATCAATAAGTGAAACTAGCTATTGTATAGCAGAGCATACAGTGGTTTTCAAAAATATTTACAAATTGCAAATATTTTTTTACTAACCGTTTGATTTGTTAAAACTTGCTTTGTCTACTTTGCATACTGCAAAGATTGCAACAACAAAAACTTTGCTTGCAAACTATTTCCAACAACAATAAAGTGAGCTCTTCCTTTAAGGCACGTAAAAAGAATTGGACAATGTGTAAATATATTTAAATACTTCTGTATATTTAAAAGAAAATTTGATTTTTGAATTTATATTCTAAGTTTCTTAAGACAAATATTAATATTTATGTTTTAAATAAAAATTTACCTTTAACTAAAGAAATTTTAAAATTTCAAAACAAAAACTAGTGGATTGCATAGAAATAATGCATATAATGCAAATAATGATATTTTAATAATGCATAGAAATGAATAATAATGCCGCCTTATGTTAAATTTGCCAGTACGAGCTATTTGCTTTTTACAAATATAACATTGGGCTTTTACGATAGAATCGAAAACGATAGAATTATCAAACATTTTCACTTTGGGTGTTGCGCTACTGAATGACACGGTGTGTGCAGCATGAAATACATTTAGCGATTGACCGCTCTGCTTTGCAAACATTCCCTGGTTCGATCGTGTCTGTGTGAAAAACACGATTTCTGCCGACCTCGCGAGGCTATATAATGGCAAACAGAATTGCCAGAGACATAGAGTGGTGACCAAACCTGGCTAACATATTCCAGTATGGGCCTTACAAAGGCTAGGTAGAGGGATTTTGTAACATATAGATTCGAGAACTACCTTGGCCAATGTTTCACAATACCAAGTGCAGAGTTGACTCTGCTAATAATAAAGGTCTCTGCCCACTTACGTGACGAAACGAAACGACAAGCCAGTCAGAACTCTTTTTTTTTTATAGCCACCGGCTTTTTCATCGGTCGTTGCCGTTTCATGGCCAGTTAGTGTGCATGAATACGTCAGAACACAGGGTAGTTATATTTTGTAGTTTCGTTACGTGCCGTAAGTGGACAGATGCCTTAATATCAATATGAGACCGAAAGTTAAGTTCCTTATTGCAAATTATACCAAAGTCCAGTAAAGCACTTACCAAGGGAACTGACTCACCAAATATGTGATAAGCTCTTGAGGGAGGCTGCAGTCTCTTTCCTGAATATGTAATTTTTTGGCATTAAGTTTACGAAAGTTTTTTGACACTAAGTGGAAAAACTAAAATGAGCACTCTCGTTCGTGACAGAAACGAGCAACAATACTTTTTGATATGAAAAAATGCATTGCTTATTGTGTCCCACACGAACGAGTGTGCTCACTTCGGAATACATAAACATGCGGTAAGTCATCTTGAAGACGGCACGACTCCGCTTTGGAATGTATGCGTCTATAGATTTCCACATAATCAGCATAGACAGAAAGATTTGAATATTTGATGAAATCATCGACATCGGTTATTATTAACAGGAATAACAAGAGACCCAGAAGTGGCTGTAAAAAACTCGGACTTAGAAAGTCTAAAGTTAACTTTATATTAGCGTTCTTCAAGGTAATATCTAATCCATGCAATAAAAAAGGCTGAAAAGTCAAAAGATTTTAGCTTAAGATGGATGATAGCGTGAGATATAATGACGAACGTTTTTCTAAAGTCAGTACAGACTACGTCAACTTCATAACCACTTTCTAAAGAAACGAATTCTGTTAGGTTGGTGGTAGTCGATCTGTCCGGGAGAAAGCCGTGTTGGTTAGGGGAGAATGTGTTGAAAAAATACATGAACTTTGCCCAGTTTTGTGCGCAGCTTTTGTAATATATTTCGATTTAAAAAAATACATAATATTATTGGAAATCAAGAAAACGATGATAGGCTTCCGCCCATACAGACTACTGAATTTAAAAGCAGCCTAAGCAAAAACAAAAGAAATAAAAGTTGTTTCTGTATATAAGTTCTATCAAAATCGATTTGCTTTCCGTTATCTGCAAGATATTTTGTGTGAATGTATGCGGCTAGTTGATGGCAAGAATGACAACGAGGTATTGTATCTTGGACCATGCCAGTTTAATGGTCCAGATAAACCTATTTCAATTTAAATTGTAGTCACGTTCATGTATTTGTTTAACTTGAACTCATGTGTGACACGTGAGCATAAAAGCAGCAGCGTTACTCTAGCTCAGCCTAGCCTTGCCTAGCCTAAGGACAATGACAAATGAGTAGGGGAAATGCTATAAGGTTAAACTGAAGAAAGTGTGTTTGTCTTTTGAGTGAGCGAGAGAGTTAGTGAGAGTGTGTGTGTGTGTCGTCTTACTGTGTGTTGACCGGAGATAAAGAAATGTGAACAAATACTTTTAAAAAGCACAAAAAATAAGCGGCTTAAACCCTGGCGTATGAGTAACATTTAAATCGTGCTGATGAAATGAATTTAATGTCACATATACGTCATGTTGTTGCCTAAGCTTATCTTGTATTTGTTATGGAAAATCCATGGAAATTTAATATAATTTATTTGCTTATAAGTAAGTGGAATATTAATTTAATTAATTTCAATCATTCAAGTAGCAACGGTAAGTAAAGAACTCATTTATCAAGCACTAGCTGCCAACATGAGCGGCTATTTTATCATTCAGCTTATTGATGAACAACAATAAATAAGAAAAAAGCAGCTTATCTGTAGCATTTTGAAGTGTTTACTTGATGCAAGCACATACACATATTTATGTGAACACATCTATAATTATAAATCAAACTAATATTATTATACTCGAGGCAAATACAAAACAATATAATTAGGGCGGGTCGCGGTGACAAACAAAATGCTTTATCAGCGAATATCAACAAACACTTGGCTATAGACTTTATCAAAAACACACACACACTGACTTATATTTAATATATACATGTCACATTAGTACAGGAAGATACTCTGTAACTTAGTTGAATTTAATTCGAGTAGGTTTTTGTGATTGTTTGCACAGGACAGTCAGATACTACTTCAAGAGCAGCTAGTATCTATTTCTGGATGCTCAAGTGTTTACGTGAGTGTGTGTGTGTGCGTGTGTGTAAGCTTAATTTGTTGTTTGCTTGTTTATGCGTGAAAGTTTGCTAAATACTTAATTTTTTAGAATTTTGCGTTTTGCTGTTGCTGTTCGGCTGTCTTATCTAATCGAAAAAATTATCAGAAACAGCCACAACCACACCGACAACAACAATTTCAATTACAATATCAAGCAAAAATCCACAAAACATGCACGTATTAACAATATTCATAAAATAAACTAAAATGTTGAATATTCATGCGCAAATAAAAGCTCAGCTGCAACCACCTTCGCCGCCTATGTCTCCTCTGCCACCACCATCACAACCTACAAGCTACTTACTTGCGGACATATTCATTGATAAGCGCGCCAAATTAAATAAGTTACTGACTGAAGGCTGAATTAAGTAAAGCAGGATCAATGCATGCATAACATACACATGCGTGTGTCACACTTTTAGTGGCTGTGTGAAAATGCTGGTTCGTATTTTTGCCAGTTGTAATTTATTGTTAAGCTCAGCACCAAAAATGGCTAGACTATAAGAAAAAACCATTTCGATAAATAGCTTGTTACCAGGTCGTTTGACATTGATTACTTCGCCAAAGTAGGAAATGCTGCCGACTGTTGTAGCGGATAAAGCTACAAATAATGACTAATTCAAACTTATCACATAGTAAACTTTTACATGACTTGGTAATGCGTGTGACTTTAGTTCTGATAATTTTGTGCTTAACTATTGAAACATATTGCAAATGAAATAGATGCAGCACATCACAGAGATAACAAATTGATTTTTAAAAATTTGAAATGCTTATATAGGCTTACATGGAAAAATATTTAAAAACAGCTTTGGACTCTGGCAAATCAAATAATATCTAATAGCGGCTTCTTCAAAAAAAAAAAAAAAAGTGTGAAATATATTCCATTCAATATTATTCTAAGTTTATTAATTTTAAGAATAATTTTTGATATTTTTGAATTGAAGCTGCTTTAGTGGCGTAGACAGCATTTTAGAATCGGGATAAAACAATTTTAGAGTATAGCGAAAATTTAGTCGCACACGGCAAGTGTGTTCTGATATCTATAATAAAACATGAATTATTTTTGTGTTTAAATAGTCTGTAGGGCTTAAAATTTTTTTGCAATTTAAGATGGCTGCCGTTATATGACGTGAAAACAAGTCAATCAATCTAAAGTTAAATGGTTTATAAAACGAGTAGCTTAAGTAGCCTTTATAACAAAAATTCAAGATGGCTGTCATAGTGTGGTGGCTTAATGGAGAAGACTAAAAAAATCACTAAATTTAGGGTATAATATGTATACCATAAAATTCAATGGTTTGTATAATTAAATATTGTTGTGTATAGATTATCTGTATTGGCTCAAAACTTTCAGTGAAGAGTTTACTTTTGAATGTGTCCCCTTTTCCAATTCAGGATGGCTATTGCAATATTGCGGCTTAACCCAATAATGAATTGAACAAAACATCAATATTTTAAATTCGAAAAAAGAGGCTTAAGGCTGCTTTAATGAACCTGCTGAATTTCAAGGGGTTGCTCAATACCATTATAATCTACAAAAAAAATGCTACCTTCTACGCATGATATAATTATAACTCTACCATGCCTTGTACTAAGCAATTTTTTGAAATTCATGCGGATCCATTTAACTATACTTGTTCCGAAAAAGATTAACTTTACAAAAAACTTTAAAGTAAAAAATTCTTGGAATTACTCAAAGAATTCACTTAAAATTGTAGCCCTAGGCTTTTTATCGATTCAACTTCTTTGCAATTTTTTAGATTTTTCTTTTTGAATATATATTTGAAGTAAGGATTAATGGAACTTTGAAAGCATACTATAATAAACAATGTTCATATATTTTGGTAAGCTAAAAAAAATTAATCTTCAGTTTTGAGAGCGATATTTTGTATATTTTCCTTTCCCCAACAAGGAGTTTTATCAATGTGACTGCTATGGAATCGCCCTTGTCCTCTGTCGGAGCATGCCCACATATTAGGCTTACATGAATTAATTTAGCCTTGATGCGGATTATGGCAAGTCGTTCGTTCACAGGAGTAAATCGCAGGACATGATGCCGTAATCTCTTGCCGACTACAAATCCGCAGCCAAACTCGTGCTTCTCCGCATGGCCGCTGTAGTAGATATCAGAGGATGCTTGCCAAGAGCAACCCTGTCCCTTCCATCACATTTCTTGGATTGATATCAACCAGTTGGATATCAGTTGGATTAGGACACCTTCCTAATTAAGAGTTCGGACATTCCAGGTGCATATCCGTAAACCATTATCAGTTTTTCGTTTGCGGCAGTCGTCAACAGATTTGGGGATCATTTTTCTCATACTTCTTATTGGACTTTTCATTGAAATGGTTTTTTACGTGGTGGGCTTCAAACCCGACGTACAACCTATTTAATTTGAGATACTAGTGAAAGTAATATCGGGTATAAAATTTTATAATTCTTTTAGAGGGTGAGTAGGAATTCTGTTACTCCCTACCTCATAGTTGATACCAAATGTTTGTAAAGAGTTTACGTTGTAGATGTCAATCAACAATTAACAAATCCAGGCTATGCTACATAATATTAAAATGGTGGCCTTGTACAAGTTATAATATAGTTGGTTTTTAAGTATTTATTTAAATTTTTAAAGATTTTTACAAGTGTGCTATTTCTATGACCAATCAAACATGTACCTGCGTAGGCCTAAGTAGCTTAAATGAAACAAAATAGTCGAAAATTGTTTAAGTTTATTTGTTATGTCGAAGCAATGATTTCGAAATGAGTTCTTATATTAAAAAAAAACAACAAATTAAAATAAAATTGAAAATAAACTTAACCCCAACAACAAGGATTACTAAAAAGTGAGCCACTTATGTGAGTCTGAGTGTATATAACAGGTCTTGTTTTACTGAGATCAATTTAAAATCACTTTAGCCCTGTATTCGTACGTTAATCTCAGGTGTACTCCGCATAAGAAGTATACGTAGCGTACAACTTTCTTACTGTAATGTAAATAAAAATGTTGCTTACATACTTTAACCAGTAAACTTTTCTTTTCAAAAATTGCGATTATTTTTTAAGTAACATTTTTCTAAAAAAAGGGCCTTCAATTAATCGGTAGGGCCTTGGGCCTTAGCAATTGAAAATGGCTCAAAAAAGCCCCAAATGCTCCCAAATATCAACCATGCACGTAAGTGAAGTGAAGCTCTCAAAAGAGATTCTGAAACTAAAGGGTGGTTAAATTTTAAGGGCCGATGCTGAATGTGAACCACACCTAAAGGTCAAGTTTTTTTCTGCATTTCATATGACATTTCTCAATTCCAGACTAACTCAATTTGAACCATGGAAAGATACACAATCTCCTCTAACGAGCTCTAACTCTAACCAGCAACGTGTTAAAGTTATTCAGGCTTATTATGAAAATGGGCGTTCAAATCAAAATGCATATGGTGCACTTCGTGATTTTTTTCGGTCAATTTAATCTTGCAAAACGGATCAGTAGGAGATGTGAAAACACCAGTCCATGCTCGTACAGCTCGTACTGCAGAAAATATTGCTGCTGTTCGCGATAGTGTGGCAGAAGAGCCGTCCATCTCAACTCGTCGTCGTGCCCAACAATTGCACTTCTCACGCTCGTCGTTGATGAACATTATGCATAAAGACTTGCAATTGACTCAAGAACTAAAGCCTCTTTCTTAACCATTCCAAGCGTCGTCAATGGTCAGAATGGTGGCAAGAAATGGCAACAGTGGATGATAAATTTTCGAAGAAAATAATCTTCAGTGATGAGGCACATTTTCACCTCAGTGGGTTCGTCAATAAGCAGAATTGCCGCATTTGGGCGAATGATAATCCAAGAGTGATTGTCGAAAAACCAATGCACCCACAAAGAGTGACTGTTTGGTGCGGTTTATGGGCTGGCGGCATCATCGGGCCGTATTTTTTCCAAAATGAGGCCGGTCAGGTACAACAGAACGGTGCCACTTGCCACACAGCTATCGAAACAATGGCTTTTTACGCGACAAATGCAATGGCCGTGTTATCTCACGTGGTGGCGATGTCAATTGGCCGCCAAGATCATGTGATTTGACACCGTTGGACTTCTTTCTTTGGGGTTATTTAAAAGAAAAGGTGTACGTCGATAAGCCAGCAACAATTCAAGAGCTAAATTATGAGATAATTCGGCACATTAACGGCATAGAACCTCACTTATGCCTCAGCGTCATCGAAAATTTGGACCATCGGATGGAGGTGTGCCGCCGACGTCGCGGCGGCCATTTGGCCGATATTTTGTTCGATACATAATTGAACCATACCAATATTATCATAATAAAAAGATATGAAAATAATTTATTAAATAATTAGTGTTTAATTCAAAATCAACATAGGCCCTTAAAATTTAACCACCCTAAGTAAGGAACAGATCTTCGAGGTTTAAATACCTCCCCGCTGGCGTGTCGAAGTCTTTAGCAGTCCATAAAATGTTTATGTATAATCTGCATTAATATTTGTGTCTTACATTTAATTTATAAAATTAATTAATCCCTAGCGGCCACATGGCGCAGTTCGTTATCCCAAGCTTTTCATCAATTCAACTTTTTAAATTTTTAGGCTTTGTTTTTTTTTAATAAATATTTAAGACTAGCTCAGAACATTAAAGCATATAACACACTTGTTGTGACTCTATTTTTTAAAACTGCTTTGAAGAACAACAATTAGTTTTCAGTTTTCAACTTGATTGTATTAAATCAATCAATGTGCATATGTTTTAAGCACTGCACAGTATTAGATTTTGTTAAAATAGGGTGACAAAACTTTAAAGTATTTACAAAATAGGTATGTTTTAGAAAATTTAAAAAAAAAAATTTATATTTTTAAGACTTACATTGATGAGCTTTATGCCAAAATATTCATGAAGTAACAGGTCGCTACAACAACAAGGTTCTTTACAGAACAAACCACCAGCAGACTAGACAGCTGTTTCGTTGGTCGCTACACCAACTCATCACTAATTTTTTGTGGCTACTGCAGGCCATTAATTTTTAAAATCTAATAAAAACAACTTCTGCTAATGTGTGTTTCAATTTGAAAAGCAAAATTTTTCTTTAATATAATTTATATGATATACTCGTAATATTTAACAGCTTTAAGTTTTCAATCTTGGCAAACCTTTCGTCTTCTTCTTTAAGTAAGCATTTCATTTTCCTCAATTGGTTCAACCAAACCAGGCTTAAAGCACACTTCACAAAAAGGTCAAGACTTTTCTAGCTAACTAGTGAATGTGGACTTAAATAGAGATCCGTTTAAGAATGATACCAATGAACACACACAATGATAAAGCAAATAGTAAATCTTGCAATACGAGTACTGCATTATATATACGCGTATATATGTGTTAAACGTTGTTTGTTTGATAATACAACACACACTCCCACAAAACACACAAACTTTTATTTTCTTTGCTTTAAAAAGAAATTCCTTTTAAAAAAAGCACTATGTTAAGAGAAAAGGAAAAATATTTTATAACTTACTAATTAGCAGCACCGCGCAGAATATGGAAAAAACTTGCTTGTTCATTCACTGCTATTTGCAGCTGTATGAGTGTTAATTTAGCTTGTAGCACAAGCTATTGACGCCAGATGGCAGGAAGCGGACAGAAGCGCGAATCAAGTTAGAGAAAAAACTAGGGGAATACTTTTGGTTTTTCTATCTCTGCAATATAAAGCAGATACTGACGACGGATATGAGAAAAAAAAAAACTATTGGCAGTAATGAGTTTGAAAAAAGCAAATATAAAAGTTTTTCTGCTTCTTTTCACATTAAATATAGCACTTTATTAACAGCTGCTATTTATGCTGTCAATTAAAGGATTTACAGCTATGCAACCTTCGTTTTTTATATTTATAGAACGCTTAATTCAATGTTAATGTTGCATTTCACGTCGTATTCTTCAGGTGTTGCGTGAAGTGCCCTCAAGTCGAAAACTCAAAGTTTATATCATCATATGAAATTAAAAAAGCCGTAAGTTACCAAAAATTTTACGCTCCTACAGCTTAAAACGACGTTTTTATTAACAAAATTCTAAAAGCCCTAAGTGCACTCTTTATTTTATTTAATGTAATTTGTCGAATTATTTGCCTTTATTTAAACCAACGAATGATATGTGTGGCACTTGTGTACCATACGAAGCAAAAAACATAACTGAGGATCAATAAAACAGTCATAGGTCCGAAATTGATGATTTGATACTTAAAAAGTTTTTTGCTTCTCCTGTAAAATTTTTGAAATGAAACCTACGGCTTTTTTGATTTCATATGACGATATATGCATATACATCTCGGAAACTTTTCGAAATCTTGGGATCATAGAGATTGAAAATTAATATCCCGGAATTATTTCGGGATCAAAAGACTGAATAAAGTAAATAAGTCCAGTAATTTTAAACAAACTCTTTTTTTTACAAATTTTTGAATTCTATTAAATTATTCAACACAATTTTATTCACTTATGAAAAAAAAATGCTAGCAATAGTTTTTTAATTATAACTAGAAAGAAATATAGGAAAAATGGAAAAAAATTATATAACAAAACTCGGTCGAACACCCCCCTCGGCCATATTCAAGAACCTTCGAAGTCTCTAGCAGCCCGATAAACACCGAATCGTAGTCGGATTTGCTTCGAACTCGAAGAATTTTTCTTGAAGACATTTTCATATAAAAAACTTGAAAAAATTATGTTTAGGAATAATTGCTACAAAAAACAGACACGAAGAGTATAATAGAAGATAAAAATTTTCACAAAAAATTTTAATATAAAAATACATGTTTTTTTTGATATAAAATATATGAAAAAAAAATATTCGCTAAAGCGACGTTTTAACAACAGAATGTTAAATAAAACATACATTTAAAAAAAAAAATTTAATTTAAAGAGTCGGCTTTGTTATGGTATACATTCGAAACGAATAGTCAAAATTCGTGTTTCCGCTTATTTGGATTCGAATCCAAAATACAAAAAAGTATTTTTTTTTTAGTTTGCTGTTATTTATACGTGTTTTAAGTTAATATATGGTTTTTTAAAGTTGTATATGAAAAGTTGGTCAAATAATAAAATATAAAATAAATTTCGAACTTTTATAAAGCCAAATCTTAAAAAAAACTAAATTTCAAAATAAAAACAAAACAAAAACATTTTTTTTTGTGCTGAGTCGGGGTTCAAGTCCACGTCCTCGAATGCTTGATTTCATTATCACGCAAATTAAGCTAAACATATTCAACAACTGCAATAGCCGAATGGGTAAGGTGCTGTGCTAGCATTCAGATGACGTGTTTTCAATTCTTGACATGTAAGCTTAAATTTATAATTAAAACATTAAGAGTTTTTCTGTCAATTTAATAATTTATAACTTTTCGTTGGTTATCAAAAACCTCGGAAATTATTCTTTTGCTTATCTTGATCACATAAAATAAAAGTTAATTTTGATTTTGTACTGTAGTTCAACAAACATAAGAAATGTCACGTATTGGCAAATATCTCATAATTTCGATTGTTCAGAAAATCTCGTTTTGAAAACGATGCTATTGTTTTAAAAATCTCGTTTCGAAAACAAAGTGTGAATTTCTTCCACTCGCGGATTCAAAAACGAAACGAGAACGAATTTCGTTTTCGAACTAAATACACGAGATCTTGGTTTCATCTCGAATTCGAAACGAGTCCGTTTGTGTTATTAAGCGTCTATAAAATGTTTATATATAATCTGCAATAATATTTGTGTCATGCATTAAGGGATGGCAATAAGGGGTATACCGGACTTATTTAAGTATCCCGGGATTAATTAACAATTATTTTTTCAAAACATGAGAAAAGAAAGTTGCTTATAAAATAAACTTTATTCTTAAGACTAATAAAAGTAGTCTTGTTCAACGGCAACGCTGTCTACATATGCAACTCAGCAAGCAGTTTGAGGGTTTGCTTATTAGAAAGAGCTGATTTAATTTTGCTTTGGGATAACGAATTTTACATGTTAAAATGAAAATAAATCTTAAGGTAAGAAATGATTTATTAAAAAAAAAATAAACAAAACAAAAATTTTAGTTGCATTTTTAAGCTTATATCACGTGACACAATGTACTTTAAAAACAAAGTGTTCACTTTAAAGTATTTATTTTCTTCTTGTTTTTACCAATTTTTCTTCAAACTAAATTCATCAAACTAAATTCATCCCGGAACTAATTCCGCGATTTCATTTTTAAATTCCGACAATCCTGGAATTGAAAGAAGGCAAGATTTTGCCTTCCCTACCCTTGGCTGTCACATGAAGTAGTTCGTCATCCGTTGCTACTTTTTGGATTTTTTTTTTTAAATATTTGAGGTTGGGATTAATGGGTCATCAAAATTTGAAAGCATACATCAAAAAAAGTTCTTATATTGTGTAGGTCAAAAAACTCAATCTCTAATCTGACTAATTTTTTATCGTTGGGTTCGATCTGGCAGCCAAGGGCTAATCACAGATTATGTATAAAGTATCAAGTCAGTACATATATTTTTTGTTATATTTTTAAAGGTTTTTCTATTTTGGTGACAACAGTTTGAATGGAACGTAGGGGGAGTTTTCATTTGAATTTGTTAAGTTAAAACTCTGAGCTCATATTAAAAATGAAAGCAAATGTGCAATATTTCAAGCAATTCGAATACTTTTGTAGAATTTAAAGAGATTTTTCCGATTTCAAATACCCACTTTGTATGGGAATTAGACATGGTTTTGATTTGATTTTGTTACATTTTGTAGTCAGAGTTAATATTAAAAATCGAAGCATATGTGCATTATTTCGAGTTAATACATTAATTTTTGTAACTTTACCGTTTAAACAAAGGCACTTTGTATGAAAGGTAGGCGTGGTATTTATCCGATATTGCCAAATATCATAGTTATAAGCTACATAGGTTATAAGCTACATTTCAAATCAGTAAATTGTTTTTGTGGAATTTTAAAAGATTTTACAATTGGGATGACATGAGAGTATATTTTCAGGTCATCAGCATATAAAAGGTAACTAGAGTTTGAAAAAGGTTATCAATATCATTGATGAATAGAATCAATAGCAAAGGGCCAAGAATACTGCCTTGTGGAATACCTGAAGAAGCTATAATTGAAGCAGATCTTATATTGTCAATTACAACATAGCAAATTCTATTGGATAAATAAGAATCTCGCCATTTCAAAAAAATGGAGTGAAAACCCATATTTGAAAGTTTAAAAATAAGGATTTTGTGGGATACCTTATAAAAGCCCTTGTTAAAATCAGTGTAAATTGTATCTACATAGAATCCACTATTAAAGCCAGAGATGTAATCTTCAGTAAAGACTGCAAAGTTAGATATAGTTCAGCGTCCCGATACAATCCCATGTTGATTAGGAGAAATGAATCCTTTAACTTCAAAGTAAATTTTACTTTTATAATATTCTCAAAAATTTAAGATACAGAAGAAAGTTCAGAGATTGGTCTATAGTTTGCGATATAATTTTTATTGTCACTTTTAAATATTGGAGTTATTAAAGGAATTTTCCAATCAGAAATAAAACACCTGAGGAAAGTCATTTATTAAAACTGAATTGCCCTAATAGGGTCAACTAACGACAAACACTTTTTAATCAATATAGAGGACAAATCATCAATATCAAAATATATTTATTCTTTTCCAATATAGTTGCCGGGTGCACACTGGGCTTAGCTAGTTTTTGTAATTCCATTTTATAAATGTTCCAAGAACGGGCCTCTTTATAAATATAAATGAAAATTTTTTCTAACGTGCAAAGCAAATTTGCAAAATATTTTCAAATCAGTGTTCGAAAAAATATCATTAACCGTTTATGAACATAAAAGGCTCGTTTTTAAAGATTTTTAACCTATTGTGCTTATAAGAAAATGGTAAGAAGTGTGAATGGAACTATTGTGAACTAGTTTGCAAGCAAACGTGCTTAGACTTGTGTATGATTTGAATCAGTTGTGTAGGTCGTGGCCAAAAGTAAAAAAATATACTTTTTGCTTATATAAACTTGATGCCAAATGCGTTTTTGTAATAAATATACAAGAATGATTGTGAAATGTTATTAAAAAGTTTCAATTAATTTTAATACATTAATTATATATTCATTATAGTAATTATCATAAAAGAATGTCCAAATATAATTTCATGTCAACGCATTAATATGCCCAAAATATTTAAGCATTTTTTTAATTCAGCTAATTAAATGTTGTTTTGAATTTCCATAGATGAGTTTGCAAATTTGTCTGCTCTTAAGCAAGATTTCTCTTGAATACTTGGAACGAACTGTGATTTTTTTATTGCTGCTGTAAGAAACTTTTGAAGTCTTCTGGTATTCCAAGGATTTGAATATTGTCAAAAAAAACTATCAGCATGAAAGTGACGCTATATTCAAAGTTTTTAACGAAAATCGCAAAGTTTTACATATCAAAACTAAATGGAACAAAGTCTCAAAACTAACAAAATGAAAACAACACTTTGTACAAATATAACGAAAGCTGACAGCAGCTGCTTGACTCATATGCTCCACATTTTGAACTTGGTTAAAACTTTAAACAGCATCCTCCAGTGAAAATACAATCAAGCTTAAATTACCTTACATAAGCACGCAAACACAGATACGCAGCCACACACAGTCACACAACTTGATGTGTACAACTTGTACACATCCACCCATATAAGTTTACATCAAACTGTTGTTGACATTCAATTTGTATGTGAGTGTTTACTTGCGAGTGTGTATAGTGCTTCATATTTTGTTGTTTGTGTTTGTTTGCTGTACAACACCAAAACAAATCGACGAACAAATTTGCTATATTTAATCATGTGTGAAATTTGAGTAGCTTTTTGGTACTTTTTAAAACAGACAAAAGCACAACAACAGCCAACCCTTTTTACCTTGGCATATATTAACATATGTTTCGATGTATGCATGTAGGTGTGGATCATATATCTCTAGGGCTGCCACTGAAAAAAAAGTTAGCTACCAAAGTTTTCTGAAAACTCTACCAAATTAAAATAAAAAAACTATCAAACCAAGAAAACGTATAATATAACTTTTTTTGACGTGTTAATTTATATTGCGTTAAGGGGCATATTAATTTTGTCTCTCCGTTTGCAAGCAGGCGTGGCAGGTATAGAAAAGAATATATATTTTTGATCAACCATTGTCATCTGCGTTGATTTAGCCATTTCCGACAGTCTGTTCGTCTGTTTGTCTGTGATCATGATTCCAGCCATAGTTTAAAAGCTATTGCATGAAATTCGATATATTAGCTTCTACACTGAGGCAAATTCGTTTCGACGCACTACTTTTATTCCACTAATTATTTGTGTGAGTAAAAGGCTTTGTGCAACCGTGGTAATACAGTAATTAGCAGTATGTCTGTTTTAAAAATACGCAACGGTTTTTTGACTTTTTTGTTTGGTTTTTGTAAAAATTTAGTACCACTGTGAACGAACTTTGTAGTAAGAGCATATTCGTATATACGCAGTGGAAGAAATTTAATTTTTGAGAGGAAATAACAACAAAATAAAAGATATATTTTTATAAACATAAAATAAGTAAGTTGGCTTCTGTTTTTTTCAAGAAAATCCTGAAAAGAAATGAACAGTCATTATTTTAGGTCAACATCCGATCAAGAAAAAATTCAAATAAATTTTGTTAAAGAGCAAGGATGTTATATTCAAGAAATAAGCCGAAAAATTTCGCGATCCGATAAAATTGTAAGAAATTTCTTAAAAAATGGTGCTCGTTATGGAATTAAGAAACCAACAGAGGTAATCAAAAGCTGACAAATTGTCAGAGGAATTCGAGAGATTACCATAAACAGATACGCTTAAGTTTTGCTAAAAAGCATATGTACTGGACTTCCGAATAGGAGAAGGTTATTTTTTCCGACGAAAAAAAATTCAATTTGGATGGCCCAGACTGCTACAGTTGCTATTGGCACGATATCCGCAATGCAAGTATCCCCAAATCTAAAAGATACTTTGGAGGCGGAAGTCTGATGGTCTGGGCCGCCTTTTCCATTGAAGGAAAATCAACCTTGTGTTTCGTTCCATCCCAAATGAACTCGGAAATGTTCATTGACAAATTAGACGATGTCCTTAATAAAATGAACGACAGTGTCATTTTTCAACAGGATAATGCGTTCATTCATGTCTATAAGACATTCATGGCTTTGTTTGAGCAGCGAGAAATAAAAATTTTGGAATGGCCTGCATATAGATGGCCTGCATGTAAGCCCCATAGAAAATCGATGGTGTATTATGGCACGGGAACTTTGCACCGAAAAAACGAAAGGAACCCCATTTTCTACTGTTCCAGAATTGAAATTTAAAATCAAGGAATTTTTAACTTCAATTCAAGGAACTGTTCTACATGAAGTTATTAATTCAATGCCTAATAGGATATTTGAGGTGATCGAAAAAAATGGTTTAACTAAAGTGCGTTTAAATGAATATGCCAATTGTTTCAAGTGTTATATTTTGAGTTAATTAAAAAAATATTACATTATTCTTACAACAAGTTGTATATCATTATTTTGGAAAAATAAATATTTTTCTTTAGCATAAATAAGAATATTGGTTGAAAATATATTTTATGTGCATTTTATGTACGAAATTGTGCCAAATCAGATGAAAACCACGCCCACCTCCCATACAAACCTACTTTATTAAAATGATAACTTCTCTTAAGATTTCACAAAAATTGAAGAAACTTTTTGAAATGTTGCGCATAAGCTTTGATTTTTAATATAAGTCCTCACTATAAAATTTGAAAATTTTTTATTGAAGACCACTCCTACCTTCCATACAAAGTGACTTTTAAGTTTTCTCAAAAGTGAATCTACTGGCTTGAAATGTGGCTCTACGAAATAACACCCAAATGAAATAAAAAAATAAAAAAAAATGGCCATTTCAGCCCTTGAAAGGACTTTGACCGAGCTTCTTATGATCAATTGTGTTGTGTGTGATGTGAAATGTTTGCACACAAATAATCGAGAACTGGACCTACATGTTTTACGCCGACTCCGAACGGCTTATGATCTCAAGAAGCTTTTCATGGCAGTTTTTACTCTCTGAGGTTTGCCATTGTCTGCAGAGAGGTGACGGCCGAACAGAAAAATTAATTCAATTGAAAAAAATTTCTGTGTCGGATGGAGGATTCGAACCTGGGTTCTCTGGCGTAAGAGTTACCCACCCACTACCTACCCACTACGCCACAGCAGCCACAAATGAAATAAGCCCAAAAGAAAAATCGGAAAAGTCCCAAAAAATTTGCATACGTTTTTGGGGCTTATTTCATTTGAATTTTTGGAGAATATATTTTGCGATCTTTTTTGCGCAATATTTAATTTTTTCTTGTAGGCAATTTCATTATGAACAACACCCAACGAAATTACTCCCAATCAAATTTTATGTAGGGCTTATTTCATTTTGGTTTTTTTTTGGGATTATTTCATTTGGTTTGGGGTTTAGTTCATTGCATAAATTTGGGGGCTATTTCATTTTATTTGGAGGTTACTTAATTGTTTTCAATTTTGGTTATGACAGAAGTTTAATTTGTTTCATATGCGCCATTTACAGAACGAATATTTTTTTGGGTTTAATTCTTTTTTTTTGGGGGATATTTCATAGGGGCTAGTTTAAGTTTTTTTGTTGGGTGTTATTTCATAATGAAATTAACCCCAAATTTTGTGTCTTATTTTATTTTCCATTTGGGTGGTGTTGCATTGCATTTAGGCCTTATTTCATTTCAATAGTTTGCGGCTTTCATTTATTGGGTGTTATTTCATTGGGGGGTTTCATTGGGTTTCGTAGAGCCTTGCAATGTAGCATATAAACTCCGCTTTTTAATACGAACCCTGACATTGGAATTTTGCAAGATCGGATAAAAACCTCCCAAACAAAGAGGCATTTAGTTCAACTATAGTCTCTTAAAAATTAACAAAATCTAAAGAAATGTCTTGAACTGTTGCACATATTTTTTATACAAACTATGAAATTTACTCACTATGAATTTTAACAAAATCTAATGGAAACCACTCCTATCCCCTATAAAATATGACGTCATTAAAACTGTAAAATCTCTTACAATTCGACAAAAGTCAATTTACTAGCTTGAAATGTACCATGTAACCACCGCTTTCTAATATGAACTCTGACATTGAAATTAGGCACAATCGAATGAAAAGCACGCCTACCTTCCGTAAAAAGAGACTTTATTTAAACTGTAATGTCTCTTCAAATTCCACAACAATTAATTTACTGACTTGTAATCTTGCAAAAATGACTTCATTTCTTTTAATATTAAACCTGACTATGAAATGCGTGAAAATTTAATAAAAACCGCAGGTATTTCTCATACAAAGTGGCTACATGAAAACGGTAAAATCTCTTCAAATTCTATAAATGTAATTGATTTGTTTAAAATTCCCCTTTTATAAAGGGTGTATTTTTTAGGATTTATAGAACTATAGAGTTATTTAAAATTTCGCTTTTATAAAGGGTGTGTTTTTTAAGAGGCATATAACTTTTTTTGAAATAAAAGACAGACAAATTTATGAAATGGTCATATTTAAGCATTATTAATTCGAAAATTTTATGGCATTTAGATTACGACTGCGTCTTATGAAGACCATCCACTTGCTCCACTTTTTCCAGCATAGCTGGCGGTATCTTGGCAATAACGCGTCAAATGTTGGTTTCCAACTGGTCAGTCGTAGCTGGTTTATCAGCATAGTGATTAGACGTACTTCTACACCGAGAAAAAAAGCAATAGGTAAATCACCTAAGTCGGCTTGTGTCAAGAGAATTGTATGGAAATTATAAACTTATGCTTATTCACCTGAGCAATTTATTGTTTAATACATTGCTTTGAAAGCACATACTTGGATACCTGACCAAAAAAAATTATTTGATTCACCTTAGCTCAAAATCCAAAAGTGCTAAATTAAAAAACAACTAGCATGGATGGCTTAACCTATTTTGGTCCGCTACCAGAACACGTTGAAATTTCGTAATGAAATTTTCAGATTTTGTTATTAGTGATCAAATTAAGAAAATTCCAAAGTTTAAGATTTTTTCGACTATGAAAATTTTTCGGCTATGAAGTGGTCGAAAAATCAAAAAAAAAAATAGCCCAATCTGTATACAAATATACAAAAATTTTAAATAAAATATTGTTATATTTATTAAATGAAATATATGTATAAGTGACTTGTGAAAATATTATAATAAAAGTTTACATATGGGGTCATTTGTCGAAAAATCGGCCATCTGTGTTTTATCACGCAGGTAACACAAAGTTAAATTAAGCTGTGTTATCCAAGACCAACTGATTTTCATATTTTATTCTTTTGGCTACCTGGTTACGGAAATAGTTTTATTATACATTACATTTATATATTTTTTTTTTGATTTTTTCAAAAATTGTAAAAAAAGGTATTTTTTAACCGCTTACCTGAATAGGCAAAAACGGGAAATTTTAAAACTGTTTTTTTTTTCTGAATTTCCATTTAACTAAACCTTGTATATTCGGAATGAGTTTAAAATGAGTTTAAAATCCTTTTTTTATTTTTTCCAGAAACTAATTTGAAAGTTAATGGTCGAAAAATCGACCAGAGGTCTAAAATGGGTTCAGCATAGTTTTGAGCTATTTTCTGCAAAAAAAAAAAAAAACAGCTGCGTCATGAGACACACGAGAGAAGGATGGATTTGATAATTTAATGTTTTTTTTTTTGTAATAAATCCACTTTTATATTCAAAAATAACATAAAGTAAATTAAAAAACACACGTTAATATTCACACCAGTAAATTTTATTACATTTCATCAACAAAAAGAAAAGAAAAAAAAAGAAAATTTCTTTGTCCGCCGTGCGGAATTGAACCTGGAACTTTTGGTGTGAGTCCATCGCTCTACCCAGTGATCCAAGCAGCCTTGCTACTACTTACTGACATAACTGCAGCTATATTAACAGATGCTGTATGTTGCAGTATTCTGTTGATAGCCATACAATAAAAACCGTCTAATAGATTATTGTGTTATGCTGCAGCATAGCTTCAGTTGTAATTAATATTGAATAAATCAATCCGCGAGTTTGGCTCAATGCGTAGTGTAGTGACTTCATACACAGTGGTATCGGTTGGAGTGGGTTCGAATCTCATCGGCTGCGAAGGTAAAAATGATGTATTTGATATTTAATTTAATTTAATATTCTTGTTATAATGGACGTCAAGTAGCAAGAAAAGCCGAGAAGTCATTAATAGTTTTAAGAAAAAAAGGTGTTTTGATAAAAGAACAATTTGTGTTCTCTCCAATTTCAGTCAAGCAAATCACAGAAAGTAAAAAATAAAATAATATCACAGAACAAGAGTCGGCAGCTTTAAGAAAAAGGAAAATAAAAAAAACCAAAACTCGAAAAAAGCTTATATTTTTGAAAGTAGAGTATAAAAAATTACCAAAGACTTGGTTAATTTATTAACCAAATAAAAATTGGCAAGTCAACATGTAAAACTTAGGCCTTTTTGATGAAGTACTTGGGAGGCTGAAAACTGCCAAAACATCTTATAAATTATACTAGGTTTTTTTTTCAATTTAACATAAGCTTTCTTCTCGGTGTACAAAAAGTATTCTAAAGGAGGCAAATCATATGACCTAGGTGGCGAATTGACAGGCCCATTTCTTGATATGATTCGGTCACCAAACGTTCGTGTCAATAAGATGATAATTTCACGCGCTGTATAGCTTGTTGCATCATCCATTTCGCATTTAGACCATTGCTGCTCACCATTGACGGCAAAGTTGTCTTCAGTTTTCAAAAAATATAAACCAATGATGCCTTTGGCATGTAAACCTCACCAGAGAGTAACTTTTTCTGTATGTAAAGGAGCCTGGAAAGTCTTGTTCTCTCTCTAAATACTGCAATTTTGCTTATTTATGTACCCGTTAAGCCAGACATGTTCCTCATTGCTGAAAATGATTTCACAGTAAAAATGCGGTTCAACTTAACTTCCAATGGATTTTCAGCCTATTCATCGAACGTTCGTCGCAAACGATGGTCTCATGACTTTAATTCCTGCATCAGTTGAATTCTATACGGGTGTAGGCGAAGGCCTTTTCTCAACATCTTCCACATAGTGGTAGGGTAAAGGCCGAGTTGTTGAGTACGGTGTTGAAACGATTAATTTGGGCCCTCGGTCACACTCACCTCTACAGCGGCGATGTATTCTTCGGTAAGCACAGGATCTTTTTGCGTATAACCTGCTCTATTATTCCTGTCTTGTTCGAACAAACACACGACAGTCAGCTTATTTCATTTCACGCAGCTGGCAATACTAGACCGCAGTGAAAATGTATGCAGGCCAACATAACGAAACAGCTGTTGCATAATTCTATCATACATTTGTTGTGCAGTCTAGCTGGGGTGACTCAGACAACAAGATCAAAAATTCTTTTTTGCGGAGGTGGTCAACTTGGTAAGCCACCTTGAATTTCATAGCTCTAATTCCTTCTTCGCGTTGTGCCGCTTTTAACCAACGCATTTTTCTTTAGTGTTTTCCTTGCGTTACGCCGCTCTTGACTAACGCAGCCTTCCTTCCGTGCATGAGTTACGACACTCTTGACTTACGTAAGTTTTCCTAAGCAATAAATTTTGTGTTCGAACCCTGGACACCGGCGAGTGATAGCTCTGCCTGAGAAGGTCCGTCGTAATGGTAAATTGCCAAAGTACACTGCACATGTAAGTCAAACACATATGTTTATTTTGACAACTGGTTTGACAGCTATCCCTGTAGGAAATTCTATGCCTCTAAAAAAAAACACTCATTTTCAATATGGGCTCCGAGTTTTTACTTAGCAAAATCAAAATAAACTTCATCCTATTTTCCATGCAAATTGACAGCATTCAAATTGAAAAGCCTTTATAAATATCAAAAACAATTTTGTATTGACTTGATACTATATATAAAGCTGTGATTAACCCTTGGCTGCCAGAGCTCGCTACAGTAACTAGAAACAGATTCATGATTGAGGCTCTTTGCATGACGATTCTTTAGACGTATGGCGGATTTTTGATAAAAATATCACCAGCTCTACCAAAGCTCTTGACATCTGCAATGAAACTGCTTTTCTCAATGTTCATCAAATCTTACTTGTAAAGGCTGTAATGGTTACCAGTAACGACATCAATGAATGAACGCTATTTTTCAACATAACGACGGTTGAAAATTACCTGCGTTCTACTATGAGCGAAAATCAGCTCATCGGGAGTTGAAGTTAATGTGGATGCAGTATTGAACGATTCTTTTTGTACCCCGACACATTCATTTATTGAGAGAATACTCGGAATACTAAAAAAATAATTTGACAATGTTAATTACTAAAATCTTATAACTTTATAATATATCATATTTTCTGTACATACATTTTTTGATAGTTTTCTTTGTACTTAGAATTTGTTGAAGCGGATACTTCAAGGGCGCAGTATGTTGAAGCCGACACTGATGATATTAATACGCTCTTGGATGATACGAATTGTTGTACTACTTGGTTGCGCCGTGTACTGTGCACATTTTTAAAAATTAGCAATTTTTAGTTTTTTTTGTTAAGCTTTTGTGTGACAATTAAAAAGATATTTTGGAACAATTATGAAGATTATATTTTTGCACTCAACTGATCAATAAAACTGAATATGGGTAAGTAGGATTTACAGTCCACTTTGTTAGAGCCCTCGAGAACAGAATTCACTTTTAATCAAAAGCCCCCATGAGCAAACCTGCGCACGGCCTTGGTAGCATTCTACCAAAGTAGCAAAGATATGTCTTTGTATTTTGCTGCGTATTTGATGTGCGCGTTGGTGATGCTGCAAAATAACTATGAGTACCCTGTAGGAAAATCAACTAATTTAAAAGTAGTTGAAATAGTAGTTTTTTGTCAACCACAACTAGTTGAAATTCTGACTTTTTTCCATAGAACGATCTAACATATTTTGTATGGTGATGTCCGCTAAATAAGTCAATTGACTTTCGGCTGCATATATTTTCAACTGCTTGTTAAATTAGTTAAATTTTAATTATGTTTTAACTACTTACTTACTTACTTAGGTGGCCGTAACAACCCGTGTCTGGATTTCGACCGACCTCATCAGCTCTCGCCAGGCGCCTCTGCTTTGCGCGCGCCTTTTCCAATCGAATACACCAAGTGCGGTTAGAGCTTCCTCAGCTTGGTCCATCCATCGGAGGCATGGTCTCCCTCGTCGTCCTTGACCAGCGACCCTCGCCTCGAGCACCTTTTTCGATATAGCTTCGTCGTCCATACGATGGACATGACCCAGCCAGCGTAGTCGCTGCACAGTTATACGCCGAACTACATACGTCAATGTCTTCGTAGAGCTCATACAGCTCGTGGTTCATTCGGATGCGATAGTCATCGCCGACTCGAACAGGACCGAAGACTTTGCGAAGAACTTTTCTCTCGAACACCCCCAGAGCGGCTGCAGCAGTTTGCGAAACTACCCATGCCTCAGCGCCATAAAGTAGCACAGGTAGAACGAGCGTCTTGTAGAGTGTTAGTTTTGTCGATCGAGAGAGAGCTCTGGAACTTAGTTGCTTACTGAGCCCGTAGTAGCACCTATTAGCAATTATTATTCTTCGCTTTATCTCCAGGCTGATTTCGTTGTTAGTATTAATGGCGGTGCCAAGGTAAACGAACTCCTTGACTACTTCAAAGTTATAGCTGCCGAATGAAACGTGGGAGTCTAAACGCCGCGCTCCCTTGTTTGTAGACAGCATATACTTTGTTTTACCCTCATTTATCGTCAAACCCACTTTGGCTGATTCCTTTTCGATAGCGGCGAAAGCAGCGGTAACATCTCTCTTGGTTCTGCCAACAATATCAATACCATCAGCGTACGCAAGGAGCTGGACACCTTTATAGAAAATGGTGCCATTACGATGTACACCGGCCATGATGATGTTGAAAAGATCGCTAGACAGTGGATCGCCTTGCCTGAAACCTCTTTCGGGTTTGAAGGTTTCGGAGAGGTCATTTCCTACCTTGACGGAGCTGCGTGTGTTGCTCAACGTCATTCTGCAAAGTCTAATCAACTTTGCAGGTATACCGAACTCAGACATTGTTGCGTATAGGCAATACCTTCTCGGGCTATCGAACGCAGCTTTAAAATCGACAAAGAGATGGTGTGAGTCAATTTGATTTTCGTGGGTTTTCTCCAGGATTTATCGTAGCGTGAAAATCTGGTCTATGGTGGACTTACCAGGTCGAAAGCCACACTGATAAGGTCCAATCAGTGTTTTTGTAATTGGCTTTAATCTTTCACACAGTACGCCTAAGAGAACCTTATATGCGATGGAAATAAGACTGATACCTCTATAACTAGCGCAGATTGTAGGGTATCCTTTCTTAAGTATAGGGCACAGTACACTGAGGATCCAATCGTCGGGCATGCTTTCTGCTAGCCATATTTTGCTGATGAGCTGATGCATGCGCCTTATCAATTCATCGCCGCCGGTTTTAAACAATTCAGCTGACAGGCCGTCAGCACCCGCATAGCAACTCGAACCTCTTCATGGCTAGGTGGTTATACTTCCACTCCGTCATCGTCGATTGGTGGCACTGAACTGCGCTCTCGATGGGCGGCATTGGTGGAATCGTCGCCAGTAGGTAAATTGGAGAAGTCAATCTAAGCACACACTGCGTATCCGTATTCAGATCTCCATTTTCATCTCTACAAGTGGATGCTCCGGGCTTGAAACCTTGGGTTAGACGCTTAACCTGTTGATAGAATTTTCGTGCATCCTTCTTGCCCTGGTATACCTCTAGTTCCTCACGCTCACGCTTTTCCTGCTCTCTTTTCTTTGGTCTGAAAAGGCGCCTCTCTTCCTTCCTCTTTTCGCGGTAGTTTTCTCGCACGGCTCGAGACAACGCTGACTGCAGCGTTTTTCTGTATGCGGCGTTTTTTACTGCTTTCCTCGTGTGTTGCTGACACACTGACACTCCTGATCGTACCATTGGTTCCGAGGTTGCGGGCGCCGGAAACCAATGACTTCTTTAGCGGCAGCGCGCATGGAGTGGGATATATGCGCCCAAAGTCCGCCGGCGTCGTCGAGTCCAGAGGTTGGTTGGTTGAGCTTAACCGAGAGTTGAGCAGAGTAGGCTTCGGCCGTCCGTTGTAATTGCAGCTTAGCGACATCTAGCTTTCGTTGCATTCCTGTGCGTATGTTCTTCACATTGCATAATCGCATGCGGATCTTGGCTGCAACAAGATAATGGTCGGAGTCAATGTTGACCCCCCGAAATGTACGCACATCTAGAACACTAGAGGCATGCCTTCCGTCGATTACAACATGATCAATTTGGTTTCGCGTTTTTTGATCCGGGGACAGCCAGGTGGCCTTGTGGATGTCGAGGTGCTTAAATTTGGTGCTACTAACTACCATGTTTCGTGCCGCGGCGAAGTCGATCAGTCTTAGACTGTTGTTCGTGGAGGTCTCGTGAAGACTGAACTGACCGACAGTTGGGCCAAAGATGCCTTCCCATCCGACTTTCGCATTAAAATCGCCGAGGACTATTTTCACGTCATGGACCGGAAGGTGGTCATATACGTCCTCAAGACAAGCGTAGAAAGCGTCCTTGACGGCTTCGTCCTTTTCCTCCGTCGGGGCGTGCGCGCAAATAAGGCTAATGTAGAAAATTTTGCCTTGATGCGGATCGTGACCAATCTTTCGTTCACAGGTGTAAACCGGGAAACAAGGTGGCGTAGTTTCCGGCTAACGACGAATCCACATTCAAATTCGCGCCTCTCCGCATGGCAGCTGTAGTAGATATCGCAGTATGCTTGTTTAGAGCAGCCTTGCCCTTTCCATCGCATTTCCTGGATGGCGGTGATGTCAGATTTTATTGTTTTGAGGGCTTCCGCCAGTAGGATAATGGCACCTTCCCTATAAAGGGTCCGGACATTCCAGGTGCATATCCGTAAATCATTGTCCGTTTTTCGTTTGCGGTGGTCGTCAACGTAATTGGGGTTCTTATCCGAAGCTGGTTTAGTTTTCATTATTTTTTAAGTACTTTAAAATAAATCAATTGAAAACTAGTTAATATTTCACTTACTGAAGATGAATATAAAAGCAGAAAAATTTTAAATTTCTATACATCAAAGAGAACATTTATTTGGCTGTGTATATATTAAAAATATATACATAAATTCATAACGTGAATGCAGTTTACGGAAGCAGTTGCCAAAAACGGGCACGCCACCGCCTGGGTACATGAATTGTGTGGATACTGCGCCTGTTATTTAACACAAGACAGCTTTTTGATGCTTCATTTCAAAATATGAGGTAAACTAGCGTGTCGGCGGGATTTTCCACGCTTTGCAACCATCAATCATGGTCGATGGACACACCGATATTTTGCTTAGTGCTTATTTTAAGTGTCAATCGCAATGAAGTGATGTAGCAGACTCGACGCTACGTAGGGAAAGCCGTGCGCCTTTACTACTGAAGTGATGAGGTGTTTGCTGAATGGTTAAGCAATGCATCAATTTCCGTACAAAGTCCAAATTGTCCAATGTTTGCTAAACACTACCAGTTTGTAATTTGAATATCTTAAATAATACAGAATTTTTAATCGTTTCGTCAATGTGTGCTTACCATGTATGTCTTGCAGCTCAATGTCGTAAATAAAAAAATATGTCTTTTTGAAACAAAATGTTAGTGAAGCCTAAAGTTAATAATATTTGATGAAATAACATGGTTAAATATATATAAACTTGTAATCTAATAAAAATTTGCAATTAAAACTTGCCCAAATCAGAGTAGTTACCGTCTTAATATAATTCAAAGTAGTTTATCAACCACTTGTTTTTAAGTAGTATTTCAATTACTTCATATATAATGCAATAAAAACTATTTAGAATTGAAGTGGATGCCGCCTTGATATAATTCAAAGTAGTTCATATACTAGTTTATTTTAAACTAGTTTTTTAATTAGTTGTTTTTAAAAACAAGTCAGTTTGTTCCTATAGGGTAATACAATTTTTCGCATATTTTTGTTGCATGCCTGCCTCACACATTAGCTCGCCTGTTGGGTGTGTGCGTGTGAGTGTGCGCGTGACTGTAGCTGTGATTGCGGTTATGGTTTTAAGCTTTTATCATACGTTTATGTTTTTGTAATGTCAGGAACATTTGAACCCTTTTGAGGACGTGTTAAGCATTGTGGTTATGCAATTTCAGACAGAGATATACATTTTGTGGAATTTTCTCTGTTAAAAGATATTTTGAAGTAAAGATTATCAAAGACTAGAATTATTTTTCTTAAAATATAAAGCATATATCTTTAAAAAAAAAAAGAAATAATAGAAAGAAAGAAAGAAATAATATTAAATCAAAATCCTTATTCTACGCAATCACTTTTCTAGTGAATACTTTCCAAACATACACCCGACTGGTCGCTTAGATATGATATCTAATTGGATCCCACAAGCGACATTTACAATGACAACTTATGTTAATGTCCCTTCAAATATTTAATCCCTCTGATCGATTATTTCCTGCGACTAATTAATATAAAGCCTAATATGGTGGCCGTGGCATACTGGTTGAGGTGCGTGGTTTGATTGCGATAGAACCCATCTTCAAATCCCATCTGACACAGAATGTTTTTTAATTGAATTAATTTTTCTGTTCAGCCGTCACCTCTCTGCAGACAATGGCAAGCCTCAGAGAGTAAAAACTGTCATGAAAAGCTTCTTGAGAATATAAGCCGTTTGAAGTCGGCTTTGAATTTAATGATGACGTTGAATCATTTAATTCATAATAAGCTTAATGTAATTTTAGAATTCTAAAATAAAAATAGCCTTGATGATTCCATTAATTGTTTTTATATTGAACTTTTTGCATTGTTTTCTCAGTCTGTACCATAAAACCTCAAATTTGCGAAAAATTCTGTGTGCCCCTGGAACACAAAAGATTTAGAAACTCTTCGCAACAACAAAAATAGGGCATGGAAGAAATATGTCTGTAGCCTAGACTTAAATGACCTAGAGACTTACAAGTGTTTGTTTATGGAATTTGAAAGTCGCTCAACTACATTATAACACGGATACTTAAATGATGTTAAGCTGAGAATATTGTCTGATCCAAGGAAATTTTTGGGATTCATGAACACAAAGAAGAAATCCGATGGATTCCCTTCTTCATTCAGAACTCTTAATGGATTTACTAATGCTCCCGTTAAAATTTGTTGTACATTCGCTAAATGATATAGGCTATATAAATTTGCCAATTATTATTTAAATAAGAAACTAAAATTAAAAGAGCATAAGCATACAATTTCCTTATTCTTATCCTCACTAGAAAAAGTTCTCTCTTTGTAAGCTCCATTTAATGCTTAACAGGTTGTGCGCAAAGCTAACAAGATACAACAATTTATTATTTGTTTTTCGCTGCGAGACAAAAACTTTTTTTAAAGCTCTTTTTGAGCAAGATTAGAAAAAGTCAACAAAGTTCACTAAAATAGAGACGGTAACATGAACTGTGTGCGGTACCAATATTGCCACATTTTTTAATGCAAAAATACCGCCACTTTTATGCAACCAGCGAAAAAAATTAGCTACACCAATATTTAAGTTTTAACAAATGACATAATTAATTTGGTCTTATAATTAATAAATAGTTATATATAATTAATAAATAATTGGTTTTTGGTCTTAAATTCAGCTATTTTTAGTCCTTATTGTCAAAGCCTTGCACGAACGTTCGTTCGTTCGTAGAAAAAAAATAAAAATATTTTGTTCGTTCCGTCGTTCGTAGAGAAATAAAGTAAATATTTTGTTCGTTTGTTCGTTCCCAAAGAAATAAAATAAATATTTTGTTCGTTCGTTCGTAGAAAATAGATGTTCGTTCGTTTGTTCGTAGAAAAAAGATGTTTGTTCGTTCGTTCGCAGAAAATAATTGATTGTTCGTTCGTTAGTTTGCAGAAAATAGATGTTCGTTCGCAGAAAATAGTTGTTAGTTCGATCGTTCGTAGAAAATAGATATTTGTTCGTTTGCAGAATATAGATGTTCGTTCGCAGAAAATAGATGGTCGTTAGTTCGTTCGTAGAAAATAGTTGTTTCTTTCGTTCGTTCGTTCGCAGAATTTTTTCTACTAACGAACTAACGAACAAATGAAAATATTATGTTCGTGCAATGATCTGGGCTATACAGCTATACACCAAAAACAAACAAAAAAAAAAAAAAGAAACACCGAAATCACTAAATTCTTGAACAGCGTCATTCCCATCAAATCGAGATTGTGCATATAGGATTGTAGCGAAATTTACACATTTTCGGACTAATTTGCTATGAACGCATTTAATATGAGGAAATAAGCGATTTTTTACATTTCCATTGCTTATTGCTTAACTTCAGAAGACATATATCAAACTGATCTGGTAATTGTGCATAGAAAGTATCAACACTGGTAACCATTTTCTTAAAATTGGGTAAGAAAGAGAACCTACAGTCTTAAAGCGACACTGCTATCTGTCCTTATATCTTCGCTGTTAGTTCATCTCCATTAGTGATTGATTATGTCAAAATAATATTCTGAAAAGTTTAAGTTGTTGCAAAAATCTCCGTACATTTTTAAGGAGGGACACGACATTCGCGGCAGAGAAAACAGACCTTTTTTTAAAAATTCATAGCTCAGTCAAAAACAAACATTTTTCCAAAATTCTTTTTTATTATTGTAATTATATATAAATGTATATAAGAAAAAAAAAAAAAAAATATATATTTTTTACTCCAACATGGTCTTATAGAGCTCCAAACTGACGGCAGAGAAAAAAACGGGGCCTCGTAGTTGCAAAAATTGTCTGATCTGGCAAAAAATGACCTTTTTAAATCTTAACAAAATTGGTTATCGTATGACACTAGCTTTTTTTTTCAATTTTTGGTGATGTTCCAAATTTGAAAGTGTGTTTTTTCGAAAAAAAATTGATTTTAAAAAGTCATAAAATCGCTCGTGTCATACGATGGCGAATCAAGTTTAAAAAAATACAAAAAAAAAATTTCGTCAAAAAATTAACCCGCTAGTGCCGCAACCAGTACGGAAAACATGGTTTCGAGATAAACGCGTTCAAAGTTTGTGAACAAAGAAAAAGAACGTTACCTTCAATCTGCCATGCCTGCTTCGTACTGTATGCCTTCGTTATCTTGTGCTGTGCTGTTTCTTATAGTTTTTTGCAATCATTTAGCAATTCGGGCTTCACCCTTCACCCTTCAAGTAGGTACGAAATAACAACCACCAAAAGTCAGGTAGCAAGTAAAACAAGTATATACCAGCTGCCGTACGCAGGTAGCGCAAAAATTAAAAATGCGCTCTCACTAATCCGGCTGTAACTTTTGAACCCGTAGGAATTTTTCCATGAAATTTTTTTTCTTAGAATTTTAAGAATATTTACTAAAATACAATTATTAAAAAAGTCGATTTCAAAAAACTGCCAATGTCATGTCACCCCTCAAATGAAAACTTTTCTTTTTAACAAGTAGTAGCCTTCATTAAATAAGAAAATCCTGTAGTCTAATAGAAAAGTTGAATTCAATACTGTCGGC
This sequence comes from Coremacera marginata, assembly GCA_914767935.1. Classification (NCBI taxonomy): domain Eukaryota; kingdom Metazoa; phylum Arthropoda; class Insecta; order Diptera; family Sciomyzidae; genus Coremacera; species Coremacera marginata. The sequence goes on from OU612044.1 coordinate 130,321,166, forward strand.
ATATGTCAGCTGAAATAAATCGCTACAACAAATCGAGGCTAAAGAATTCAACGCATTTTCAATTTTTTTGAGACTAAATATTTTTGCAAATTATTAAATTGCCACTTTTCTGTATTGTTGATAAATCTGGGACAAATAATAAGAAAGGAAATTATTTGTAGGATAAATAGAATAAATTTATCACGGTAAACTTACGGCAAGGACAGCTTGCTGTATCGTCTTAACCCCCCTATTTGAATCGAGACGAGCGAAAATCGCTCTTACAATTGAAAGCTTGCAAATTCGCCGCAATTTTCTCCCAAAGCTTTGTTGCCGCTGTTTTCTTCAAAAGTTCAGTGATAGGCGTCTGCGTAGCAGAAACAGGAAAAATTGACAACGAGCTGACATCGCTACATAGCTGTGTGCCCAGAATCAAGTCGTTGTTGTGTCTGCAGGCAAAGGGCTGGGAGAAGCAATGAAAACCTTATGTCAGATAATTGAGACAAAAAACGACAATGATAATGTCAAAACAGAAATATTTCTATTTCATTTTTTTTTGTTTATTTAAAAGCTTTCTCTCTAAAAATGTTGCCATATTTTTATTAAAATTACACAAATTTGAGACTTTATGACAGAAAAACAGTGTTTTATTTTCGCCTAATTATAAAAGCAGTAGATTTCGGAAACAGGAGGAATGTCAATGAGCTGACAACGCCGCATAAATTACTGCAATCCAGCTCTTGCTTTAGATTTCCAGCAGAGCTGCCGTTTTTAACTTTTTTTGAGTAGTACTATTTCGGGGTCTCGAGTAGTACGGCGTAGCATGGATAAAATAATTACAAACTTTTTCTTCAAATAAATGATCATGACATATGTTTTTTTTTAATATCTTCTTTTAAGCGTCTTTGAAAAGAGATTCGCAAAATATATTTTTAATGGCAAATATCTCATATTTTTCTCAAAAAATTACAGTTATTTATTTTTTATTAATACGAAACATTAAACAAACAAAAGTAATACACAGGATTTAACCAGAACGCATTTGTATACGCTAAAATTGACTAAAGCTTAACCCATTTCTGGCCGAGACAAGAAAATTTCTTTTCCCGGCGAAACCCTTATTATGGCTAGGTTGTAGTTTCCCAAAAATGGGTCTAAAATGGTCAACAAATTTTTTCGCTTTTCCGCTTACCTGGGGCAGCAAGGTACAAGTTATATGAAAAATCAACATTTTCGTTATAGTTGTACGTTTATTTAAAAAAAACATTAATAATGCAGAGGCACATTTCACTTTTTTCAACGAAAAACTATGATTGAAAAATCAGGTTAAGCGCCACGGGTGCGCTTTCGCACCTAACGAAAGGTAATGTATATATATAACAATTGCATTTCCCAAAACGCACCCTTTGGCAAGAAATGGGTTAAATCAAAATTTACGGACAATTGCTCATTTTCTTCAATCAGATCAGAAATATAAATACTGCAGAAACATTTCACGGAATATGAACTAAATTACGCGTCATCTTGGTAAAGAGATCTTCTTTACTTTCCACGTCAGAGAACATTTTTTTTATAACTTCATCTCAATAAGTTTTACAAGAGAATGACATATTTCAAGTTTTTCGATGTAGCCGTGTTAGGAAACAACTATTTCAAAATTAGATGCATATTTCGATACTTTGAAAGAGGTGGAGCCTTTCCTCTTGCATGTTAAAATCTTAAAATGTTTCTCCTGATGAATCGGTTTTTTAAGTTATGACCATATTTCATAGAAAATAATTTTCTTAGAAAATATTTGCTACTTAAATTATAATTGGTATTATATAAAATCTTATACAAATCTTTCTATATTAATAAAAATAATTTTCTGTTTGTTTGTTTGACTTTTATACAAATCTAAACGGCTGAGCGGAAATCGCTCAAATTTAAAACCCTCACCTTTTACCTCCCACAAATCAATAAAAATTCAATATTTCCGACTATTTCGATTGTATGATACTTAAATTTGGTAATCTAGTTTATACTTTCGGCAATTGTACCAAAAACGGGTATGCACGCCCTCTTTTACCGTCCCAAATCAATGAAAATGCTATATTTCACACGGGTTTGGTCGTATAAGACTGAAATTTGGTAGTTTAGTTTGTATGCTTAACGTCGGAAACTGTACTAAAAAATTGGTGCGGTACACTATAATTACACCCACTTTTAATAAATCCTTAAGACTCCAAAACTTCTAGGCCGATTGCGCTGAAACTTTGGCAGTAGATTGTTTCCGAGCACGAGATAGTTTACAGTAAAAATCTTTTCCAAAACCCCTTTCCCGGCCCATAAATATAAAAAGTATGGACGCTGGAACGTCCGTGGCGAACCCAAGGGCAGCTGGGCCCTGCTAGTATAATAATAAACGAAATAATAATATGTTCCTAAAAAAAATAATCTATTCCAATTTGATTTCATCAATTTTCCTATTCGCGTCTATTTCTTATTATTTTTGTACAGAAAGCTTCAAGCTTAGTTTTCTTCTGAAAGCTTTTAAAATGCTTTAACGTTCCGTTGCTTCAGTGAGAAGCTTTAAAAGTTACACATACATGCAAGCAGTTTAAGTTGTGTGCGTCTGGTAATTTTAGTGCTATTTTAAACCCTAAACCATTGATTGAGCACGTATTAAAAAACACGTCAACCTTTTGATTCTCTGTTACATAACGTCATTTAAATCGGCGAGTGACATTTGGGGACCTTTCCTTGTAAGTTACACACTTAACAGTACATCAAAAGCTTCCCTGTAGGAAAATCAACTAATTTAAAAGTAGTTGATAAAGTAGTTTTTGTCAACCACAACTAGTTGAAATTCTGATTTTTTCCCATAGAACGAACTAATATATTTTGTATGGTGATGTCCGCTAAATAAGTCAATTGACTTTCGTCTGCATATATTTTTAACTACTTGTTAGATTAGGTAAATTTAAATTAGTTTTTAACTCCTTTAAAATAACCAATTGAAAACTATTACTGATGACCTAAAGTTAGTATTTGATGAAATAACACGGTTAAATATATATAAACTTGTAATCTAATAAAAATTTGCAATTAAAACATGTCAAAATCAGAGTGTTGCCGCCTTAATATAATTCAAAGTAGTTTATCAATCACTTGTTTTCAAGTAGTGTTTCGATTATTTCATATATAATGCAAATAAAACTATTTACAATTGAAGTGGATGCCGCCTTAATATAATTCAAAGTAGTTCATATACTGGTTTATTTTAAACTAGTTTTTTAACTAGTTGTTTTTAAAAATAAGTTAGTTTGTTCCTATAGGGTTGTTTCACATTACAATTTTATGCAAAAACAATTTTGTTCGTTAAAAACTAACATTTTTTTGTTGTTAGTCCGTTTTTCTGCGGCTTGCTGGTCAAAGGAACTTAAAAAAGTTACATGTTTATTTGATGTATTTCAGGCAGATTACGGCTAAAAACTAATGAAATTTATGTATGTTTGCATGTTTTTTGTTTTTGTTTATAGAATAACCGTAAGCAAACACAATCCGTTGCATGTGTGCAGTTGTTATAGTGTTTGTGGCTTTCAATTTTGGCAGAAATGTGTTTTCAATAAACAATAACAAGGATTTTTTGTGCATACATAAATAGAAATGTAAAATAAATATTGAAATAATGCACAGTGCGAATGAGTAAGTTTCAATTTATTTTGGATTGTATTGTAATTATTTCTCTATGAAAATAAAATAACATGGATCGCACTCCTCAACACACAAAGAATTAATTTTGACTGAATTTCTTAAATTGTATTTATTATTTGGTTTTATTAAGATGACGTTGTTAAATTTATTTCCAAAACAAGCTTATATGGACAAACTCTTGTTTGATGGGTTATTCAAAAAAATTCTTAACCAAAATTCTCGCCAAAGTTTGGTGATTACTTTTTGTTTTAATATTAATCTGGTTAAAATTATACTGTTTTGGTTTTCTTGATGTTATTGTCGCTGCTGCCTTGTCTTCTGCCTCTTACGATTTTTCTGATATTTTAATATTATTTTAATATGATTCTAAAAGTTTTGGCAAATAATAAGCAACACGGATGGGATTCTATACAAGCCATATACAAACCATACAGTACAATTAATATGAGCACGTGCTTATTTTCACAATAAAATACAATAAAAACTGCCTGGAAAGGAACAATAAAAGTTTTTGGTATTCTTGGCAACATTTGGTGCGCAGATTTCGGTGCTTGAGGACCCAAGACATTATTTGTAGGATGTAGAGCGCAACATCTCTGAAGGGCTAACTTTGAGCGAGTGTGCGTGGCAGTGAGTGAGTGGCGAAGAGACTATTTCTCGAAATTTCATTCCTCGAAAATCATTAAAATAAGCTTAATACTAACTTCTACAGTGATGAATATTTAAAATGTTGGAAAATTTATGTAAAATTTCTTAACTATTTCATGAAATAAAATTAAAAATAAAAATATAATCCAGACAAAAAATAAGCAGGCGCATTAATCGCATTATAAATGGCGCAAGTAAGCTTTTGGCATCCGGTAGTAAGTCGCTGGGGTGTGATATTCTGAATGTGGTTTTTTGCAGCACTTTTTCACAGTCAAAATACACACCCACCCACTTTTGTGGGCTGCCAACGAAATGAACACTCATGAATTTCCGTTACATTTAAATATTCACCAGAGACTTGATAGCAAGACTTCTATATTTTTTACTTATTTTAATATACCAAGGGGAAAAATGCATCCGGCGATAATGAGCTGAGTTGATGTAGTTGACAGAGTAGATGAATAGGATAAGTATTATGCGTTCAGATTTAATAGAGTTATGCAAATGGAAAACAGTTTATAGCAAAGGGAATTTATTTCAAGAAGAAATTAGATTTTAAAATTTAAAATTAGTTTGTTTTTTGTAAGCTAGTACGTGTCCATTCAAAGTTTTTATTATGTAAAAATATACCAAGAAATAATTTCTACTCTTCAGCCTAATATAGATAGAGCTTCTTTTACTTGTTGTCGTTATATTTGGTTTTGTGAATTTTTGAATTTCTCAAAAACTCATTTGCAGTCATCTTTTAAGGTATAATATACGTTTAACAACTAAAAAATCAGCTTTTTCGAACATTTTTTTTAGATACAAGGAGTTATAATATTTTTTTTTAAAAGTTATACAGCTTATTGTTCATAAAAAGCACTTTATAGAAATCCTTTGATTTTTGGAAACAATTTTCAGGCTTTTATATAGAGGGCGCTGAAAATGACATTAAAAAAAAAACAATCTAAACGGTTCGATGGCCTTTCCCATATATCTGTAACAAAAAAATTAATGTCATATTAAAGTACGCACGACCACCGGGGAGTTTTTTAAATTATGGCGAAAGTTAGTGTAAGAAAGTATAAAAAAACAAAAAATTGTATGTACTTGAATTTAGGGGAAATACCTTAAGGACAAAATTAAAAACAAAATGCACTTAGTTTCAATGAAATTGATCAGATAGATTTTCAGTTATCTATCGAACCGTTTTATAAAAACTAATTTAGAGGAAATCGCGTTTGAGACTTTTGTTTTTCGAAATTTTGCATATATTTTTAAAATTATCGGTTGGTAATCTTACTATTATTTAATCTGCAATGCCAAGTACCAATTTATAAACATGTATGTATATTCTAGGAACTATAAAGAACACATTAAGCAAACGAAAAAAAAAAGTTTGAAATGACAAACCTTTTGTTTTTTCAGTCAACTATTTTAAGACGTATTCCCAATTGCTTCCTGTTATATAACAGTTATATAACAGGAACATAACTTTATAAATATTTTTGCACAGATGTCAGAAAAATCCAAAATATATTTTTGTATTGTAACAAGATGTGATTTTTTATTTTCTGTTTAACTTTTTTCCGTAGGCCCGATATAGCATTCTAGGACGGAAAGAGAGTGGGGAATTTATGTTGAATTTGTCTAGCATAAACTCCATTATACAGGGTGGGGCAAAAGTCGCGAAGGGATTTGAAAAATTAATAACTTTTCTAATATAATTTTTTTTTTATTTTTCTTTTTAGGACTTGTAAAATAAATCTGGAAGATTAATTATGGAAGGTTACAACGTTATCCAGCCAACCAAAATCATAGAACTTTATTTTGAACATCATCGATCAATAATTCAAACTCAACGAGCCTATCGTCGTCATTTTAATGTGCGGAATTCACCATCCGAATCAATGATTCGACGCTTAGTGACACGTTTTCAGGAACAAGGCTCAGTGAGGGATTTTCCACGAAGCGGAAGACCACATTCTGTGCGCAGTTACGTCCCAAAGAATTATTGGACCATTCTTTTTCGAAGATAACGATGGAAATGGTGTAACGGTAAATGGCGAGCGATATCGAGATATGGTCCAAAATTTTTTAAGGCCAGCTCTTTCTGACAATCGAGAGATGTGGTTCCAACAAGATGGGGCCACTGCACACACTGCTCGAGCCACTATGCAGCTCCTAAGGCAGATTTTTGGCGAACGTTTAATTTCCAAAAATTCAGCATTCAATTGGCCTGCCCGTTCGCCGGATTTAACAGCACCAGATTATTTCCTTTGGGGATATTTGAAAGAGAAGGTGTATATTAATAAACCCACAACAATTGCACAGCTCAAAGAGAATATTCGAGCCGAAATAAGAGCGTTGCATGGAAAATGCTATTAAAAGAGCTCAACTTTGCGAGGCTGAAAATGGTGCTCACTTACGTGACATAATCTTTCACACCTAAATTTAAAAAATCTCCCAATATCATATTTTATTATTTTGTAAAAAAAAAAAATAAAATTAAAAATTAAAAAAGTTATGACTGTTTTAAACCCCTTCGTGACTTTTGCCCCACCCTGTATTTTCGATATTGAGGAAAAACAGAGAGTTAAAGTTTTTCTTCTTCTCAAAAAGATCTCGCAATAAAAATATTATATGTGTGTAAAAAGTAAAGAGTACCAAAAAAGAGTTTTTCCTGGACAAAACAAAAAAAAGTGTGAGTGCCAGTTCCGACGCGCGACGGGAGCTTACTCCTCTCGATCGATTACCTTGGAATTTATGATGTATATAAAAAGAGCAGGAAAAGCGTGAGTGTGGGGGAACTAAAGGTATACCAGGGCAAGATGGATGCACGAAAATTCTATCAACAGGTTAAGCATCTAACCCAAGGTTTCAAGCGCGGAGCATTTAATTGTAGAAATGAATATGGAGATCTAGTCACAGATACGCAGTGTGCGCTGAGATTGTGGAGAAGGTTCGAGTTGCTATCCAACGACTCAAAAACAATAAAGCAGCAGGTGCTGACGGCCTGTCAGCTGAATTGTTTAAAACCGGCGGCGATGAATTGATAAGAACGATTGGAATCTCAGCGTACTTAAGGAAGGAGACCAAACAATCTGCGCCAATTATCGAGGTATCAGTCTTATTTCCATCGCATATACGGTTCTCTCAAGCGTCCTGTGTGAAAGATTGAAGCCGATTGCAAAAACACTAATTGGACCTTGTCAGTGTGGCTTTCGACCTGTAAAATCTACCAAAGACCAGACTTTCACGCTACGACAAATCCTGGAAAAACCTACGAAAACCAAATTGACACACATCATCTCTTTATCGCTTATAAAGCAGCGTTTAATAGCCCGAGAAGGGATTGCCTATACGCAACAATGTCTGAGTTTGGTATATCTGCAAAGTTGGTAGGACATATTTTGTATTAAATGTCCCGTTATGTCGTAGCAATAAAAAAAAATCTAGCCTACAATAAATCCAGCATGTTTTATTTAATTGAAATCGGTTGAAAAAGCGTCGAGCTATTCAATTTCAAGTATTTTTACTTCACTATAAAATCCCCCAAATAGTTATGTCTTGCTTGTTATTATTTGCGAAAAACTCAGTTCAGGCAGAACAGCATAAAAAATAACGATTTTGTGGTGTATTTAACAGATTAATGCCTAAAATTTAAAATTAAATAACTCGAAGAATTTTTAACTAATTTCAATAAAATAAAAATGGTTGAGTTTATAATTAACCGAGCTTTTATATTATTATCAATTATAATAAAAACACACATGCGCACATGTTTAAAAACACAAAATTTTTTTGTTGTGCTATGCTAGCTGAGCATAAAAAGAGAAGAGTAGAGAACAACGCGAAGTTTAATTTTAATTAAATATACTTACAGATCGATTCTGACATGGTAATGTTTTTCACCGAAGAAATTCACATTTTGGTAAATATTACATCCTTTTAGTATTCTGCAACCAATCGTTACCAGTGGTAACAAGCTCCTTAGGTGGTAACAAGCAAAACAGCCAGTTGCAAAAAAAGAGCTTTATTTATTCTTAAAAGAGCTTACGACGATTGACAGCGTTACCGAGTGCACAGAATATCGATTACTGTGGCCGGTAACGAATTTCGATAACAAGATTATTATTACCGGTAACGCATATTAACGATCTATTACTATTGAAATTTGAAAAGAAAAATACCCATATACTGTGCTGTAGCACAAATAAGATAATTTAAAACTTATTTTATAAAAATCAACCCAGTCATTTGGATTTATACAAAAATCTGCACTTCAATTTTATATAATAGCTGCTGCACAGAGCCAAAAGACCACATAAAATACCCTATAAATCAGAACAAAGTTTAAAAGATTTCTCTATAGTTTTTCTCCAAGAAGAGCTCCGTCTAAATTTTAGAGGGAATTCCTTTTCAATAAAATTCAGTAGATAACCCGTAAAAATAAGAAGAAACCTTATTAATATTAAGAAGGTGACTGGTAGATATTAGAAGGAAACCTTTTAAATAAAATTAAGATGATTCCTCGTAGAAATATGAAGGAATTCTTCTTAATAAAATTAAGACGGTTACTAGTAGAAATTAGAAGGCATTCTACTTAATAAAATGAAGACGGTTACTAGTAGAAATAAGAAGGAATTCTTCTTAATAAAATGAAGACGGTTACTAGTAGAAATAAGAAGCAATTCTTCTTAAAAAAATTAAGACGGATACTAGTAGAAATTAGAAGGAATTCTACTTATTATTTTCTTTTTAAATTATTGTTTTTATTAAATTATTCAATTGTTACAATATGTACTTATGATATTTATATATTAATTATAACTACATAATACAATAAACAATAAAGGTCATGTTTTCCATATTTTTTTTTGCTCTTATAACTTTTAGGCCATTATTTAAAAGGTAAAAATGTATTGGCGGTCCATCTAAGGAATCAAATTTGATAACAGTGTAATTTTGTGTCTCAGAACCAACTAAATATGATTGAAATCTCTCCGAAAAATGTATACATACATGATTTTTAACTACAATACTGACATTATTTTCTTTTATTAAAAAATCACATATTTCAAAAATAAAAAAAGTATCGTTAGTCACTGAAACAATGTGTCCAATTTTAAATGGTTTTCCCCTGAAAATAACGCTGTTTGTTCAGGTATATGAATTCAAATCGGATAAATTTAATGATGTAATGTAGGAATTATCTTTTTCAATAGAAACTATGTCTTTAAAAACGAAATCGGGTTGAAAAAAGGTATTGTTTAAAATAGAGTTAGCAAATCTTATTGATGATTTTATTCCTAGGGATAGAGGAACATTTACTCTGGACGTTGTACTTCGTGCATATTTTTTATGTATTTGGTGTTCTGCTTCAAATCTAAATGACCATAAGTATCTTAGTGGTCCTAATTTCTTAATAATAGTGGGGTAATGTACAAGGTTATGATGTTTAGGTTTCAAAGTATCATTAAACAAACTTTGATATAGTTTGTTGTGCTCTTCAATCAATAGTTGAAGCTTAATTAATACGTCATCATCAAAATTTGGTAATAATAGACAATCAATTATTTTAATGAAAAGGATTAAAAAATTATAAACAGAATCATTCGGTTCGACAAGATCGCCAATCATAAGTAGTTCAAAATGGGAAAAAGTTTTCATTTGCTTAGCGCTCATTTTAAAATTATAGTTTTTTATATGATTTTTTTTTACAGGGGGACAAACATTACCAATTTCTGAAAACATATATATACCATATTGAAACATTTGCTTTCGATAATTAAAAGTTTCCAAAGTGAAGATTTTTTTTTCGTATATAAAGTAGTGTAAAATTTTTGAAAAATTATATTTACATACACCACTGAATAAATCATGCATGATATCGCATGATATGTTATCGGTGACATGAAAATATGAAAGAGAATTGAATATAGAATTGTTTTTAACACCAGTTGTAGTGGGGACATTTAATGCAATATCAAGTTCATAATTAATTTTATTTCTTAAAGAATTGGAATGTTCGATACAATCAATGCGTGTCTCGTTCTTATTTCGTTTACATACCCTACAAAAAGAGTATGATGAAAATGAATTAGTGTATCCTAACGCTATGTTGAGGCCCAAATTATCACCTAAAATCTGAACAAGCTGGACATAGATTTTGTAATGTTTATCACCCGTTTCTATATTCAAACCATCAATATATAATTTTTTAAAAATGTCTATTAATGGAGTGAGGGCAATATTTAAACCACAATCATATAAATCTGTACATTTTATAAATCCGCATACAAATATATTCATGAGCCTGGCAGCTTGATGTTTTGGAATTGTTGGGAAAGTGTAATAAATTCCACATATCTTCTGTTGGCAGGATTTCGAGCCTAAAGGATCATTGATCTCAAAATCGTCCATGTACAAAAAAAGTGGTACTATAATCTTTTGTTCATCAACATTTACAGTTTTCCAAAAATCTCCATTTATAAAGCTATAATAAGTATTAAATTTTGACATGGCCTCAACATTAGCTAGCATTATTTCCCAGACACCTTCACTTTCAAAAAATTTTTTAATTTGGAAAGGAATGTCAGCCAGTACTATTTCTGCCTTAGCGCTTGTTAAAGTTGGATTATTGTTTAAAACTATTCCACATAAATCATTGCTTATAACATATTTTTGCGGATGTTTAAAATGTTTCAAATTTTCCAATTCTTTAAGAAATTTATACTCAGAACGCACATTTAGAAATGGCTCAGATATATTTTGCATTATTTCTTTCGTTAGGTCTTGATTTTCATTCCTTTGAATTAAGGGATTTATCATTTCAGCTATTGGAACTGTAATACGCTCTGTTATAGATTTTTGAATATTTAGTATGTCTTTCCTGGAGAAATGTGGATAATTGTGAAGCTCAAGGGTAAATGCAAGAATTGAATTTTTGAAATTCGATAGACATGTAAGTTGAGACTCTTCAGGATGTTGTAAAGGTGTAGAAGGTTCTTGTGAAACTGATGCTTGATGCAGAAAATTATTTTCAGGGGAAGAACACTCTGTTTTGTGTTTTCCTAAGTGTTTCTGAAATCTATATATGTTATGAAATATTTGATTACAGTTTTGTTCATTGCAAACAAATTTTGCTATGGGTGGAAGTCCATGGTGTTTTTTTAAATGGGTTATAAGTAAAATCGAAGTTAAGTGGCATTTATGACACAAATAGCAAGCAAATTTGGGCATTTTTAACAATCTTAAAACATAAAATAAAAATCGAATTAGTTGTCTAATTTGCTAACCAAATTTGATACGGAAGGAAAATCTTCAGACTTCAGTCCAAAAAAATATTGCTCTAAAAATACCCACACTTGCTTGCTATTATGGGAATAACCAATTTGAAATACATAACTTAACTTAATTATTACTTCGACACATTTCATTAAAGTGGAGCACTTCCATTTGAGCCCGTCGCAAAACACATAAAAAGCTGACATATTTGAAATATCTTCACCTACTGCAATAATGTGAGGCTGCAACGACTGTTTTCTGCTCGCGTACTCTTGAATGTTAGTTTCAATTGTCGGCATAACATCGTTCGGTGTAGTTGCAAGTATTATAAACTCTGATTGGGCGTCAGCAATTGTTGGTTTATAGATTTTGGTCAGACGTTGTGGTTGAAGAACAGCATGGAGCAGCAACAAAACAACAGCATATATAGAATCTGAAAAAATTATAAAAAACAAATTATTTATTATTATATAAATTTTAGAAATTCTGATTTTTTTATACCATTTGATAAATTTTTTTCTCCAAGTTTCGAAAGTAGAAGCTCTCGACTGGCTTGGTCTTTAACTCCTGTTGCTAAGACAGGGAGTATTTTATTTTTGAAGTTGTCCAATTTCAAAAATAGCCGGTTTCCCATACCTGGATGTATTCCATCAAAATCAATGTCAACCTATTAGAAATAAATATTTTGTAATATTCAAATAAAAACATTTAATTATTTCTTACCAATTCATAGCCCTGAAAATCATTGTAGCGTGGCCAATCTGCTAGTAAATTCGAAAGAGAGCCCTTATATTTGCTTCTTAAACACCATGTATCCACCCAAAATTGTTTAACTTTTTCCCAAGGAGTGCAGTTATTAGCCAACCAACATTTTTTTTCGTATACATCACCTAAATAAGTGATATCGTACAAGTTAAATATTGTCAAAAGGATAAATGAGAAAAGCAATACGACTGATAAGAAGCACATACCATCAAAAACATCCACATCAGATTCTTGTGTATTAGGAAAAGTTTTGTTTTCTAGTTTGATGGTGTTGGCCCAACGCGAGAACAATTTTCCGCTGGGATTCTTTTTTCCTTTTTTTCTTTCCAAAAAGTAAAACTCCTAAATTATAATAATAGATTAGAATTATTTTTTAGTTATTATTATCAAATTCAAGCAATTACTGGGGTTTCTTTAGGAAATACTGTGGAAATTTCATTCGCCCATCGCCTCATTTCGGAATATTGCATTTTACGACCAGAAGCAATATAATTGTTCACAATACAATGAGTTAAAAATGTTTGATTTCTGCTATCCAAGCAGCCATACTTTTCTTGGTAAGTCAACACAAGTTGTCCTTTGACTGTTTTTTTCAACAACTCAACAAGATTGTAAGAAGTCGAATTTTCAGAAGAAGCAGATGGACATGGAGTACATTCTCTCGATTTAGAGATGGACACATCTTCAGACAGTTTTTCAAGTTTTTCAAGCAAGAAAATTGAGAATTCTGGAGTTCACCGATAAAGTGTCTTGGTCACAAATGAATGGAATGTTTTTTTGTTTCCGCCACTCCCTCAAACCTGCCTTAAACTTTATACTCTCTCCGAAATATTTCTCATCCACTTTATCAAAAAACAAGTAAACATCTTCAATTTCGGTTTTCTCGAGCACGAAATAGGAGTTAATTCCACGCTCAATTAAAGTTGATATTATTTCATTCAACAAGCCCCAAGATTTAAAAAGTTCCACTGTTTCATCCTTCCTTGATTGAGAAGAAATAAAAATATCGGCTAAAAGTTCATCACACATTATAAAATGTTGAACACATCAAAGTTACTGAAAAAGTTATAAAACGAAGTAGAAAAATTTGATTATTAAACACTTCGACAAAATGAAAAAAATCTTTATATTTGCATAATTAGCACTTTATAATTGTAAAAACATCGCATTTCTATAATAAAAGTTATTTATAACTTAAGCGTAGAACACAAAGGCTAAAGAATTTGGAGTGCTATATAAATATACAAATGCCAAATGAGATAAATTCATTCGTTTAGTACACAACAATAGTGAAGAAATTTGATGTTTGATTTATTTCAAAAACTGTCAACAAATGGAGCAAAAGCCAATTCCGTCGTAATTTATTGGCCGCGGTGAATAAATTGTAAAGGAAATTTAACATACGGCAACTGATTTAATCTAAGCAATCGGCAAGGCAGAAAAACATTTACTTAACACCAACTCCTTCCAAGAATTACTTAGTCTGCTATTACACGGGCAATTATATTTGTCGCAATTGTTGTGTTCGTTGGAGAGAGAGGTAAGAAGTATGGAACGGGGAAAATACTTGCCCGTGCTCGTAATTCCTTCTGTTCTTCTCATTCGCCGTTTTTTATGCGTAGCTTTCTATGAGAATTGCTCTAACAGATTTGCTCCTGTGTAATAACGAATGGCAATTCCAAAAGAGAATCAAGTAGAATTTCGACAGTTATAATTTCCCGTGTAATAGCAGACTTAGCCTCTGTGTATAAACTTTTATTGAAAAATGCGCACAAAAAACTGTATACTGTATCAAAGAATATAAATTATATAGAATGCGCATCTGAGCTAAAAAATGAAACATTTCTTGCTTACGCTTCAGATCGGGGGGGGGGGGGGGCGAAAGTATAAGGTGTGTGTGTGTGGGAAAACAGATTTTCGTTATTGCTTTTGCTTGTGGATTTTTTTGCGGGTAGCAGAGGCAATACCCGTCGCAGAAATTTTAAGCTTGCATGAGATGCGCATTCTTTATACATACTTTATATTCTTTGACTGTATACTTCACTATATATCACTTTTTACCGTCGAAAATTCTATTATATATTAATTTGATAAAATTTACTTACCTTTTACAACACAAAATTCACAAAAACCACGAGGAACTAACACAAATCGAAACACTTCACTTCACAGCTCAAAGTTGAATGACAGCCGCCAGTGTAAAAATTATGATCGACTGTTCTCTTCTTACTAGTTTGAAATTAAAATTGGCTGATGCAATAATTCAACTACAGTTATTTCATCTATGTATCATATGTATGTAATTTACATACATATGTATATGCATTTTAGTAGAAAAAGAGCGAATAAGAAGTTTTCTCCTTATTGTTAGTCGATCTCCTTTTCAATAAAATTAAGATGACATTTACAAAAATAAGAAGTTTAGCATCTTAATAATAAGAAGGTGGTGATCTGTTAGAAACAAGAAGTTTTTCATCTGATTAGCACTTTTTATGCTCATATTAAGCTCATATTATTGCAAGCCTTGCGGAGTGCATAGATTACATAATTGATTTACTTGACGTTAATGACGACATTTTATTATTGGGCGATTTTAATCTACCTGATTTAAAATGGCATTCTTCTGACGATGATACGTACTATTGTGTATCTAATTCGAAGACCCGCCAAGAACATATATTTGTTGATAATATATGTTCAGACTTACAACAAGTGAGTTGTATTTATAATAGTCTTGAAAGACTTCTTGACCTGGTCATAACTACAGACAGTAACAATGTTGTTGTTAAGAGGGCCTTTCATGCTCTAACTACTGTTGATGAATATCATCCACCATTGAGTATTTGGTACGAATCCGACAGAGCAAATATAGTAAATTCTAATTCAGCAGATAAGCTTTATGAATTCAATTTTAAAAAAGCTGACTTTTTGAAGTTGAATCAGTTGCTTAATGGCAAACTTAATGCAATTTTAGAATATATAAATGGAAATTGCCTTGATGACTCCATACATTTTTTTTATATGGAACTCTTTGCTGTGTTTTCTCAATCCGTACCTTATAGTCTCAAATTTGCGAGGAATTCTACGTACCCTTGGTACACAAAGGATTTAAAGACTCTTCGCAACAACAGGAATAGGGCATGGAAGAAATACATCTGTAGCTTAGGCTCAAACGACCTAGAAACTTACAAACGTTTGTTTCTGGAATTTGAAAATCGCTCAGCTACATTATATCACGAATATTTAGATAATGTTAAGCTGAGAATATTGACAGATCCAAAGAAATTTTGGGGATTCGTAAACACAAAGAAGAAATCTGATGGATTTCCTTCTTCTTTTAGAACTCCTGAGGGATTTACTGACAATCCCGTCAAAATTTGTGGCCTTTTCGCCAATCTTTTTAAAGAATCATTCTGTTCGGATTCTTTTAATCCTGATGGAGAGTACTTTGAATATATGAATTCCGAACCCAGAGTATCTTTGGAACATATATCCTTCACTCCAGAGGATATTGTAATGTATATTAGATCGATCGATGAGGAGTTTGGTGCTGGACCTGACGGTGTTCCTGCCGCAGTGTTAACACAATGCGGTTCCGTTTTGAGTCAACCACTGTCTTTATTATTCAATAAATCTATTTACGAAAGTTATTTTCCACTTTTTTGGAAAAAATCATTTATAAGTCCTATTTTTAAAAAGGGTTGCAGGAACGATGTCAGTAACTATAGGCCTATCGCTAAGCTCTCATCGATTCCAAAACTTTTTGAGCGGATGGTGTACGATCGGGTGAAAATTCACTGTGGCAAAGTCATAACAACTCGTCAGCATGGTTTTGTGAATGGCAGATCCACTGTGTCTAATCTTCTCGATTTTACAACATTCTGCTTAAATTCTATTGATTCTGGTAACCAGGTCGATTGTGTTTACACTGACTTTAGTAAGGCATTTGATAAGCTACCACACAATCTAATCTTATTTAAACTTGAGTTAATGGGATTTCCACAATATTTTGTGAACTGGATTAAATCGTATTTGGTGGAGCGATCTTATCAAATACGTTTCCGAGGCGCATTGTCTTCTGAATTTATTGCTGGATCAGGTGTTCCTCAGGGTAGTCACCTTGGTCCTCTTCTGTTTATTTTAGCTATCAATGATGTAACTCACGTCATTGAACACTCTCACCTGCTAATTTATGCCGATGATATGAAAATATACAGAACGATTAATTCTAGAGATAATTCAGATCTACTCCAGTCTGATCTAAAATCCTTTGAAGTTTGGTGTTCTAAAAATAATATGTTTTTAAATCCAGATAAATGCCAAACTATGACATTTTCGCGAAAAAGGAATAATTATATTTTTGATTATAAGATTAAAGATACTGCCTTGAGTCGTGTAGACACCGTCAAAGACCTAGGTATATGCATGGATTCTAAGCTATCGTTTAACATTCATATTGATAATATTTGTAAAAAAGCATCTTCAATGCTTGGTTTTGTAAAACGCTGGGCCAAAGAATTTAATAGCATGATTACAACTACAACGTTGTATTATGCAATCGTGCGTCCTCACTTAGAGTATGCAAGTCAAGTTTGGTCCCCAAGTTACAATGTGAATGTTGATCGAATAGAAAGAATCCAAAAACGTTTTGTTCAGTTTGCTCTAAGGGGCTTAAGTGGAACTGACATATTAGACCTTCCTCCTTATGCGGATCGTTTAAAACTATTAAAAATGCAGTCTTTAGGTGATCGAAGGAAATCGGCAGATATCGTATATTTACACCAGCTCATAACAGGTGTATTCGATTCTCCAGAACTTCTTTCTCACATAAATTTTAACACTAACCGTAGAAGCAGTAGAAACGCTAACAACTTAATTTATTTGCCATTTAGTAGAACAAATTATATGGCTACTGCTCCTTTAAGTCGCATGAGTTCCTTTGTTAACAATTGTAGCGTTTTTGATGTTAATTTGTCAAAAGGTCAACTCAAAAGTATGTCTTGTGTTGTGCCTGAGCCCAACCCATTTTTGTGTGTCAAAAGGTCAACTCAAAAGTATGTCTTGTGTTGTCCCTGAGCCCAACCCATTTATTGGTGGGTAAATTTTTCCCACATTAACTTGTTTGTGGTCACGGGTATCCATAACATTGATATTTTCAATGATTACTGGGTAGTGGCTTTAGATGGGTTAATGCTGAGGAAGTGCGATATAGCTGTAGTAGCTGAACTCTATTGTTATTGCATGAATAATATTGACACTAGGGTAATAAAACTCGTTACAAGAATGGGTATAATAATTTCAAATCATGTGACATCTAATTTAAATTTAAGAGGCAGATATTTGAAATAACCAACAAACTTTCAGATTTAAATAGAACAAATTTTTTCGGAACAATTTTATTTATGTTGTTTAGACACTTTTTTCGAAAATTTATCATATTCTCTAAAAAGGAAGAAATAAAAATTTAAAAAAAAAAATAAACAACCGACTACAAAATCACTACAAGGTAAAAAATAATTTTAAAAATACTTTTCCTTTTAATTTCTTGGTCAAATTTGATAATTTATTTAAACATATTATTATATATGAAGTCTATTATCTTAATTTTTTTTTTATTGGTTATATTATCATAAATATATTAATTTCTTGATGTATACAAATGCTTTGAAGTTGGCGCTTCTGATTAAAAGTCTGATTATATTAGCGCCAACCTTAAAAGCTTTTGTATTCATTATTTTGTATAACATTAATATTCGTAAGCTTCAAAAAATTTTTCATAATTTTTTAAATATCTTGAGATCAAAATTATTGCACGAACTTTAAAGCCCTTCCATAAAATGAAGCGTTCAATTTTACAAAATGTTTGCGCTTATTTTAAAAATGATTTAAGTTTTGTTTTTAATATAACTTTGTTATATATTTTTTTAAAGAAGGTAAATTTTAATAAACTTGAGATAAGCTGTAACAAAACTCTATAAAAAACGCTAGCTCATTTTTTATATAATATCTTTAAATCAAGTTTGTTTACATTTCTGTTTGCTGCCTACACAATAACTACTTTTCGCAAAGTAAGAAAAATTACACATTTGTTTCATTTTTTTAAAATGGATTTCTTAAAGGATCGGAAATATTCGGTGGATTTTTTTGCATATTCTGAAATATAAAAAAACCATACTTAATGTTTATGGTTAGCTCAAACTGGATTTTTTCGGAATATTAAATTTTTTTTTCTAATTAAGTTGACCAAATTTTTCAACTTAACCCAAATTTAAACAATTTTTGAAAAATTGTCAAAAATTTAATTTTCATTTTTTCTTTCTAATAACAAGAACCATTATTTTTTCAATATGTATTATTTAAATAAAAATAAATTCATTTCTTATAAAATTACTAAACAAACAAAAAATTGCCTAAGAGCTCTTAACCAAAAATTTTATCATAAAAAAATATAAAAAGTTGTTGACTTTGAACAGGTGTAGTGTCTACAAAACTTATGTTATTGGCCTGAAAATTAAAATTCCTCATATTTGAAATATTTCTTTTGCAATGTTACCCATTCTGTATGATTTTTTGACAACAAATTTTTTAATTTTTGTTCACTAGACAAGCTGCTGTATGACACGTTAATTTTTTCTTTAATGTAAAAAAGTCTTATTATAGCATTTATAGATTTTATTTCCAGTTAAGTTTTAAGTTCAATATTTTTTTTCTCATATTGCTGGGTTTGGTATTTATATTGGTTTGGGTTTGGTTTCTAGTTTTCTCAGTAGGGAGAATCGCTCTCTCGGTACCAACCTCTCTTTTGGAGTACCAAAATCAAGGTCTTGTCTATTGTCCGATCTTACCTGAAAACAGAGTTGCTTACCCTGTTGCTTAGGTTGACAGGGTTCAACACCAAAATATATTGAGTATTTACAATTCTATTTTCAACTACTATCATTTATGAACTACTATCATACTACTATCAATGCGAGATCGTTTTTTTACGATATTTTGAGTTAGGCTTTTATGACTTGTGACCACAGATATATTTATTTTGCGCTTAGTTGAAAAAAAGACAATTTACTTAAGTATGTCATATGCTAAGTTAAGTATGTAATGTATGTTTACAACGCCTGCTTTCGACTATATTCATATTTTGTTCGTTTTAAAACAAGAGAGGCAATGGTGCGATGGTAGCTTGATGAACTTGTAGCCGTATAGTGCGCGGTTCAATGCGAGCATGGAACAAGAAAATCAATTGATTCCTAACAGGTTTTTTGACAATTTCTTCTTTGAAATATTTGTAAATAAAAAATATAAATAACAAAAAAATAAAACACCACGGTCTGCCGTCTACACTGTGCGGATCGAACCTGCCCAGCAGAAAATGTCATGGGTGATCAAGCTGGAATTCAAGCCAGACAGGCATGACCGAGGCCTGGCTTTTCCTTGAAAACACCTCTGATTTTTTCATACAAGTGTACACCTCTTCAGACCTAATACATATTTGGTATTACTTTCTTTAAGTTGTTATTTATGATTTAAAGTCTGGATATCAATTTGATTTTAAATTCAGATATGAAATCCGGCCTGAAATAAAAGAGGATTGATTTTTTTGTTTAATTTTATTTCAGAACACGGGTCTGTTAAAAGAAAGCCTGAACTATATTTAAATTTCAGAATTGAAATCTTTTAAATTTCAGCCTTGAAATCTGTACTGAATAATGGAGGTATGGTTATGTTTAGAAATTCAGTCCTGAATTACAATCTGACTATTAGAGGCCTGAGCGAGATTTCTTATTTAACGTTTAACATTTCAAAAACTAAGACGCTCAAAGCAACAACTGTCGTTTTGTTACAATTTTTCTATAGTCTCATGTTTGATTATTTAAAGGAAATTGAAATTAGCTTTGAATCAACTTGGTCAACCATTTCATATGTGAAATTTACCGGTGAATCGAATGCTATCATTCCCAGTCACAAATTTTTTTTTGCAATTTTTGTTTTCACCGTATCCAACGAAGAAGACGCAGATGATATAGTAAAATGGGAACAAATTAGGGTTTAATCAATTTTATGTAGACAATTAAAAAAAATTATTTACAATCGGATGAGTTTTGGGTAAAAAAATCCAGTTTGAATAATTAAAAAATTTTAATTATTGGTTCTTAATATACTTTTTTTATTGTATCCTTTATATTTTTTAATATTGTTTCTTTGTTGTTGGATGATAGGGGTCAATTTTTTGTTGCAAGGAAATGGTTGACCAAGCTGAATTAAAATTAATTTTAATATCCTTTGTATAATAAAACGTGAGACTCTAAAAAAATAAAATAAAATAAAATAAAATAAAATAAAATAACGATTTTTGCTTTGAGCAGTTTTAGTTTTTGAGATATTAAACTGAAATTTCGTGATTCTTCATTCTCTTGCCATCAACTTTCATAATTTCTACCGCGTGCATGGTTCAGAAACACTTGGATTCTAGTAGAAAATTTGACTTATCTACTATACATGTCACTATACCTGTTGTCGTTGACCAATTTAGAAGACACTGAACTAAATCAAATTTTAAGAACTTTCTTGAGAAAAAGAACAATTTTTTTGCAATATATATACATGTGGATTCGTGCTTTGAGATATTTGTTAATGGTTTTCATGGCTCTGGTGGGTGGGGTTCAGAACTGCGGAGCCCCCCATATCTATGCCACTGTTGGAAAAATAATTTGTCTCTGACTTAAACAAAAAAAAATTTTTTTAAGACTTTTGACATAGGTACCAAAATATTCTAAAGTAATGCGTACGTATCTATATTCAAATAAGCGTAGGCTAAACAGTTAAGAATTATTTTCTCCCTTGTTTTCAAACGGATTTTGATTATTTTTAAATTTAGAGTAGGAAAAAGAGTGCATCGAATAATTTTTTTGCAGAAATTTAACGGCTTTTAACAGGTGAAATGATGTATATTGTATTTTACACATTGTGGGCTCATATGCAAGTAGAGGATCCGCTCTAAAAGAAGAACATGTAAAAAGACGTTTGTCACTGTT
Source organism: Coremacera marginata (assembly GCA_914767935.1). Lineage (NCBI taxonomy): Eukaryota > Metazoa > Arthropoda > Insecta > Diptera > Sciomyzidae > Coremacera > Coremacera marginata. Next base: position 130,342,558 of record OU612044.1, read on the forward strand.
TCATTCGATTTTTTCTGTATACTGTGGTGTGAGTTCGGTTACGTTCGCACATGAGTAAAGAAAGAAAAAAAAAAAAAAAAAAAAAATAAAATTCCATACAAAAGTTGAAGATCCGCTCAAAGTAAAAAGAAAAGGAGCTCGCCACTTGACACCAAAACAAACTCTTTTTCTATTTTCAGTTTTCCGTTCACATTGTGCTCTCTTCTGAGCGAGAGAAGTGGTGGCGAAATCATTCTGAAAGTTGGTACGTTTAGCAAAAATCAAAAGAAAAATCGATAATGATATATTCGAGCTTCGGCTACTGGCGATACTAGTAAATATAATATTGTTAATAAATTCCAGCTGAAATTTCTTTGATCGGGCGTATCACTGTTATTTTTGACGAAAATCTTTGTTATCAATCTTTTCATTTCAATTCCGAGTTTTATTATCTTAAGACATTGCATATTGTTTAAGTGTCTTATTTGTTAAATCTATATTAATTTACATATGCTACGCTTGTGCTCCTAAATGTGTTATACCATTATTTGATACCTTTGTCAGTTACCTGTTGGACCACATTCCAATTTTCAACCTTTTAGTGTAGTAGAGCCCTACTTAAGGCCGTTTTTAATTAATTTGTCTCACTCGAGCCATAAGAAGTTTCACTTCAAGAACATTGTTAAACTATGAATAGAAAACAGATAGTTAAACTGTTTTATTTATTCTCAGAATACAATTAGATCAGATTGAACGAAATTAACTTGCTATATTTTATTACGGACTAAATCCAGGTCATAGTACGTACAACACTATTGGCATCAAAGTAGATTCTTATTTATTGTTTGTATTAGAAAATAATTTTATGAACAAATAATATCAAAAATCGGCATATGTTGTGTTGTTTTGCTACCGTAAATGTCCAATAAAATCGATGAAACTGCGATACATAGACATGTTTTCTCAGAATTACACATAATTGCTTTCGTTTGAGTTAAGTTCATTGTGCTCGAAATCATACAATGAAGTTATTGATGTGAAAGAAAGGAAAAACGGTTATTATTTATCTAATTAATTAACAATTAATGTTGAACTAATTTTTAATACTTGGCGGAAATTAATACTAAGAACATATTAATTTGAGTACATTGACACAAAAAATATCAAAAAGCGTGCAGAAGTTAGACACATATTAAAATTATTCAATGTTTTACCACAAAAAAAAAAGAAAGACAAGTAAGGCAATATTTCCATAAAAATAGATAATTAAGATATCCAACATAAAAATTCCGTAGAAATGTGATTTGAATTATTTTGGAAAAACTGTATGGCATAGTTTTAGGCCTGTCTTTATATGCTTGCTTAAGTAAGCTGACCCCCAAACAAATCTTAGCGTTGCATAAATAAGTAGGCATGACGCTAACGAACTCGTCGTTCGGATGAATGTGAGTTTCATAATAAAATTAACCACTTAATTTTGTATTACGAACAAGCACACCAACAATAGGCAAGGCATGAGAAGTAATACAATTTCCCATACAAAAATCAATTGCTTCTTGTGTCTTCCTCATCGTTAGTGTGCTTTTTCGTGATACAAAATGAAGCGGTAAATCTATGTATATATATAAAACAAAGTGGGAAAAAGGGTAATTATGATGAAAAGGTTAAAGGCTAAAAAAAACTAGGGTTGCCATCTAGGGCGGTAAAGCCCGTTGTTTGAATATAGAAATAATGTAGTTTTTCCCCTACCATAGGGATGGCAGCTAAATTTTTTTACTTTTTCGAATTCGGTGCTGCGGCGAACACTTGGTAAAAATGGGTCACTCAAACCACATCCGCTCTCAGAATTAAAAAATTTTATAATTTCTTATAATTGGCTTGCCAACTAATTTTTCCATTTGTACGGACTCGCCGTTGAAAGACAAAACAGCACTACCGCTATAGTTCATATAGACGGACTCAAATCAGCTTTTCTGAATACAGAAACTTCACAGACACTTTAATCTACACATACATCTATATATGTATAAATAAAACAAAGTGGAAAAAAGCTCCTGTTTCCCTCTGCTACCCGTAATATTTATCCAATTTAGTTAATTTTTTTAAATGAAGATAATGCGAAGATTATAGACTAAAAAAATAGGGTTGCTACCTAATTTTTTTTATTTTTATGAATTTGGTGGGCGAACACTAATTAAAAATGGGCCACTGAATCCGTTGTCAGAATTTCAAAAATTATGTAATTTTTTTACCATAGGGTTGTCACCTAAAATATTTTAAATTTTAACGAATTCAAAATTACAAGTTTTTTCATAGAGCTGCCACTTAAATTTTGATATTTTTGCGAATTCGGTGCTGGGGAGAACATTAGCTAAAAATGGGTGACTGAATCTGAAGCCGTTGTCATAGAGTTGCCATCCAAAACATTAGGTAAAAATTAATCGCTGAATCCGAGTCCGTTATTTGAGTCTAAAAACGATGTAGTTCTCTTACCATAGGGATGCCAGCTAAATTTGTTTACTTCTATGAATTCGCAGCTGGGCGAACACTAGTTAAAAATGGGTCTGCAATTTTTTTTGGTAGAGCTGCCATTTATTTTTTTTTATTTTTACGAATTTGCTGGTGAAAGATAAAACACAAAAATTTTCTACAATTTTTAAAAAAAGCTCTACAGTGCCAGTTCATATAGACAGACCCAAACCAGTTTCTCTGAATACAGAAACTTCGACACTTAACTAGCGTCATAAATGTTAGCCCGTTGAAAAAGAGCCTGGCGAAGCGGGCGGGGGTTCGGCTAGTCAGTTATAAAATAAATGTTAGCAACAAGGAGGGTAAATCTACTCTGTTTGGTAACAAGTCAAATTAGTCCCGATATTTGTGGGCTTATTGCTACACTTAGAAAAAAGCATCCTAATATCAAAGAAAATTTACTAAATTTTACTGTTTTAGCGCAAAAAAATTTTTTTTATATCAAAGTAAAAATGGTCTTTGAAAGAAAAAACAAAATTATTTTTGAAAGAAAATTAGTATTTTAGAATAAAAAAAAATTTCTTAAAAATTCATTATATCAAAAAATTTCATTCAAGCTAGTGTTTTTGTTTTCCAGTAAATTTGACATATTTGTGGATATTTAGTAACAAAGAGTTTATTATATTTTTTATTATTTTAAATTCAATTTGAAAGTTACCATCGCGGGAATTGAACCTGTATTGCTCGCGTGCTATCGAATAGGGGTGTAATTTACTTTAAACCACGTTTTAAGTTTTTAAAGTTTTAAAAAATCACGTCGACAGAGCAATAACATGCGAACACAAATGCAAAAACAATTATTTTGCGGCCGGTGACAGCATCGATGAGTAAGGGGTTGTTTTTTTCATTAAAATTAAAAAAAAGCAGACAAAAAAATAAAACAAATTTCTGCCGCCATGAGGTTCGAACTACCGATCGACAATGTCGAGGGTCCGACGTTCTATGCTGTAAGCTGTAAGCTATAAAAACCCAAGAATCAATAAGTCAAACAAGCAATTTTCCTCTTACATACTCGAAAACCATATTTTTTTTTATAGAAAATTTTTAAATTAAAATTCTTAGTTTCTTAAGACAAATGTTAATATTTTTGTTTTAAATATAAATTTACTTATAACTAAGGAAATTTTAAATTTTCAAGAAAAAACTGGTGGTTTTTGATTTTAAAATTGATTTTTTTCTGAGTGTAGTAATTTTATATTACTACCAATTCACTTTGAAATCGTCTCAAGTCGACTCAAACTTCTTCGTGGTCAAATCGCAAAAAAAATATGGAAACTCTATGAAGGTTAGAATTATATACCCCGAAACATTTCCCAAAACAAAAATTTTCATCGTGGAGTTTTGAGAGGTGATGGCTTATGGCAGAAAAATTTTATACCTTATTTCCAAAATTGCCATCAATCGTCTTTTATATCGAAAAATTACCTGAAAATTAAATAGAAAGTTAATAAAAAATACTTTCAATAGTATAGTTCATAGTGTGAAAAAATCGTATAAACTGTTGCTTTATCGTGAATTTACTTGAAATGAGTAAAAGTTTTGATTTTTTTTTTTAAATAAAACGATAAAATGACTTTATGGCAGACACGGACTCAGGGGGATTTTTGGGGTTGAAACCCCCCAAAATTCTCGGAGAACCTGCATTTAAATGTGATATACTTGTGTTTATTTTGCGGGTTATGGGTATCAAAAAGAAAAACATTGATTTTTTTATAATTTATTTTAAATATTCATACCCCTATGCTGCAAACGTTTGTGGCTGTTTCTATTTCTAATGCACTGAGTTCTGTGTCTCTATTCCGTAACTAGAATGGAAAAACTGGATCAAAGTCTTAAAATGCAAATCACCCTGTATCTCGAAAATTCGATCTATTAGGGGAAAACTGAGTACAGACGTAGAATCAGCGTAAAAAGTTCTTCTAGAAAAGTATTTTAGGTCTCTGGATAAAAAAATTTTCTTGAATTTGTAGACTAGTGTTATATGTAAATGTTTATTTTTCAAAAATAATTTCATGGTTCTAAAAACTTAAAAAATAAAGGTAACTTAGATATGGGCATTTCCGCCGAAAGTTTCACCCTGAACAAAAAATAAAATGTTATTAAAACATATTATTTTATATTATTGAAGTGAAACTTTTACAGCCGCGTATACAACAATACAGCGTAGATGGGGGCAAAACCAATGTAACGAAATGGTTCTGATGAAAACAACAGCACAGCAATCCGCCACACTAGTTGTATAAAAACGAAAATATTGCTTTTTAAATTTTCTTGTATTTTTGCTTCCACACAGTATGCTTGTATCCATAGACGGCTGTTCTAACCACTGCGCCACGTAGACATATTTATTTTAATAGCTCATACTTATGTTAAATATTACAATTTGTAGTTATTTTCTGTCTTTTATGATTAAATTGAGTCTTTCGTTCAATACTTTGGAAGTACATTACGGTCGAAAAATTCGAATCTGAACGAAGCTTATTTTCAGAATATTAGCATACTTTTAGGTATTTCTCAAATTGAGTTTTGATAAATTCAGAAAGCAAATGCACATTGATTTGGAAACTGCACATGCTACAATATTAACGAAAGCAACTTTGAATCTCAAATTTGTTTTATTCTTAGATCTATGTATCTTTGATATAATTCAAATGTAGTTTTTTTTAACTCACATTTATATCGAAATAAAAAAATATTAGCATGCTGCAGTATTTTAACACACAAAATACTGGTTACAAGTTATTCCATTACCAACTGAGCTGTCAGATTACCTACGATATGTTGGTCGAAACTAAAACATAAGAAGAATATGTTACTAACTACTAATATTGTGCCGAAAATAAACACGTGTCAATGCATGTGTACCCACCCGGTGAAAGTTCGTTTGCAATGAACTTTTATCGAAGAAAAATTTCATATTTTTCCCTAGTCGGCGATCAAAAATCGAAAATTATTTCATTCCAGTGTTATCGCGTTAGTAATAATAAAAGTAAGTCTGAAAGTGCCAAAAAAGTTATCCGAAAGTATGCAGCATACAGTAAAAAAGTAGAAAATGAATTATCTTCGCATTTGTGTTGTAGAATTAATCGCTGTGGAATTGTAAGCGAATAATTTTTCGAAACCTAAGCGAACCTTCGTTTACGAAGTAACCGTTACGTCCTCCAAACGCATCTTTTTCGAATCGTTATCGATATCGAATTCGATCCTTAATTTGAAATTTTAGATATAGAAGTCGAATTTTGTGCCGTGTGGGATATACAAGAATTTTTGTGATTATGCTGAAGTTTCTTCTATATATATATACATGTCTACCTCATTAAGCATTAAATATCATCGCAAATATAAAATACGAAACATAAAATACGATACAAATCTTGTACCGAATAACGCATCAACATTTTAAACTGTGTAGGCACGGTAAAATAAACCCAATCAAGTATGAGCGGTAGCATAAGGTCAGAGCTTCTGATCACGAAGAGAAGGTTTACTGGTTTCCAACTGCAGTTGGAATTTTGTGTTTTTATTAAATGGAAAATATTTACAATCATACAGGCAGTCTTTGTTTTTTTTAGGAAAAATTTTTAAATAAATTATATAAATAAAGCCCAAATGATATAATCGATTGATGAATCTTTTGGATAAACTTTAAATTCTTTTTGGCATCAATCCTATGGAATAAATTAGAAGATGTTTACTATGCTTTCTTTTGGGTTTTTCGTATTTTGTTCGCTTTGATGCTTTGGTGTGATGGCAGCACGTTCAACTTGCGGCCGATTTGTACGCGGTTCGATGCGACTACGGAAAGGGAAAACTGCATTATTCCCGATACAGGGTTTTTGACAAATTTTTTCTATTTAATATTAATAAATAAAAATATAATTAACAAAGAAATAAAACAGCAATATCTATCGTCTGTGCTATGAGGATCGAGCCTGGGATGACTTAAGTCATCAAATTAAAAAAAAGTCCTCTTGATAACCAGCTGTGTCACGTAAGCAAAAAAAACTGTAATCTAATTCTGTGCGTGAATATTGAACTTTTCATTAACTGTCCATAAACAAATTACTAGTTGGCTTTATGAAAAAAGATAGTTCTTGAACAACTACTGGTATGAAGGCAGACTGCTTTTTAACCATTTGGATGCACTGATGGAGGGAATGTTAAAAAAATAAATTAGCACCATTCCCAGAAATTCCATTTTTGGGTAAAAATTACACTTCTACCATGCGTGGCGGCCACACACACATATTTATATGAGAGAAACATTTCAATTATATTAATTTAAGTGATTTATACATAAATTCATTTACCATGATGATCAAATCGTCTGCATTGTTTCACAAACGCTGTTTTCTTTTTAGTATATCTTTAGTAAATGTTGTGCAAAGTTTTTGTTTTAGGCAAGACGGAAGGTATTGGCTAGAGATAATAATGAAATGATAGAGGCAAGGAGAGAACAATATTTCATTTGTTTTTTTAAAATACTTAATTACCCAATTACTTAGTTACTCAATTAAATCATAATGGAAAAATGTCACGTTCAAAATGTCACGTATCGACATAGATTATAATTAAAAAAAAGTAAAGAAGATATTTGAACCAAACAAAATACATTATAAAGTAACATTACTCCATAAGATTCTTAAATTAATTGCAATTAAGAAATTGTGACAGATTTCGCTGAATTCTGACATTCTGTATATATGGACAAGAAAACTACTTCAATTTTTGTCACGTTCGAATTGCTTCTTTTTGCATTTTTGTTTTGAGCCAGGATTATGCCTACTATCAGTGTTGCGATAATTTAAAAAAAAAATCTGAAAAAAACATTTTTCCAAAACTTTTTTTATTATTGTAGAGAATTGAACAAATTACACGAAAAAAATTCAAAAAATATATTTTTCACTCCAACATGGTTTTATAGAGCTCCAAACTGGCGGCAGGGAAAAAAACGGGGCCTCGTGGTTGCAGCGCTGGGAGTTGCAAAAATTGTCCGCTCTGAAAAAAATGACTTTTTTAAATTTTAACAAAATTAGTTATTGTATGACACGAGCTTTTTTTTAATTTTTTTTCAATTTTTGGTGATGTTCCAAATTTGAAAGTGTGTTTTTTCGAAAAAAATATTGACTCTAAAAATTCATAAAAAATCGAAAAAAAAAATTTAAAAAAAGCTCGTGTCGTACGATAGCGAATCAAGTTTAAGCCGCAACCAGTACGAAAAACATGGTTTCGAGATAAACGCGTTCAAAGTTTGTGAACAAAGAAAAAAGGTTACCTTCAATCTGCCATGCCTGCTTCGTACTGTATGCTTTCGTTATCTTGTGTTGTGCTGTTTCTTATAGTTTTTTGCAATCGTTTAGCAATTCGGGCTTCTTTTGAAGCTTAATTTGCTTTCACTCTGGCGCATTTCAAACGAATTGCATCATTTCCTTTGGAAAAATTCAATGCTGTAGTTCCTATGGTGATACCAAGTAGTTGAAACATTTGCAAATAACTAAAACCCACCCTTCAAGTAGGTACGAAATAACAACCACCAAAACACAGGTAGCAAGTAAAACAAGTATATACCAGCTGCCGTACGTACTAGGTAGCGCAAAAATTTAAAATGCGCGCTCACTAATCCGGCTGTAACTTTTGAACCCGTAGGAATTTTTCCATGAAGAATCTTAGAATCTTAAGAACATTTACTAAAATACAAAATTATTAAAAAAAAGATTTCATCGATTTCAAAAAACTGCCAATGTCATGTCCCCCCTTAACTTAAATCATTTCAATTAGAAATTAATTAAAAAACACAAAAAATTTAATAAATAAATATATGAGATTTATATAAATGTAAATGCCATTACCAATTTTTGAGATCAAAGTAAATCGTATACATCCTATGTAAAATAGTTGTACACATTAATAAATTACATTAATTTTAGTGGATTAATTTAAGAATTGTGAGATAATTCCAAGTCTGTTTATTACAAAGAAAAGTTGCTTATGCTGTTTTAAAGATTCTGTAGTTATAAACTCAAAATCAGATATAAATTTTATATCAAACCTTTTATAGCAAATTTCGAGCAGGCACAAATGACGAAATCTGGAAAATTAAATTTTTTTTATACATATTTTGATCAAACTTTTTTATCATTTCCCAATAAACCAAACGAATTCGTTTAGAATTCGAGGTGAACCGAGATCTCGCATATTCATTTCGAAATTGAAGTTCATTCTCAATTTGCTATTGAATCAGAGAGCGGAAAAAATGCACACTTCATTCTCGAAACGAGATTTTCATTATAATCGAATTACTTACGAAACGAGAACTTAAAAATTAGCAAATCATTTTCGAAATTTTTAGCAATTTGTTTTCGAAACGAAATTTTTTAAAATTTTCATTACTTACATTACTTTCATTACTTACATTGTTTTAATCGTACAAACTTGAAAAACTGGGTAAAATAAAAAAAAAACTGCATTTTGTAGGCAAAAACTGGAAAACTGTCTACCCTCTCAAAAAACTTGCAAAAAAAGTTTTATCTGCCCATATGGCAATACTACCTACTATAAACTTTGGCATTTATGCTGTAAAAACGAAAACAAAATTCCCATAACAAGAAAATTCAGTTTTTTGACAGCGATCAGGCAGCGGAATTTTTTTTGCTACGTAGTACGCTACATGCCCGCAAATATAATTGCCGCGGAAATTTAAGAATTTAAGAATAATGTCAAAATTCAAAAAAAAAAAAATAAGCAGTAAGTATATGTTGGTCAGTGTTGTAATGTAATATATTAGGAATATTATAGATTACTAATATATATTATTTTTTCCCTAATTCGGTTACGTATCTTATTGCTGACAGCGTCAGTAATAACATTCAATAATATTGGGCGCATTCAGCGTAGTCAACAGTTGGCAACAGTTTTCAAAAAATGTAGTTTTTTGAGGTGTACACGACTGATCAATGCGAAAGCATTATAATCTTTTCCTTTTTTAAGGAAAATTAGGGTTAAAATTTGACTCTAAATTCTAAACTTTGACAACTTTTCTGACGCTTAGAGTAACAACACATTCGGAGAATCCTATCTTCAATCCGACATGATCTTGGCAGCCAATTGACATCGCCACCAAGTGAGAAAACACGGCCATTGAATTTGTCGCGCAAAAGAGCCATTGTTTCGTCAGCTAAGTAGCAAGTGGCACCGTCCTGTTGAAACCACATATCGTTCACATTCATATCTTCCAATTCGGGCCATAAAAAGTGTGCAACTGTTGGGCACGACGACGAGTTGAGGTGGACGGCTCTTCAGCCACACTATCAAGAACAGCAGCAATATTTTCTGCAGTACGAGCTGTACGAGCATGCACTGGTGTTTTCACATCTCCTACAGACTCGGTTTGCTCAAATTTTTGCACGATTTTTCCGATTATACGTATATTTGGACGATTTAATTGACCGAAAGAAATCACGCAGTGCACGATATGCATTTTAATATGAACGCCCATTTTCATAATAAGCTTGAATAACTTTAACGCGTTGCTCGATTGTGTATCTTTCCATGGTTCAAATTGAGTTAGCCTGAAATTGAGAAATGTCAAATGAAATGTAAAAATAAACTTGACGTTTAGGTGTGGTTTACATTCAACATCGGCCCTTAAAATTTAACCACCCTTTAGTATTGCTTATCGTGTCTAAGAGATTAAAAGTAAATTACGCCACTATTCGATAAGAGCTGAGCTTATGCGTTGGAAAATCGACAGACTGGCACGCTAGCGGCCCAGATTCAATTCCCGCGATGGTAACATACAAATTGAATATAAAATAAATAATAACTAGTATCGCCTGTGGTCGAAATTCTACCATATCAAAAAAAAAATATTAATGTCTTCACTTAGTATCATAGTCACATAGTAAAATTTTTCGGTAAATTTTTTTCGAGTCTTCTCGAAAGAAGGTTCTAAATTTTGAATAAATCCTAAGATTTTCGAATATAAAAAAAGTTTCTTCAGAACTGATCCATAAAGGTGATCCTTCAACATTTCTTCTAAGCACACCTAACCTAGAGGTTAGGATATATATATATGTATATATAGATATGCCATCTTTTTTGGGACCCCGTACAAGAAAAACAGATATCGTCGATTATAGTTTATATCTCTCCCGAATTGATGTCAATTATATGAGCTGGTCGTATTTTTTTCCCTCTTCAACATTTTTTCTGAACACACTTATCCGCTACCTGCCAACCTCTGGGGGTCCCCATACAAGAAACACAAAAACTGTCGATTATAGTTTACCTCTCTCCCAATTTTAACCCTAGAGATCACCATACAAAAACACAAAGACTGTAGATTCAAAATTTGAGCTGGTCCTATAGTTTTTGGCCTACAACATTTCTTCTGAACACACTTACCACCATCTGCCACCCATGTGGGGGTCCCAATACAAAAAACACAAAAGCGTTGCTATGTTTTCTGCTTGCCTGGTAGGTAAATCAGAAATGCTGGCATTAACAGTGCGAGTCTTTACAATGCTAACGTTAAGAGTGATGATATTAACAGTAGTGACGATATAGCATTACTGACGTTAACATTGTTGAAGTTAACAGTGTTGACGCGAATTCATAACTACCAAAAAGTGCTCAACGCGCCTAAATAAGTTTCCATTTCAAAAACCAGCAATAACAACAATGCCACACAGCTCTGTTGAAGTGCCGGAGTCATTCATCCGTTCTACTCATGAGCACAATTGAATTTCAATTATGAAAAAATAACCAAAAACGAAAAATAATTTCGAAGAAAATGAGAGAGAAACAGCAACAAAATATGCAGGCAAGCAAAACCATTGGCACCTGTTTGTATGAACAAAAATATAGTGTCCCAATGAGAGTGCATGATTTAAATTTTGTGGCATTTTTGAAAAAAATATGCACGTTTATTGAAACATCTTTTATTTTGTTTTGTCTCAGCAACGCTGATCGAGTGTGTCCGAGAAGATAGGAAAGAAAAAGCAAAAACAACCACACAGCTCTGTTGAAGCTTTTGAATTTTTTTTTCACTCTCGCATTCTACTCTCACACAGTAACGCTGTTCAGCGGAGGTGTGTGGCTTTGAATTGTGTTGTTGTTTCTTTTATATGGGGAAAAATGTGTTTTTATTTTCTAATTTTTACCTATCTTAATGACAACACATCCGAGGCTGGTTTAGTTTTCATTGGGCAGTAGTAAGCGCCAGGCGCAAAGCAGAGGCGCCTGGCGAGAGCTGATGAGGTCGGTTGAAACCCGGACACGGGTTGTTACGACCAACTAAGTAAGTAAGTAAGTAAGTAAGTAATGACAAAACATTTAAATAAAAATTATATGGTTTACAAGTAAACATGTTTACTTTACAATGCAATCAAAAAATTCACTTTCATTGAGACACCCTTTATTTTGTTTTGTCTCAGCAACGCGAATGGAGTGTGTCTGAGAAAATGGGAAAGAAAAATTAACAACAACCACTAAGCTCTGTTAAAGCATATGCCTTTTGTACTCTCGCATTTTACTCTCGCAATCTACTCTCCCGCAGCAACGCTGTTCAAAAGAACTGTGTGGCTTTGTTGTTGCTTCTTATATGGGGGGAAATGGTGTTTTTAATTTTTACCTATCTTAGTGGCAAAATATTTGAAAAAAAACTATATTGTGCACTTGGCATGAACGAGAGCTTTCAAATGATATAAGTTTCATCCGAATCTGTTGTCATTAAAGTGAGTAAAAAGGGAGTTAAAGATTTCTGTTTGCGTATTAATCTATAAGACTATAATAAGCTCTTTGTTACTAAATATCAACAAATATGTCAAATTCACGGGAGCACAATACTACACGTTGAAAAAAAATAGGCCTTCCCAAACATAATTTGCAGGAAGTATAATATGTTTCTGCATGTTCTTGGAAACAAGTAATCATAATTGGTTCCACATATAATATGATTAAGTAATGCAATTTTTCTTTATATATACATATTTGCATCTTAACATTATTGAATTGTACGTTAGCACTTGTTGTTTGAATTTAAAAACAATATAATTTGTTTTAAAGAAAATATGTTTTCATATAAATATATTGTAATTATAAATGGACTGAGAACACTTTTAATCTATTACTATTTGTTTGCTTGGAAATATAATTTAGTCAAGAATAACATTAAATATTCACGGACAAATATATATTAATTGGAGAATACATAATTTATTTATTTTATTTATTTATTTATTAATTCAGTCTACGGATTAAAATCTTACAGACTAATACATTTAATTAAATACAGTGAATAAATTTAATCTAAATCTATACTCATTTACATCGAAATTTATTACTTGAGAAATACTATTGCACAAATCAACGCACCTAGCAATTGCCTCATTAGCAGCATAAATTGTCCTATGAAAGGAATCAGAGACTAATCTGTTATTTATAATCTGGGGGGGGGGAACACACTATTTTACCCGAAACAATATTGTAAGCAAACATTAACGAAAAAACCTTACGCCTATCCGGAAGGGAAGTTAGCCCAAGAAATTTACGTCTAGCTATATATGAAGGGAGACCATCCGGCCAACAGAGTTTTCTTAAGGCATATTTAGTCAAACGTTTTTGGACACTTTCAATTTTATTAGAATGAACATCAAAATATGGATTCCAAATCAGGCAGCAGTAATCTAATTGACTTCTAACTAAAGCCACATACAGAGCCTTAACCGTCAAAGGATCTTTAAAGTCTTGCGTATTTCTTTTAATAAAACCAAGCTTTAGCTACAATAAGGTCAATATGATTGGTAAATTTAAGCTTAGAGTCAAATATCACACCCAAGTCTTTGACTTCGTTTTTAAGAGTAATATGACAATTATTGACTGAGCAATCGAACGTTATTCGGTCGGCACATTTAGTATATGACACAACACTGAACTTATTAATATTTAATAATAGTTTATTAGGAACACACCAATTATTTAAAACATCTAAGTCCGACTGCAGGTTGTGTCAGTCTGAAAGCATAGAAATTTTTAGAAATAATTTAATATCATCCGCAAACATAAGACACTTTGAGTGTTGAAAGTGCTGCGGTAAATCATTAATAAAAATTAAAAAAAGAAGCGGTCTACAGTGGGTACCTTGGGGTATACCAGAAAAAGCATCCACCAATGTATCGGATTTTAAAGAACCAATTTTAACAAAAAGTTTTCTGTTCGTTAAGAAACTTTTAAAGAATTTAACAAGATGGTCAGAGACTCCAAACTGCTTCAACTTATTTAAAAGAAGGAGGTGGTGGTCTACTTTATCAAATGCCTTTGAAAAGTCAGTGTAAATAACATCCAACAAGCTGTGCTGCTCAAAGCTGCTGATTATTTGATTTGTAATCAACGCTAAATTTGTACATTAGGGGTGTTCTTATTTTGAAATATCGGATTTTTATAAACCGCCGGGCAGATTCTTGTTCCTTTTATATTAAAATGATGAATAAAACAAATCTGGAGTAAATCCGATATGTTTTAGTGGACCCGGAAACGACATCAAATATTGGAATTTTTCAAATATAAAATGTGGCACGTTACCCCAAATGAGGTATGTGAAATATCAATTATAAGCCAAAATAAATGTTTTCTGCTATGCAAAAAGTCCACTCCATAAAATAGACCTTTTTTAAGTTAAAAAATATAGGTGGCTAACCTAAACCGCAATCCACTTTATCACTCTACCAACTATAGTAGTTATTATTGAAGCTTTAAAAGTATATGCGATTCGAAAAAGAATGTATTGTTTAGAACACTACTGTTTGCGTAGACTTTTCCTGGAAATTATCTATTTCTCAACGAGAGACGCTGATGATCAGGCGCGGATCCAGAGGGGGTCAGGGGGTTCATAACCCTCTCCCCCGCAAAAAACAGCCCAGTTTGCTTTGATTATTTGGTTAGTTTTTTTATTTTTGATTTTTTTTTCAATCCTGCGACCCCCTCCCCCTCAAAAAAATAGATCAGCCCCTGCTGGTGATAACGGGTGTTGGAGATTTATTTTATTTATTTATAATATTTTTAATTAATTTACTAATTTTATTTTATTTCATTAATTTCATTTTATTTACGGTAGTATTTACCATCATTTTCATTTATTTAAGTATTTTATCTTAAAACTGTAAAATAAGGAATCACCCTAACATAGAAATATATTGTTCTACGACACCACAACAACAACGTCATGTAATGATGTTTCTTGTCGTTTGGCTCCAACAGTCACCGGTTCGATAATGCTGTTGTTGTTGTTTTGTCTCATCATTCGTCGGTCCCAACTATCGTTTGGTTTGTCTCGATCAGTTGCCGGTCCGCTACTACTGTTATTGTTGTTGTTTTGGTTCATCAGTTGGCGGTCCCAACTGGCGTTTCGTTGTCTTGTCAGTCGCTGCATCTGTCGTACATATGCATGCACTGGCATTTCCTAACATTATCAGGAAAACGGCAAATGTCATTGTTGAAAAATCCGTAGTTCAGTTGATTTTTTCATTTGTAATGTGAGTGTTGATCGGAGTGTAATGAGTTCTAAACAGTGAAATTAATTAATTTGTAATTCAAGTGGTGTTTTCAGTATACATGTATAACAATTAATATGTCCAAAATATCATCGAAATCTACTACTGAAGAAGCACCAAGCACTTCAATCGTTACAACACGTAAATCCATTGAAAATTTACAGAAAATCGACTTAATAGGGAATGTTTCTCACCAAATTACTGGCGCAAAGCTTCCGTCAAATCGTCAGGTCTTGCAAGTCCTATTCTACAATATGCGTTTTGTAAATCTTTCAGCAAAGCAAAGTGCAAAATTGGCAATCGATGCAGTTCAAATATTTTGGCATCAAGCACGTATACCGATTCGAGAAGGGCATAAGTGTATTGAAAAATTACTAAAATTATATGAAAAGTGGAAAAATTTTCAAAAAACAATCTCTGGGAAAAGATCAAATGCCCAAAAACAAGCCGTTGAAACATTTGTTGAACATCTGGATGAGTTATTTGATATTGCCGCCGCCGATGCACTAGTCCAAATTGTTATTGTGGAAGATAGGCAGTTTCTAGAAATGCAAAGACAAAAAGGACGCCCTGGTTGCATGGCTGGCGTGGATATGGCTTTATGGGACCGAGAAAGAAAAGCACAGGAACGAAAAGATAAAAAAGCTGCGCGAAAAAGGAAGTACGAAGAAGAAAAATCGAGTCAAGCAGGTATGTTTTGTATATTAATACATTTTAGATTTGACCGTCCAGTTTTCTATAGACGTTTCTCAACTTATGGAGTGGTCTGATGAAGATAGTGTTGTCAACTTACCGGTTAACGACACATCTATTGACAAGGAAAACCTAAGCTCAAACTCTGTGTTAGGCCAAAAACGGGGTCGCAAAAGTTTTATTACAGCTCGGTTAGTAGCAGCGCTAGACAATGCCAAAGTGTCTGATGGAATGGCAGTTCACATCCTTATAGCAGCAGCAGAGGCATTAGGACATCATGTAGAGGACCTTGTCATTAATCGTTCAACTATTCATCGTTTACGCCAAGAAAATCGTATAAAAGAATCTAATGAAATTACGACTGGATTTAAAGACAATGTAAGTTGATTTTTAAAAATATTTCAAAAAAAGGATTTTTAGCAGAATCTCATTACTATTTATAGTTTAGTAAAATTGGTTCACTGGTAGCTCCTTTCGACGGAAAGTTTATGAAAGATTTGATTGGATCCACAAAAGTTGAGCGGATTGCAATTTTGGTTAGCTACAACGGCACATCAAAGTTTCTTGGTGCACCGAAAGTGGAATCTTCAACTGGCAAAAATATTGCAGACGCAGTTTATGAAGTTCTAGTTAAATGGAATATTGTTGATCAAGTAAGCGGCTTCTCATACGATACAACGTCTACAAATATTGGTATCAACACAGGCGCTGCTGTTCTCTTGGAAAAAAAAATTGGACGTAGTGTAATCAACCTACCTTGCCGCCACCATGTGTATGAGATTATATTGCGAAGCGTTTTCGAAACCAAATTATATTCAACCTCTGCTCCAGAAGTTTCAATATTTGAAAGATTTGCAAAATCATGGCCAGGTTTTAAGAAAGAATTATTCAGAAGTGGCAATGAAGATACAACTGTTTGTCTACAAATAAGTCCATCTGAACGTGAAAATTGTGTAAAGTTTTGTTTTAATCAACTGACTAAATCTCAAAATCGAGAAGACTATACAGAACTGTTACAGTTGGTCTTAATCTTTCTTGGCGCAGAACGGTATAATTTTCGAACGCCAGGTCCAACTACTCATGCAACTACTCAAGCAATATATTCTTTAAAAATATTTCTATTCCGTGACCAATTCTCACTTACGAAAAATGAATCAAATGGATTACGTGATATATGTATTTTTCTAGTAAAACTTTATATTAAAGCCTGGTTCAGATGTACGAATGCCATAGACGCAGCGCTTCAAGATTTGACCTTCATTCAAGGTTCTATAAAGTATTCTGAAACCAGCACAGAAATCTCAGCAGTAATACTTAAAAAATTTAGCCACCATTTATGGTATATTTCTGAGGAAACAATAGCTCTAGCCTTTTTCGATTCAAATATATCTTTTGAAGAAAAACGTAACATGGTTGAAAAACTTAAATTAAAAGAACCAACGGTGAAATTAAAAAATGGGCGATCCTATTTCAACTTATAAGACTTCGAAAGATACTCCATAAGTGATTTTGTATCAGAGAAAACAAAGTGTTTCTTCAGTCGATTTAATTTATCCTGGAATTTCTAGAGTTTGATCCTTCAACTTGGGAAACGTCGTTTGAATTTGAGGAAGGCTGGACATTCTGTAAGGATTTATTTGTTGTAAATGATACAGCAGAGAGAGGAGTTAAATTCATTCAAGATTTTAATAGAATATTAACAAATGATGAAGAGGAAAAACAACTGCTGCTCCAGGTTGTTGAGGCATATAGACACAAATATCCATCGTATAAATAATCGGATCTAATAATACATCCATAATATCAAGGAGTATATATCCAGAAAACTATTCCCTACTTCATTTTGATTTTTTTATGTTTACCAAACATATAAAAATATTTTTCGAAAAAAATTTTCAAAATTGCCCATGTTGTTTTATTTATTCGCATAGAGGCATATTGAAGTCGTTTCCGGGTCCACTAAAAGTTATCGGATTCGTTCAATATTTAAGTTATATCATTTTTTAATATAAAGGAACAAAAATCTGCCCGGCGAAATGAATTCAGAACACTTTGAAATTTCGCCATACAAATAAGAACACCTCTATTGTACATGTTGACCTACCTGGCAGAAATCCATGTTGTAGTGCACTTATGTTGGCTTTGATGATATCATCGAATAGTTTAGCAAAAATACCCTGTTTGACAATAGCTCTATAATTAACTATATTGCATCGATCGCCGGATTTAAAAATCGGAGCTATCGAACAAGTTTTCCAACATTCTAGAAAGGTGCATTCATTTAAACATAACTGAAATAGCAATACAAGCGGTACTGTTATATTAGCCAAGCATAGTTTAAATAACATGGGTGGAAAACCGTCATGGTCAGATTTGTAACTTGGTTTCAAATTTGAAATGGCATTTCTCACATCTTCGTCGCTGACTAAAAAATTTTGCAATGTACTTGAAATTGGACGTCCAAAAGTAAGACTGTGAATATTATTGTGTTTTTCATAAACACTTTGAAAATATTTTGCAAATAGATTACAAGAATCCAGAGTGCTATAAGACTTTTCATCTAAGTATTCTAAACTTGATGGAAATCTATTAGTCTACCGCTTCGTATTAACAAAGTCCCAAAAAGCAGAAGGATGAGATTTCAGTTTCGATTCGATGCTATACATATATTGTTTGAATAAAAAGCTGTGGAGAAAATCAAACTCCTTCCGTACGCGAACAAAGCACAAGCGATCTGATGCACTGTTGGTTTGCTTACATTTTTTCAAAGCCTTATTTTTAATATTCTTAAGATTTAATAACCTGGCGTTAAGCCATGGTGGCTTACTATTAGAACTGGTGCGTTTTAAAGGAACAAATTCCGAGATTGAAAATTTTAATTTTTCAAATATAATATTGTAAGTATCCCTTGGATCAGAAAGAGCATTTAGAACTGACCAGCCAACGGATGCCAGGTATTCATTAATTGAAATCGCGATAGTAATTATCATGCATATGATTAATATCAAAGCTATAAAATTCAAAAGATACATGCAACGCCTTATGATGAACTGTATTCACAGAAATAGGCAGCAAATTCAGGTCGCATTTGGCTTTAATGTCACAAGTGATGAAAACAGGGTCAAGTATTCGATCAATGTCGTTCTTGACAAAGTTAATTGCAGTCAAGCAATTATTTTCAAAACGATAGATTAGAACAACATAATATATTTACCGATGATTGCACTATTTTTACTTGGAAACATATTTTAGCAAAAGAAATGCCAAAAGTTTTTTACCGTGATTACAAAATATTTGCTTAGAAGTAATTGTTGGTTTGACGCAAACAAAATATGTTTAGAAAACAGTAAATAAGTTTTTCTGGGACTTAATTATGTTGAGAAGTACCCATATTATGTTTATCCAACATTACAATAATTTTTATAAGCACACATTTTCTAGTTTGAGAAAACATAATATGGTTGGAGCACCCATTTTGCCAGAGAAGCACCCGCTTTATCAGCAAAGTTACTTCAAAACTCACCTATTTTTTCTGCTGAACCGCCTTATATTTCTTTTATTTTGTTTTTTATTTTATTAATTTGAAAACACGAACACTTTTAATTTAAACAAACATTTTCAGAAACCCTTTTCGCAAGAGCTAAACTTTTCAACACGTTTGGCACGGCTGCTTGAAACTTAAAATGACGCCAAGACTTGGCAACTGTTAAAAGCAAGCACATAAAGCAACAAGGTTTCCGCTATTTTTCGTGCAAGTGCAAAAGAAACAAATATATGTATGTCTAGGCGAAACACATAAAAGAAAAAGTTCTGTTTGTTTTAAATTTGCAGAGTTCTGTTCTTTTTGAGTTTAACAGTGATGCAAATATATTTTTATTGGGTAGAAACACACAATTCTATTTTGCCAGAAGCATATTTATGTAGATGTTAGTTTTTTAGCTAAGGCAATTATATTAATGTTGGACATAACTAATATCTTCTTATATCGAAAAATAATGCTATTGAAGGAAAGTTCTTAATCACTAGGTGGTTCCCTCTGAATATTTTGTTTTTGAAACCAAACATATATAAACATATTTTTTCTCTGCGTGTACCAGTAGCTTAAATGAAATTTTTGATGTATTTATTTTTTAAGATTTTTTTTTTTATTCTGAAATACTCCTTTTTATTTCAAAAATTATTTTGATTTTTCTTTCAAAGAAAAATTTCACTTTGATATAAAAAAAATTTTTTGGCACTAAAGCAAGTAAAATTTTCTTTGATTTTAGGTTGTTTTTCTGAGTGTATGAAACCTTGCTGAAATTTTCATTCATAAATATTTTTTTATTTATTTCTTAATTTTGAAGAGTTTGTTTCTTATACATTTGCCAATCGCACAAGAGGAAAGACTCTTATGAATAACGATGTGTTGTTTAAAGCTGGTATGCAGCCTTTAAAATGAGATTATGAATAAGGTTGTAAATGTGTAATTTACGTCAAGTTCAACATATGGAGATGCCCATGTGGGCATTTCCAAACCGGCGTTACGTAAGATTTGTACGAAAAAATATTTAAAAAGTTAATGAAAAAGTGAAATTTTTAAAAAGTTTTTTTTTTTTTATATATGCGTGGTAAGTAAGTAGCACTATATAAAGTAAAAAAATTACAACAATCGATCCTCAGGATTTTAAAATATAAGCAAAACTATGCACTGGCGTGACGTTAAAAAAACAGAAGTAGTAGCTACAAAATTAGCAAAACTCTGCAAACTGGGAAAGACTTTTTGTATAAAACCTTTTTTAGAAGGATTTGGAATAATAAAAGTATATATTCCAAGTAATCAAAATTAAAAACCTTTCCCGTTTTTTTGTTATTAGACTTAGTCGTCTGACGTGACGTTACTGGCGTTACGTTACTTAAATTTCCATTGTAGTTCAATTGGGTAATTAACTAATTAGGTAATTAAGTAATTATGTAATTTAGTACTAAAAAATAAATTTGATATATTCTGCTTCTCCTTGTCTCAACCATTTTTTATTATTTTTAGCCAATGCCTTCCATTTTTACTAAAACGGAAACGCTAACGAAACATTTAATAAACATTTACGAAAAAGAAAAATTACATTTGTCAAACAGTGCAGACGATTTGATCATCATGATAAATGAATTTATGTACAAATTGCTTATATCATTAAAATTTAAACGTTTTTCTGAGATAATACGACTAAATAATACGTTTTTAAGAACTTTTAATTTTTGTGTTACGTAGACCTTTTTCTGGAAATGCTCATATATAGAAAATATTTGTAAATTTGTTGATATAGATTTTATGTAGCTTTCAACTTAGTTTTTTCATTGAACCAAAAATATTATTTACATAATGCAGTTATTTTCAGTTACATTGCTACTGTCACTTCTCAACTGTCACACATCATGGCTACATCTTCTCAAACATCGTTATATCTACTTTATTGCCATGTCTTGCGTTATGAATTGAAGTATCTGACAAAGAGTTTTCCTTCGCTTCACTCCACAACATATTGATTTACATTCTAAAAACAATTCCATCAAATTTAAAAGTTTGACATTTTCAAGGTTGCATTTCCAATTTGGTATTAAAACATAGTTTCGTTAACTAAGTTTGAATGCCTGATATATGTGAATAAAATGTTGATAAGAAGCATAGAAAAACCTGTACAAGTTGAGATAAATTTACTGACTTAAATGGTCAGTGCAATCAATTTTCACTTCACTGAGTTTTTACTGTAGGATTTAATCAGCTAATAGCAGTGCAAACAAATTGATATCGCCAACACGCTATGCTGCTCATGAAAGTGTTTACAAACTAAAAAAATATTATGAAAAATATATTTTCTTCATTACAATATATTTACTAGCATGTACACACAAAATCTATATTCGGCCGATAAAAATAACCAATTTTATTTATATATCACACAAATACAAGTCTAAGTTCACATTTACTAAACACTTGGCAACTCTACTTAATGATAGGGTACGTTAAATTTATGTCTGCTATTAACGTGTTGATACAAAAAAGTTGGCAGGACTTGCAGCTAATGCGCTTGATTTTTTATTGTTGTAGTTGTTTTACTGTCAGCATCATTGTTAAGCTGCCACTGCTATTAATGTGCACGTGTGGGTGTTTTTGTGTGCGTTTGTTTGTTTGCTTGGTTATGAACTTTTGTCATTGGCTTTGTGCAGCAAAAATTTATATCAGTTAAGAATTCTTTCTTGTTTCCTCTGTAACGTTTGTTTCCTTCTTCTACTTTTTTGCTTACTAAATGCTGGCTTTTAGATTTTTTTATCTTAATGCACATCGCTTAACAACTGCAAACAACGACACGCTCACATACATAGACGCACATGAATTATGAATACTTTGAAATATCCTTGATAATGTCCTACGAGTTGACGTTGAAGTGGTATGAAAGAAAAAAAAAAATTACTTACAAAAATTTAGAGTGGAACATTGCACTGTAGAATTATTCTTCATTAAGTAATTGTATTAAATTTCAGTAAAATTTCATCGCTTTGTATGATATTTAAAAATATATTTAAAGTATAACGTTAAAATATATAAAATATTTTAACATGATATTAAAATAAAAAAAAAAAAAAAAGAAAATTCATAAAAGAAACTATACTCGTATGAGTGAAACAAATGTATTATATGAGCACAAGGCAATCATTTCGGTCTAAAGTAAAATAGCTTTTGTGAAACAATGCATAAGCTGTAAATGCTCCATGATATGACAAGTAAGAATGGCAAAAAATACAAGACACATGTACAAATTTTTGAAATGTTTTCACCCAAAAAGATTGAAATATATGCATAATATTAAAATATACTTGGAGAGCATTTCAGAAAATTGAAAATCTTTTGAATAATAAGATAATTAAGTTAAAACTATTTGGTATACTTAGTCTGTTTGAATTTTTTTTGTACACAGTATTTGTTTTTGTACAGTTTGTAGCTACACTTTGGATTCAATAACGCGGCTGGAAATGTTTTGTAATTTGTACTAAAATTTCTTTAAAGTGGCTTTGGGGATCGCATATTTTGAATTCGATGTCTTTTTTAATGTCCCTATAAAAGAAGCTTGTGTGATGTAACATATATATGCCATCAAAATATAAAATAGCGTTAAAGATAACTGCGTCTCTGACCTATTGTAACTTAATATGAGCGTTGACCTATGACCTATTATTGTTGCTTAATTTATTTTCACAAGTTGAAATAAATACGCTTAAAAAACTTTGTCAACCCAAATTATATTTTTTGTTCGACGGCGCACACTGGTTCGTTCTGGCATTTCTCATTGCAAAAATCACAACTTCTGAAAGAATTGAGAAGTGTCGATATTTTTATTAGTTGAGAACAGAAAAATGATACAGCTTTCTGAAGGTTGTAAGAAACTACAAATTAAGTTTTTTCCCATGAGTTTTCTTTGAGGAAAAAAGTGATGAAAAAGTTTAAATATATCTGATTCACGGTTAATCATCACGAATCAGAAGTCAATTTTCTTTTTTAAGTCAATTGCTACACTGAAAAAAATTATCTCAAAAAATAAAAAAAAACCGAGAATATAAATTATTTAGAATAATCTAAATATAAATGGATTTAGAACAAAAAATTTTTAAATAAAAAAGTAGCCAGTGCAGGACTGCCGACCGAAGTGAAAACTTAAAGCTATGAATTTTTATTGCTGTAATGAATTCCCGAAGAAGCTAGAGTCGACAAATTAGACGCGTTCTTTTTTTTTTAACTCTATTTATGAGTTATTGAATGTATAAACTGTTATTTTTTAATGTTTATATTTAAAATATTTGTAACATTTTACTTAAGCTAACTTAAACATTTCTTTAATAAACATCAAAATAAGTTATATGTGCATCCAATGCAAGGAAACGTATGCAATAATGAAGCGAGTCTATTGATTTACCATCTACCAAAAAGTGCTCAGCGCGCCTACAGAAGTGTTTATTTCAAAAAATAAATACATTTTTAATTTTAAAACCCGTGAAAAAAATATGATCAATTAAGCCACTTTAAAATTATCATTTCCTGATGTATTGCAGCGGTGAAATGTTCTTTATCAGATGTCAGAAGAAAATCTACTTCTTCATTTGTGTTCTCAAAATGCATCAATTAAAGCAATTGTTCATCATTCACCGAGGATAATTTAATTCATTTCTTAGTGTGAAATGCCATTTCTTTCAATAAAACTCTTAGTATCATATAAATTGACGCTTTAACCACCAACAATGCCTTGAGGCACTAATTAGGTAACATAAGATAAGATAAGATAAGAAAAGATAAAATAAGATACCAATTCAAAGAATAACACCATACCTCTACAAAAAAAAAAGACACAGTCTCGATAGTATCGTAAGTGTGGACGTAAAATTTTTGAAGTGAAACTTTTATAGCAGTGTATACAAAAATACGGCGGCTAGATGGGCGGTAAAACCAATGAAACGAGATGGTTCTTATGACAACAACAACACAGCAATTCGCCGCACTGGTTGTATAAAAACGAAAAAATGGCTATTTAAAAATTTTTCATATATTTGATTTCACTGAGGCTTGAACACATTACGTTTGGATCAATAGCCAGCTGCTTTAACCACTGGGCCAAGGAGACATATTTATTTGAGTAGCTCATACTTATGTTAAATATTACAATCAGTAGTTATTTGCTTTCTTTTATGATTGAATTGAGTCTTTCGTTCAATACTCTGAAAGTACATTACGGTAGTAGATACGATATGTTGGTTCTGGCGCAGGTGGCGGGTGGCGCAAGCCGATGACGTCACGCCCGGCACTCAAGTATGAACGGATTTCTGCTTGTGCTGGTGGACGGACAGATAAAAAACCGCAAGTTGTTTTTGCTTTAAGCGTTGATCATGTTCTTATCAGTGTTTGTATGTTTTATGATTTTTTTTCATAACCCTAGCATTAGTTATAGCAATGACTCAAATAAATATATATTTATAAGACTTCTAACGTAGACTGCGTGGTGGCATACTTATCAGAGTTCGCATGAGTAAACGAAATACATAGCAACCAGGAAGAGTCAAGAAGTTTCTAGAAGCTTCGAGATGTAGAAACTTCGAGAACATTTTAGAAGCTGACAACAACATCACCAAAAATTTGTCTTTGCTTTAAGCGTTGATCATAATTTTATACACTACATTATCGGTAGTGGTAGTCAAGCGAGTTCTTATCAGTGCTTGCATGTTTTGTTTTTTCTTAACCCTCAAATACCTAATAGCAATGACTCAAATCCGGCTGGTTGACTTTAGCTGAAATGATATGACTTGCTATATGAAAATATATATATTAATATGGGTTGAAGCAATTTAGGTACGGCGAAGGTTGAAGGGTTAAAGAATTGTTTATAAATTTATCATAATGGTGCTAAGTATTAGGTGCGAGTATTAGATTTGCATAAGTAGTTTAAGAATTGGATGACAACCATTTGAAACATAGGCGTATATATAAATATCTATTCGTCAGCTGGGGGACATCGAGGTAACAAGCCCCCGCTTAATAATCATCGGCCAAGTCGCTTATACCCAGCAACTTCTCCGCCGCTGTATTTTATTTTAAGTAAACGAAATACACCGCAACCAAGAAGAGTCAGGAAGTTTCTAGAAGCTTCGAGATGCAGAAACGTCGAGAACAATTTAGAAGCCGACTTATGTTATTGCATGCCGATTAGGTCACCCATCCCCATCCCGATACGGATTTTAATTTAATTTCATTTCAATTTCAATACTAATTTCAAGGTTAAAGTGATAAGAGCCAAGCTTCATAGTAAGCGCACTCATAACCCGTAAGTTCAAGATAAGGCAGCAATGTAGAAGTTCAACATGTTTTTGTGTTACTTCTAAAATAATTTTGGCGTGTTATATCAACAACAATAAGTGGTGCAATAGCCTTGAATCCAACGACATCTAGCAATGGTTGAGATTCCCACATATAATAACTTTGTTGAAATTTTGTATACATATCATATAGTACAGCATACTGTACCATTTCAAAGCGACTATTTAAATCATCATAGGGATATGATTCAGAGTTTATATATATATACTTTTAAATTAGATATATTACAATGATCAAATATATTTCCTTCCTGTTTACTTTTTTCTCTTTGTAAACCGATTATAAGAAATCGTGGTCTTTCATTTTGCGGTGAAAGCTTTACATTCCATAAAACTTTTGTTTCCTTTGATAGTATAGGATTTATATGATAGTCCCAACTTCTAAACGCCATTGTTATTACCAAAATTTCGTTTTTAATTATCTTGTACATTTCCAATTTTGCAAAGTAACCCAACTCGCGTTTCTTAATGCGCCACTTTCAGCTTTATTCAATGAAACGATATTTTTCAAGGTTGATGAAACCAAGATTACGTGTACGATCAACTTCAAAACCATTAATTTCATATCGAATTTCATCGAACAGATATGAAACAAAGTTGTTTTTAAATTTCACACCTGTTGTTTCTACATCATTTCCTCCTTCCTGTTTTACTATAAACCCATGAATGTAGATCATACACTAACTTGGTGAGACAAAGAGATCCTGATTTTGAATGGGTATACGAATCTCATCGTTATTGTTATACGATTTTTGGTATGGATAGTAACTATGATAGTCTCTTTTTATAATATTCTCATCGTACATAGGTTGTTGAAGTACATTGAGTATTTCATTCATATTGAATTATTGGTTGATTGATTATCGATATTGTGATTGATTGATTGATTATCGATCAGTTTTAGCCGTTAGCTGTTTAACAGTACAGAGTACAGTAACAGTTAGCAGATAACTGCTAAAACTGGTCTGTGCTGTTCAACAGCTAACTGCTAAAACTCGTCTGTACTATTCTACAGCAACTGCTAAAACTGGTCTGTGCTGTTCAACAGCTAACTGCTAAAACTGATCTGTACTGTTAAACAGCTAACGGCTAAAACTGATCTGTGCTGTTCTACAGCTACTGGCTAAAACTGCTCTTATCACTTTAACCTTGAAATTAGTATTGAAATTGAAATGAAATTAAATTAAAATCCGTATCGGGATGGGGATGGGTGACCTAATCGGCATGCAATAACATAAGTCGGCTTCTAAATTGTTCTCGACGTTTCTGCATCTCGAAGCTTCTAGAAACTTCCTGACTCTTCTTGGTTGCGGTGTATTTCGTTTACTTAAAATAAAATACAGCGGCGGAGAAGTTGCTGGGTATAAGCGACTTGGCCGATGATTATTAAGCGGGGGCTTGTTACCTCGATGTCCCCCAGCTGACGAATAGATATTTATATATACGCCTATGTTTCAAATGGTTGTCATCCAATTCTTAAACTACTTATGCAAATCTAATACTCGCACCTAATACTTAGCACCATTATGATAAATTTATAAACAATTCTTTAACCCTTCAACCTTCGCCGTACCTAAATTGCTTCAACCCATATTAATATATATATTTTCATATAGCAAGTCATATCATTTCAGCTAAAGTCAACCAGCCGGATTTGAGTCATTGCTATTAGGTATTTGAGGGTTAAGAAAAAACATAACATGCAAGCACTGATAAGAACTCGCTTGACTACCACTACCGATAATGTAGTGTATAAAATTATGATCAACGCTTAAAGCAAAGACAAATTTTTGGTGATGTTGTTGTCAGCTTCTAAAATGTTCTCGAAGTTTCTACATCTCGAAGCTTCTAGAAACTTCTTGACTCTTCCTGGTTGCTATGTATTTCGTTTATAACTAATGCTAGGGTTATGAAAAAAAATCATAAAACATACAAACACTGATAAGAACATGATCAACGCTTAAAGCAAAAACAACTTGCGGTTTTTTCTCTGTCCGTCCACCAGCACAAGCAGAAATCCGTTCATACTTGAGTGCCGGACGTGACGTCATCGGCTTGCGCCACCCGCCACCTGCGCCAGAACCAACATATGGTATCTACTTACGGTCTAAAAATTTGAATCTGAACGTAGCTTTTTTTCAGAACATTAGCACTCTTTTAGGCATTTCTCAAATTAAGTTTTGATAAATTCACAATATCTAAAAATGGAAAACAGTTTTTCTTTCATATTTCTGTCTTGTTTGTTGACGAAACTTCCACAACGATTCAATAATATATTCATGCACGAAATATCTCAAAATTTCTGTATTGCGTTCGTGGGAATTTTATATGGGACTTACGTCAATTAAATGTATGGCCGAAGCAGCATGATTCGTCAAAGATAAAGAAAAATCGTTCATGATTCGTGTATCAATTCTTTAAGACTTGGACTACTGGGAAAGATCGTCGCAAATGCAACATAAAATACGATGCAAGTCTTGTATCGAAAAACGCATCAATATTTTTAAATGTGTAGGCACGGTAAAATAAACCTATACAAGTATGCGTGGTAGCATAAGATCAGTGCTTCTGACCACGAAGCAAAGGTGTAGTAGTCCTTCTGCAGTTTGAATTTTGTGCTTTTTTTTTTTAATTAAAAATATTCACAATTATACTGGCAGTTTTTGTTTTTTTTTTTAAGAAAAATTGAAAATAAATTATGCTAATAAAGCCCGAGTTATAACCGATTAATGATTATTTTGGATAAGCAATAAAAAGTTTTAGAATAGCACAACTTGTTTTAACAGAACCTGGATCAATTTATTTGGGGCACACAACGCCGAGTCATGGTACTGCAAAGGGGATTGTTAATTCGAAAAGAACTTTATTAGAGGGTCAAGGTTAGGATTTACATGACGTAATTTGTGTTGGATGTGACGGAACTGCAACTAACACCGGTTGGAAGTGTGGCGTTACTCAATATTTAGAAGAGTATTTGGAGAGACCGTTGCAATGGTGTGTTTGTATGCTTCATGGCAATGAGTTACCCATTCGTGATTTATTCTTGGCCTTAGGTGGTTGCACTTCGGGTCCTAGAGAATATTGCGGATCTGTTGGAAAACAATTAGCTGATTGCGAAAATAAAACCACGACGTCTTTTTGTGCTGTGGCTGGTAACTTGTTGATGGCTGGTAAGTACGGATCAAAAATATCTTTATGAGATATGTCAAGCTGTATCAAGTGGTTCTTGTACTGCCGAGCTGGCAAACTGTCAACTTGGAAAAATGGTGCACTCTCTGCTAGAGATTACACTGAAATTATTGTGTGGCACAAATTGCCATATTACAGCACCGCCGGTTCTTCGACATATTGCTCATGAGGACCTTCAAATCATGACAAAAGATAAAAGCTTGGAAATTGTTGACTTTCCTTCTCAAACACAATCTGTAGAAAGGTGTGTAAAATTGGTAACAAAGGCCTCACAAAGTGTAACTGACACTACTTCTAGAGATGGCTTTATTAGAACCAGGTTGCAATCTCGAGCGGAAATGCCAACTTTTGGACACAAAAATAATTTTGAAGTTTTTGTCATTGATTATAAATTCTATATTGTTTAGTAAGTTTTCTTGTGCCTTGCTACATAAATTTGAATAATAAAATACCTTTTAAACCTGATTCCTGTATTATATTAGGCATACGGTTTGAGTGTGTAAAAATGTTACATTTACGAAACAATAAAGTTTGGCAGAGCCCTCAAGAAGACATGCAATTCTAGTTATACCCCAACGCGTACTGCGTAGGGATATATTAACTTTGTCATTCCGTTTGTAACGCCAATAAGTAGGCGTGGCAGGAAAGAGAAAAGTATATATATTTTTGATCAGCATTACCACCTGAGTCTATCCGTCTGTGATCACGAAAGCTATCGCGATGAAATCCAAAATATAAGCTTCTCTCTAAAAAAATGGAGATCAAGTTCGCGAATGAGCCAAATTGGATGAAAACCACGCCTACCTCCTATACAAAGTGACTTTATTTTAACAGTAAAATTTCTTAAAAACCCACATCAATTTACGAAATTCCTTGAAATTTTCCACGTGGACTTTGATCTTCAATATAAATCCTGACTAAGAAATTCAGAAAAATCTGATGCAAACCACGCTTACCTCCCATGCAAAGTGGCTTTATATTAACAGTAAAATCTGTTAAAAATCTGCTAAAATCACAAAAAGATCTTGGAATTTTGCACATAGGTTTTGATATATAATATAGACCATCACTGTGATATTTGGAAAAATCGGATGAAAACCACGCCTACTTCCCATACAATTTGGATTTATTTAAAAACTAAAATCTGTTAAAAAATTCCAAGCTTTGATATATAATATGAAACATCTCTATAATATTTGGCAAAATCGGATGAAAACCACGCCTACCTCCCACAAAAGTGACGTCATCAATATAGAAAAACTTTTTTTAATGTATAAAACTGAATAACATCATGTCTGTATATACACAAACTCAGCCCACCAACCAACCCATCCATATATTCTTCGGTATAATGTGAAGTCTTTAGACTAGAAAAGTGTGTGGCATTTTACTTTTAATCGAACTTCTGTTACACCGTGTCTCTGATTTCAACCAAATTTTGCACACCTAATCCCTGACCAACCCTAAGAGCAATCTTAAGTTTATAAAATTGGGCGGTACTAGACGGGGGGGGGCGTGGCACTTTATTTTTAAACTAGCTCCATCTACACCGTTTTTCCGATTTAAACAAAATTTCTTACATATATTCTTAAGTATAATGAGAAGTTTTAAGCCTAAAAAAGTGGGCGGGATTGGACAAGGGGCATTTAATAAAGCAAGTCGAATAAAGTCTTATAATAAATAATATAAGTGTTTTGAGTTAATGAAAAAGTTATTGAAGTTCCAACCTCCAATAACAATTGCTGTAGTGGGATTGAAAATTTTTTCCAATTCCATTCCTGAGGAATTGAGATGTTCAATTATCAATTACAATTCCTGTATTGGCGATTTTTT
Organism: Coremacera marginata; assembly: GCA_914767935.1. NCBI lineage: Eukaryota > Metazoa > Arthropoda > Insecta > Diptera > Sciomyzidae > Coremacera > Coremacera marginata. Next base: position 130,373,223 of record OU612044.1, read on the forward strand.
CCAATTTCATAACTGAGGAATTGAAACGCTCAATTACCAATTACAATTCCTGTAATAGAATTCACGATTATTTTTTGCATTCCATTTCTGAGGAATTGAAACGTTCAATTACCAATTCCTGATTCCAAGGGAGTTTAAGTAACCAAATTAATAAAAAACTAAACATGCTAAATACTTAATACTGCTTCATATAACTTAATTTTTATAAACAAAACAAAGCAAGTTTCGGACAGTACTTTAAAAGAAACAGATTTTTTTTTTCATATCTTGCTAATATTCCAATCAAAGACGATAGTGAAAAATCGTTTAGCATGTAGATGGACAGTAGGTAGTGGTACTCAATTAGGCATACAAAAATTCTGGGAAAAAATCACACAACTGATTTTTTAGGCACATCGAAAATTTGAAACGTGTTTTTATTCTCAATACAGTTTACTAAAAAACATACATATTTACTTCTGTGCAGGAAGTATTTGCTAGGCACTCGATATAGGCTTATGTTGTAAACCAGCTATTTTTTTATATAAATGCTATGCAAACTGTATAAAAATCACATTCAAAACAAAAAAAAATTTATAAGGGAAAAGAATAAATAAACTTCTGCACGCAAAATGCAAATTAAGTGGCAATTCAATGAATTCAATCGCAGAAGCAAAGAATTTGAATGGAACTCAATTAAGATAGCATGCATAGAAAGCATCTGAAGTGACTTATTAAAAATAGACGCAGCAGTAACATGCTTCATTGCATTCGAGCTAGTGAACAAAATGATCATTAGACACCTGCACTGAAGACCATCTTCAGTTGAATGGATCCTTCCGTCATAGCAGCAGTAAAATAATCCATACATTCCATACAATCTATGCAATCTACACGCAATTCTGAATGGCTTCGGCTTGTCGTGCTGGTTTACCTTCTAATTACACTCGAATGCACAATGAATTTAAATTAATTAGAATTTCAAAATATGCTGGCAGCATGTGTAATGAATGCAGAGCCAGCCAGCCAGACGATTGACATTGAAAAATCACTGCTGGTTGAATGCATTGGAATTTCTGTCTATCTTATTTTCTGCTTGTCCTTGCTTAAATGCTACTTTATTGGATGTTATAAAAATATGTCCTTTTTTCGTTTCATGTTATTAATGTATTGATACTGTGTATGTTCGCATGTACCTGTTAAAAGATTTAAACCACAACCATGACCCCGAGCATATCCTGAGCGTGAAATTTGCAAATATTTGTGTTTTAATTACATTTTGATTTGCATTGAGCTCAATGATTGACGTATTATATACATATTACCTCGTAAGACCTTCACTCTGCTTCCCTTCCATAAGCTCGATCATGGGCGTATCCAGGATAGCAGTCAGTGGGGAATGTTTTTTATAAAGGTAGGCATATAATTATATATTTTTAGTTAGTGTTGGGTTTTAGGACTAGAAGGACTTTAGGACTTCATAAGTTGAAAACTCAAAATCGGCAGGAGGCAGCAAGTCTTCTTCTAGATTGCACTCATTCCGATTCACGTCACAATTTATACTTTCCATCAAAAAACCTTTTTTTTCACCTTTGATACCTTTCTAAAGAAAAAATTTGTGCAGAAAAGTAAAAACCCTTCAGTTTTAAAAAACAGCTTCCAACTGAACAGCTGATTTCTACAATATATAGCTCTGTGATCAGATGATACAGTTTGTTCAGATAAAAATTAACATTTCACATTCAAACCCAAATTTTTGCAGTGCATAAAAAAAACGAGAACAATCTCTAAAAGAACACAATTTTTCCTTATAAAGTTAGATGTGTTTAACATTCATATAGGTTATATTTCACTATTTTTGTGGGCTTAACAGTCAAACCACTTCGAAAAAAACTGAGAACACCCCAAACTTTAAAAAAGGTTGCCATTATTGGATGGCTATTTTTTTGCTATATTCTACTGTTTTAAGCTTACAGCCCAAAACGAAGCTATTTTTGTCAAAGGTTGAACTGTCAGCTTAAAAAATGTGAAGTTTGATATGTAAAAAGTTCGAATAACTGGAAAAATTTGAGTATGAATTGAAAAACTTAACTTTTAAGTTTAAAAACCTGTATAGTTATAGGTTGAGCTATTCAAATGAGCTATTCCTAAAAAAAGCCAACAATAGGTGGTCAACGGGTAGTCCAAAAATCACCCTAAGTTTTTGCTCAAAAAAGAACTGATCTCCCTGACAAGGGATCAAATCAGTACTATGATAGGTGTCTTAACAGGACACTGCTTAATAATTCGTAAACATTCACGAAGATTGAACATCCTCCACAACGACTTCTGCAGAAGTTGCAGAGATGAGGAGGAGGAAGAGTCTACAACACATCTTCTCTGCACTTGCCCAGCGCTAGCTAAAAATCGCCACCTTCACTTAGGTAAATGGTTCTATAAAAATTTTGATGATCTCTCAGAATCTTCGGTCTGCGGAATCCTTGGAAATTAACCCATGGTATCACAACGGGCGTTATTGGCCTAAGTGTGTCTCAAGGAAGACAGCCGCTTCAACCTAACCTAACCTATAGTTTTTAATGAACATTTTATTCACAGACAAATGTGTTGGTATACAATCCTATCATTTTATGAATTGAAACATTGACGCAAATAACGTTATAAGCGACAAATTAATCAAACATGTTTTTTTTTATTTTGCATAATACCGTTAAAAATGGTCTTGCGTAATGTGACCAACTATACTGATTTAATTAGTATCGTTCTGATTTTAAGACAGCGATACTGATTGAATTTGGATACTGATTTTTATACTGATTTATTGAAGTGCTGTCAGAAATGTTTTTTTTCAGACATGAAAGTGTTCTCATTTTTTCATAAACAATATATATTGTTTTAATTTTTCTGATATTCAAGGGGCAGTTACCTCTTCCTGTTCTCACCTTGCTACGCCCATGAATCCGACTGTTAAGGGCAAAAAAAAAAAACTTACTTTTACTTTTGCTCATTTTATTCCCTTGCAGATACTTTTGACAGACTAAAGCGCTTAAGGACAGACGGTTGATTTCCCCAGCTCTTACCTTTAGAAAACGTAAGGGACCGGAAAGTTTCTTTCGTATTATTTTTTTTCTTTTGTTTTCTATGTTTAATAAGGAGATTGTAGGCAATGCTTTCTTAGTTTTTGTTGGCTTATTTTACAGACACAAAGAATTTTGTTTGCTGTGTGAATAATCGCCCAAAATAAAATTGCCCAAAATGCCAAAATGAACAATCGCCAAAAATTTTTAGTTAAATTTACCAGTTTTGCTGATTTTAGTCCGAGAAGCGTTCCCGTACTCGAAAAAATGGTAAAATAGACTACAGTAGAGGGAATAAAGTTTTTCCCCTTCCTGTCAAAAGTTGCATGTTTTAGTCCGAGAAATTTCTTCTGGCAAAAAATCAGCCTGCTTGAAATCACTGCTTAAAATCAGCTGTTTACAAGTCAGTAAAGAAATTGAAAAATAACAAAAGCTCTTTGAAACAAATAAAAGCTATTGAATAAGAGACCAAAAACATGGGGAATTGTGCAAAAACTGAAAATAAATGTTAATTTGAGAATTAATTTCAATATTGCTAAAAATCTTTAATCATCAAGCTAGCGCTGGAGGTGAATCAAGCAAGTCTGTTTTTGATAAACGACTTTATTTGACAGTTTACACAATTTTTGTCCAAAAAGCGATCCGGTACTTATTTGCGTTTTGTTAAATTTTTGAGAGTTTTTTTCTTACGCTCACGCTTTTGACAGTTTTACCATTTTTAGTCTAAAAAAGTACGGGAACAGACCTCAAATCTTAATAATTTTTACTCTTTTTTGTTCAGCGTTAGTTCTTTTCTCAAAAATTGTTGAAACCATGGCACAATCATAAGGTTGGCTTATTTTGAAATAGCTGCTCAAAAGACAAGTTTCCAACAACAAAGTTGTGGCCCTCGTCAAATGCTAATGGCAATAGTAACTTTGACATCTAGCTCTCTTTTTGCTAGTTCCTCTCTAAGCTGAGCCTACCTTATGATTGTGTTATGGTTGCAAACTTTGAAAAAGTTAAATACTTCAACCTGGCAATACCGAAAACCTTCATATTTAAACAGCTAAGGGTGCTTCCATTAATTACGTGAGGTGATTTTGACGATTTTTTAACCTCTCCCTCCCCCCTTGTGAGATATCGTGAGTTTTGGCTCGATCCCCTCTCTCCCTGCTATAATATCACGTTAATATGTTAATCTATGCTTCAGTGTATTGGCTTTATTTAAAAAACAAGAACTACTGATATCGTAGTCTAAAATCACAATGAAAATCGAGCAATAAAATGCCTAAACGAGAACTTCTAAAAGTGGTGAAAGAATATTCACTCTAATTCAGTCTATGAAGACTCATGTGCGGTCTCAAGAGTGATTACTGGAACCAGCATGTCCATATGATTTTCAGTGATATCATCTGCTACTTCAACCTTGCTCTGATTTAGCCACTCTAAACCGTTATCGCTTGCACACAGAAGCTCAGTAGTCCACTAAGTTGACGGATTACTATCCTACTTTGTGGCGCTCGCATAACCGCGATTAATATGATATTATTGTGTAAAATTTAGCCATATTTTATAACAGAAACACGTTTTACTCAATTTAACCCAGTTATCTCATAATCCTACACTGTTTCTTGTGGATAAAAATGACGTAATCTTTGAGAGAACCCCCTCTATACCACATGAGAGTGAGTGAGAATCGGCTCAGCTCCCCCACCCCTCTAAAAGTCTAACGTAATTAATGGACGCCCCCTAATTATTTTTATTATATTATTCGTTAATTTGAACGCTAATTTCGAACGCTGAAAATTCCGTTGCATCTCTAGTATTGAGTTCCAGAGTTTAATAGAATATAAGAAAAATTGACTTTCAGACGTAAGGGTTAAGTGTCTAAATGGGACAATCTGATTATTATGATAAGAGCGTGACAAGAGCCTATCGTACAAATAAGGTGATTCTTTAGGAGAAATGACTTTGTGTAGCAATTTAATAGTTTTAAAATCAAGATATTTGTTTAAAATCATTTTTAAAATTTGATTTGCATTCAAAGATACGTGATATCGACTTCTTAGACAGAATATATATTAGGTTGGTCCTTATTTTTCGACTTTTGAATTATCATCGAGGCATGCCATTATTCGATTATATATATCTAAATATGAAAGAGATTTTTAGTTTTAATTTTTTTTTATATGACTTAGAGGTCGCTACCAGTTGTCAAAGTTTAACCCTCTCACAAGAAACCATCCATTGGTGTCGTTTGCGATTTGAATGAGCTGCGGATACGTGATAGACGATGAAAATCTAAGGTACACTTATTTTTTTATAAATGCGGAAACTCAGATTTAAAGGTTCCAAATGGCGTTCAAAAGTTTCACACAAGTGCGTAATGTCACATAAAATTCCATATTGGATCCGACATTTTGAATTTCTAATTTTTGACTCCAGATTCGTGTTTATCGACCCCAAAAACCTATAGGTTCCTGATTTCATGTAGATACGAGGTCGTCTTCTAGTTTTTGCCACTTTTTCTGCCATTGGTGCCAATTTGCCTTGGTAGCGACCCCTTAATACTAACTTACTTAGGTGGCCGTAACATCTGCGTTCGAGTTTCGGCCGACATTATCAGCTCTCGCTAGGCGCCTCTGGTTTGCGCGCGCCTTCACCAATCGGATACACCAAGTGCGGTTAGGGCTTCCTCAGCCTGGTCCATCCATCGGAGGCATGGTCTCCCTCGCTGTCGTTGACCAGCGACCCTCGCCTCGAGCACCTTTTCGCTGGAGCTTCGTCGTCCATACGATGGAAATGACCCAGCCAGCGTAGTCGCTGCACAGTTATACGCCGAACTACGTCAATGTCTTCGTAGAGCTCATACAGCTCGTGGTTCATTCGGATGCGATAGTCATCGCCGACTCGAACAGGACCGAAGATTTTGCGAAGTACGTTTCTCTCGAACACCCCCAGAGCGGCTGCGTCAGTTTGCGAAACTACCCATGCCTCAGCGTCATAAAGCAGCACAGGTAGAACGAGCGTCTTGTAGAGTGTGTTTGTCGATCGAGAAAGGACTCTGGAACTTAGTTGCTTATTGAGCCCGTAGTAGAACCAATTGTTGTACTTCGCTTTATCTCCAGGCTGACATCATTGTTGTTGTTAATGGCGGTGCCAAGGTATATAAACTACTTGACTAATGACCTCTTATTTATACTGTAAAACTTTTAACTCGTTTTGCTGTTTTTCCCGAAAAAAAAAACAAAAAAAAAAAATGGTTATCATACCCATTAAATATTTGATCTACAGATAATATTATTATGAATTCCCATAATTTGTGTAATTTTGTCAGTTCTGGAAAACTTTTCGTTATTGCTTTGACTTTTATTTCTTCTTTGTGGAGCTTTCTGTCGATTGAAAATAAAAATTCGATAAAAATTGAATTTCATTAGGGATTGAACAGTAGAATAACGTTGAATGTCTGAATTGAAATTAATATTCAGATTATTTAATTAACACCAAACTGATTTCATTTGAATAAATAATGATGATGATTGTGATTTTGAATTTTGTTGCAATTGTCATAAAAAATCTATTATGGAAATAAACTCACATTTAGAGTAAAAATACAATAAAGTAGAATAATATAAAAATTTTATGGTTGAAATTACGAGTTCAAGCTAGGAATACTTTATTCCTTTTCTTGAGATGAAATACTTGTTATTTTGCCAAAAGTTTATTGTAACATTATATAAGGTACACTTAACACTCCAGCTCCAATTTTAGAGCACATTTAAAATTATAAATGCAATAATTAAAGCAATCACCTTTAAATACAAAAGTTTCAATACACTAAAAAGGAAACTTAATATTCAAAACGAATTTAATATCCTTAACAACAATCGTTTTTAATTTTGTCTCTGCTTGTGGTGTGTTTTAACGAATTTATGGGTGCGAAACAAGTTTTTTGTTTGCTTTGTTTTAATTGTTTAAGAGTTTGATGAAGTGTTCTTTTAAAACATTTGAAGTTACAAAAAAATTCTTTAATTTTTTAATATAAATACATTCTTATCCACAAAGTTGAAAAAAATTCCTTTCTTGCTATAAATGTACCTTAAATAGAACAGAAGTAAAATACATAGCCACAAAGAATACATAACGAAAATCAATAAATTGAAGAGTAAAACTTCCATAACTGAAACGCTGTACAACATTTTGGCTTTGGCTGTCCGCCAAATTTGTTGTAGGCTCCGTTGGCCGAAAAAATTAAACTTTTGGCTCCTCCATCTTATAACGGGCTTAACAATAAAAGCTTTTCTCTCACTTGTGCTTGAATTTTAAAAAAGCTCTAATAAAATTCTTATGTCATTTTAAATGACAGAATTTAAATTTTATTGACATCTTGAAAAATGTTCAACATATGCTCGAGTGTGCGGAAACAATGATAAGAAATTGATTATTTTAATGGATTTTCTGTTATTCGAGCTCTTGACATGGTAATGATGCATGCACACATGTACACACACACACACACATACATAGCAATGACAAAACCCTATATGAACACACCCTTGCCACACCCACTCTAACCTAGAATCAGATACTTAAATAAAAGTATAGCGGAAGCACCGGAAATTGCTACGAAGCCCCATAAATTATGCGAGCATAGCGCTTGCTTGCCTTGGCCAACACTCACACCAACCACTGCTGCTTCCTTCTTCAATGCTGAGATAGGTACTCATTCAAGTACTCATCCCTGGTGCTGCTTTTTATATTTTTGCGGTAATTCATCGAAAATGTCAACGTCACAATGAACCGAAGGACGAATGCGTCGACAATGTCAAGGGGAGGAATGTCTCAGGAGGCGTCCTTTCATTCTGTCTGTTTTTTCTTCTCCGTTATATTAGCTGCCTTCATTTCAATGTCAAAGAAGCGTTAGAAAATTGCAGTAACACCCTAACTGATGTTGCTTGCCTAATAGATGACAATGTTTATTGGCATTAATGAAAAGAAATAGAAGAAAATTAAGAAAATGCTCATGAAACCGAGGAAGTAACGCAGCACTGAATGGGGGATTGTATTGAAAAGATTTCTAAAAATTATATTTTTATCGGAAAACATATAAATACATTTAAGCAAAATGATTTTTATCAGATGCGTATTAAACGGATTGAGTTCTGAAATTTGAAATTACTAAAGACATTAATTTTCGCCGTTAAAAATTTGATTTTTAACATTTAGCAGAAAATTAGTGACGCACACTGTTGTCACTTGTATGGTAGGGTTGGCCAGAACTCCAATTCTTACAATATATTAACATATTTTAATATTATTTAAGAATAAAGCAACAAAAATTAGTATTTGGCGTTAAATAATGTACGTATAATAAGAAAATTATTTCAATCACAAAGTAAGTTTGGTTAAGATTTGATAATCGAGAGTGCAACCTCACATAAAACCGATATTAAAACATTTTCATATTTTAATAACTATTAAAAATTTAACCACGACATCTCGTTTATGACGGTATATTATTTATGCCAATTACTAAAGTAAGTTTGGTTAAGGTTTGACAATCAAGAGTGCAACCTTCCATATAACCAAATAATATTGACATATAACATAACAGAAAAAATTAGTTTTTGAGGTCAATTAGTATTACGTATTTAATTAGTAATTACTTACTTACTTGGATGGCCATAACAACCCGTGTTCAGGCTTAGGCCGACCTCTTCAGTTTTAGCTAGGCGCCTCTTCCCTGCGCACGTCTTCTTCAGTTTGATACTGCAATCGTGGTTAGGGCTTCCACGGCCTGGTTCATCCATGAGAGGCATGATCTCCTTCGTCGTCGTCAACCAACAACCACCGCCTCGAGCACTTCTACCGTAAATGACTTCGCACTACATCAAAGTCTTCGTAGAGCTCATATAGCTCATGGTTCATTCAGATCATTCGTAGTCATCGCCAACTCGAACAGGAAACTACCCATGCCTACGCGCTATAAAGAAGCACAGGTAAAACAAGCGTCGAGTGATAGTTTTGTCCATCGGGAGAGGTCTCTGAAACTAAGTTGCTTATTGAGCCCGTAGTAGAACCAATTGTTGTACTTCGCTTTATCTCCAGGCTGACATCATTGTTGTTGTTAATGGCGGTGCCAAGGTATATAAACTACTTGACTACTTCAAAGTTATATCTGCCGGATGAAACGTGGGAGTCTAGACGCCGCGCTCCCTTGTTTGTAGACAGCATATACTTTGTTTTACCCTCATTTATCGTCAAACCCACTTTGGCTGATTCCTTTTCGATAGCGGCGAAAGCAGCGGTAACATCTCTCTTGGTTCTGCCAACAATATCAATATCATCAGCGTACGCAAGGAGCTGGACACCTTTATAGAAAATGGTGCCATTACGATGTACACCGGCCATGATGATGTTGAAAAGATCGCAAGACAGTGGATCGCCTTGCCTGAAACCTCTTTCGGGTTTGAAGGTTTCGGAGAGGTCATTTCCTACCTTGACGGAGCTGCGTGTGTTGCTCAACGTTATTCTGCAAAGTCTAATCAACTTTGCAGGTATACCGAACTCAGACATTGTTGCGTATAGGCAATCCCTTCTCGGGCTATCGAATGCAGCTTTAAAATCGACAAAGAGATGGTGTAGATAGCATATACTTTGATTTGCACTCGTTTATCTTGCAATGAAGACAGCGGTAACATCTCTCTTGGTTCTACCGGCAATATCAATATCAACAGCGTATGTAAAGAGCTGGACACCTTTTGCAAAAAATGGTATCATTGCGATGCACACAATCCTTTTGTACGATCCCCTACACAAAAATGTCGCAAGTAAGCGGATCGCCATTTTTGAAACCTCTTTCGGTATTGAAGGCTTCGAAGATGTCATTTCCTATCTTGACGGAGCTGCATGTGTTGCTCAATGTCATACTACAACTTCTTACCAACTTTGCGAGTATATTAAACTCAGACAGTGTTGCTTATAGGCAATCCCTTTTCGGGCTATCGAATTGACAAAGAGATGATGGGTGTTAATTTGTTTTTTGTGAGTTTTCCCAGAATTTATCGCTGTGTAAAAATCTGGCTTATGGTGAATTTGCCAGGTCAAAAGCCACACTGATAAAGCCCAATCTATGTTCTTAAATTCGGCTTTAATCACTCACACATTACGCTTGAGATAACCTTATATGCGATGGAATTAAGACTGATACCTCGATAGTTAGCGCAGATTGTCGGGCTTTCTTTTTTAAGTATAGGGAAAGTACGCTGAGATTCCAATTGTCGGGCATGCTTTCCGCTAGCCATATTTTGTTTATGCATGAGTATTATCAATTCATCGCCACCGGTCTTAATCGATTCAGCTGACAGACCGTCAGTACCCGCTGTTTTACTGGTTTTGAGTTGTTGTAGGTGGTGGTACTTCCACTCCATCATCGTTGAGTGGTGGTGCTGTATTGCTTTCTCCATGGGTGGTTTTGGTGTAATCGTCGCTAGTAAGTAATTTGGAGGAGTACTGTATCTTACAAGTGGATGCCTCGGGCTTAAAAACTTGGGTTATACACTTAACCTGTTGATAAGACTTTCCTGATGAAATTAGTAATTGATGACGTTAATTAGTATTTGATGTTAAGTAAGTTTGGATAAGATTTGATAATCGGGAGTGCCACCTCCTATACAATTGAAATGTATATTACGACCATCATATTTCAATTACTATTTAAAATAAAACAACTTTATTTAGAATTTATCTTTTATGATGAATAAAAAACAAACTCATTGCTAAATTTACAAAGTGCACACTTTCAACTTTAAGGCTCTATAACAACAAAACGATTAGGAATATAAAACAAAAGTTTGCATCTTTTAAAAGACCAAGAAGTCTCGTATAGCAAAATATAGTCATTTATTGTTGAAATATACATTTAAATAGCTTAAAATTAAGAAAACAAAAAATACTGCTTAACTTCATCTCACAGCTTATTTTATGCACACGCTTAATTCACTCTTCGGCAACTAACTGTAAACCCGATGATCGGTTGCTTACTTTGCATGGTCCCTGAATGTTATTTAAAATTTGGTCTTAACTTTTTTTAAGACTTATCGCAAAAGTCAAAGGGTCACAACGTACACCGTACAACGATTGAGCAGAGTGAATTAGTGTTTCAACACTATAAGAATGAACTGCAGCAGCGGAAAATTGTTGAAATTGTTAATATAAATTATCTACGGTACAAAAAGTTATTGAGCGCTTCGTTCGTGAAAATCACGTCGAAAATAAAAGCAGAATTGCTCCAAATAAAATATTTAAAGCTACTGACGAGCGCTATATAGTACGGAAAATAGGGGCTAATCCCAAATTGTCAGCTCTTAAGCTGGCCACTAAACTCGAAAAGGGGTTGGGTAAGTCATGCAGTGCTGAAACTGTTCGAAAAGTAGTGCGTCAACACGATTTTAATTTTCCGAGTAGCTAAAATGAAGCTATTTATCAGGAAAAAAATAAACTAAGCCGACATTCGATCACTACTCAACATATTTCGAAGGCATCTGACTTTAAAAATTTAATAAATTTGGCTCAGATGGTATGGCCTATGTTTGGTGCAAGCGGCGATGTGTGATGGTTTGAGCCTATATATCTGCAGCGGTGTTGGAAATTTAATATTTTTTGACAATTATATGAACAAAATTATGTACATTGATATATTAAAAGAAAATTCACTGCACAGCTCCGAAAAATTAGAAATTCGCCACAATTTTTGTTTCTGTCAGGACAACGCACAAATCTAATCCTAAGCACAAATCGGAAATCCTGGTTAATATACAACTGTCGGCACTTAATGACACCACCTGCTCAGAGCCCTGACTTCAATGTCATAGAAAATTTGTGGCTAACGTTGGAAAACAATATCCAAAATCATCCTATATCAAGCAAAGAACAACTGAAAAAAGTATTTTTGAAAGAACGGAGCAAACCGTACTGGAAACGACACAGAAATTAGTGGAATCGATGCCAAAACGATTATATGCTGTCATTTAAGTTTCATTTTACTTAAGTTAAATGTTCTTAACTTAAGTTTCATTTCATTTAACTACACGAAGTAATGAGTAAAAAAAACGAATTGGCCATTTCAGCCCTTGAAAGGACTTTGACCGAGCTTCTTATGATTAATTGTGTTGTGTGTGTTGTGAAATGTTTGAACACTAAAATGTTTGCGAAATGTTTGAGAACTGGACCTACATGTTTTATGCCAACTCCGAACGGCTTATGTTCTCATGAAGCTTTTCATGGCAGTTTTTACTCTCTGAGGCCGAACAGAAAAATTACTTCAATTGAAAAAAACTTTCTGTTTTCAGGTGGGATTCGAGCCAGGGTTCTCTGGCGTATGGACCACACACTCTACCCACTGCGCCACGGCCACCAAAGTAGTGAGTACGAAGATCTAAGATAAATACACACATTTTTAAGAAGTATCTTCAGTGCATAAAATAACCTGTGACATGAAAGCAGTATTTTTTTTTATTATCTTTGTTTTAAGTTATTTTAATGTAAATTTTCTCAATAAAGGAAGTCCAATTGTTAAACAAGACTTCTTGATCTTTTAAATGATGCCACATTTTTTTGGCCGTGAAAGTAGAAATTTCATTGTATAATTTCATACATACACTAGAATATACCCGGGCGCGCTCCGTTGCGCTTCGCGCGTATCTCCTGAAAAGTTGGCATAAGCTAGTAATATATAAAAACCCGTCCCAGTTTTCTAGTAGAAGGACACCAAGTTAGCGAATTGAAAAGAACACCCAATCCCCCTACGCTTTCCCCATATAAATCGATTATTTGAAAGGCCTCAATCCCAGCGCCACCTGGCAGACCCTGTAAATGTTTTACTGACCGTACGTTACCTGAAATCTATTTATAACATCAAATAGAAATTTAAAAGATTTTGATTAATAAAAGATTTTTTATTTGATTTTGAAAAAAACAAAAGTATTGAAAAAAATATTCAATTTTAATACTAAAACAACGAAATTAAATTTGGTTTTTATCTAAATGCGATGTGATGAACAATGTTCTTTGTCAATCCTTGAGACGCATTAATGAATAAACCCGAGAACACATGTCATATAATTGGCCATGTGAGAAGCACGGACTTTATAGATCAAGCCAACAAATAGACAATGTTTGGCCTTGCAACTTATTGATAGTCATTGCGAACGCCAAACGAACTGAAAATTGCAGGTGTCTGAATGGAATCGGTGATTTGGAAGGTATCAATGGGATCCTTGGAAGAAGAACAACTTCACCTTGAAACTTACCGGTCAAAATTGTAGCTTCAAGAATATTTCCTCTGATTTTTTTTATGACCAATCGCGTGCCATTACATAACTTTGGTGCATTTAAATTTCTAAGTAAAATTATTGTTGAGCCAATTTTCAAAAGTAAGTTATGTGGTGGCATTTCCGGTAAATCCAGTGAATTCAAGAATTTTTTGTCAAAATCGACAATAGTGCCGATCGATTTTAACAGTATTTCATTGCCAAGTAATGTTTGTTTTATTTTGAAATTGATTGCGGCAATATCGATATTTTTTGCTGCCAAAAAAGCTCGTTTGAAATAAGAATGCAAATATCTGCATTCTAGTCTAGTTTCCGAAATGCAATACTTTGCAGCTGGTGTGACTTTGCAGCTTGTCTTAATGCTAGAAATTGTATGTATCTGCATAAGTTAATTCACGAAAAAACACCAGGTTATTTGTATGATAAAGTCCAGTTTTGTGTGTCCAGAAGAAGTCATGTTTTAATAGTTCCGAGGCACAGCTCGCTCATATGTTCTCACCTTTTTTTCGTCAACGCCATTAGGTTGTGGAATGCTTTGACACGATGGATTAGGGAAATCATAAGCAGAGGGCTATTTAGGGAATCTATTCTATCTTATTTCTTTACTCTATAGTGTTTCCTCTATCTCTTATTCTTCTACTGTGTTTACCATAAGTTTTAACATATCTCAATTCTGATTAAATAAAATTTTGAAATTTTTTTAACTTTTTATAAATATTTGTCTTATAGTTAAGATTATTATATATTCCTCTTAAATTTGAGTTGTTGTAATAATCAATGTTTATGCTGTACTATAAAAGAGCTTAGCTCTTAGTGTAATCAAATCAAATCAATACTTGCTATTGAAAACGTGTTAATAATGGTCGAATTTGGTGAGAAGAGAAACTCAGTACTGCATCTACAAGTGTGAAATCCCAATGGTTGTCATGTTCCAGCAAATGAAATTCGCAACACGCATCGTGGTAAGTTCCATACAAAATGCCATTAACTGTTCGCAAGTGTTACAGTGACGTCGGTCTAGGAACGTTTACCAACAATAAACGCAAGAAGAAGCATTCGCGTTGCTTTGGGTGGACTGTGTATAACCAGGTATAATACATCGGATTAGAATAAGTTCGAAGATGCATAGCTTTGAGCATATTTTTTTATGTTTGTTTAGAAAGTGATTTTTTAAAATACCCTCTGAATCATAACAAATTTCACGCAATTATTCGCAAAATTTTGTGGTTTTCTATATACGAAAAATCCAAAATAATTTGGCCATTTAAGCCCTTGAAAGGACATTAACAGAGCTTCTTATGAGCAATACTGCTATGAGTTTTATTAAATTTTATACACAATGGCTCAAAAACTGGACCTGCTTGTTTTATACCGACTACGAACGGCAGAACTGGATGTTCTCAAGAAGCTTTTCATGGAATTTATAATTCTTTGGAGTATGGCATTGTCTGCAGAGGGGGTTTAAGCCACGGTCCTTCGGCGACAACGCCACGCACTTACACTTTGTGCCCAAATTTTTGACCTTTCTTGTCATCGCCAAACATACTAAGGTGCTCAGATCTATCAAACACCTTAAATGTTTAAGGTAAATAATCTGCCATGCAAGAATTTCCAAAGTTATATTATTGCAATTTGGCAATTGCATAACTATGTGGTAAGTAACATTCTTGGTGTAGATGTCTTTTATTAGAAAAATTTCGTTTTCTGTAGGAACATGAAAGTTGCCTAAAATTTTGAAGAAATTTTAGACACCACAAAAATTTTCGTACCTGAAACACACAAAAAGGTATTAGTACTAATTTTATTGTTTGTTGAAATAAAAAAAAAAATCAATCAAAAATTAAAGTGCTGGCTTTGAAAGTGAATAACTTGGCCATGTAACAAAGGATTGCATTAATTTTTTTTTGTTAAAAATTTTGATTAATTTTCCGTTCAATCGTGTTTCAATTTTTTTCATTTTCGTTTCCCTTCTAATTTTTATTTCTTTATTTTGCACAAAAGTATGGTACAAATATTTGTTGTTGAGAAAATATTCAAAACCAAAAATGATTTTTTAATATTCTTTCATATGGTATGCATAAATGTAGGGTTTATTTAAAGTTTCGATCGTAAAAACTTAAAAACGTTTTAGGCGATCGAAAAATCAAGTTTATCATAAAAATTTAATTTTTTTTTATTTGTATTCATTTTGGATTTTTGTTATTTTGTTATATTATTGTTATATATGTTGTTATATATGTCATATGTTATATACTGTAAATTCGTTACTCAACTGGTATTGAGATATACTCTTAAATATCCCTTTAAATACTGCCACAGCAACAACAGCGTCACCTACCGGGTCAAACTTTAAATTTACACCATCAACAGATCCAGCCGCACACACACACCAAATTTCATCAAAATCGGTTAAACCGTTGAGGAGGAGTCCAGTGACAAAGCCATGTACAGAAGAATTTTATATATAAATATATATAGAATCTCCTAAAAGTTAATATGAAATTTCGACTTTGCGCTATTCAAACACATCTAGTTTGCAAAAAAATTGCAAAAAAAAATATATTACATTTGAAACGTAAAGTAATTTTTTTGTCCAAAAATTTTCACATTGGAGTGACAATCCTCACAAATAAAATTACTCTAAATAAGAAAACAATAAAATTATGTTGCATTCAAGTGAGTTTTTGTGATTTAAATGTTTTTGCAAAAAATCAAAACAAATCATGCAAAAATCTCGATCTTCTTCGGATGATGACGAAGAGCATCGGTTTTGCAGCCGAGCACCTGCAGTTTTTTTGTTGTTTGTTTGGTTTTCTTTCCCATTTTTTTTTTTCCAACTCCTGCAACTATCAGCGCTTTTGTGGCGTTGTTAGAACACAGCTTTTCATTGACCTCTTATCACGATTGGATTTTGGTCCATGCTGAATAGTATGAACTGGGCCTCTTTTAATGCTGTTGATGTGATTGTATTTCAGAGTTTGACATTGTTGCCTCTTTAATGGCAATTATAATGTGTAATATGAGTTACACATCACCCCAATGTAAGTCACCTTTTCTCATTGATGGTATTTCACCACAAACATCTTTCACATGCAAAATCTTTTGCTATATTTTAAGATATGAAACAACAGCACATTTTACATCTATTAACTTTTGAAATATGAAGAAAAAATGTAAACTTTTTAACAACGTTTTTAACAACATGATTTCACGCTTTTTAAGAACTCAAATAAAATGTATGTCTGCATACTTCCAAAACTTATGAACAACTAGATTCTATCAAAACAAACATATGACAGTTGTTCAGTCGCTCATATGTCAACATTTTGTGAGAAAAATCGCCGTGCTACACATCACCCCATGGTACACATCACTCAACCTCACCCTACAAATTTTCGATATTTGTTACACAAGAAAACGCAACGTTAACAATGATCTTTGTTGTTGCTCGTAAGCAATTTCAATAAAAGAGTGAGAAAGAGAAAGAGAGGGAACACGCCTGCCCGTTTGCTAGCCTTCTCGAATCTCGATACTCGCACACATACACACGCAGCATATCTAATTTACCCTAAAGTATGGCTCACCAGTGACGAATGAGTTAGTTCACTAGCTACCAGAGAACTGCAAAATTCACTTTTTGTTTGATTAAATCATTCACTGGAATTCTTACTCAACTCAATTCAACTCATTCAACAAAGTTCAGCGTTGAATAAAATCAGCACAATACTGGCGAACGCGTCTCTTGTGTCAGTTTGAGTTTGAGTTCGTCTGATCGAAATCTAATGTTTGAGTCAACGAGTGTTGACGATGAATAAAATAAAATGATTCTGCTGAAGGCATCGTTCGTGTGAGCTGATTGATGGAATGAATTCACATGTTTGAGTATTGGCGTTGAGGTGTATACGGATATGTGTTTTGTAAATGAGAAATCAATGAAATAGTTAAATTTAGTTGCTTGCAGTCAATCGTAATAAAAACTTTACCCTTCTTGTTCTTGTTCTCTCTTTCTCTCTCTTTCTCTGTCTGCACATGAAAAAATTCATACGTGTTGATTTTTGCTTTTTGCTTTTCATTCTTGATGAAAATAATAGTTGTTACATCCGTTGATTAAAATCACAGAGCCAACAGAAGCACATGGCTTGATTGAATTTAACTCAACAGCGAGTGGATGCATTCGAGCAAGTCTGATCGATTGAACGCAGATGCATGATTTTTGCAGTGTTGATTACGTATGAATATTTTTATGTGAGTTTTACAGTTCTCTGCAAGCTACCTAGCAGTTTGGCTCACCAGTGACGAATGAGTGAGCTCACTAGCTATTGGTGACCACTACAATGTATTCCACTCATGAATTTAACACGGAGATGTCATTGCCGGTAATGATTCCCTTACTCTCTGCATTACCATTCACTAGCAATTTCATAAGTTACTGCTTACGTTACGTGAAAAATAAAACTAATGTTTTTCATTAACTACTCTGTAGGAAAATCAACTAATTTAAAAGTAGTTGATAAAGCAGTTTTTTGTCTGCCTTTTTTTTTTCTGACTTTTTCTCTTAGAACGAACTAACATATTTTGTATGGTGATGTCCGCTAAATAAGTCAATTGACTTTCGTCTGCATATATTTCTAACTACTTGTTAAATTAGTTATATTTAAATTATTTTTTTAATTACTTTAAAATAACCAATTGAAAACTATTACTGATGGCCTAAAGTTGATAATATTTGATGAAATAACATGGTTAAATATATATAAACTTGTAATCTAATAAAAATTTGCAATTAAAATATGTCAAAATCAGAGTAGTTGCCGCCTTAATATAATTCAAAGTAGTTTATGAATCACTTGTTTTTAAGTAGTATTTCAATTATTTCATATATAATGCAAATAAAACTATTTACAATTGAAGTGGATGCCGCCTTAATATAATTCAAAGTAGTTCATATACTGGTTTATTTTAAATTAGTTTTTTAACTAGTTGTTTTTAAAAACAAGTTAGTTTGGTCTTATAGGGTAGTGCATTACCTCGGGTACTAGAATTCACTTGCTACTATTCATGTAAGAAATCATAACCGTTAAAAGACTTATTGTGATTGCCAGTATTGGAACGTAATGTATTTGCTGCATTACCTCGGGTACTACAATTCACTAGATACCATTCATGTAGGAAATCATGGTCGTTAAAAGACGAATTGTGATTTCCAGTACTGGAGGGTACCGATAGTGTCCACTGGTTACCCGCCAGATTACCGGAAATGCATTTCACTCATGAATTTAACACGGAGATGTCATTACCGGTAATGATTTCCTTACTCCTTGCACTACCAGTCACTAGCTATTTCATGAGGTGCACTCAGTACATTTTTGTCATGTGTCTTGCGGATTCCTCTGTTTTACGATTTTATGTGAAAGAAAAAAAAAAATTAAACGAATGTGCTTGCCTTACCTGCTGCACTACCTCGGGTACTAGAACTCACTAGCTACCATTCATGGAGGAAATCATGACCGTTAAAAGACTAATTGTGATTGCCAGTACTGGAGGGTAGTTACATGACGATTTTTACCAAGTCACTCCACCGGCTTGCAAGACGTGCAAAGTAACTTCGTTCCAAAAACAATGTTTTTGTGTATGAACGCAATGATCGATTTTCAAAGAATTTTCATACTTTTAAAAAAAAATTGCCGATATCAAATGTCACGTCTCTACAATAATAGTTTTGGCTGAAACTTATTTACAATTATTACTACACCGTGCACAGGAGCTAGGTTACACTCAGAAAATTAATTTATAGGCATAAGGTTGTGGGAAATGAATATTCTTTGCGGTAATCGGAAGAAAATTGCTACAACTGATATTTGGTTAATGTAACTCGAATGAAATAAGCACAGTAAATCCAACTTAGCGAGTGAAACAGACATACGTTCACAAACACGAAGTTGTGTAAGCCGACCTTAATCGCAAGACGCTTGCATTTCATTTCTCAAAGTTTTTAACGTGTCCGGATGGAGTTTTTGTAGTGTCGTTTTTTTGAATTACTTGTAAGAGGAACAATCATTAGGTAACTTAAATAAAATTGCTTTCTATCTACATATGCATTAAAAAAGGCTGAGTTCCTTAATGCATTTATGCAAAGATTTATTGACTTTCTATTAATTGGTGCTTAGTTGATTCACCAAAACTGCGCAACTAGGTTATTATTTTTAAGCACGTTTTAGTTTCGCAGTTTCGGTGAATCTGCTAAGCACGAATTCAAAGAAAAAAGTCACTGATTTAATTTTTTATCAATTACTGGAGACTTCATTCTTTGATACTAATTTTTTTGCTTATCGAATAAAAAAAGCTGAAACCTTTTTAGTTCTTTATGTGGAAACCATTAACTATTTTCACACTTAAAATATTTCCTTATGTTTTAATGGCAATACATTCGCTGTTTGGGACTATTAATTTTTTTATATGTCTGAGGCACTATCTCAAAATTGAAAAATGAGGATAGTCACGTCTGCGCCCTGGGTAATAATTAATTTTCTTGTGTATATGGCTGACTTCATAAACGCATTTATTATTGCATCAGTGTTTTATTTTAGTGTGATTTTATTTTTAGAAAAATGATTACTGTGAAATACTGTGTGTAGATTGCTTAACCTACAAAATGATCTACAGTCAATAATCATGTGTAGGTCGAAACGATCAATGGGTTAGTCAAAATAACCAAATTTTAGTCAAAATAATTGGCAGGTCGGTTCATACAACCGAGTGGGAGTCAAAACGGATAACATGTCCATTCATACAATCGAATGTAGGTTAAAATGATTTACTTCTCCGTTCACACAATTGAGTTAAGGTTAAAACAATTAACAAGATCGTTCATTTAACTGAATGGAAGTTGAAAGGATGAAGGGGTTCGTTCAGAAAACCGTGAGCGCAGTGCTTACAACGGAATGCCACAGTCAAGGCTATGGGAAACTACGTAGTTGTGTTGATTACTTTTTAAAAGTTATCAACAATCGACTAAGTCGGTAGGGCACCAATTCGGTTGCGACAGTGGATATAA
Source organism: Coremacera marginata (assembly GCA_914767935.1). Lineage (NCBI taxonomy): Eukaryota > Metazoa > Arthropoda > Insecta > Diptera > Sciomyzidae > Coremacera > Coremacera marginata. Next base: position 130,393,643 of record OU612044.1, read on the forward strand.
TTCTCTGTGTGTATATATCCTAAAAAGGTACTCTTTGCTATGAAAGAACTAAAAAAGCTTTTAAGAGCTTAGCATACGTCGTTTTGATTAAAAAAAATAAAATCCCTGAACATAAGACACTTGAAATGTTTATATTCTTAATGTCAAGTAAGTCACCCCGACCTAGACATGGTCGAACTCAACACAATCTTTTTACTGGCTTTGCTCAATGAAACTTAAGCCATCAAACTGTAGACAAAAAGACAAGCAAACAAAGCAGTTAACCCACACACATGCAAGCAAACTCATAAATACATGTACACTGGCAAAGACATACATATGTGTACGCTTGAATAAATGTTCTACACTTGGATTGCGTGATCAATCATTTGTATACGTTGATTTATATACGTATATTAAGTTTTATATATAGTGTTAAAAATGTGTTTTCCCATTAAAACTTCTGGCTTCACATAATTCCACTTCCGCTCTTGTTGTTATTGTTGACACTGTGTCGCTATCGTTACCAATCACTGACGCGCTCCCCCCACAGTACGTTATATCTGCTGCGGCTACTAATTTTATAACTTTTTTCAATTCCTATTTCTTTTTCAATTGATTTATTTAGAAGACAAGAGAAGAGAAGAAAAAAGAGATAAGACAAAAAACCAACAGTAAATTTAAAAAACAAACAAACACATGTACAAAATCATTTTAGATATTCTTCTACCCCTCAAGAGTTGTATCTGTAGAACCTACTAATGACAACTCAATGCCAACATCATCATCCCCATTATCATCATCATCAACATCATCGTGACACAAACACTTTTCCATGTGTATGTTAGAGGTTGTGAAGATGTGTATCAAGGAGTAAAGCAAGAGATTTGGTAGCAGTGTAAGAAGCTGCTTTTATTTTTTGAATTGAATGTTTTGGCAAAACCTTATTTAGCAGATTTTAATGTTATTTTCAGCTGTTGTTAAAATTGCATGTGTTGTTGTTTTTATTGTTGCCTTTATCGCTGTGCTGCTTAGTGGGCGTTGATTTCATTTTTAGGTGGTGACGTTGGAATCTTTTATCGTATAGAGACAATAAAAATTTTTCAACATTATATTAGTTAACATCATTCATCTCCATACCCTTTAGGAACAAACTAACTTGTTTTTAAAAACAACTAATTAAGAAACTAGTTTAAAATAAACCAGTATATGAACTACTTTTAATTATATTAAGGCGGCATCCACTTCAATATATGAAGTAATTGAAATACTACTTAAAAACCAGTGATTGATAAACTACTTTGAATTATATTAAGGCGGCAACTACTCTGATGTTGGCATGTTTTAATTGAAAATTTTTATTAGATTACAAGCTTATATATATTTAACCATGTTATTTCATCAAATATTATTAACTTTTGGCCATCAGTAATAGTTTTCAATTGGTTATTTTAAAGCAATTAAAAAAATAATTTAAATGTAACTAATTTAACAAGTAGTTGAAAATATATGCAGACGACAGTCAATTGACTTATTTAGCGGACATCACCATACAAAATAAGTTAGTTCGTTCTATGGAAAAAAGTCAGAATTTCAACTAGTTGTGGTTGACAAAAAACTACTTTATCAACTACTTTTAAATTAGTTGATTTTCCTACAGGGTACATACTCTCACACACGCACACGTGCAAGCACAAATAAACACACATACACGCACACAAGCAAATGAACGTCGCATATACACACCGAAAGTGAGAGAGAAAATCTTCAGCCATATTTATTGCGTGATTTGAATAAATTTGCAAACATCATACATTTTGATGTATTATTTTGGCATAAATTAAGTTAATTCTTTAAAGCATTGTTTTTTTTTTTTTGCTATTCCGTTCCGTGCTATTCTGTTCCACTTCATGAAGTTTTGCTTTGCTAGAATTATACGATAGAAAATAAAGTTTTAAGTAAGTTACAGCTCCATAATTTTGAGAAATATTGTGCATTGTTATTTTATAATAGTAATTATAGTTAAGGCCACCTCCAACAGTCCAATAAGGAATCACTTATACTCCACCATGTCTGAATTTGGTATACCTGCAAAATTAATCCGTTTAAGCAGAATGAGACTGGGCAACACTAGCAGTGCAGTTAAAATCGGGCAGGACCTCTCCCCCCATTTGTCACCAAACGAGGTTTCAGACATGGTGATCCCTTATCATGCGACTTTTTAATCTAATGTGACGGCGGTGGTGTAGTGGGTAGAGTGATGGTGATCATACGAGCTGCTGATCTGAGGCAAAGCGGCACCATATTTTATAAGAGCACTCAGAAAACAAAAAACCAATAGGCAGCCTATTGATTCTATAGTACACGAAACAATGGGATTTTCCATTTTTTTATAGTTTTTATATGATTTCGTACTATTATTTTTCCAATAAAGTAACCCTATAAAACAATGAGAACAACTATGATTTTAATTAGAATTTCACTATATTTTCAATAGTATTAAATAATTAATTTAAACAGAACAAAACTATTGATTATTAATAGGTTAGTTCATATAAAAGTTATATGAGAAACCTATTAAAAATATCTGAGTTGTCTTTCTGGCTTAAATGCGCTGGGGTGGCGTCTGCATTCTCTTACGTGCTGCCTATGTGAATGGGCAATGCTCCATTTTGATGGCTTCTGGACATTGCATTGAGTCTCAATAACCCATGGTATACACCAGACAATTTGTCTTAACAATTCCAATACACTCACACATTTTTTTACTAACACACTTTCATTTTCTCAGACGGATTTTCTCAGATTTGTCTCAATTGTCAGGCAGAGGATTGAGCTGGCAACGATTTGACGTATGCTGACAATTTTTGACGTTTCGTTTGAAAAAATGTTTGAGAAATATTAAAGATCTTGGAAAAACCAGATACTCGGTGTTTGGCTGTGAAAGTTGTGAAATTAAAAAGTATAGTCTTGCGCACAAAATTTCATTTTTTTCGCTGGCTAATGATCGCTCTCGGTGCATCAGCAAGTGTAGCACAGTTCAATTGGTTTTTTTTTTGCTGGCCAACGTTCTCCAAGTGCCATCAACACCAGCACAAGTCAGTGCAGCACAAATTTCCTGCTTCTTTCGCTGGCCAATGATCGTGCAAGTAAATGGTAAGTGGTAGAATTTGTGAAAAGAATGATTAATCATTTTAATAACTAAGTTCATTATTAATATTACAGCTCAGAAATGAAAAGCAGCAAGCAGAAAGGAAGCATACGGCGTGGCAAGGTGTGCTTTTTGTTGCGCGGAGCCCCACATAATTTTAGTGCGGAGGCTTAGATCTAGCATGTTATGTAATTTTATGTAATTTATGTAATGTAAAAACAGAATTGTAGGCATTGAAATATATTATAAAAATAAATAAATATTATAAAAAATGTGAATTTCTTTCTTTTCTAAAGGCTTTTTTATATTTACAGGTGAATACATTTGACTATAAGGAATATTGTTTTGATAGTGTGACGCCCATAATAGCAGCGTATTTTGGCCGTAACAATTTTGACATTTTTTGTATTATTTGAGTTTATTTAATTAGTGGGTTAAAATGAGTGTGGTTTTTTTATCTTTTTCCTACTTTTAGTTTCCATTATATTAATATAACCTAATATAAATCTTAGTTTCATAAGTTACACTAAAGATTCTATTTATTGTATGACATTTAGTAAGGTATTTTATTACTTGGCGGTGTAAACGAGTCGGAAAAGTACTCTTGCGGAACGTACCCCGTATGGCATTTACGAGACAGGCACATATTTGAACGCAGAGTACATGCACAGAAGCGAGACAACATTAGTACAACATGCGCAACATAAGTAAAACTACAAATGTAGTACGCGACAACGCACTAACACCAAGAAAGCAGAATATGAGTGACAGTAAAACTACAAAGTGATATGTAGTAATACAGCGAAAAATACATGCGAAAGAGGGAGAAAAGAAACAAGCAATATGGAAACTGCAAACATTATGCAGTACATTGCTTTCATTTGACAGCTATAAAACGGCACGCAGATTAGAATTCAGTCTCTTTTTGCTGTGAGCTCGAGTCGTGAGCAGACCTCCGTAGTAGGTAAGTGGTTTTCAGTAGTTAGTCCATAGTGAAGCTGAGTCTTGTGTGTTGGGCTAGGGTCCCTATGCATTCTTGCCAACCATAAGTCCTAGTTTCTAAGACACGATTTTTGTATGTTGGGCTCGGGTCCCTATGAATCCTTGCCAACTATAAACTAGTGCCAGTCTAATCCTTATTGGAGCTAAGTCTTATATGTTGGGCTCGGGTCCCTATGCATCCTTGCCAACCATAAGTCCTAGTTCCTAAGACACGATTTTTGTATGTTGGGCTCGGGTCCCTATGAATCCTTGCCAACTATAAGTTAGTGTCATTATACCTCAAAATTCCTCAAAAGAACTCACTACTACGAATACTTACTACGGTCAGACGCTAGTTCTTACCACATCGGTCAGGATTGTCGTGGCCCTACGAGCACGTATCGCTGACATTATAAAGGTCATACCACATCGGTCAGGATTGTCGTGGCCTTACGCGCACGAATCGCTGACATTATAAAGGTCATACCACATCGGTCAGGATTGTCGTGGCACTACGCGCACGAATCGCTGACATTATAAAGGTCATACCACATCGGTCAGGAGTGCCGTGGCACTACGCGCATGAATCGCTGACATTATAAAGGTCATACCACATCGGTCAGGATTGTCGTGGCACTACGCGCACGCCAACGCCCTCTAAAAGAACAGGGCACACGAAACTGACATTACTCGTTGCAACGTCAAGACTAGGAATTTATATTAAGGAGCAGTTTATATTGAATAAAGGAACAGACACTTATAAGAGAATTTTATGAATAAATCATTATCAGAATTAAATCGAAATAGTTTCCTTGTTTTCCTAGCTATTGAAGAGTCCCTGAATCAAATAAATTCTTTGTAGACGAACCACTAGATCCGGCGAGTTATACCCAGCAAAGCATCGTTACAAATGGCGCCCGAGCAGGGACTTTAAATACTTGGAGCAATTTGAAAGTTAAAGGATAATAAAGACACAAAAAGGGAAACGAAAAATTGGATAAAATGGTTAATTCAACATGGATATATACCCTGAGTAAGGAACAGCTCCAGAAAATAGTCAAAGAACTTGACCTCGACGGCACTGGTAGTGCAGAAGAACTCAGGAAGAAGCTTTCGGTGTTCATCAAGAGCGGTGATTTTTCCACAGAAATAGAACAGATTTGTTAGAATTGGAAGCCAAGTACAGTAGGAGCACATCACCCAAACCTACGGTAGTGGTCACAGAAGCTGAACCTAGGAAAATGGAATCAACAACATTGGTCATGCCAGATTTGGAAACTGCAACGAAGTCACAACTCGGCAGTATGACATCCTATGCGATGGTAATTGACAAAGTTCGGAAATGGTCGGTCAAATATGATGGCGGACGCGACCCCTTGGGATTCATCGAGCGCGTGGAAGATCTGGCAGGAGTATACAATTTAGATTCAAATCTTTTACATTGGAATGATTGGGAAAAGTTTAAAAGTGACTTTCTCCGTTTTTTCTTGCCTGCGCGTTATTTTGAGCATCTAGATGACGAAATAAGGAAGCGTACCCAAAGACATCGAGAAACATTTAAAGATTTTGTCATATCGATTCAAAACCTGATGGGACACGCAGGGTATTCAGAAGAAAAAAAGTTAGAACGAATTTTCAGAAATTGTCAGACAGAATACCAGTGGTATGTCAAAAGGAAAGACTTCAATAATTTGGATGAATTGATGTCTTTGGCCGAAGATTTAGAGTGTCTGCGGACAGAGGGAAATGGCAACACTACTCCTCAGCGTGTTCGAGACGAGAGACATCGCATATTACAGGCTGTTCGAGAATTTGTTAATGTCCGTCAAGCTTGTCGCCGCTGTGGACAAGGAGGACACTTCCAACGAGAATGCAGGAACCAACCGGCTCTATTTTGCAGGGTTTGTGGATGAAAAGAAATAAAAACTTACGATTGCTGCAAGCAGAATCAGGGAAACGCCGAAGGGGCCTACCAGAATCGGGGTATGGAAAGGTCCCGAGAATAAAAGCCTCCAAAACGATAAATACAACACACGGACGACCACCAATAATTTGTGAAAACGGCCGTATTTCTGCTATCCTTGATCTAGATGAAGTAACGGTTGTAGCAACGATAGACACCGGAGCGACACGTAGTTTTATAAATAAAGAACTTGCCAAGGATTTGGAAACACCCGAGAATAAAATCGCCATTCAAGCGACTGTGCGTTTAGCTGATGGACGGACAACATACGTATCCGAGGCATTAGTTATGACTGCAAGTATTGGAGAAGATTGTAAAAGTGAGGTTAAACTTTTGATTTTGCCAAGTGCAATTGATCCTTTAATTCTGGGCTTGGACTTCTTGAAAAATATTGACGCGAAACTTACTTTAGGTGGCCACACGATTACATTGAGTCACAATGATTTGAACCCAGGTATAGCAATTTGCCCTATAGCAAGGAGTCCACCACAGAGCGAGCAAGATAAAATTTATGCCTTTTTAAGGGAAGAATTACAAGCATTTGAACAATTGAAAGGGACATCAAATATCACCAAGCATACCATTATTATGCGTGATGAAAGGCCCATTAAGCAACGCTATTTCCCACGGAACCCAGCGATGCAGGCTATAATCAACAAGCAAATTGACGAATTATTAGATAAAGGCTGTATTGAGCAATCAAGGAGCCCTCACAGCGCACCGATTGTATTGGTGAAGAAAAAAGATGGAAGTTGGCGGCTGTGTGTGGATTATCGGCAGCTTAATGCAAACTCTGTTACAGATGCATACCCTTTACCGAGGATTCAACACATCTTGGATAGACTTCGGAACGCAAAAGTCATCAGTAGTATTGATTTAAAGAACGGTTATTGGCAAATCCCCCTGGACGAAGGGAGTAAACAATATACTGCGTTTACGGTACCAGGTCGTGGCTTATATCAGTGGCGCGTCATGCCATTTGGGCAACACTCGGCGCCAGCCACATTTCAGCGAGCCCTCGACGGAGTCATCGGGCCTGAATTAGAGCCATATGCCTTTGCATATTTTGACGACATTATCGTCACTGGGGAATCCGTGGAAGATCATATGGCTAATCTTCGCAAAGTCTTTGGAAAATTACGGGCAGCAAACCTTAAAATTAACGTTGAAAAATGTGACTTTTCAAAAGGGAAATAAAATATCTTGGACATTTCGTGACGCCGGAAGGAATCCACACTGATCCTGACAAAATAGCAGCAATACAGGAATTACGACCACCATCAAACCTTCGTGAGCTTCGACGCTGTTTAGGCATTGCATCGTGGTACCGTCGCTTTGTACCAGAGTTTTCAGATGTCGTCCACCCCCTCACAGCATTGTTGAAGAAAGGACGTTGATGGAAATGGGGGGAGGCCCAGCAAAGGGCGTTCGATGACCTGAAGTCTCGTCTTACCAAAGCACCAGTGCTGGCATGCCCAGATTTTTCTAAACGATTTACTTTGCAAACGGACGCAAGTAATTATGGCTTAGGAGCGGTACTAACACAAGTTTTTGAAGACCAGGAGCGAGTAATTGCGTACGCTAGTCGGCGACTTAACAAGGCGGAAGAAAATTATTCACCGACGGAAAAGGAATGTCTTGCGATTGTATGGGGTGTCAGGAAAATGCGATCATATCTGGAGGGATACGAATTCACAATTATAACCGATCATATGTCTTTGAAGTGGTTGAACTCAATCGAGAGTCCGTCTGGACGCATTGCTCGTTGGGCACTAGAGCTGCAGCAGTTTAGATATGAAATACAGTATCGCAAAGGTAAGCAGAATGTTGTAGCAGATGCGTTATCGAGAGAGCCAAGAGACGTACTCCTAGTAACAACAGTACAAAGTATCGAAATCATTAAGTGCCCCTGGCTGGAAAAGAAGAAGATAGAAGTTGTACAAAATCCGAACAAATTTCCAGACTTCATAATCGAGAACGACCAGTTGTATCGTCATATACCCAATAGAGTTGGAGATGAAGAATGTGCACCTTGGAAGCTTTGCGTTCCAACACCGTTAAGAAAAAGAGTCTTAGAAGAAAATCACAATGACCCAACGGCAGAACACCTCGGAATCAGGAAAACTATAGCCCGCCTCGCACATAATTACTACTGGCCAGGAATGTTTAGAGCAGCAAGTCAACATGTACGAAATTGTGAATCATGCCAGCGGTTTAAGCCAGAGCAGCAGCGCCCTGTAGGAAAAATGTTGACACAAGTGGCAGAGGAACCATGGACAATCTTGTGTGCTGACTTTGTTGGACCTCTTCCGAGATCTACGCACGGAAATACTATGATACTGGTTTTCATCGATAAGTTTTCCAAATGGACAGAGATCGTACCCTTATGGAGAGCCACCACAGAAACATTGAAAAAAGCATTCCGTGAGAGAATTTTAGCTCGGTATGGAGTACCGAAAGTGCTTGTTACAGACAATGGCACACAATTTACAAGCAAATTATTTCAGAACTACATGAAGGAACTTGGCGTAAAACAGCAATACACACCACCCTATACCCCGCAAGAAAACGCCACTGAACGTGCCAATAGGACCATCAAGACCATGGTAGCGCAACTGGCTGGAGCAGATCAACGGAGGTGGGACGAGTTGTTGCCAGAGATATCACTGGCCGTAAATTCAAGTATATCAGAAACGACAGGTTATAGTCCAGCTTTCCTAACTCAAGGCCGTGAACCAAGGCTACCTGGAACATTGTATCAGGAATTCACCTTTGGCACCGGAAATGTGGAGCAGACACCTACAAGTAGAGCAGACCAACTTAGAGAGGTTTTCCAGTTGGTACATAGAAATCTGGAGAGAGCAGCACAAGACCAGGCAAGGCATTATAATCTTAGGCGCCGGAATTGGCAACCCGAGGTTGGACAGCTGGTATTAATAAAGCAACATCATCCCTCTAAGGCAATAGACGGATTTGCATCAAAATTGGCCCCAAAATATGATGGACCATATAAAGTGTTAGGCTTCGTGTCACCAGTGATCGTGAGAGTAATGAAGCGGAACTAAATTGAAAATCATGGAAAGTCTTCAGTCGTCATATAGCCGTGAAGCCGAGGTGTGACAAGAACTGAACAGTTAATGTTAAATGAAAATAAAATAGTAACTACAATCGAGTCAAGCAACACGTGGAGTGATCAGTCGATCAACAGCAGAGAAACTAAAGACAAGTGTCAAGGAAAAAAAAAAACAGATAACAAATAAAGAGGAATACTAATATAGGAATCAACTCTACTATAATAATATATAAATAAACGAAATACATTAACTTTAATAATATATAAATAACCGAGGCGAAAGCAAAATGGAAAAAATGGAAGAAAGTGTCAAGAGATTGCGGGAACACTACAGTGCCATTGCAGCTCAACGCAAGCGTCGTATATTAGCCCGAGTGATACGGATACTAAAGAATCGACAGAAACCGAAAGTAGAACCACCATCAATCGATCTACCCGATGTAACCACGAGCAGCAGCGGCAGCGACAATAGCTGCACAAGTAGCAGCAACGTCAGATGAGGTCAGACGAAGACTGGAAGCAAGTATTGCAGCCCGCACATCGAACAAAAGGCTATGCTTCATAGTCAAGGAGGCAGGATCCTCGTATAGCGTACCAATCCTTCGATCAGCACAAGCAAAGGTCGTTTTACTCCCCCCGAAGTAAGGAGGGGATGTGACGCCCATAATAGCAGCGTATTTTGGCCGTAACAATTTTGACATTTTTTGTATTATTTGAGTTTATTTAATTAGTGGGTTAAAATGGAGTAATGTGGTTTTTTTATCTTTTTCCTGCTTTTAGTTTCCATTATATTAATATAACCTAATATAAATCTTAGTTTCATAAGTTACACTAAAGATTCTATTTATTGTATGACATTTAGTAAGGTATTTTATTACTTGGCGGTGTAAACGAGTCGGAAAAGTACTCTTGCGGAACGTACCCCGTATGGCATTTACGAGACAGGCACATACTTGAACGCAGAGTACATGCACAGAAGCGAGACAACATTAGTACAACATGCGCAACATAAGTAAAACTACAAATGTAGTACGCGACAACGCACTAACACAAAGAAAGCAGAATATGAGTGACAGTAAAACTACAAAGTGATATGTAGTAATACAGCGAAAAATACATGCGAAAGAGGGAGAAAAGAAACAAGAAACAAGAAAAGAAGGAAACTGCAAACATTATGCAGTACATTGCTTTCATTTGACAGCTATAAAACGGCACGCAGATTAGAATTCAGTCTCTTTTTGCTGTGAGCTCGAGTCGTGAGCAGACGTTCGTAGTAGGTAAGTGATTTTCAGTAGTTAGCCCTTATTGAAGCTGAGTCTTGTGTGTTGGGCTCGGGTCCCTAGGAATCCTTGCCAACCATAAGTCCTAGTTCCTAAGACACGATTTTTGTATGTTGGGCTCGGGTCCCTATGAATCCTTGCCAACTATAAGTTAGTGTCATTATACCTCAAAATTCCTCAAAAGAACCCACTACTACGAATACTTACTACGGTCAGACGCTAGTTCTTACCACATCGGTCAGGATTGTCGTGGCCCTACGCGCACGAATCGCTGACATTATAAAGGTCATACCACATCGGTCAGGATTGTCGTGGCACTACGCGCACGAATCGCTGACATTATAAAGGACATACCACATCGGTCAGGATTGTCGTGGCACTACGCGCACGAATCGCTGACATTATAAAGGTCATACCACATCGGTCAGGATTGTCGTGGCACTACGCGCACGTCAACGCCCTCTAAAAGAACAGGGCACACGAAACTGACATTACTCGTTGCAACGTCAAGACTAGGAAGTTATATTAAGGAGCAGTTTATATTGAATAAAGGAACAATCACTTATAAGAGAATTTTATGAATAAATTATTATCAGAATTAAATCGAAATAGTTTCCTTGTTTTCCTAGCTATTGAAGAGTCCCTGAATCAAATAAATTCTTTGTAGACGAACCACTAGATCCGGCGAGTTATACCCCAGCAAAGCATCGTTACAATAGGAACTCAATATAAAAACTATTTATTTTATATAAAATAAATACTTTTATCCGATAAAAAGAATATTATTACAGTATTGTTTTTTGCACAAATATTATAGGATTAGTCATATTAGAGTCATGGTAAAAACAATTGTTTTAATAGTAGTTTAAAGCACTATAAAAATAATAGGATTTTAATGGTAAAAACTATTGAAAAACATTTTTAAAATCCACCATAAAATTAATAGTTTTCTAACTATATAAGTAATGGGAAGAATCGCATTGACGAATTTTAATAGTAAAAATCTATTGGTTATATTCGAAAACATATTGTTATTATAGGATTTTTTCTGAGTAAATGTCATGCTGCTAGCGGATGCTGATTATATTGATATTATTAGTCATAATACACGCGAAGTCAGTCCAGCGTTCTCCAAATTAGAAAAAGAGTCGACTCGCATGAGTCTTGCAGTGATCACAGATAAAACGAAATACCTAGTGTCAACAAGCAAGCAGTCCCAGCACCCACGCCACTGTTGACAACACCTTCTTTGAAGTTGTGAAGGACTTTGTCTACCTGGGATCCAGCAATAACTCCACAAACCATATCAGTAGAGAGATAAAACGAAGGGAAAATTTTTGCCGAAAGCCGTAATTTGCTGGTGGATGTTTATGGCGACGATGCTATATCTAGAACACAGTGTTGTGAGTGGTTTTAACGCTTCGAAAGTGGCAATTTCGACATCAGGGGCAAAGAACACCTTGGTCAAGTGTAAAAATTTGAAGACGAATTAGAGACCCTCCTCAGTGATGACTCATGCCCGTCCAGGTGTTTGGAAGCGTTAGGGTTCATCTAGAATGTAGGAAATTGGGTGCCACACGAATTGAAGCCAAGAGATGTCGAAAGGCGATTTTGCATGTCTGAAATGCACCTCGAACGCTGCAAAAGAAAGTCGTTTTTGCATCGAATTATTATTGGCAACGATGCTCGGCCAACCATGAACATCGATTTCAAAGCCGAATATGCTCTAAGGTAACGCTTTCAGTTTTTGCTGGGACCAGAAGGGACCGATCCGTTACGAGTTGCTAACATCGCGTGAAATTATTACGGGACAGCTTTACCGACAACAATTAATCAGTTTAAAGCGAGCATTGACAGCATTGACAGAAAAACGGTCAGAATATTCGAGTAGGCACGAGTCTGTAATTTCCACACGTTGCTATACCTGTCAAAAATTTCCCGGAGAATAGTGGCTGGGAAGTTTTACCTCACCCGCCATATTCATCAAACTTGTCGCCATCAAACTACCATTTATTTTGTTCGATGCAAAACGCCCTCACGGAATTCATTTGCTACCAGAAAAGTGGGAAAAGTTATCGCAAGCAATGGACAATATTTTGAATAACATGTAATTTCATCAATTAATTAAAGTAAAGCATTATTTTCATAAAATATTGTTTGGCATTTAATTGATACACCCAATACTATTTATCAAAGCATTATAAAAATAATTATTCACATAGTTTCAAGCACTTAGTTTTTTTAAAGACAACTATTGTAGTTTTTTCAAGAATACCAATATTTAATAAAAAATATTTTAGATCTTATTAAAAAAAAAAACTTAATGGCCATTTCAGCCCTTGAAAGGACTTTGACCGAGTTTCCTTTGATCAATTGTGTTGTGCGTGTTGTGAAATGTTTAAACACAAATGATCGAGAACTGGACCTACAAGTTGTATGCCGACTTCAAACGACTTTTGTTCTCAAGAAGCTTTTCATGGCAGTTTTTGCTCTCTGAGGTTTGCCATTGTCTGGATCGGCCAAACAGAAAAAATAAAATTAATTGAAGAAACTTTCTGTGCCAAGTGGGAATTGAACCAATGTTCTCTGGCGTATGGGCCACGCATACTACCCACTGCGCCACGGCCGCCACATATATTATAGTCTATATATAAATAGGCGAAGGCAAAACAGTTCAGTACCATTTTTTCTTGTGTTTCTCAACCGATTTTAATGATTTTTTTTTTTAAAATGAATCAAAGTAGGAGAAGCACCCAAGAACTTTTAAAGAAAAATGTCAGCTGGAATACCAGGCGTTGTTCGAGGGTGGTATGGCGTTCAGGGTGTTTCTCAACCGATTTTGATTTTTTTTTTTAATGAAACAGAGTAGGGAGGAGGAGTGCACCGAATAGTTCTTAATGAAAAATGCTTTCTGGAATACCCGGCGCTACTCGGGGTTGATATGGCAAAAAGGTCGAGTTTCGACCACTGACGAACTCTAGTAGAATTTATTGCGCATCTACAGAGCAAGACCGTCCTATTTATGAAAATCGAATTTATGAAAATCAAAGAAAATCAAAGAATTTATGAAAATCTACGGTATAAATTTGATGATCATCACAATATTATTTATTGGTTTCATTTATTTTTTATTTATTAATTTTATTAATTTTTTTTTACAAACTCTTATTATCATATAATATACGATCGTATTTTATAAAAATCTAAAATAAAATCTTCTGTCAAACGCTTTTTTAAGCAAAAATTCAGAGATAAACTTTTTTCTAAAATTTAACTTAACGGGGTTCTGTTATTATTAGTAAAGTGGTGCTACAACCAAAAATCGGTTTTGGCTTCCACTAAGAACTTACGCCAGCCCATTCTGTTCTACTCATGGCCAGTTGGAAACTCCAAGTTTCGTTTGGTTGTCTTCCACTTGGTCCTTAAATGGAGAAGCCGTCGTTTTCTCTGCGTTGCTCACCACCGGGTATAGAATATTTTCTTCCCTTTCCACTCGCTCAACATGACCTAGTCAGCGAAGCTGCTCGATTTGCTTGATGCGCTTGACTATGTCGAAGACAGCTCATCGTTTTGTCGTATTTGGTACTCGCTGTTGACGTAGATCGGTCCATAGATTTTGCAAAGGATCTTTCTATAGCGTCCAAATTTGTGCTGTATATAGACAAGCATGCTGGAGCTTGACTTTTGTTCGTCGAGATAGAGCTCTGCTTCTAAGTTGCCTACTCAGCCCAAAGAAACACCTGTTGGTAAGAGCTATCCTTCGTTTGATCTCATGCATTGCAGTAACATCAGTTTTGTATCTTTTCAAGATATCATTTAGTTGGATAGAGACCCATTTAAAAGTTCGGATATTTCAGTCGCATATCCGTACACCATTATTACTTTTACGTTTGCGGTACTAGTCAGAAGATTTGAGAATTATTTTTGTCTTTATTATTTTTCGTTTCATTGTAATTGTTCCTTTAATTGATGGGCTTCATTTCAACGCACGACCTATTTAAGCCTAGGTGTCCCTTCGCTCAAATTAGCGCTTGCTAAACTTACGATTGTCAGTTTGCCGTTGCTAAAGGAACGATTTCAACATGGATGACACTTCGCCATGGGAAGGTTCCTTCCCTGTTCCCATGGACCCCGGCCCCACCCTAAATCTTTGAACCAATATTTTTTATTGTGGTGTCTCCGTTATATGTTTAAGTGATTTACTTTTTAGTGAACCTTCAACTAATTTGTATCATAGTATCATAATTTTATTAAGGTCATTTCAATGTGTTTGAAATGTTTTATTGTTCATATATGCCTCTACCTGCACCTATGAGGGTGAAAAAATTCAGGGAACGGCTTCTGTGAAAAATGATTTTGTTTTTTGGTAGTCGTACATCTTTTGACAGGTTTTGACTCGTTGGGGTACTTAGGTGAGTGCAGCATCTTATTATGCAAAAAACTGTACCCATATACAATGCATTGTCGTCGAGCTGGATGAAGATGCAGCTTCTATTATTTTCGCAAAATCACTTCTAGCAGATGTCCGAATTTGAACTCAGTTTGCATATATACACACAAATTTTTGATTTCTGGTAGAACCAATAAAAAGTAACTTTGATTTATTTGTTTTTTTCAACTGCTGTTAGAAAGTGTTATATTAAGGAGAACCGATTGGGTATCCGAGAAACGAATGCTATCAATACTGCATGGCGTGGAAAACAACTTAAAAAATGCCAAAGGACCATTTGCCATATAAGTGATTTACAAATTTAATTCAGTTTCTTCTGAAAATAGAGACTTTAAAGTTATTCAAAACATTGCAGATGCAATCGGTGGATTGGAAACTGCTAAACTTCAAAAAAGCATTGAAGAGTCATTTAATTGGGTAACCTTGGCTGATCGGCTGATCGGGACAATCGTGTGAGGATGTTGCCGGAAAATTTTTAAATGCATTTTGTATCGATGTGTTACTACAATGCCTTACAAGCCTTACTTACAAGTGCATTGTGTTCATAAAAAATTAGTCTCTAGACATACACGTATTCTTGGAAAAATGTATTTATTTATGGTAGTATATATCTTAGGGCCTAATCTCAAAACATTTTAAATAAATATTATTTTAAGTTTAAAGAACTGAAATTAATGCTTTTAAGTCTTTTAAATATTAACATTTTAATGAATTTTATCAATGCCTTTTTGGCCTTTTCTGCAACACTATTTTACCTTTTTTTGCCCTTATTACAATTTTACTTGGCCTTTTTTTTCAATTTTAAATGCCACAAAATCCGTTCCCTGCTCATCATCATAATTATTATCGTCTACAAAAATAATCATAATAATCCTAATAATTTTTATTTTTTTTTTATTTTTATTCAATCAACATCATTTAGCGTCATCCTCATCTACAATCAAGTTTTCTTTGGATTTAAAACTTTTTTCAGTTCTGCTGAATTCGATATAAATATTTAAATATTCTGCCTGAAATCAGAGAAGGACACCGAGAAAAAAGCTTATGTTAAATTGAAAAAAATCCTAGTATAATTTATAAGATGGCTTTGGCAGTTTTCAGCCTCCCAAGTACTTTATCAAACCACCTAAGTTTTACATGTTGACTTGGCAATTTTTATTTGGGTGATAAATTAACCAAGTATTTGGTAGTTTTTCATACACTACTTTTGAAAGAAAAATTGAATTTTAAAAATATAACTTTTTTCGAGTTTTGGTTTTTTTATTTTCCTTTTTTTTGACGCTGCCGCCTCTCGTTTTGTGATTTGCTTGACTGAATCCCGCAACAACACAAATTTTTCTTTTATCCACACTCAGTTTTTTTTCTTAGAAATTATTGACTTCTCGGCTTTTCTTGCTGCTTGACGTTTATTATAACAACAGCATTAAATAAAATTAAATATCAAATACAAAAATTTTATCTTCGCATGCCGTTGATATTCGAACCCACACCAACCGATACCACTGTATATGAAGTCACTACACTACGCATTGGGCCAAACTCCTTTGTTACGCGGAGTGATTTATTCAATATTAATTACAACTGAAGCTATGCTGCAGCTATCAACAGAATACTACGACATACTGAATCTGTTAACATCTGTTAATCAAATATTTTTTTTTGGCAGGGTATCGAAGTATGTGCTTTCAAAGCAATGTTTTAAACAATAAATTGCTTAGGTGAATAAGCATAAGTTTATAATTCCATTCTATAAGTTTACTTAGGTGATTTACCTATTGCTTTATGTCTTGGTGAATGATGTCGTCGCACACGTTATAAAATTATCAAGATAGCAGTGATAGTAGGCTATTTTCTTATAAGCGGCAATCATAGATTTTCATTTGCATGTATATTTTACCTTTTTATTATTCTTTAAATTTTTTCGTTCTATATTTTATATTATGTTGGAGACGCTTTGTTCGCCAAGTGTCACTACTACCTAGATAATTGTATCATCGTCGCACATGTTGGAATGTTCAAAAAACTGTCTCGTCACTTGTTGGATAGCATATATTATTATTTAATATATCTTATTAAATTTTTATTTTTTCCATTTTCAGTTTGTTTGATGAAGTTGTATGAATCGGTTACATTAGTGTGATTTTATTTTTAATCCAAATATTAAATAATATATTCGCTTTATTTTCAGATATAAAAATGTATACACAAATATGCTATGAAAAAAATGAATGAATGTAAGCTTTTTGGATGCACCATTTACACATGTTTTTTTTTTTAATTTTCAACGATAATCGGCGGCAATACATAGCTGACTAATAATGCCTTCATTTACACATTGTTTATATAGATATTTCAGGACTTTGGAAACCAGCCCCACCCTATAGAAAAGTCTAGCTATACCCATGCCTGTTTCTCTATTTAACGGAGTATGTAACATAAGAATTAACTTATGCTTATCCAAATAAGACTTACCACCTTATTTCATAACACAAATATAATACCACAACTTTCCAAAGCGGTGTTTTACAAAAAGAAATTTGAAAATGCCTGGCATGCTCCAAGTCATGATAAGACGTTTTGTCAAAAGAATGTTTCAAGTTTTCGAGCTCAATTTTTGGTTTTTTTTTTTAAGTTAAAGTTAAAAAACAATTCAAGATTGAAGTTGATATGCCATACATCATGTCTCTTTAACAAAATTACATACAAACACGCTGATGTGGCAAAAATAAGCGCCTTAAAAAAAATCCCCTTTATTGTACTTACTCGACATACGCGACTGAATTCGTTTTTCCAATTGCCCACAGAATTTAAAACAACATTTCCGCTATAAAGTTTCCACGAATAAACCACAACTTGTACCATTGGGTGGGGCTTATCTAAGAGGTAGGAGTATCAACTCAGATCCCAGAAGATTTTTAGTACATCTTTGAATTATGTCTTTTAAATTCTATAACATAGGCGCTTATATATTTTACGGCTTTTTACACATTCTTGTTAACACGCCGTATGTACTGAAAGATTTATTACCACGAATGCACTGAAGGCGGCGAACGAAAAGGATTAAGATTTTATTTATTTGTTAAATCTGTAAGTATGTGTGTGCATATGTGTGTGTGTTTATTTAAGGCTTACTTGTGTTTGAAGCATAAAACACCTCGAAGATGTTTCTATGGAACAATTTCATTGCTCTTTTTTATACCAACAATAAAAGGTACAACAAAAGCAGCTATAGCTACAGCAACAATAACAACAGAAATAAAGCTGGCAAGCAAGCATTTGTCGGTATGCTCGGCAAATTCTGAACACGTTTGTGAAAAGGGACAAACTTCACTGGATTTATTCATTTTTAAGTGGAGAGTTTTTGCACAGCATGTACGAATTTATACCCAGTCCCAACATATACGCATACACAGCCAAACTTACCTGCACTATATGCTAGAATGTTAAAAAAATTCTTCTCTTGGCCATTTAATTGCTTTGTTAGGCCACATTTTATAATATCCGTAAATGCTTGAGTGCCTGTGTGTGTGTGTGTGTGTCTGTAAGGCAAGGCAGGAAAAGTTTTTTCTCTTCTTAAATAATCACCAGCCAATGTCATGGTTGAGCCTCTAACACTGTGGGTGGTTTCAATTAAAAGGAAAACCAAAGTTTTTTCCCCCGGCTTAGGCCAAAAGTTTGCCCATCTCAAATTATGGGTGAAAATATTACAGTCTAAAATTTAAATTAAAATATGGCTTAAATGTGGTTGGAAATTAGTTGACTTAATGAAACTAAGAACTAATTTAAAGAAAATTTTTGGAAACTTATTAATTACTCGTAGGTTGCTTCAGAGGGGCATTTTTTCATCTATATTCTTTTTTGCCTACATATTTAAATATACGTATTATGATGAAGAAGCATGTAGATTAATCTAACAGAAAGTTAGAGTGTATCTTTTAAGCTGAAATTAGCGTGAATTAAAAATAGGGGCTCGTATATCATTTAAGTCAAAAAATAATTAAACACTCAAGAAGCTTTTGCTCATTAGAAAAATCCGTTTTGGAAAAGAATCACGCAATTTTTTTACAATTTTTGAAGCGTAGCTTCTTCTTAAGCCTCGTTTTGTTGATTTGCTTGTAGGAAAGTCGCGAAAGTTGACTGGCACCGTTTTCTTACATTTTTGTTGCAATTTGGTTGTATATTCTAGCATCAAAATTATATTTTGTCTAATATGTGTCTTTGATTTGTGTCCAATTTGTTTCACTTCTCATATAAACCGCGATGTCTGCTTATGCAACTTTAACCTCTCGAGAGCAGGAAAAGAATTATTTCTTTGATGATTATGTTCGATATAATTTCAGGTCAAATTATTTTAAGCTTTACTAAAACTTATTAATTTGTTTTTCCTTTGCGTCAATTACGTCAACATAGTATTTTTTGCTATTCCATTCTAAAGTAGTAATTATGCAGTCAATGAGCCATTATCTAGAACTAAGAATGACTTTAATTACTTTCCAGATTTAAATAATTTCTATTGACTTTTTTATTCTAGAGATCACTTTAGAACTTAGTTGAAGGAAATTTAATTGGATTGAATTTTTCGCTATGATATACACCCAAAAAATAATTTACTTAAATAAAGGGAAATTTGCGCTAAGGTCACCACAGCCTATATTTAAAGAAGGCACTTTCCTTAGTTTAAGTAAGTTTTCTTTAATCAAAGGAAATTTCTTCAGTTTTAGTATAAAGCTTACTTAAACTAAGAAAAGTGCATCTTTAAATATAGGATATGATGACTTCAGCGCAAAATTTCCTTGATTTTAGTAAATTATATTTTGGGTGTAGTACTCAAGTATTCAATTTAGTGTTTAAGGAAATTATGTATGGTATGCACAAGTCTGTAATGTTGTAAATTTCTGTAAATTTGGCGTCATCTCTGATTTTATTGGATATATTTATAGCAAATGCATAGAATACAAAGTTTAAACGCCACCCTCAATAAAGTTCCCCGAAATATCACAAATGTTCTCAAACGTTACTCAACTGCTGGCTTGTGTTCTTGCTTCTCTTAATAACTGAAATGGTTTGTTAGATACACATAAAATTTATTTTATTTAGCGCGATCCTTCATAAAAATATTCACCAAATCATCAATTCTATAAAACAGCGAAGAAGCTCCACTATTCTCGAGTGTTAACGATGCACCTGTGTTTTTTTTTTGCAGAAAACAACTTTTGTGTATAATGCAATGAAATGAATATTTTACGTAACACAAAATAGTTCATTTTTAAAAATTATTAAATTCATTAATTCCCATATTAATTGAAAGATTCGCTGCAGCATTGACAATTTTTTCGGAATCTTTTTCCGTTCTTTAATACTACTAGCCTGTAGATTTTGCGTTCATTAGCATAAAACTAAAGTCTCAAAAATATGTAAACAAAAATTTTATTAAGATATCTTGAATATTAAGAAGTTATAAGTTTGAAAAGAGACTCGCGTGTTAGTTCGATATAATATAAAAATCAAGTTACTACAGCTGCTATTTTACTATATAATTTTTTTATCTGCTAAAGTCGGTATTTTTAAGAAGGGGAACATTCCAAAGAATGTATAAAAGTGACACTGGCTTACAGCCAATATGTACAATGAATGCTACTATCCATTTCTCATGTGAAATTATGTCGCTAATTCTGAAAATATTTTTCTTTTTTTTCTATTACTCCGTTTTCGAGATATTGCCCACTGTAGTTTTTTCTACAAAAACAAGTTGGATCCACTTACTTGAATATATCTCCAGAACAAATAATCAAACAAATGATACCTATATCAAAATATAGTTAATAAAATTCCCTACAAACAATGCGTACAACATTTTTTTATTGAGCTGTTAGTTTTTGCGGAACAAATTCAATTTTCGAGGATTTTTCTCATTTTTCAAAAAAATTAAAAAAAAAAAAACACCAACTTTGTGATTAAATTTGAAAAATTTAAAAAGAAAACAAGCCATTGTTGAAGATAATCTATTGAGTATTGACTATTGTTGTTGATTCTAGAGGTATATGCACTTCAGTGGAACCAACATTTTTTTGTGCAGAAAAAACTACAGTTGGCAATATCTTGAAAACCGAGTGACAGAAAAAAAAAATATTTTCAGAATTAGCGACCAATTTACATGAGAAATGGATAGTAGCATTCATTGTACTTAATTTGTAAGTCAATGTAATTTGTTTGTGTGTATATAAATATATTTATTTAATTAATTTTGGAACATTAACGCCTTCGTTTTATTTGTTTCGTATAACTTTAAATTCTTTTTTTTCAATACTACGTTTTTCAAAACTACGGGCAACCTAGCTCAAAAACTACTTGACCGATCCTTACGATATTTGGAAGGATAGAAAGATGAAACTGATTTTTAAAATAGCATTTAAAAAAGTTTTATTAAGACTTTTAAGCAAAAAAAAAAAAAAATATATATAACTTTTTAAAAAAGACTTTTTGAAAAATTCTGTTTTATTCACTCCGGAGATATTTTCAATTAGACAATTCACAAGGCGTTGTAAAGTTGTATGTTGTAAGAGAAAGATTTTCTCATTTTCCCATACAAAGTGAAGTACAAGAAATAAATTTGTATGGGAGGTAGGCGTTCTTCCAGTCCGATCACGCCAATTTTATACGGATCATACAACCACTATAAGCAAAACATACAACCAAACCTTCAAAAAAATCGCTTCACTTTGAACATTTTTATATTACATTTCATCGACCATAGTGTACCCTTTTAATGGGTATATACTTTTCTTAGAACTACTCTTCTGTATAAAAATATGGATATTTTTGTTTCCAAAAAAATATAAATTTTTAAAATTTTCACGACTTATATCTGCTTAATTATTTAGGACCGACCGTTTTTTTTACAGCATTAGATTTTGGAGCTCCCAGTCAGAGAGTGGAAAAAAACCGTACCTAATGCGTAGCGCTACATAAGTGATCAAAAACTTATTACTCTCCATTCCGTTTGAAGCTCTTTGATTCAAACACAAGCACTACCACCATCCTGCAAAAATGAGTGACCGGAACAGAATGGTAACGTTGTGTTGTACGAGCATAAAATATAATTTACTGTGTTGTGATTTTGGCTCACTATCGTAAACAAAAACCGTACCAAGTTCCAGTTTGTTTCTAAAATCATAGTTGTTCGTTGTTCGTTTAGGAATGTTATTGATTTTGTTATTGCTATTGTTACTGGCGCCAGAGTTTTCGAAAGAAAAACTGTGGCATGCGTCAATGAATTATTTTTTAGCTGCCATTTTTGCAAATTATTTGATTTAAGTTATTTTGTTCAAAAAAGCTATGTAGTAATGTATTTGTTGGCCGCGGCATGTTTGAACGTAATCAATCAAATCACTGAACAAGTAATTTGTTTTGCAAAAGAATCGCAATAACCTGCAAAACCAATGCAGAAACAAACGCTGAAACGAACGATATATTTGGTACGGTTTGGTTTTGGTTTACGATGGTGAGCAAAAAGCACAACAAAGAAAATAATGTTTTGTGCTTTTATAGCATAACTCTTCCATTCTGTTCCGCTCTTTTTTTCTGTGTGTTAAAAGTAGCGTTTCCCTGTAGGAAAATCAACTAATTTAAAAGTAGTTGATAAAGTAGTTTTTTGTCAACCACAACTAGTTGAAATTCTGACTTTTTCCCATAGAACGAACTAACTTATTTTGTATGGTGATGTCCGCTAAATAAGTCAATTGACTTTCGTCTGCATATATTTTCAACTACTTGTTAAATTAGTTATGTTTATATTATTTTTTAATGACTTTAAAACAACCAATTGAAAAGTATTACTGATGGCTTAAAGTTAATAATATTTGATGAAATAACATAGTTAAATATATATAAGCTTGTAATCTAATAAAAATTTGCAATTAAAACATGTCAAAATCATAGTAGTTGCCGCCTTAATATAATTCAAAGTAGTTCATATACTGGTTTATTTTAAACTAGTTTTTTAATTAGTTGTTTTTAAAAACAAGTTAGTTCGTTCCTATAGGGTTGTGATTGAGTCGAAGAGCGATACACAAATAAAAAGAATAAAGGTAGCGCTCTTTAAAAAAAGCAGAACAGATCAAAAACGAACCGATCGTTAAGGTTTTTTTCCATTCTCTGCTCCCAGTACACATTAACAAAAGACAGGAAAGGGTGTGGGCCATAAAGTAAAATTATTCCCAATCTCCATTTTATTACATATGGCCAGCTGAAGAGCAAACAGTATTTGATGAATGTTTCTTCTTGGGTCTGGAACTCATTGATTCTCAGGTTGGCCTTTAAGCCTAGTTGTCATACACTTTCTCTTAGTTGTTTGATTCTAAGCAACTTTGTTTTTATACATTTTACTAGGTATACAACTAGCTGGAAAATAATAAAATACCGTAAGTAAAAAAAAACTCAAAATTCCATTTTTAATAAAAAATAAAAGAATTTTGTATGTAAAAATTGTGTATGCAGTTTTTAAAAAAACTCTCTTAAAATAGTAAGCGTTGATTATCCAACATGAAATTTTGAGAATGCATTCAATATTGTAGCTGAAATGTAGCTGACCATGAAAAATATGAATGAAATATTTAGTGGCCAAAAAAATTAAAATTTTTCAATAAAGTGTTAGTAAAACTGTGTTGGCATTTTTTTTGTAGAAGTAACGGTTTTAAAGATATAGTTGTTTTACTACATGCCTGAATGACAAATTTTGTTTGTTTTTTTTTTTTTAATTTTCCACTATGTATATTTCCACTAAAATATATATGCAAATATTTTTATTTTTTTAACTACTATCGACGTGAAAGGTACCAAATTTTTACAAATATGAGAGTTTCGGAATGCATCTGATTTGACATGTAATCACAGATAAACCATATGTTTTTTATCAATTTTGTTAATATTGGTTATTTTTTCTATCTTAGCACACTATCAGTGGATAGTGTAGTGAACTCCTACTCACAACACACAGTGGTTTCAAAGTGGAATTAAATAATTTTTTCATGCTGTAATTTTTGTTCGTTTTTTTTTTAATTTAAGTTTAGAAACGTTTCAATAACATATATATAAAAAAAAAATCTAAGATAAGTCTTTTCAATTTTTGTGGACGAGCAGTGAATGTCGGCAAAATTTTTCCTCTCAAAAACAGCCATGATTTTAAGCCGGATTTCGGTAGGAACTGCTCCGACTTAAATCTTTTTATATACAATATTGTGATGTATCTAAAATACATTTTTTTTAGTAATAAATATTTATTTTTTATTATTGTGTTTTTTTTTATAATTTTATTAAGACCATGTTTTTCCCAGATTCCAAAGTTTGGTGGACCAGAACTAAGCTATCGACACTTATCGACAGTTTCTAACTACAAAAATCTTAAACTGTAGGCTATTAGTAAGCACTTAAAAAAAATTGGCTGCTAATAGCTATTTACCTGGTTTTAACGAACAAAAGAGTGAATGCATATTTATACCCATATGCGTACTGCACACATTGTCATAAAGAATATGTAATATTTTTGTTTTCTTCTTTTTTTTCTGTAATATTTTTGTTTTCTTCTTTTTTTTCTTCTTTTAATTATAAAGGAAGTTCCTAAAAGTTATATAAAAAAAATTTATATTTCTACATATAATAAAATAAAATAATAATAATAGATGTATTTTAGATATTCACGATGATGAATTGGATTTATTATTGAATTAAAAGCATTTGTTTTTTAAATAGTTTCTATAATGTTTGACGTGAGGTTCTAAAAAATGTGGTCATGATTTAGTTTAAGGGCACTTAGCATTTCAAGGAGGAATAATTTCATAGCTTTCGTAAAATAAAGGTTCAATAAAAAATATTTTAACATGAGCTCTAATAGGGCTAATTGCAACTTATATACAAAATTTAATCGATTTACGACGAGTCGTTCCTGAGTTTTAGATGCTATGCTAATTTTGTATGGGAGGTGGGCGTGGCAATTTTTTTAAATATACACATATATTTTATATTCTTCATTGAGTTGTTTTGATATAGCTTCAATAAAAAGAAAAATATCGTTTACAATTTATGTGTTATATGCGAGGTAGGCGTGTTTGTAGGTGGATTTGAAAAATTGTTTGTAAGTGCTCTTATATAGTTCATTTCAACTTATGTATATACCAAATTTTATTGGTATACGACTACTCCATCTTAAGCTATGCAAATATCGTATAAAAAGTATGGAAAGTGGGCGTGGCCAATTTTTTTAATCTACATCAGGGCCGTAGCTAGAAAAATTTGGTTTCTAAAATAAAATAAAATAAAATAAAAAAATATTTTAAAATTATATAATAATAAAAATGAAAACTTTTAGGGGGGCCTTTTGAGTTAAATTGTTTTTTTAATTATTTTAAGGGGCGTTTTTAGGTAATTTTAAAAATATCAAAAAACTAGTAAGGATGGAGCTTCGGCAGGGTACCGAAGCTAAAATACCCCCCCGCGGCCATATTGAAGTCTATTCGAAGTCTTTAGCCACGACAGACACGATGACATTCAGTTTTATATACTAACGAAAGTTTTCTTATTTTGATGACGTCACTTTGTTTGGGAGGTAGGCGTGGTTTTAATCCGATTTTGCCAAATATCATAGAGATGGTTCATATTATATATCAAAGCGTATGTGCAAAATTTAAAGACATTTCTTTAATTTTTGTGGACTTTTAAGAGATCTTACGTTTAAAATAAATCCACATTGTATGGGAAGTGGGCGTGGTTTTCATCCGATTTTGCCATATATCATACAGATGGTTTTTATTATACATCAAAATTTATTTGCAAACTTTCAAGATATTTCCTTAATTTTTGTGAGTTTTTAAGAGATCTTACGTTTAAAATAAAGCCACTTTGTATGGGAAGTGGGCGTGGTTTTCATCTGATTTTGCCATATATCATAGAGATGGTTTATATTAAATGTCAAAGCTTATGTGCAAAATTTGAACACATTTCTTTAATTTTTGCAGGTTCTTAGGAGATTTTACGTTTAAAATAAAGCCACTTTGTATGGGAGGTGGGCCTGGTTTTCATACGATATTTCCAAATTTCATAACCACAATTAAGACTGGCCTACCAAATTTCAAGTTATTTCTTTGATTTTTGTGGATTTTAAAGACATTTTACGGTTAATACAAAGACACTTTGTTTGTGAGGTAGGCGTGGTTTTCATCCGATTTGGCCCATTATCGAACGTGATCTTCCTTTTTTAAAAATAAACTTAAATTTTGAATTTCATCGCGATATCTCTTAAATTGCGGCTGTAATAGTGTCGACAGACGGACACAGGGAAATCGACTCAGGAGGTGATGCTGATCAAAAATATGTATATTTTTCTTGGCGTTACAAACGGAATGACAAAGTTAATATACCCCTTACGCAGTACGCGTTTGGGTATAAACATTTTTTTTTATAAATAATTTCGAAAATATGTTTTGCTTCAAATTGACAAATTATAGATAAATATGCTTTCCCGAATGTCGACAAAATTTGTTTTATAATATTACGATGAGTTTAATAGACACCATTTTTTTTGAATGATCACAAAAATAATTTTCAAAAAAAATATAGTTCAATTTTTAATATCAAATTTTTTTAATATCTTCTAATAGAGGTAATTCCAACGTATATACCAAATTTTATTGCTCTACGACGACTCCTTTTATTTTTTTCCAAACTTTGTATGGGATTAAACCACTGTGCAACGGTGCGAGTTTGAAATAGTTTTAATATTTTGAAATTACATTTTCTTGTTATAATAGACGCAAGGAACAAAGAAACATCAATTTCTTAGAAAAAAGCTGACGAAAAATAAAATTGTTGTTTTTCAGATTTCACTCAAGCAAATCACAGAACGAGGTGTAAAAAGGTTCGCTTCAAAAAAATAGTTTTTTTTGAAGCGAATTTTTTAATTTAATCATAAAACACTGATTTTTGATAGGGATAAATGCCGTCTGATCATTTAAAGTCCCCATTTTTCGGTGGTTTGTTTGGTTTAAATGTGGCTGTACAAGTACCGATAATGCTGCTCGTTGTGGACGTCCAATTGAGGTCATAACTCTAAAAAACATTAAAAATAATCCATTGTATGGTGTTGCATAACCACCAATTGAAATTGAATGAGATAGCTAAGGCTTTAAGCATTTTAAATGAACGTGTTTGCAGTGTTTTGAATAAACATTGATTCAGAATACAATTTGGATATATTTAAAGGCGTTATTCAAACGGGTTTTTGTGTCGTTTCCTAAGAATGGACGTACACTCCCGAATCTAATAGGCAGCCGGCAGAGTAAAGAAAATAGCATAAATTCCCGTTAAAGACCCCCTCCAAAGCGCGAAAGTGAAAAAACAATTACCGGCGATTAGCCATGCCCATCCACCATGCTCTCCAGATCTGGTGCCTAGCGACTATTAGCTGTTTTCATACTTGAAGTTAAGGCTACATGGAAAGCGATTTTGCGAGGAGTTAGGTAAGGAGCACTTTTCGTAAGACATCAAAATGTTGGAAGACCGTTGGAATAAGTGTATCGCCCTAAATGGCGACTATGCCGAAGAATAAAAGAGAATTTTGACAGAAAAACGATATTTTCATTGAAATTTTCGGGAGTTATCAATTGATCTATACTTAACTCTTCAGTTCTTCACAGTTGTAACTATAAATGTTAATAATGAACTTCCTCAATTATATGGAGGAATAAATGCATACTCTTTTTGTTAAATATTCTTTCTTTCCTTGGATATTCTTTAAATAATGTTCAGACTATGTTTAATGGTAAATATTATGTACGGTAAAAATATGCAGAATGGGAATCACTGAATATAAATATATATCATCCGGGATGTCCATAGTTATTACAAACAACAGTATGTAGTGGTGCGTTCATACAGTAAACTACTAACAACAGCAAAGGCAATCACTAGGCAACTTGAACTGCATCTGACAATGCAATTCCAATAATAATTTAACTACGGAGTTGAAGTGTCAGAGCCGAAAGGAACTTTATAAGAGTCATTTAAAGCAAACACGTACAAATAATAATGAAAATCAGGAAAGAAAATAAAACGACTTTATAAATCATTATAATGTTGCATTCAACTATATGGAGGAAATGCATAACAATGTTAAATAAAGGTTTTGGCTAATGAAGCTAATATTTAAAAACCATATAATTTGCGATACCTTTAAAAGAAAACAAATTTTAAGATAAACACTAAATACATTTTGAGGATTCTTAAAAAAAAAAGCTTCACAAAATTGTATATGACACTACAGTGATTTTTCCAACTTGGTGCACTCCGATAACATTAAAGAAAGAGTAAAAAAAATAACTTTTTATAAAATCTCATTCCTGAGTAGCCGTATTTATTGTTCCGCATTTATTGCGGGCTGCCATTGTGGACGGGTCTATGTTGATGATGGTGCTTACTTCAGTTGATGGTTGAATGCACAGCAAGCATTTTTAAAGCTTCCAACAAGAATTAAATAAAAAAAATAAAACCAAAAGGAAAAAGGCTGTCATATTTCTCTTTGTTTGAGGTCATTCAGAAACCGTAAATGAAATTAAATGAACTGTATTTTATATTTGATGGATGGACGGCAGAAATTTTTCATTCATAAACGAAAGAAAAGAAAACAATGATTAAGTTGAAGATACTTGGAAACAATAATATTTCTACGGACAGCTTGGAATTGCAAAGAATTTAGCTAAAAGTACATAGTTTCAATAAAATAGCAGCCATAACTTGGGACAGCATAGTTAAAACATATTTTTATATAAATATTTTTTCTTAATGCTCGACTTTAATTGAAGATAATTTATACCACGAAGTCTGGATTGTTGGATTATATTTTAAGTTCATGTTTCTAGTGAACTTAGAGTTGCTCAGAACATAAAAGAAACATCATCACTAAACCTCGTTATGTCGTTACTAAAAACTCTAGACAAATTAAGATGGCTATTAATACGCCCAGAAAAAAAACGAGTTAAAATCTAAAACCACCAGTTTTTGTTTTGAAAATTTAAAATTTCGTTGGTTAAAAGTTAAAAGTAAGTATATGAATATGAATATGAATATAAATATAAATATGAATATGAATATGAATATGAATATGAATATGAATATGAATATGAATATGAAATATGAATATGAATATGAATATGAATATGAATATGAATATGAATATGAATATGAATATGAATATGAATATGAATATGAATATGAATATGAATATGAATATGAATATGAATATGAATATGAATATGAATATGAATATGAATATGAATATGAATATGAATATGAATATGAATATGAATATGAATATGAATATGAATATGAATATGAATATGAATATGAATATGAATATGAATATGAATATGAATATGAATATGAATATGAATATGAATATGAATATGAATATGAATATGAATATGAATATGAATATGAATATGAATATGAATATGAATATGAATATGAATATGAATATGAATATGAATATGAATATGAATAAGAATATGAATATGATAAGGAATTTGAATATGAATATGAATATGAATATGAATATGAATATGAATATGAATATGAATATGAATATGAATATGAATATGAATATGAATATGAATATGAATATGAATATGAATATGAATATGAATATGAATATGAATATGAATATGAATATGAATATGAATATGAATATGAATATGAATATGAATATGAATATGAATATGAATATGAATATGAATATGAATATGAATATGAATATGAATATGAATATGAATATGAATATGAATATGAATATGAATATGAATATGAATATGAATATGAATATGAATATGAATATGAATATGAATATGAATATGAATATGAATATGAATATGAATATGAATATGAATATGAATATGAATATGAATATGAATATGAATATGAATATGAATATGAATATGAATATGAATATGAATATGAATATGAATATGAATATGAATATGAATATGAATATGAATATGAATATGAATATGAATATGAATATAATTATGAATATGAATATGAATATGAATATGAATATGAATATGAATATGAATATGAATATGAATATGAATATGAATATGAATATGAATATGAATATGAATATGAATATGAATATGAATATGAATATGAATATGAATATGAATATGAATATGAATATGAATATGAATATGAATATGAATATGAATATGAATATGAATATGAATATGAATATGAATATGAATATGAATATGAATATGAATATGAATATGAATATGAATATGAATATGAATATGAATATGAATATGAATATGAATATGAATATGAATATGAATATGAATATGAATATGAATATGAATATGAATATGAATATGAATATGAATATGAATATGAATATGAATATGAATATGAATATGAATATGAATATGAATATGAATATGAATAAGAATAAGAATATGAATATGATAAGGAATATGAATATGAACATGAATATGAACAATCGTAATTCTAATGCGTTTTTGTTATATTATTTTATATCAGAGTTCTAGTTCTAGTTCTAGTTCTAGTTCAGAGTTCTTGTTCAACGGAACTTTTCTTTCATCGAAATTAACAGTTGGTTCATTTCCCTCAACATTGTCGTACTTGAAGTATGAGATGATAGATAAGTGAGCAGAAGGGGGAAATCAAGTGATTAACGAATAGCAGTTAAATCTACTATAACTACAGAGACAGAAGAAAATCATGTGAATTTTATAAACAGTAAAACCTAAACAACTAAACAAACAACCTAAAAAATTTAATTCAAAACATAATGGTAAAATACAGAGTTCAAATTCTTAACTCTTAAACTAGTATTCTGGATTGTTTACTTAAACTTATGGTTTTTATATCATAGTTTCCGAGGTTCGAGGTGTGACTCGCTTTCTAAATGACTCGCTTAGAAAATTTTCCTTGCCACTATGACAGAAAACAAAACTAAAACAACCGAATCGTTTAGCATTATTCGTCATAATGTATATTGTTATGTCAATCTTAAAATTTAAAAGGTTTTTTTGGGATCTCTGACGACAAGCTTTGAATTATAATTTAAATTCTAAGACTATGCTTCACATATGCTGAAAATCAGTTATTAAAACATGTTTCATCTGTCGCTAATAATAAATTGCATCAAAATTAATAAATACTTAAAATTAAATATGGCGAATTCAATATAAAGGGGAAAAAATTATATAGTTTATTTTCTTACAATAAATTTATTTAAAATTCATTACTTATAACTTGTATGGCTTCTTATAAGAAAACTCAACTTGTCTGAAATTCGGACCTCGTATATACAGTCAAAGTCCCCAAAAAACCCTGCATATCGATATCAAAAGTAAAAGCTCAGCTTAATCGTTTGCACACAACTCTCAAAAGTTATTTTATTACTAGTATAAAAGCCCGTCCAACGACGGGTTGGAAGCATTAACGTTAAACTGTAATTAATTCTTGCCATTATTACAGTGTTTTTACAACTGTTATGAAAAATGTTCAGCCTGAAAATATGCACGCATGAACATAAAAGGCAAGCATGTCACTGATAAGTATCAAATGAATTTTCTGTGCACACTTTCAGGCTGATCGCAAAAAAATAATTACAGTTTGAGCGATATCGAGCGCAGAGCAGCGTGCTTGCCTTTTAAATGTTCAGATTATTTTTATTTTTATTTTTGGAAAAAGTAAAGTAAATTAATTAGAGGGAAAGGTTATTATTCATCAACATTGATTAAGGAAAATGTATTTTTCTTGCATAACATAACAACAAAGAATAAATATAAAATTGTTTAAACTAAATATTTATGAGGTTGAAAATTGGCTCCTGAATTGCAGCACTTGCGCAATTCTACCTACACATTTACGGCTCCTTTGGTTTTCTCGTCCAGAATTTTCTGAAGCGTGATATAAGTTTCATTATGACTGCAAATTATTATATTTTTCTACAGCTAAAATGTTTGAAAAATAAAAAAAGAAAACTGACCTGAACTCTGCTAATTGTTTATATAAACCTTGATCTTTATATGAACCTGTATGTCCAATAATAATATCCAATGAAGAAATAGTCACTTTAAATTGTTTTTTGAACAACTTTCTGAGCAATTTAACAATTGAAATTATCCGTTAAATTTTATTAAGGAATATCCAAATGTGTCACTTCCAAAATATTTCGAATACCGTTTTTTTTTTTTAATTTTACTCTTAACATTTTAATACAATGGGGTTTCCGTATATTGAGGATGTACCTAAAATTTTAGAATAATGAAACATTAAAATTTGTGAATTCCTTTTTTACACGCCTGCTTGCCACCTCAAGCTAACTTTTCCATTACTAAAAGTTTACTTATTTCCTTTTTTGGAAATCTAACTGCATATTTTAGTTTTTATTCCTAACATTTAATAATAACTATTACTAATTATAATAACTATTGTAATTTTTTGATGGTCACCAAAAATTGGCCTGTAATTGGGCTTAAGGACGTGTGCGTATATGTTTTATTTTTTCCGTTAAAATTCCATTGCATTTGGTGTCCGCCAGTTATTCTACTGTAAAATATATAGCTAAAAAAGTCATCTTGAGCGAAGTTCTGCTCCAAGTCATACATCGACATTTTATTTGACATTTTCCGTGTCTCTATTTTTTATAAAAACTTAAAAAAACTTTTTTAAAATTCCCAAAATATTTAAAATTTTCCCAGATGCCAAGAAAATTGTCACCGTCTTAAAAATGCATACCTACGCAACATATTTAATTTGAATATTTCATAGCATATAGAGACCATTTTAATCATGTATATTGGTTTTAAATTTGAAAATCAAGCTTATGGAAAACTTTGTAATATTGCATAAAACATACTTTCTGTTAAAATTAAGTGGGTCTTAATTCATTTTTATATACGAGCCAAGGCTATTTTTAATACCGTAGCCAATTTAAGTTAGTTTCAATTTGGTAACTGTTGGGAATTTTATCGTTTATCTTTTTTCGGCGTGTAGCAAAAACAAAATTAGGAAAAAAAAACAGAGTAGAAAAGGGCGGAAATTCTTATTATTCCGCAACAACAATACTATCACTTATACGGGCTAGCGTTTTCCTTTTTTGGTTATGGTTTTTTTTAGTTGAGCATTAAGCTGCCTTTCGCCGTTTTATAACACTTTTTTGCAGTTGTAATTTTGTTTCTGTAATTTTTTGCTTTTGCTGTTGTGGGTTTTCCTTAGCTGCTCTGCTGTTTGAGAGCCGCAAGCTGATTTTTTGTGGCCTCTTCATTTTATTTTTATAACATCGGCGATTTACTCTGTTTCTATCTACTATGTTTTATCTTGTTTTTGCTGGTTTTACAGCTATGCTTGCGTTCGCGTTAATATTGTCGCATATTTCATGCAATTCTCTGAAAGCACCCTGTAAGAAAATCAACTAATTTAAAAGTAGTTGATAAAGTAGTTTTTTGTCAACCACAACTAGTTGAAATTCTGACTTTTTTCCATAGAACGAACTTACATATTTTGTATGGTGATGTCCGCTAAATAAGTCAATTGACTTTCGTCTGCATATATTTTCAACTACTTGTTAAATTAGTTAAATTTAAATTATTTTTTAACTGCATTAAAATGATTCACTTGAAAACCGCACATATTTTCAACTACTTGTCAAATTAGTTATATTTAAAATATTTTTTTTAATTACTTTAAAATAACCAATTGAAAACTGTTACTGATGGCCTAAAGTTAATAATATTTGATGACATAACATGGTTAAATATATATAAAATTGTAATCTAATAAAAAATTGCAATTAAAACATGTCAAAATCAGAGTAGTTGGCGCCTTAATATAATTCAAAGTAGTTTATCAATCACTTGTTTTTAAGTAGTATTTCAATTACTTCATATATAATGCAATAAAAACTATTTAGAATTGAAGTGGATGCCGCCTTAATATAAATCAAAGTAGTTTATATACTGGTTTGTTTTAAACTAGTTTTTTAATTAGTTGTTTTCAAAAATAAGTTAGTTTGTTCCTATAGGGCACTTTACCACAACTACACACCTACAGATAGACACCCACACATGCACACACACACACACCTACCTACACTTCGCTGTAGTCGCTATAACATAAATGGTCATGTGCGAAGTTGTATTCTTCCGTCTTTCGTTTTGTGCTTGCGTCCTTTTCTCATTTTTTTGTTATCTTGGCTGTCTATGTCTTAATATCTGACTGTCGTCTGTCCTTCTGATAGCCGGCCTGTCTGTTTATTTGTCTGCTTGCCAGTTTTTTTGAGTGCCTGCAAGTTGGCCCCTCTCTTCCGTTGCTACTGATATACATACTCTTTTTTCTTAGCTATCGCGACGACGTGCGTTTTGTCACATTTATCCCTAACTTCTTTCTGAGTGCTGTATTTTGTTGTTAAAGAATACTCTCTACAATCTTTATTATTATTTGTTGGCGAAATCCTTGGCCGAGTTAAGAATTCTGGTGTATTTTTAAGTGAATTTTTTTTTCTAACTGGTATTGAACTTATTTTTATATGAAATTGTTTCCAGTACTTTGCTGATTATTGGATGGAGTGGCGTGCCATGTGCAGGGACGAAATTAATCACGAAGTCCGTTGAAACTATTTAAGTTTTCTCTTCACATACGCTATGAAGTCCTTGCGTACGAGTGACTTAAAATTCTGTGCTTTTGTGCAGTGTCTGAAAATTAATATTATTATAAAAACTTTAAAGTAGGCGGAGAAGAAAGTTCAACCCATTTCGAGCCAAGCCAAAAAAATTTTCTGGAAGTTCTCAGGAAAAAGATTTACTACACAATTTTATAATGATTGGAGTCCAAAAGAACTCAAAGAGCCAAGGGTTTTCCAGGAAATGGTGTTCCTAAATAGGAACACTGGCCTGTATTTGGCAAAAATTTCATTTTTAAAATATATAGAAAAATATAAAAATTAATAGCGAAAATCTTTTATCAAAATAAGAATATATTATACCAAGAACATTTGTTTTTTTTTAATTCAAATAATTTTGATAAAGCATTATAAAAATTACTGATGATGTTTTTTGAAGCACTTAGTATGCATGTGTACGTTGCATTTCTTGCACATATAAGGGGTATTCTCTATGTCTAGAATATGCCGTTGCACGGTGCAAGAATAGGAAATGCGCAATTCGCACAAATGCCACAACATTAGCCCGATTGCATAATTCCAGTTCTTGCACCGTGCAATTGCCATATACTAGACATAGAGAATACCCCTATTGATCGTTTTTTTGTGACACACCTTGCAACGCCGTCGAAATCTTTTATCTTGCAAGACCACTACGTGCTCGCATATCGCCGAGGTAGCTCACTTCGGAGGAAAAAAATCGTTATCGACATTACTATGATCATCTGACTTAAAAGCAGTTAATAACAAAGATGATGTGATTGCAAATCGAAAACTTTTTTGTGGCATCGGCTTTTTCTTTCCAAAGCCGCAATGAATCAGTGTAATTTCCAAGTATTTACAATAGCTGAGTCGAGGCATGAGAGCCACAATGGCCAATACCATTTTTTGGACCGAATACTGATTCTATAATTTTGAATGAAATTCTCGTGTAGATCTACTCCACTCATACCATAATTCTAATTGTGAAACACTACAGGTTGTTATACATTACAGCAAATTTAAAAACAACAGAAATTATTTTAATCTGCCTCAAATAAGAAAATTTTAAGCACTTGTGCGTGCAAAAAAATGTTTACAATGAGAAATGTCAACAAATAATGAGGTTTTTCTTCTAATACGAATGAAAAGAAAGCTTTTTCGTTAAATATGAATTTGAAAAGCTTATATATGCAATTACATGCCAACTTGGAAAAAAAACATGTCTTTCAAATACACACCAGTGTTCCTATTTAGGAACATCCAAAATTAATACCATCTAGTGCAGAGCTAATCAACGGGCGGCAGCGCGGGCAAAGAGCTTTCTCTGCCGTCACACGTATTTAAGCACACGTACGCTGCTATAGCTTTCAGTATGATTTGAAAACTCATGAAGGGAAGATGTCGATGCGCATTCCCTTCAAACGTAAAAAAAATCACGCACGCTGCGAGCTTTCAGATGCGCATTTTCGCTTATTGTTTTGCTTGCAAACATTATTATAAATAATAAACATTACCATTCACTAAAAAAACTAAATATTTTACAAGTATATCAAAACAAATTTTAAGAACTTTATTCTGGGCAACCACGTTTTTTAAAATGTTTACGCTGCGCAGTTACCTTTTTTAAAAGCTTTACTCTACGCAACCATCTTTTCTTTTGACAGCATAAAGCTTTTCAATGCACAAATACATAGACATAAGTGCCGAGTTTGTGGATGTGTAGGAACCACATCTAGTGTAAGTTCTGTGCAACATACCTTGTAGAAAACCTTTATTGTTCATGGATTGAACTCTTGCTAAGAGCACTTCATAATTAGTTTTGTAATTTTACATGTGATACTATTATCAATTATTTAATTAAAAATGTCCTTTTTTAAGGTTATTTTGAAACATTACCCGCGTGGCTAGTGGTGGCTATTTGAAAGTATTTTCTGATGCTTAAAGTGTTCAAATATTTAAAATCAATATTTCGGAATAATTATCTTCCAATAAATAATTTGGAAGATAAATTGTTCGCCTTTCGCCGAGGCGAAGCGAAAGCAATACTTTTGGAAGATATTTAGACGAGATTCCTTTTGTGCGAAAAGAAAGCGATTCTGTATCGTTACTTCTGGGTGATACATTTCTTTTTTTTCAAAATCAAAACACCAGTGTTTCGCCCTTTTTACGTCTAGTCGAAGAAAAAGCGATATCATTGAGGAATTTAAAAAATTTCTACTCAATAGGAAGACTCATTTTCTGCTCCTCAGTAAGAATAATTTTCTGCTCTTGAAGACTTCGCCCCGATGGACTTTTTTCTCCCACGAGAAAGCAGAAAGCGATAAGATAGCGAGCTTGCCGGCGAAAAATTGTTCTTGAAGGAGATTCGCTTTCTGCTCTTCCAAAATACAAAGTGCTGGCTGGGACTACTTTTAAAATATTTTGTTTTAATTTTTTAAAATACATTAAACTACTGTTCCTATATAGGAACAGCGAAACGGAATGGGTTAGATACATTAACTTATTCCCGTTACACTATATCTTTTTCGTGAACATGAAAGTGAAACATGTGAACTTTTAACATAAGCTGTAAACTTTATCTTATCTACATCGTTAATTTTTATATCCGTTGTTTGCCGCTCCAAATAATGATAGTCGTGTCTTTATGTATTGCCTTAGATATCGCCGTTTATTCAAGAATGAAAATAGAGTGCGTACTGTATTGTCTGAAAAATGTTTGCAAATATTCACTAAAGAATTAATATTCAGTTAAATTATGTTGAAAATAAACTTACTCCTACAAATTTAAAGCATTTCTGTATGCCTTTGCAGGAGAAAAAAAATTTACTTCCGAACAAACTCCGAAACACTTTTTTGCCAATTGTGATAACGTTCGATACTATTTTTGCTGGTGATGTGTAAAAAGAAAAAAGTACTTCTACTGTCGCTTCTATAGGAACCAAACTAGAACAACATCTTATTCAGCTCAAATAGAAGCGAAACAAGAAGTTTTTCCAAAATGCTTTTATTGAAGCCGACTTATAACAATCTGCCAATAAACCAAACCAATTGAGTTCGTTTCAGATTCCGATGTGGAGCCGTGATCTCGGATATTCTTTCGAAAACGAAGTTCATTCGCGTTTCGCTATCGAATCCGAAAGCGGAAGAAATGCACACTTCATTCTCGAAGCGAGATTTTTAATATAATCAAATCAATTATGAAACGAGAATTTCCAAATTCAAAAATCGTTTAGCAATCAGAGACCTGCATCAAGTACTTGAAAAAGTTTGAATTTTAAAAATTCACTTAGTTTGAACTTGAAAAAACCTGCTTTGCTTGGCTTCGTATCAAACTAATCAATCGCAAGCTTTACTGCTCTGCTGCGCACAAACACTTGAACCGCTTGAAATTTTCGGGAAAATACTTGAAAAGATTGATTTGTTCGGCAAAAGCTTATAAGATTGCAAGTATCCAAATAGTTCAAATAGTTCAAATTGGGAAAGCTTGTTGTCTTGGGGGTCGCTGATTGCGATTCTGATGTCAGAATATAAAAAGTTGTTTGGATACTAGGGTGGACCGTAAGAATACTTTTTTTGTGATTTTGACAGGTTTTGCCCTTTTGTACAATCTAAGTCGGATCAATTATTTGCATTCTGATGTTATGAACATGATGTTCTGAGATTATAAAGTTCAATATCTCGAAGGGGAAGCAAAATAGGTAAAATCTAAACATTTTTGGGGGTTACCATAGGAGGAAGCATTTTTTAGACACACAAATATGGGGGTCTATCGTTCCCATTTCACATTTCCCATTTCCACATTTCCCATTTCCACATTTTTAGAGGGGACGTTTAAACACGTGTTTAACTGTCCACTGAAAGTCAAATTGTAAGTCATACACGTGTTTCGGTTCCTCCCTAAAAATATGTCAAATAGGGGGCTTAAAAGACTCCCTATTTGTGTGTCTCAAAAATGCTTCCTCAAATAGGAATCCCCAAAAATTGCTTAGATTTTATCTATTTCGCTTCCCCTTCGAGATATGGTACAACATAAAATCGAAAGATATCGAAAAATCCTCGAAAAATTCTCGAAAAATCTTCGAAAAAATATAAAAAGTGCTATATCTTGAAGGGGAAGCAAAATAGGTAAAAATTAACCATTTTTTTGGGCTTTCTAAGGGGGGAAGCATTTTACAAAATATTTTTAAAATTATTTATTTTGGTACACCCTTGTGCCCAACAAATTTTTCTTTAACTACACTTTTCTTAATCAAGAAAGTTGAGTTAGTTGAAAATTCACAAACACATTCAAGCTCTTCAATCTCTATGACGTCTATGATCTCTATGTTTCAAGTCTGCTGCCGCTTGTTTTTACTTCGTGTCGTTCACGCGTTCATAAATTCGAGCAACAAGCTGACGTCGACTTGACTAATTTCAAGTATACTTGAAGTTTTAGCAATTCGTTTCCAAAACATTTAACATTTATAATAGATAAAAGAAATTATAATGGAGGATCCTCCATTCGATACAGAAAGTGTTTTCAATTGAATTAATTTTTCTGTTCGGCCGTCACCTCTCTGCAGACAATGGCAAGCCTCAGAGAGTAAAAACTGCCATGAAAAGCTTCTTGAGGAACATAAGCCGTTCGGAGTCGGCGTAAAACATGTAGGTCCAGTTCTCGATCATTTGTGTGCAAACATTTCACATCACACACAACACAATTGATCATAAGAAGCTCGGTCAAAGTCCTTTCAAGGGCTGAAATGGCCATTTCGTTTTTTTTTTTTTTAATAGAAATTATAATAGAAACATATTACATTTTAAATAGAACTGAAAAAAAAATTACTGAGGTCCGCATAAGGTTTTTAGCGTTAAAGGGTTTTTGGTGACTTTAAAGAAGGGTCATTTAATATTCTAAAAAAATATTGTTATTATTTTTCACCAAAGCATTCCAAAAACCATTATTAAGTCAATAAAAAAAATATACAATAGTGCTTATTAAAGAACTAGGTAATGAATACGCAGTTTATGGAAATAGTAGAATTGAAAGGGTTTTAAAACTAAAATAGAAAAACAATTGTTTTTAATTCCATTGACACATCAAAAGCTAATAAATAAGAAAATAATTTTTATTGTGAATGAAATCTTAAGTTTCACACTTCTTAGAAATGTTAAATTTTATATAAAAGTGTATTCGCTATTTTAAATATTCCCGGATTCATCTCGAATCCGAATCGAAGACGAGATATCTGGTCTGTGTTTTCGATTTCGAGTTCATTTTGTGATTTGTTAAGTTCTTATCTAAGTGAAATAGAAGCGAATCAAGATCTTTTTCTCTTCTAGAATCTTCTTTCTGAGTCGGCGAATAACTAACGTATGCGGAATGAAATCTGTACAAATTTTGCAATATATATAAATATAAATGGCCATTTCAGCCCTTAAACGACTTTGACCTAGCTTTTTATGATCAATTGTGTTGTGTGTATTGTGAAATGTTTGAACACAAATGATCGAGAACTGGACCTATCAGCTTACTCTCTGAGGTTTGCCATTGTCTGCTGAGAGGTGACGGCCGAACAGAAAAATTAATTCAATTGAAAAAGCTTTCGATGTCAGATGGAAATCGAACCAGAGTTCTCTGGCTTATGGGCCACACACTCTACCACTGCGCCACAGCCGCCACTTTTGCCAATTTTGCAAAGCTAGGAAATAAATTACACATTTGCTTTCGCGTTCTTGCCGTTATCTGTGCTTTTGTTAATAATTGATGTGATTTTTGTGTTGGTTGAAAACACTGACTAAGGAGGGATGCCGGAGAACTGTATAATATACTGACAAAGCGATCTAAAACAGTTAAGCGCAAAGAACGACCGTGGTTTAACGAAAGCATTCATAGCAAAATTTTAGACAGGAATGCAGCATATAATCGTTGGAAAAGATATGAAACACCGGATCTGTACAAAAAATACCATGAACTGAAAAGTATCGTAGCAAAAAATATTAAGACAGCAAAATTGGAATTTTATACCGAAGCATTCTATACAGCCGTAGGAAGCAAAGAAAAATGGCAGCGCATACGTGATATAGGCATAGGTAAGCGCAACTCAGTCATTGAAGATGAAATAGATGTTGATTCATTAAATGAAAAATGCTGTGATTTATCAATTCCGGCAGTGACGTCAAATCACTACGACAATTTTTCCACTGTTCTTTGTTCAGGGAATTTGCCTGCGTTAATCAGTCTTATGTTTTAAAAAGTTTTTATGAGGTAAAGTCTAACGCGACAGGCTTTGATGGCATTCAACCTAAATTTTTCAGAATAATACTACCAAAAGTTGTACCGTATGTTACACATATCTTCAACATGATCCTGACCACTTCGACTTTCCCGACCAGTTGGAAGTCCGCAAAAATAATACCTACTCCAAAAGCTAGTAATGAGTTTAGACCAATAGCGATACTTTCCTTATCGAAAGTGTTTGAGATAATTCTGAAAAAGCAAATTAATGTATTTCTAAGAAATGAAAACGTATTAACAGAACTTCAGTCTGGATACAGGCCAAATAGAAGTTGTGTCACTGCTTTATTGAATGTATCAGAAGAAATCCGCTCTAAGTAAGATAATAATGAAGTTACATTATTAACTCTCCTGGACCACTCAAAGGCGTTCGACTGCGTGAACCACCATATTCTTTGCATCAAAATACAAAAAATGTACAACTTTTCGGTTACTTCCACAAAGCTAATTTTTACTTATTTAAATGGAAGAACACAGGCCGTTAGCACCAAAAACTCACAGTCCAGACACCTTCCACCCACACGCGGCGTCCCACGAGGATCTGTTCTTGGGCCACTTCGATTTGCAATTTACATTAATGACCTCCATACAGTTCTAAAATACTCTGCAATTCACTTGTATGCAGATGACGTTCAGCTTTATGCTAGTGCTCCGTTAATCGAAATTGCGCAGTGTATACAAAAAACAAATATTGATTTAGAAAATATTTCTAATTGGGCATTGAAAAATGGTTTGTGCCTGAATGCGTCTAAGTCCAAATGTATGGTAATATACAAAAAGCCACTAGATCTCTCCG
Organism: Coremacera marginata; assembly: GCA_914767935.1. Lineage (NCBI taxonomy): Eukaryota > Metazoa > Arthropoda > Insecta > Diptera > Sciomyzidae > Coremacera > Coremacera marginata. The sequence goes on from OU612044.1 coordinate 130,435,304, forward strand.
AATTGCCAAAGGTAACAATAAACAATTCTGAATTATTTTATATTGGCACCACAAGGAATTTAGGGATCACATTTAATAAAACACTCACGTGGAACAATCGTATTGATCTTACTATTGGCAAGGTGTACGGAATGCTGCGTTCACTTTGGTCAACTCAGCACTTTACACCGCAAAACATGAGAATGCTTTTGGCCAAAACGTATGTGCTTCCAACACTTCTATTCGGGTGCGAAATCTTCGCTAATTGCGACTATATTGCTAAACGCAAATTAAATGTGCTTTACAATAGTATCGCACGATATACATATATTCTGTTTGAAAAAATACGATCACATATCTCATCGCGCGAAACAAATATGCTCGATGACTTTTGATAAACTTCTGGACTTTCGTACCTTACTACTCTTACATAGAATAATATTCCCAAAAGAGCCATCGTACCTTTTTCGGAAACTTAGATTCTCACACTCTCAACGTTCAAAGCAGCTCATACACACGCGACACAATCTTTTAATATCGGAGCGACAATTTTTTCTTTACGGAGCACGTCTTTGGAATTCTCTTCCACATCAACTTCGAAACATCTGCAACGCTGCGCGTTTTAAAAAAGAGCTTTTTAAAAATTTTCAGAATTCTTGATTGTTAATTATCGCATAGTCAGTACATCTGTAAGTTTATCTGTTGCAATAAACCTGTTAGTATATATTTGTTTCAATATTTGTATGAGTAAAGTGCGCATATTTGTATAAACTCTTCTAAAAATCTTATACATTTTGTTGCTTTTATTTTCATTTGCAATTAAATTTCAATTCCATTTTTGCCTAAATTTAAATTTAATTTTTAAATCTAATTTGAGTTAATTTTTAAATATTTATGAACTTTTAGTGACTCATGCTCTTCATATAAGATTCTAGTAGTCTTTAGCATAAGGATTTAATCCCTGTAATGAAAACTTAAATAAATAAAATAAAATAAAATAAAAATATAAAGTGCATAAGAAATCAAAAAGAAAACCAGCCTCCGGAAAATCTTACAGTTTGATAGATTCATGCAAAAGATGAAAATTACAAAAATTGATTGCAGACAAAATAGCAAAATCCTACAGGCAGCTCGTCGAATTTTCAGTGTGACGGAAAAACAGTCAAGATGTATCTGCAGTAAATTGGGATACGTAAAAACAAGAAAGAGAAAACCAGCTGTCTCAGAAGCTCAGAAAAGACTTAAAAAAATCCGACTAAACAGTTTGGTTAAAAATTAAGTGTTTTTTTTTAGATGTATAGAATTTCTATTTAGGAATAGCTGTCAAACCAGTTGTCAAAGTAAACACATGTGTTTGACATTTATGTTCAGTATATTTAACAAACAACGTTTACAAATTGTGGAAATTTATTTAAAAATTCGCGTTCTATGTGGAAAACTTACAGAGCATTTTTACCGTGAAATCATCTTCAGCAATGAAGCACATTTTTGGCTTAACGGGTACATAAATAATTAAAAATTGCCATATTTGGAGTGATAATAATCCTGAAGAGACTCTCCAGGCTACCTTACATCCAAAAAAGATTCCTGTCTGGTGGGGTTTGTATGCCGAAGGCATCATTGGTCCATACTTAGTCAAAATTACAGATGGAGCCAACGTTACTGCCAATGGTGAGCGGTACAGGCAAATGATCTGCGAGTTTTTGGTTCCCCATGTTAATATCAATCGTCTAAATTCTAATTGGTTCTAGCAGAATGGTGAAACAAACCATACAGCACGTGAAACCATGCTTTATTGAGGAGAACTTTTGGTGACCGAATCATATCAAAAAACGGACCTGCCAATTGGCCACCTAGGTCATGTGATTTAACTCCGTTAGACTTTTTTTTTAGTTTCTTCTTTTGATTTTTTATTTTGTCGCTTAAAAGTGCTTGCAATAGAAGATAAAACTCGTGAAAACTTTTCCCATAATTAAAAATTTTACTTCTTTTGTGATTTTCTTAAAATACTTATATTCAGTCGAAAAAGAAAAATTTTTATCAATATTTCTCGTAAATCAATAATTTTTTGCTTATGAATGAGTTCAGAAATGAGCCATAAATGTTTTTTTATGCATTCTTAAATGAGTGGCGGCCGTGGCGTAGTGGGTAGAGTGTGTCACTCTTACGCCAGAGAACCCAGGTTCGAATCCTCCTTCTGACACAGATAATTTTTTTAATTGTATTCATTTTTCTGTTCGGCCGTCACCTCTCTGCAGCCAATGGCAAGCCTCAGAGCGTAAAAACTACCATGAAAAGCTTCTTGAGAACATACTCCGTACGGAGTCGGCGTAAAACATGTAGGTCCAGTTCTCGATCATTTGTGTGCAAACATTTCACATCACATACAACACAATTGATCATAAGAAGCTCGGTCAAAGTCCTTTCAAGGGCTGAGAAAGCCTTGAAAGAACTTTTTTTTTTTTTTTAAATGAGTTAGAAAAAAAATATTTTTTTTAATAATATCAGTAGGAAACAATTTATCATGAATCGCAAATGCTACTTGAATGTTCAGAAATGTATCACAAATGTTACTTTTTTATATTCTCTAATATTTGTTGATATTTTTATAATATTTAATTAAAATTTTAACCTTCATACAAACGTCATATGAACTTTTTCACCAGTGCGAATTTATTCTCGTCATAAGGGAGATGGATTTACTGCTACACGTTTGGAAAATTTTATTTCATTTTATAACAAGTTATAACATTTATAACATGTTTGTTATAAAATTTCAACATTTCTGTAAAAAATTAAGATCACGCCCAAATAGAATGAAAAGCACGCCAATATTCCATGCAAAAAAAATAATAAAATAAATTTCCCAGTTAATAACTTTACTATTTTGATATTTCACACATAATTTGAAAGTTTTTCAATTCCGAAAACAGTAACAATCACTCATTTTCGAACAAAAAATGTTTCGTTTTTGAGAGGCAATGCCGAAAAAGAACTTTTCTATGATTCTTTTTTAATTTTTGCTGTACAAAAAAAGGTACAATTTATGGTTCTTTTTTAGCTAATTTCCGAACAAAATAAGGTTAATTTTTGAAAGGCATTTTTGTTCGACGAATGATACAAAAAGGGTTAATTTAAGAGTGCCGAAATTAAACGTTTCTACACGAAAAGGTTCATAAATGTATTCAAAAACGATAGTTTTAGTTCACAGGGTTGTCATTTATAAATGCCAAAAAATTAAAAACATAATGTCAAACGAAAAAACTAAACTAAAAAAACTAAAACTAAATGTAAAACAAAAAATAAGTGGCTTTAGATGTTATTTTATTTCCATTTATAAATTGATAATTAATACAAATAAAATAAAACATGCACATATAACGATTTTTTTTTTGTGTTTTCAAAATAGTGCAAAGTGTTTAAACTCAGAAAATGATAATAGTTTTTATATTTATAGGAAAATGTATTTATCGAACACAAAGACTACCGCAAATCAACCAACAATCGCTTAGTGTGAGCGTAAATTTTTTTGATTTAATGTCGTAAAAATATTTTCCAATAAATTACCAAACTGATATATTTTCTAAAGAATTAGAGTATTAAAAACAATATACAGTTCAAAACACACATCCAAACTTTTAAAAAAACTTGAAAATTTGTCTATTTCTCCTTCAGCTAAAATATATGGCTGATTTGCAATATCGTTTGTTTTAGATAATTGATTTTTTTTATAGAATCAGTTATCATGTGGTGGCCGTGGCGCAATGGGTAGAGCACGTGGCCTATACGCCAGAGAACCCTTGTTCAATTCTCACGTGATACAGGAAGTTTTTTCAATTATATTAATTTTTCTGTTCGGCCGTCACCTCTCTGCAGACATTGGCGAGCTGTCATGAAAAGCTTCTTGAGAACATAAGCCGTTCGGAGTAGGCATAAAGCTTGTACGTCCAGTTCTCGATCAGTTGGGTTCAAACATCTCAGAACACACACACAACACAATTGATCATAAAAAGCTCGGTCAAAGTCCTTTCAAAGGCTAAAATGGCCATTTGGTTTTTTTTTTTAAATCATTTATCTCTACAGCATTTTTTATCATTCGAACAAAACTATCTTGAGAGTTTTTAAAAGTTGACAGCCAAGATTTTATAGAACTATTTTTAATATTTAATTTTTAATATAATTTGCTGCATCCTTGATTTTAGCCTTGACCACATCATATTTTAAAATAAATGTTGACCATATGTCAAAAAGACCTTTATGCGTTTTGTACAACCTTTTAAAATCTTCACAAATCTGTTAAACAATCTATATATATAAAAATCTAATAGTGTCCGTATGTTACACCATCACATCTGAACCGTTCCGATGGTGTTGTTCAAATTTGGTGTGTAGAGGGTGTGTTTGGACAGTCTTGGCACGGGTTTTAGTACTTATTTGTACAACATCGGATGAGCGGTTCTTGAGATATTGCAAAAATATGGGATACCTTTTTGCCCATACGGTTTCTCATATAAAATTGCTAAAAATCAGTTTATCGTGGAAATAAAAGCCACAGAACATTGAAACTCAGGATGGAGTTGCCACTTGGTGATATCTTTTTAAAAAAAAACTTGGAAGGGCATTGAACAAAGGGGTGTGGCTCTGCCCACATAAACCAAATTTTTGATATGGAATAGCTTTAGAAATAAAAATCGCAGAGCATTCCATCTCAGAATGGAGATGCTACTTGGAGATGTCTTTTTAACAAAAAACTTGGTCGGCATTGGACAAAGGGGTGTGGCTCCGCCCATATAAGCCAAATATTTGATATCTAATAGCATTGGAAGTAAAAATCACAGAACATTGAAACTCAGAATGGAGTTACTATTTAGTGATGTTTTGCTACCTGAAAACTAGGACGGGCATTGGACAATGAGCGTGGTGTCAAACAAAGGGCCAAATGAAAGTGTTGAATATATTTATTAATGCACTCCAATACCGTCCACCCGATAGCTATAAAATTTTGTCAATTTATTGCTTGCACTAACGTGAAGGTTATAGTTTGCATGAAGATTTGTAAATGGAGATTTTCGGATTCGGTGCGTATTATGGAATAATTTATTTTCCTCTATCTCGAACTCCAGAGAGAGCTGTAGAACAAATCTAAAAAAAAACACAGGTGCGTCGTTGGACACTCTAGAGAAGAGAAGCTTTTTGGCAGTTACATAGATTTGATAGCTTAATAATTTTTTTTCTTAATAAATTAACTTTTACATTCAAAAATTTAAAATAACATTAAATAAATTATATACAGATACTGTATATATATATATACTAGCTTAAGCCCGCCGCTTCGCCGGGTTTTCAAAAAGTTTTCATTCAAAAATTGATAGTGGGTAGGCTTGATTTTTCGCTACCAAAACGATTTTTTATTGTTTAAGTAATACTACAAATTATTAACCTTAAGATTGTTATATCATCTGATAGGAAATCGAAAACTTAAATTTTGGATTTAATTTTTTTACAACAAAAACAACTTTTATCCAATTTTTTGGCTTAAACTAAAAATTTTTGAACATTTTTTAAAAAAATTTTTAAAAATATTAATACTTTGGTTTAGTAAAAATTTCAACTTATGTTTGAAGGATATTTTAACAAACAACATTTTTCAAAAAAAATTATTGAAATCCATTGCAAACTGACTGAAATATTTGCCTTCAAAGCTAAAAGTGTGAATTTCAAGTCGTTTTTCTCTCATTCTCAGCTTATAATTAATACTAAAAAGATCTGGTACTAAAATTTTTGACAGTTTTTAAACTACATACATGATTTTGGTATCAAATTGAAGGAAATTTAAAAGCGTTTATTGATTTTGTTCTCGTTTAACCGAAGTGCAATTTAATCCATTAGGGCCGAAAGAAAACCATAAAAAACAGACATTTTTAGACTTGAAGCAACATTTTGGTGAAAACTATGTATGCCATTGAGCAGAAATAAGTTATTATTGCATGCTAATTTTACTTTTTTTAAAAAACTGGCACTAAAACTTTTGAAATATTATGCAGCATTTAATGAAAATTCGAGACGCATATGTTTCCATATAGTAACATTGGTTGTTAATGGGTTAAAATAAAGTATCCTATTGCACTCTCTGCTGACCTATAAATATGTGTACAAAATTTTATAAAAATCTGAGTTGTCGTTTAAACGTGATGAGTGAACATAAAAAGTGGCTACAGATTTATTAATAGTATAGATATAGATATAGATATAGATATACAGAAAACATATTTACTGCTTATTTTTTTATTGTTGAATGTCAAATTTCCACGCCAATTATATATACGGGGTATATAATGCCAGCAACTCTCCATTTTAACTCTCCAAACATGGTTGTGAACTTGGCTGCACTGAACTAGCGAAAAGATCTGTCGAAAATTTTTCAGATTTCACTCCAAGCAAATCACAGAAAGAGGAGTAAAAAGCTTCGTAAAAAGTAAACATTTTAGATGCCTTGCCGATGTCATGCATGCGTTTGTTAATTCCATATTTATTGATATCATCTATTTTTTTGACACTTAAAAACGCACTTGTCAACGCACTTGTGGGCATTGCTAATTTTCTTCGTACCAACAACACCACAAACGCATGCACAATACAAACACATCGATGCTGGAGACACCTTGTGGCAAATAAAAGCAAATTTTTGTGAGTTGTAGCATAGCAAATACACAAGCCTCTATCTATTGATAGATGGTGACGATCTATTGCAGCATAGCTTCTGTTATAATTAAGATTGAATTAACAACTATTTCTAGGAAATCTTTGTGGCCTGGTGGATAGTGTATTGTACTCTCATTTAAGAGGACACGGGTTCGATCCCCGCAAAAAATAATTCGGGCGGGGCAAAAATAATTTTTAGTATTTAATATTAAAGTATTAAATTTTCATGTTGTACTAAGCGCTAGCCACAAAGAAACCATAAAATTTCCAAGGAAAAATCTGTCGAAAATTTTTCAGATTTCACTCCAAGCAAATCACAGAACGGGGAGTAAAAAGCTTCGCTCCAAAAATGTGGAAAACTCCTATACCGCTCATTCAATTTTTGTGAAAATTTGTAAACGGCGATTCTCGGGTACGGTGAGTATTTTGGACTTATCTATATTCCTCTATCTCGAACTCCAGAGATAGCTGTTGTACAAATCTCTAAAAAGAATTGTGAACAACTCCTAAACCGCTCATTCGATTTGCACGCAAATTTGTATTTAAGAATTTTTTCGAGAACGGAAGATATTTTTTACGCTAAACTATTTATTTTGCTATATCTCAAACACCAGAGGGCGCTGTAGTATCAAATTCTTAAGAAACCGCTAAAACTCCTATGCCGTTCATCCAATTTGCGTGAAATTTGTAAATATGGGTTTTGTGGTACAGTGAGTGTTTTAGAATTATTTACTTTTCTCTATTTTATTTAAAGGAAACATCATCAAATGGTCTTAAATAAACCTCACAAGTTGCTACATACGCTGAATAACAAAAAAAAAAAAAAAAAAAAAAATCCAAAGGATTGCTGTGGTCGCGCAGAATCCTCTGTTTTACTTTTTCATACGCGTGGTTCCCGCACTCCAATAAAACTGCTGATTTTGACATATCCGAATTCATTTTCATTTCGTTTCGAGCATCCCATTTCAATCGGAATGCAGATCACCATTTTAAATCCGATAGGACGCTATTCCGACTCGAAATTTAGAACAGGGCAGTTATTTAAGATCTCACAAGCGGTTTCATCTGAGGCCACCAAATATTGGACATATGATATTTTGGTTAATAAGTATCTACGCAGAAAATGTATTTATAGAAAAACCACACAATCGTGTTAGAACTAAGAAATCGCATGCAGTGTTTTAGGTTTTTAGGTTTTCTGCATGAAATTTTAGAAAATCCTAAGCTCAATGCCGGTAGAGAAAGATAGTACAATGTCCACATCTCGCAAATTAAAATTCCAAAACTACACGAAATGTGTAAGTTTTCTGCACAAAATTTAAAAAAATCATAAACTACATGCGCGTGTTGCAAAATTGCACGAAATATGAAGCTTTATGTTGTATACAACAGAGACTTGCTGCGAATCGTTTTTATACGATTTTGAATCACTCGTTAAAAACCGAGTGCAAGTGCGTGCGGTTGCGCACAACAACAACCACTTCCACGCGAAGCATTCTCATAACAGCGATAAGCGAAGAGTGCCGCTGCTTTCACTTAACGCTCATTAGAAAGACTGCTGAATTTTAAGCATATGATTCTAAGCAACCTCAATGACTCTAGGGTCATTGAATGATTTGCGTGCACATCAGTATTGGTGTGCGTTTTCCTTGTTTTACTTTTGCTTTGTGTTTTACGTGTCGATTAAGATAAATTTCACTAATTTTATCAATAATATTTAAAAAATTTTTTTTATTAAGTATATGCATTTAAATATATTTTTAATACAATTTTTCATACATTTGCCGAGTCCGCTAATATTAATGTATATAATAATAGATTTATATATTATATGTATAATAAAATATGTTAGCGGTAACACTGCACGCGATTTTCCTTAATGACTCTAGAATCATAAGGATTGACTCTAGAATCATTAGAATCATTGAGCGGCATTCTTATGATCGATGAGTGAAAGCGGCGGTACTCATCGCTGTTATAAGGATGCTTCGCGTGGAAGTGGTGGTTGTTGTAGGCAAACGCACGCACTCGCATTCGGTTTTTGATGGGTGATTTATAGTCATTCGTTGGAATCATAGACTCGTTGCAGTTCTCTGGTATACAAATTGAGCTTGATGACTGTACATATGTTTGTGTGCCTGCCAAGTTCTACTGTTCACATTGTTTCAATTCAAAACTATAACTCCCATATGGTTTCCCACCAATTCTTCGATCCAAGACCAAACATTGGTTGTATAAGGCGCATACGGTTCATGGATCTATATAGAATTATTAATGATAATGGTACAAAATAATAAATTTTCATTGATTCTTAAATATTTTTGGTCCGGTATAGATCTGCAACGTTAGTGTAGGAAAGCTAAATGTAGATGTAAAAGCCCAAATTTTACATCCGCATATAAGAAACCTAAATGCCGTGTCTAAATCTACTCTTTCTAAGTGTACGTGCAGAAAAGCTAAACGTAGATGTTGAAACTCTAATTCAACATTGATTCATTTTGATTTATTGATTGATTTAAATATAATGGGCACACTAAGAGCTAAGCTCTTTAATAGTACAACTTAAACATTGATCATTATAACAACTCAAATAAAAGAATATATAATAAACATAACTAAAAGACAAATATCAGCTTAATCTAAATTTATACAAAAAATTAAAAAATTTATTAAAAAGAGAAAAAATTTTAAAAAAATTTAACTTAAACAGAATCAAATATGTTTAAAATTATGGTAAAGAGAGTAGATGAATAAGAGATAAGGGAAAAAACTATAGAGTAGAGAAATAAGATAGAATAGATTGCCTAAATGGTCCTCTCCTTATGATTTCCCTTATCCTTCGTGGCAGAGCATTCCACAACATAATGGCATTGATGAAAAAAAGGTGAGAAGATATTAGCGTGCTGTGCCTCGGAACTATTAAAACAAGGCTTCTTCTGGACATACAAAACTGGACTTTATCATGGAGATAACCTGGTGTTTTATCATGAATTAACTTATGTAGATACATACAATTTCTAGCATTAAGATAAGCTGTCAAGTCACATCCAAGTATTGCATTTCGGAAACTAGACAGCCGATCAAATTTACGGAGGCCATAAACATAGCGCGTGGCATAATTAAATTCAAGTTGTATCTTTACCATGGGCGAAGAGTCCAGTTTACTATATACGACCTGAGAGTACGTTATCACAGGTAGAATTAGTTGTATAACCAACTTACGTTTGATGTTTACTGGAGTCACATTTGCAGATATTCTTAAGTTGCGCAAGATATAATAAACTTTCTTTACAATACTATTCGACCATGTAGACACAGGAAAGCGACGAATTAACATAGAAGCCGAGATTTACAATTTTCGACACAACAGTTAGCTTATTTGGACCAATAAACAAATCAGGGACATCATTAACACAAGTTTTAACTCTGCAAATGGGAAGCACATACGATTTAGACGAATTAAGTATAAGATCATTGCTATCGGTCCACACATTGATGCAGCAGAGGTCCTCATTCATTCTGCAACATAGGTCATCAATAAGTCCAGTACGTCTAGATAAATACAACTGAACGTCATCAGCATAAGCGTGAATAGATGCATGTTTGCAAACAGAAAAAATGTCATTGATGAAGATTGAAAATAGGAGGGGGCCAAGTATGGACCCTTGTGGATCACCACTTAAAACAGATTTATACCCAGATGACAATTGACCAACTTTAACTTTTTTATATCTATTACACAAATAACTGGACATAAGATTAACAGCACTGTCACAGAACCCTAACAAATAATTAAGCTTACTACATAAGAGTTGATGGTTAACGTTATCAAAAGCTTTGGAAAAATCTAGCAAACACAGAAGCGTCATAGAACCAGCATCATATTCCGGCCGTATATCGTCGATGACCTTAACCATAGCAGAGGAACACCCATGTCCTGACCTAAAACCTGATTGATAAGGGGAAAGGAGATTATTATGAACTAAATAGTTGGTTATTTGTTGCGCCATAAGTTTCTCATAAACTTTAGCCAATGGCGATAAAATACTTATGGGCCTAAAATCATTGGCATTAGAAAGGTTTTGCTTTTTTGCTACTGGAAGAACGTGGCAACTTTCCAAAGATCGGGGAATGAAGACATTAAACAGAAATTAATAATGTGCGTTAAAGGGTGTATTATGTGCGGCAACAATAGCTTAATAAACTCAAGAGAAATGCCATCCTCAGAGATAGCATTCGATTTGAGCTGTGATATACTTTTTCCGACATCTAGTTCAACAACAGGAGAAAAACTAAAAGATTGTTGCATCGCTCGAGTACTTACTGGGAGAATATTATTATTAGAAAGAAGGACATGATTAACAAAAAAGTTATTAAGTACAACGGGATCTAAAGTGCATTCGGTATTATTTTTGCCGCAGACTCCAAGTTTTTTTAAGTTATTCCACAGCATTTTCGTCGGGAGAGAGAGTTCTAGTTTGGTCGAGAAATATCGCATTTTAGCCTGTCTCGTTAAACTTACAGCAAAATTTCTCGCCAGTCTATAAATCTCCCAATTATAAGAGGATGGATTTTTCCGCCAAGTACTACGATATTTATTTCTTTTTCTTAATGCATCTAGAACATGTTGCGTGAACCAAGGACAGGACATATTTTTAACTTTACAATAACGTAACGGGACATGTTTATCAAAAAGAAATTTAATTGGTTCCATGAGAGACTTAAGCTTATCATTAATGTTGGTGTGAAACCAGCAGTCATTAAATGACAACAGAGAAACATCACGAAATAGACACTGATAGTTAATATTCTTAAAGTCACGATATGAAAAAGTATTAGGCACAATTAACCATTTAACGAACAAAAAATTAAATCATGGTCTGATACAAAATATACTTGACTAAAAAGCAAAATTACTGACGGATCAGATACAATAAAGTAGTCGAGAAGACTGAGGGTGGTGTCGTTTGAAAACCTTGTAGGTATTGTATCATTCAGAACTGATAAACCTAAGGACGATGTTTTTTCATACAGTAGTTGTTTCTGTAAATTGTTAGTAAGAAGGTTAATATTAAAATCACCACACAGCAACATAAGGTCATATTCAACAATATAATTAGACAATTCAGTAAACAACGGCTCAACAGAAATACTTTTATTCGGATTAAACACGCATGAAATGAGTATTTTATTGCTATTATCTGATATACATAGGTTTAAAAATTCAATTCCAGAACCACTAGAACGACTAACAACCTGAGCATTTAAGTAAGTTTTGCAATAAATTGCTACACCTCCACCCTTTTTGACAGAACGGTCGTTTCTAAAAATCTTGAAATTATTAATATCACAAATACTATCACTAATATCCCTACATAGCCAAGTTTCCGAAATGCAAATGATGTCGACTGAAGAGTTTTCAAAAATGTACTTTACGTAATCCAGCTTGGCCAAGTTTAAGCTCCGAGCATTAAAATGAACTACATTAAGGCCATTACGTTGTTTACATAATACCTGAACTAATACCTTTAGATTCTCATCAGCGCCACTAAGTGAACCACTAGAGCCCGACATAAGGATAAACAAAGAGAGAGATCACTACCGGCAAGTCATAAAATAGACAGATTACAATTAGGAGAAAAGTAAAAGCAACAAAAGAATAAAAGTTGAAAAATAAAGAATAAAAACAGTATGTTACAAATAACATAAAAATAATACACAGGTAATTAACTGCCAGGTGCCAAAGTATCCAAGCTACCATTTCCAAGAATGTTGTGTAGATCATCCACACTACTGATGCGGATGCTATCAGCCTTTTTCTCTGTCCGAATATACACAGAACCGCGATACGAGAACGCATTATAGATGCTCTTTCTACGTTTACAGCAAATTGCAGCTTGGAGAAGTTTACGACTTTCAGCATTGAGGCTCTCAAATAGAAATATATTATTTTCAAAGTCAAACCCAGCATCTCTAAGGTTGACTGCTGATTTAGCTCGCCTACGAAATGCCCCAAATGCTTTTAGAACTCGATTTCTGTCAAAGGGCGAAAAGTATTTGACAATCACAATCGAGTTAGTGTTTGAGTTTCGTTGGTTTGACTTCGGCCGAAAAATATCTTTAATCATTGGTGGCTGAAAATCAATATAATGGCAAATACGATTGAAAATGCTCTTAAGATTTTCATCATTAGTGAATGGCAAACCAATGAGAATAGCATCAGAAGAGAAATCAGCACTCATGCTGTAATTAATTTTGCCATTGTTAACACTGCTCAGCTTCTCCTTTAACAGCTCAAGCTCATTGCAGCGACGAGTTACGGCACTCAGTTGATCTTCCAGCGAGATAATTTTGTTATTTAACTCGCAGTATACGGCTTTCAGGGCGCACACCTCATTCTCAATTTTATTCGCTAATTTGGTCTCGACATTTGCAATATCAACAGATAGTTGCCTAAGCGAGCTGTCATAATGCGAAGTCAATCGATCTTCAAGCAGTCGAAATTCTTTTATTAGATTCGCACTCAGCCGCTCCTCCATTTCTTGTAGCTGAGCACGAAACGATTTAGAAACAAATTCACCACTCACCAGCTTAGGCGTACCATCATCTTTGTTGTTGTTGCGAAGCGAGTGCTGCTGCATTTGTTGGCGTGTCAATCGTGGTGAAAGTGGCATCGCAGTTGTTTTATACTCAATGCACTAGAACAGAGCAGGGATGATATTTGGGGGCTTTTAGGGCTTTTTTGAGCCCTTTTTAATTGTAAAGGCCCGAGGCCCTTTTTAGTCGTTTAAGGCCCTTTTGAAAAAATTTAACATAAAAAAAATAATCGCACTTTTTAACAAGAATAGTTTAATGGTTGATGTCTGTTGACAACATTTATGTACTTTGCAACCGTTCTACAAAATTTTAAATTTGGAGGTAGAAAATGGAGGTAGGAAATATCTTCCACAGAAAAATCGCACAAAAAATAAAATTAAAGATCACTAAAACGAAAAATTCCAAAACAAAAAAACTTTTAAAAAAATGTAAAAAAAAACACCCAATAAAAACGAAAAATTACCAAAATTTTGGAGAAATTGCTTCAAATGCAATCTTGCGGTGTCGGAGTGCTTGACAAAAATAAGCTCTCTTGAATTTATTAAATAAATGAAAATATCTGGAGAAAGAAATAAATATTATTCATAAGTAGTAAGGTATGACTATCGCGGGACGGGGACTGATTTTGACTAAAAACTTTTAATTTTTTTAAAAACATGATGATGGAGTGATAGTAATAGTTATAACCATATCACTAGTAGTCAATGTGAACTATCACTCGAAAACAAAAAGTGAAATAGTCCTAAAAAATTAGGTGATTTTTGTATGGCAAATAGCCAAACCAAAAAACGAAATTTCGCTCAAAAACGTGCAAACCGCATAATTTTTTTGGCGATTTCAAAACGAAAATGAACCGAATTTTGTATGGAGAAATTTTGGGGGATTCCTATATAAAGTCTATATCATTATAGAACTCATTAAAATAAGTTCCGTTATATACAGCCATGATCACATAAATGCATACTTTTTTGTAATATCAACTACAAATTTAGTTTGTTTTCCAAGTTATATGAAAAGAGCGAGCTCTACAGGCTCCATCGTAGTCCTGACAATGCCTTAATATACGTACAAATTAATCCATTTTGTTATCAATTCAATATCAACGCTAAGAAAATCAGGCCAGTACCATCTCTCTACACCCTGATAAAGTTTTGGTGGCAAATTTTAAACTTATTTCTTGGCGATTGTTTTGTCATCTAATCAGATGTAATTTGACTTAATTTTCTTCTTGCAAAATTCTTTATTCTAAAATTGTGGTCATTTATGAAAATCTTTTTTGTTAAATTCAGCCATGCCTCAATATATTTTTTGACAGGAGTGAATTTTTTCTACTCAATTAATCAATGAGAAGAGTCTGCATTAAATTTCTCATCCATTTCTGACATTCTACGATTATTTAAAGTATGTTGCTTTGCAATTTTTGCTAAAATTTTTTTTGCAGAAATACTCTATATCTAAAGATTGTTTTTGCCATTTTTTTATTTAAAAAAAATTTTGACACAAATAATGCGTAAAATAAAATGTATTTGAAATATTCACCTAAAACCTTATTAAGATGGAGAGTTATTTAATTTAATCACTTAAATTAGAGCTTGCTAAATTTGTGATCAACCAAGAACTTCCTTCCATGATCGGCTTAAACGGCACAAACGAAATAAAACACGAAAAAGTTAAAGTTTTTTGATTTCCCAAAACTGTTAATTCGAAATTTCGACTATTTTCACCAAAAATAAACTGGACTTGTTGAGATTATTAAAAAGTGTGCTATTTGTGAGACCATGGCATGACCGTGTGACCATAAAGAAGGTCTTCAATATTGAATTGCCACTTTTTATAACTAAAAGCCCTATTAACATCAAATTGGCCCAATTTTTGTTTGAATTCTAGCCCTTTTCCAACTAAGCCAATATCATCCCTGGAACAGAGTAGCAAGAAGAACCCAAGCAAAGATGAGCGAGAGAGTGGTAACAGAGATGAAGAGCGTGGGTGGATGAGATGAAGCACAGAAGAAAGTAACTAGCAGTGAGACGGATGCTAACAAGAAAGCACACGAACAGGTCAGCACTAGAGTGAGGCAGAGGTCAACTATGTATGTTTTTTTTTTTTTTTTTTTTTTTTTTTATTTAGCAATTATCTTTAACTATTTTCTTTTAGTTTGTTTATTTACATCAGTTTTTTTTTAAAGCTCACGAACAAAAATCGACACATGCATGAGTCAGAGGCAGATCAATTACCGATCTCAGATACGAATGTTTTCGTTTATGAAGCAAAAATACAGAGCTGTTTAAAAACACGTCCGTCCGCGACAAGTTTAACGAGAGTATGCTCGTTAACATCTACATATAAAAAATTAAATGCCGCGTCTAAACCTTCACTTTCTAAACGTACGTGCAGAGAAGTTGCTCAAACGTGATGGGTGCAAAATCCCGTAAGAAAAAATGCATAAACGTGTTGCTTTTCCGGATTTTGTACTTTTTGAGTAGGCCTATGAAAAACATTGAACTATGAATTTGGAAAAGTTCACTCCAAATTTCGCGTCCTTCTTCATGTAGAATTTATGTGTCTGAATGAGATTATCTGTAGTGAGTATTCAAATATTAAGCTGGTATTTTAATTATAAAGTTATAAATATTTCTAAATTTAAATAATGTTACCGTCATCAGTTTCTTGAATTAATTTCTTGAGTGACTTGGCATTTTAATAATTTTCTCTTTTTTAAAATGTTGTCTGGATACCTACGCAATCGATTTTGGTATCCACTATATTTAGTATAAAATTCCAGAAGATGACGACCTACCAAGTTCCCTGAAAAATTTTAAAGATAATTTCTAAATTATAAAATCTCGAAAAATAATTGCATGCCTCTTTTTCCTCTGGAAACAACTTAACAATTTGTTTGCAAATTTCTTCAAAATTGCACATTCTTAATTTAAAATTTTGTTCTAAAACATGATCTAATATTAAATTTTCTAGAATTTTTTTCGCGTGTCATCATCCAAAATAGAATTAACAGCATAAAAATCTTTTATTGTACTGCCTTTTGTATTTAATATTGAATCAATGTCCTTAAATAGAAATAACAAAATCTAGATAGGTTTATTTTTTTGAATATTTTTTTGAAATTCGTTTTGCGATGGACATTTTGAATGAAGCTGAGTCCGAAAATCGCATTTTTAAAATTTTTGTCTGTCTGTCTGTCTGTCTGTTAAAGCATGACGCGAAAATCATTGAATGGATTTAAATGAAACTCGACATCTAGGTGCTTTATATCCTCGGTAGGCTTATAAACATATAGGCTACTTTTTATTTAGTAAAAAATGTTGGTCCCGGTATGGGGCGCTGTGATCGGGTTACAGGCATTCTTTTTTTTAGCTTATCTCCGAAGCCGTTCATCCGATTTGCTTGAAAGTTGGTATGTAGAGGTTCTCGGATTCGCTGAGTTTTTCTGACTTATAAACTCTGTTCTATCTCGAACACCAGAGGGCGCTGTAGTACAAATATTTTAAAAAACGTCATAAAACTCCTGAGCGGTTTATCCGATTTGCATGAAAGTTGGTATATAGAGGTTTTCGGATATGGTGAGTTTTTATGACTTATATACTCTGTTCTATCTTGAACACCAGAGGGTGCTGTAGTACAGATATTTTAAAAAACGTTGAAAAAGTCCAAAACCTTTCTTCCGATTTGCATGCAAGTTTGTCTGTAGAGGTTTTCGGATACGATGAGTTTTTATGACTTATCTACTCGGTTCTATCTTGAACAACAGAGGGCGCTGTAGTACGAATATTTTAAAAAACCTCGAAAAACTCCTAAGCCGTTTATCCTAATACATGTATATATCATACATACGAACAAATATAAAGATAGAAATATACATGGACGTAGCGAGGGTAGGGCAGGGGAGGTCAGTTTCACTCCTGATATTTATATGTTTATAACTACATATGTAAACATATATACATACACATGGGCGTAGCGAACGTAGGGCAGAGGAGGACATTGTCCCCCTTATATGTATATATTTTATACATATGAGCATTTCCGCCGAAAAGTCCACAGTGACACGAAAATTAAAAGTTATTAGAAACTTATTATTTAATGATATTATCTTAGAGAAACATTTTTATATTATTGATTTAAGCAATTTAAGCATAAATTCATTTACCATGATGATCAAATCGTCTGCTTTGTTTTACAGATGTAATTTTTCTTTTTAGTTAATTTTTTGTAAATGTTTCGTAAGCGTTTTTGGTTTAGTAAGAATGGAAGGCATTGCCTAAAAATAATGAAAAATGGTTCAGGCAAGGAGAGGCAGAATATTTTAAATTTGTTTTTTAATAACTGAATCACATAATTACTTAATTACCTAATTACTTAATTACCAAATGAATTACAATGAAAAAAATGTCAACTAACTCCATGTCACGTAACGTTTCATACTAAGCCCAATAAAAAAAAACGAGAAAAGGTTTTTAAATTTGATTATTTTGAAAATAAACTGTTCAAAACTTTTTCATATCAAAACTATTTCAAATCCTTCTAAAAAAAGTTTTATAAAAAACTCTTGCCAATTTACAGAATTTTACTAATTTTGTGATCCAAGTCAAAAATCAGTCCTATTTTTTGTCACGTAACGTATCATTTTTGGTGGCTTCTACCTAAGGGCCGAACTTTTGACAACCCTTAGGATTTACACTTTCTATACTGTGCTTAGTAAGCTATTGGAAAATCAAAATAAGGAACTTGTAAGTTAAATTTTTCATACTTTTTTCACCCATTAAAGTCGTACGATAGTCACGTGCGCCAGCACGGAAATGCCCATACATAAACATATGTACATAAACATGGGCGTAGCGACGGTAGGACAGAAGAGGGAAGTTGCACCCCTGATATGTATATGTGTATACATTTATATATTATACATGCATAAACATATATACATGTACATGGGAGTAGCGACGGTAGGACAGGAGAGGACAGCTGCTCCCCTGATATGTATACGTGTATGCATACATATATTGGATATATGCATATTAATGGATCCTATCCTTGAGCACCAGAGGGCGCTGTAGTACAAATCTCTTAAGAAATGGTAAAATACTCCAAAATCGCTCATCTGATAAGGATGCAAATTTTGTAAATAAGGATTTTCGAGTATGGAAAGGGCTTTTTTTTAACGCTATTTTTTTTTGTTCGAAAACCAGAGGGCGCTACTGTACAAATACTGCAAAAAAAAGCTCGAAACCACTCAACCGATAATTATGATTTTTATAAGAGGTTTTCGGGTGCAGTAAGATTTTTGCGCTATGTATTTTGCTATATATTAAACACCAGATGGCGCTGTACTACAAAATTTCTTTTTTATGTGTATTTATATTCAACATTTTTATTTTCGCATATCAGGACAGCTGATGCCAAATTCTGTTTTGTTTGTGTTCGCATCAACAATGCGTAAGTCAGTTGTTTTAACATTACAATTTCTATTTTCAGTGCTTATTTAATTGTTGTCCAGTAAAAAAAGACTTACAAAATAATGGCTTTTTCGCAAAAAATTAAGAAAAGAAATTGTTAAAAACGTGATAAAAATTAAAGGTACATAAAAATAACATATGAAAGAATTCTTGACCATAAAAATATCTGCAAATGACCTAAGCTAACATTGCTTAAGCTTATCTTTAACGAATAGGTTACAACTTGCATTTTCTATTGAATGTATGTAAATATTTAGTACATGTTTACTTTAGAACATATTTATTTTCAAAATTTCTTTAGGATAGTTAATTTAAAAAATTTACCGTTAATCACTCATTGCATTTATTTCAAAACAATAGAAATTCTTAATAAAATGAATTTTTGAACTTATCAATGTTACCTGCTGCAAGAAAAAAGGATCAGAAATTTAAAGTTTTGACTTTGACAATGCAAGTTGCTCTGCGGTTTTTGAATACATTTAACTAAATTATTTTTTGTCTGAAACGTCAATTAAAGTACTTTATACAAATAATAATAGCAGTTAGTTAGGCATCTATATTTTTTCAATTTTTGTTCAAGAAAGGTTCATAATATTCAATGTTTTCTTAAGAAATGGCACAAAAGTTTATGTTGCAAAAATAATTTAAATTCAAAATTGCATTTTTGACTCATTTTCATTGACACATTAAACGCTAAAGTAACATTACGACACGAGGGCAAAAGAGAGCATTTATGTATGAGAAATTTTACATAAATGATTGCCAAAAATTCGTTTTTGCTCTGATGTCTTCAAAAACTTGCAATCTATCGAACAAAATGTAAAATTTGAAAATATACTTTTGCAAGCGATCACGAACACAGACATCACGATCTTCCTTGCTTATTCTCATAATTTTTAGGTGTTGAATCTACATTTCGCTTATTTCGTCGAAGTTACCGGTTTGAAAGATGCACACAAAATTTCTTTAATAGTTTGTGAAAAGCTTTTTCGAATCGATGAATGAATCAAAAACATATTTATATAAACTCCCGAGTAAAGTCGGGTATCCAGCAAGTTTATAATAAAAATCTTGGAGAATTGTCTCATCTCGAGAGAGTTGTTTCGTCAAATATATTTTTGTTTGTTCAAATTTAAATTTTCAATTAAATTTATATACATACATTATTTACAGCAGGACAAATTATAAATTCATTTTATTCCGAAATATTTATTTCAATTTATAAAACATAAAATTTAATTTCATTAATTTTTAACCAACATGAAAATGAACAATACAAAATTCAAGCAAAAAGTTCTACGTCCACACTTACGATACTATCGAAACTGTGCCTTTTTTTTATAGAAATCAGAAAAGTGTAGGTTAGCAGAAAACCTGTGTTCAAATCTGAGTTTGCAATATAAAAGTTCTTATTCTCATATAGATGTATATGAAGAAAATTAGTAACAAAAATTACATGAAAAATTCCCTGATTTTCAGCTTTTCTTAATTCGAATCTTATAACTTTGGTTTCATTAAACTGTATTTGAAAACAAAACTTGCACTATTTAGAAGGTCTTTTGACTTGTTTTGCAGCCATATAGGAAAAGTTCGAGGAATATTTTTCGATGAGCCAGAAAGTTCGATTACTGCACATGTCACAAAAACTTGTAGCAATGGCCGACTATTTTTGTTTCATAAAGTAGAATTGATTAACATTTTTTGGAGGATATGTCTACATAGCCATAAGTCTTTGTGTGCTATTTTTTTGACAAATACATGGCAATTGAAACAGAAGTATTTTTAAGATGTTCTTTAAGAACTAATTAATTTCATGTTTACGATTAGCATCTTTACAAAAGGACAATTAATTACTCTGAATACTGGCGGACTTTTATTTTTTTATTTTGTTTTAAAAATATCATGCATCATAATTTTAATATGATTCTGAACAATTTGGCAATTTTGCACTTCGAATATGATTCAAAGTGTATGGTATATTGTTTGAGGTTAAATTGCACATTGGTTGGAAGTTTTACTTACAGTTAAAACAGAGTACTTTACAGTTTGATAAATATTTATTAGAAACATCCTCGATCAAATATATTTATTTCCAAAATGATCAGGTTATATTTTCTTCTTTCGAAAGAATTTTGAAAATAAATTTGAAACGTAATTTTAAGAAAACTTCAGATTAATTGAACATATATAACATATATAACATATATATATATATATAAAAATAGTCGTAGTATCAAAGGACTGAGTCATAAATTCCCCACCGGAGAAGTTTAGTTATCACTCAAAATTTTCTTTTGAAATTGATGTGTTTTCAGCTAAAAATATTGTGGGCCATAAAATAACACCCTTTCGTAACAACACCTACAATTTATGGAAACTTCTGGCATTCATTTCATTTAATAAATAATTTTGTCAAAATTAACTTTAACTAAAATAGATTTAGTGCCACGAACTTTTCAAATTATCTACCAAATGTAAAATATTAATTACATTAAGGTACATTCCTCCATTACAAGCATTTAAGTAATGAAATTCAGCTTGCAAAAGCTTACGGGTAGTTTACAAAACAAATAAAGCGACACAAAATATTTCGTGAAATGATATTCCACATTTTCAGCACCCAAAGCTTACATGTTTTGTCTATTCTTTCAGCGTTTTCTTTAAAATAACTTTTTTTTTTTGGTTTTTTTGCTTCTTGTGGAATTATTAACACTCTGTGACCTGAAATCTCAGCGTACACAAACTGCAGCTTAAGCATACTTAAAAGTTTGTAGCAATGTGCTGACAAGCTTACAGCGACAACGACTACAACAACAACGACAATAACAACACAACCGAGAAAGATGAAATAAAAAAGTATAAAAAACAGGACATTTATGTGTACATGAAAAGTAAATTGGTGCACTCGCCGGAAGTGTGGAAACTTTGGTAACTAAAATGGAAGCGCAAAAAAAAGACTACTATGATAGAGAAAAGAAACCGGCAAGCATGTACGATTAGACCCGAAGGACTCTTTGGCACATTCATTTAAACATCATCAACGTTGTAAATTGTATACTTGGCGATTTGTGCAGAGCATAGTTACACACCCACATACATATCAGCAAATACATACTTGTGTTTTATAGTAACCAAATAAACGACGTGTAAAAGCACACACATGCATACATACTGAGACTGGGCGTAGGTTTAGTTTTTTGTGGCACCTGAAGGCAAGTTTCATTAGATGAATGCTCATTTTTGTGCTATAAATATAGAGTTTAAGCTTGATAGCTATATTTGTGTGTTTGCGTATTTGTGTTTTTTTTTTGTTAAACATAGAGCATAGTTTAACATAGTAAACGTATCAAAAAATCTTTAACTACGTGTTGACCACTTCCAATTTTGCTTAAACTTTCAGAATTAAATCTTTTGAAGAAAAAAAAAAAAATTTTTTGAATTAATAAATTTAAAAAATTTATTTAATTTGTTTAAACTTTTTACGAACTATTCAACTTTGTTCAAAGTGAAAAGGCACAGATTACGGTACACCTATCCTATCAGAAAAATTGTTTCTACTGAAAAACTTTCTGTTTCAGTTGATATTTTAGACCTGCAATATCCTTATATGTGTGATTTGAGTAAGAATAATATTTTAATGGTATGAAATTTCAGTTTGGCAAGTTATGCGTAAGTTATGTTAAAATTACTCAAAGTAAAGTAAAATATTAAATTTTGAGATTTTGAAGACAATGTTTAAAGCATTAAGAGTTTTTCAAAATTGATAATATCATTAAAATTTCTTATTTAATTGCTCTTTAATATAATTCAATAAAAAATTCCATAATTACAACAATTCTCTAAGTAAAAATAATTGCTGGCTTGCAGATAACGCCATTAAAATATAAATTTATAAAAATGTTTCAACTAAGTCATAGAATTTTTTTATATTATAATTATATAAATATAGTTCTATATATTATATTATAGTTCCATTAATTTTCAATACCCCGATAATACATTGATAAAATTTGGGGAGTGTATTTTTCCTTATATCCGAAAAACTCACTTTATTTATTTAATTGCGTTTTTAAGCAATTATAACAAATTGCATCATCTTAAAAACCTTGAATATCGTAGAAGACTCTGTCAAAAGTTGAATAGTTTAATACTAATGAATTAGAGTTTATTTTAGACGTACTATAATATATTTGACACTGAATATAAAATACAGCATATTTAAAAGATTTAAAAATCAGCAAAAATGTATACGCAACTTTTGTTAATACACTCTATCAATTTTTTTATATTCGTTTGGGAAATATTGTTTTTTTTTTTTACTTTTTAAGAAAATTAAAGCATTTTGATCCATATCTACTACGAAGGGTGTCTTGAAAAATAAAGAATATATTTACATATCTATATATTAATACGCAACCAAAAGATTTGTAGTGCACATTTATATATATATATATTCGAATATATCATCCCCTATGCGCCCAATTATCGTAAGCGCCAATTTTACGAAAAAGTTTCATTTATTAATTTAGCATCAGATACAGCTTTCCAAATACTTATATTGTTGAAATAAAAAAAATAAAATCGTGCATAAAAAAAATAAACTTGGAGTACTTAAATATCATTTGGGATCCGATTTATGACTGTGATAGCATTCGCATTGAAAGAATCCAAAAGAGATTTACTAGATTCGCTCTAAATCGTTTATTTGATACCAAAAATATGCCAACGTACACTGTGCGATGTCAATTGTTAAACATTCAAAGTTTATCTCAGAGGAGGAAAGCACAGAGCGTTATTTTTATAAAAGATATATTGGACAGCAAGATAGATTTGCCTGAGCTTCTTGAACTTTTCCATTCTATGCTCCATCAATGACTCTTAGAGAACGAAACTTATTCTTCATAAAATTTCACAGATCTTACTATGACAATAATGAGCCAATCTCTAAATGCTTATCTTATTGTAACATAGCTGCAGACCATATGGACTTTTGCACTACAAGATATAGTTTTAAGAGAGTTATTTATAATTTTATGTTAAGCCAATAGTTATAAAATGATATGTTATCTGTTAAGGCTAAGCCCAGTGGATGTGAACAAATAAATAAAAAAAATAAAATCTAATAACCTACTGTTTATTCAAAATTAGTCAAATGCATTAACTAAATATTTAAAAGATAACCTAACTAATTACGTGACATACATTTATTAAGAAATTTATTGAAAATAGTGATGATCGTTCATTTAATACTACCTTTTATCGTGATAGCTTTAATATTAAATGCACAAAAAATTTAACATTTGGTAAGCATCTTACCAAGTTAAAAATATTTTAATTGATGCCTTTTCTTTTCTTGACAAATACAACTCGTTTTATTCACTTATTTAAGTTTCTAATGGAAACTGTTACTCATACCACACCAACTGTAGCTGTTCGAGAAAATATTTCAAACTTTCCCTTGATTCAATTAACAATGCTTCGATTTCGGGAACTGCTTTGCGTAAAATTCTAACCACAACAACTGGAAATTTTCTTTAACTTAATGCAAACTTTAGCCTTATCTTCGCATAAAGTGCTGCCCTTCTGAATGTGCTCTTGGGAATAAATTTAAAAATTCAATTTTAATATGAATTCGTGATGTGTTCAGCTCAATTGATTTGTTTGAAATACTTTTTTATCTGTTTTTTCTTTGAAGCTGCTATGCTTTCTATTTCTTAAACATTTGCTATTATGTCGAAGATGACATTCCGACCCCACTTTGCCTCCGGCGTTTTATTTAGCAAAACTTTGCTTTCTTCAGATAATGACTGAATAAATATAAAAAAAAAGGAAAATTTGAATTTTTTATTTGTTAAGCATTCATTTGCATTGTTCTATGAGCTTCTATGAGATCACAACGGAAACCATTATTGAGGAAGCTGTTTTTTGTTGTTGTTGTTGTTGTAGTTGTGGTTGTTGTTGACTAAACTCGAGCACCTTTTTTATTTACCGTTTTATTTAAAGCTACTACATACAATGGTTTTCTTTCAGTTTCTTTTAATTTTCTTGTTGTTTTTTTGCGCTTTCTTGACTGAAAAAAGTAGGATTTTTTTTGCATTTTTTTGAATAATTTTATGTATATAGAACATTTTTTTTTTGTTGTAATAAATCTTTTCCTAATCGTTGCTCATTTTCATTGACGCCCACCGGCCTCTGCTCTGCATTTTGACTAGGCTATATACACCGAGAAAAAAGCTTATGTTAAATTGAAAAAAACCTCCGGATTTTGGTTTTTTTTCTTTTCCTTTTTTTGAAGCCGCCCTCTCGTTCTGTGATTTGCCTTGCTTTGCTTGACTGAAATCGGCAAATACACACATTTTTCTTCTATCAACACTGTTTTTCTTAGAAATTCATGGCTTCTCGGCTTCTCTTCGCTGTTTGCGTTTATTATAACAATACCATTAAATTAAATTAAATGTTAAATATAAAAATTTTACCTACGCCTGCCGTGGAGATTTGAACCCACACCCACCGATACCACCGATTAAGAAGTCACTACACTACGCATCGAGCCAAACTTTTTCGTTACGCAAACTGATTGATTCAATAGTAATTACAACTAAAGCTGTGCTGCAGCATAGCACAATAATGTATTAATAGATTTTTGTTGTATGGCTATCAACAAAATACTGCGACATACTGCATCTGTTAATACAGCGTCTGTTAATATAGCTGCAGTTATGTCAGCAAGTAGTAGTAAAAAAATAAATTGCTTGGGTGAATAAGCATAAGTTT
Source organism: Coremacera marginata (assembly GCA_914767935.1). Taxonomy (NCBI): domain Eukaryota; kingdom Metazoa; phylum Arthropoda; class Insecta; order Diptera; family Sciomyzidae; genus Coremacera; species Coremacera marginata. The sequence continues at coordinate 130,460,827 of OU612044.1, forward strand.
ATTATTCCCATACAATTCTCTTTACCCAAGCTGACGTAGGTGATTTAACTATTGCTTTTTTTCTCGGTGTAGCGAATGTCCTGTGTGTGACATAACATTTTTCGGTTTGTGTTCTGCATTTTGACTAGGCTATATAGCGAATGTCCTGAGTGTGTCTAACAATTTTTAGTAGTGTATGTGTTTGCATTTTAGGCTTATTTTTTCAGTTTTTCTTTGCTCTTATTTACTTGTTTTTTCTTGAGATTTGCGAATTTTACTTCCAGTTGGAATTATTTTTCATTTCAATTTGTTTCCGTCTTTATTCACCTGATACTGCAAAGTGACAAAATTTAGTTATTAATGGAAATACTTTGGTGTTGAATGGTTCAACGTTGTGGTCTTTTAAAATATCAGCTCTCGCCTGCTATACAATGCTTCTGTACTTTTTATGAAAGTATTGCCATATGTTTTTTAAAAACCTATCACTTTCAGAAAATAAACCTGTTTTTTTGTAAGAAAAAAATAGAGTTTAGAAAAATTAACTAAAAAACATGTATTCTTTAAACTTGTGTTTTAGTAATTTTTTTATAGTGCATTTAAATTAAATTAACTTAATTTCCTAACAGTCAAAATCTACATTGAATGTCATTTAATTTATCCAATGTAGTTTGAACCGAAACTCGAAAATTACATCGAACAACCTGGCATATTTTTCCAATATGCTAATTTAGATTTTAAACGAATACCAGGGCGTATGATGAACATTAATTGCAATTAATCGACGATCTTATTTATTTTGGCGAGTAAAACTTAAACTACTGAGCTGATTGAAAAATATAACGCGTAACACGACGTTATGAAAAATAAGTAATTAATTAAAAAACTAATGCCACGAAAACCTATACATAAAAAAATTATTCAATATAATTTTCAAGTTTTAAATAATAAAAACCCAATAAGCCACAAAACGAACTCGGGTTAGTTTCGAATTAGTAACGAAACCGAAAACTCGGGTCAGATATCTCTTATTCGATTCAAGTTCGAGATGAATCCGAGAATTTTGAAAATAGCGAAAATTTTTTATATAAAATTCCACGTTTCTAAGAAGAGTAAAAATTAAAACCACTTTCTAATTGGGATGCTTGAAAAGAAAATTACCCTCCTTAAAGTCAGCAATATTAATTTGGTCATAATTTTTTTTTTTTTTTTGTAGTGTGCCACATATGCTTTGTTCTTCTTGCTTATTATAAATTTGAGTACAACATTTTTTTTGTTTCTTTGACTTACGTTTAATTTCATGTAAGAAATTTTCATATATAAATGCACTGAATTTATTTAATGGTTCAATATATCGAGCATTGTCTGCCAAATGTTATGTATGCAAGCAATGCATATTGTAAGTCAAAAACCTTCATAATAATCGATTTGGGTAAGTAATGAAAATTTAAATAAAAAATTTCGTTTCGAAAATAAATTTACTAATTTATAAATTATCGTTTCGTAAGTGATTCGGTTATATTGAAAATCTTCTTTCGAGAATAAAGTGTGCATTTCTCCCGCTCTCGGATTCAATAGAAAATCGAGAAAAAGAACGACCTCGGTTTTACCTCGAATTCGAAACGAATTCGTTTGGTATATTGGGAGTAGGCTTTATGTTTATAAAGAAAATAATATATTTATGATAATAAAACAAATTAAAAAAAAATTAAAATTGGTATAACATTTACAATAAAATCATTCATATATTAATACGCAAACAAAAAAGTTTGTGTTCCCTTTTTAAGTGTGCTAACTTCAACATATTCACATACAACTTATATCGATGGAAATGTATTTTCCATTTTTTATTGTAGATGTGCACAATATTCGAATATATTGTCATTAAGATAGGTAGGACTAAGCAAATGGTAAAACCCTTTTTTTTCTAATGGGACAATGAGAAGCAACAATAAAATACATAACGGCACAGCTCTATTAAACATCGTTGTTTCAGCTTAAACGAGCAAGGGTAGAATGCGAGAGAGTCGCAGACACTTCAAAATAACTGTGCATCATTATTGTTGTTGGTGCTTTATCTTAATTTTTCTCTCAACAAAATAAATTTGCCGCCGCGTCAGAGTCAAAAAAACTGTTAAACTGCTGCTTGCTTCATATAACACATGTAAAGACATTTATAATGGTTTATTTTGTTCAATACAACGTTCAGGATATGGGTTGGTGCGTTCAGCAAACAAGCAAAAGAATACCAATTTTGGCATTCAGCCAAATTTCGGCCACATGTGATACTAGTATATATGAATAAATTATCAAATTTGACCACGAAATTAATAAAAAATGTAATTTAAGATTGCTTTTGACTTTGAAGTGATTTTGAAGTCGATTTTTTTCTTATTTAAATTAACAAAACATAAAAGTTAGCTAACATGAATTGATTAGTACATATATATTTTTTTATCAAAGCTCTTCATTATTAACGATAGTTGTTTGAATTTCTGTTGTTGGCTCTGTAAGAACGGAAAAGTGTTTTAATGACAGAAACAGCGCTGCTACATTAACAAATTTAGGAAAAGGGTTAAAAATGAAAAGTAGCTTTAAGTGTTTCTTATACGAGTATATTCATTTAAGTAACATACAGTTTATTTTGTGTATTTGCTTATAAAATAAGTAAGCATGGTTTCAATAATTCTATTAAAAAAAAAAACTGGATAAAATAAAATAAAACTGCATTTCTTAGGATAAAACTATCGACTGTTTATCTGCACATATGGTAACACTGCTTATGAGTAGAACAAACATACACATACATGCACACTAGGCGCAGATTCAGGGGAGATTTTGGGGGTTCAAAAACCCTCCCCCTCGAAATTCTCGGAGAACCTGTATTTAAATGTGATATACTAGTGTTTATAATGTGTATTGATAAAGGGTATTGAAAAGAAAAACATCGACTTTTTGATAATTTATTTGAAATATTCACACCTGAGTTTTGTTCCTGTTTTTTTATGTTCTTTGCGATATCGCGCCCTTAGCTGTAAACAGTCATACATCGGTGATTCCATGTCAAATGTCATTTTTGGATGATTTATACAAAAAGTGATTTTGACTATACCGATTTTTTCAAATTTTGCACGTCAATAGTACTTAAAAAATGGAAATATTATCATATTTATTTCAAATTTTTTGGAAAATTAAAAAAAAAAAATCAAAATTTGCCATTCGGCTATGTAGGAAAACAATTATATCTTCAAAACTTTAAGTTATACAAAAAAATGTTCAGGATTTTTTAAGAGATCTTTTTTACATTTCACATTTTATAAATGTGCAGTTTCTTACCAACACATCGAAGAAGAATTTACATTTTTTGATCACTTAAAATTTCATTCACATTTTTCAAGTTCAACACGACTATATTTTTGGAGTTTTTAAAACGTCGTCGTGTTGAGGCATTCATTCTTAATCCATTCTCAAAATTGTACGTCGAAGAATGAATGCTTATTATTTTAAACGATTTTTTCAAAAATTGTTTAGCTCATATTTTGAAATGAAGCATCAAAAAGCTGGCTCCAGTTAAATAACAGGCGCAGTATCCACACAAACGTTTTTGTAAACTGCTTCCGTGGTACGCATGCTCACATATAAGCGCAGAGTTCCTTCAGCTTCTGGAACTATCACCTGTTGGAAGCAGAATAGTCCAATGAAGAAAGGAATAATGAAATAGTAGGTATAATGAGAGGGTTCTGGCTCAGGAGCCTCAGGAGCGGTGTGATTCATAGAAGAACGCGTCGCACATTTTCGTGCGACACCTAGTTTTTTGTAGTTTTGTCATCTGTCCGTCGCCCGCCCAGTGCCCCCCATCCACCGCCCCCATCCCCGTCCCCTTACCCACTCCATCCCCTGCCCCCTGTCCCCTGTCCCCCCGTCCAGAAGCGTGCACCAAAGTTGACGGCAGTTTTGTTTTGACTTATGTCCGTCCCCATCCCCCGTCCCCCCGTCTGTCCGTTTGCGGTTTTTTGATAAGCAGTTGCATAAAATATAAAAATGTTTTGTTTTTCAATGCTTTGGCTTTGGTTTTTTGATAAGCAGTTGCATAATACAATGTATAAAATTTTTTCGATAAAATATAAAAAAATTGCTTCCTTAGGTTTTTTGATAAACAGTTGCATAATACAATGTTTAAAACTTTTTCGATAAGAAGTTGCATAAAAAGTTTCTTTTTTATCAATGGTTGAGAAAATGAAAAACACAGTTGTGCAATAATTTTTAAAATACATTAAAAAATTTTTTTCAATGCTTTGGAAAATAAAAAATTGCTTCCTTAGGTTTTTTGATAAACAGTTGCACAATACAATGTTTAAGACTTTTTCGATAAGCAGTTGCATAAAATATAAAAAGTTTTTGCTTCGGAAAAAAAAATAAAAAATTGCTTCCTTAGGTTTTTTGATAAGCAGCTGCATAATACAATGTATAAAACTATTTCGATAAGAAGCTGCATAAAAAGTTTCTTTTTTATCAATGGTTGAGAAAATGAAAAACACAGTTGTGCAATATTTTTTAAAATACATTTTATTACACAGAAAGAAACAGTTGTGAAATATTTTTTAAAATAAATTTTATTATACATTTAGAATATATATATATAAATGTTAATATCTCATCATTAATAGGAAGTCCATCGTGGTTCTTTGAACATAACTGCATATAAATTGTAGAGTTTTCTTATACTTTGATATCGTGACCACAAAATTATACAATTACAAATATCATACGTTTCCTTATCTGAATTTTCAGCAAAACAACAGTCTTCCCTATGTAAACCATGTATTGAATATGAAAAACGAAGAGATGATCTCGTTTCAGTTATCATATCCTGAAAAAATTTAACATGATCGGGGTCGATTAATTTTTCATATGTAATTAAGAATTTTTCTAGTTCGCACGATGAAACCATAGTTGTTTATTTCAAGTGAGAGGTATACTATAAACTAATCTGTTTTGTTTTTTAATTATTCTTTATTAAAAAAAAAAAAAAAAAAAAAAAAAAAAACAAACCTATGATAAGGTCCAGATATAAATGTTTTCTCAGAGTCGTAATATAAAAATTCTGTATAAAAGTTCAAGCGTTTTACAGTTTCTTTCATAGTTGTTGGTCGTTGTTGATCGTTGGTTCTAATAATTAATAATAATAATAAATTAAACTTTCAAAATGGAGAACAGGAAAAATACATTGAAAGCTTTGAATGAGCTTACAAACAAAAGGAAGAGCATCATTCCGTTGAGTAATATTCCATTCAACACTAAATTAATTATATTGAAAGCGAAGAGGACAAATACTAAATTTGGATGGAAGATCATGTTGGAATTGGAGAAAAATGTTATGTTTCTACCTGTTTTTTACAATGAAATGAGTGATGAAACTCTGGAGAGCTTAAACTCAGGAGATTTCTCTATTGAGAGAATGCTTATAAATTCGAAAAATCCAATGTATTTTGAATTCAAATTTTCTTGTAAGAATAAATAAAATTAAAAAAGTATTTATGTGTCAGCCTTTTACCCTTTAAATAAAAAAATCATAAATAAAGCAAACAGTTGTTTTTATTTTAATTGTACAATATTTGTACATTTATAAATGTGAAATTGATTACTTATAAATCTAACAAATCCAAACATTGATTTGTTGCTACACTTAATGTTCCTTATTGTGCTAACTTTTTCATATTTATAGATAATTCCCATTAGTTGCTTTAGGAATTTATCTTCAAAAAACCATTCAATATCGCTTCCAATATCCATTTTAGAGGGAACACCATGCATCAAGTCATCAGTTTCAGCATTCAACACTTCATCATTACACCATTGTTGAATTATGTTTTTCAATTTTGATACTTCTACATTATTTTTAAAATTTATTTCAAAAGTTGGTTTTTCCTTATAACTTTGTGAAGTTATCATAAATTTGGTACTTTTGAATAAATTCATAACATTTATATCTTCATGTTTAATAGAATTATTGCAACTAGCATGTTGGTGTTGTTGTTTTTTTAGGTTTTTATTAGGATTTGCTGATTTTCTTCGTTTTTTTAATGCTGGTTCCTTGCTTTCATTATGAGTTTTTTCAAACACTTCTTTGAAGTCTTCATGACATTTCAAAAATTCACTCTCGTCATGGTTTTGTTGTGGTTGTTGATCTTCTTCATTCTTATTAACATCATCATTATGAGTTTCCTCCAACACTTTATCCAAGTTTTCATAATATGTCTGAAGATCACTCAAAAAATCGATGTCCTTGTCAGCACCCCAAAATACATCCTTATTCATACTTTTTTGTTTAACGTTAGTTGAATTTTTAATTGAAACTAATAAATTTTTCAAAGTGTTGAAACTATTTATAAGTAAATAACCTTTCAATTTGCGTTTGGTTTTGTATTTATCTACATATTTCTTTGTTTATGAAGAAGAAAAAAATTTTTTACAACGATGAAATCGAATATAAATACAGCTGTCAACATTATGGAAAATTAAAAATGTCTTTTATACGCGACGAAGTAGCAATGGCTAGTAGTGCTGTTCGCGATTTAGTGGATTCGATGACTGAACCACAAATTGACGATTGTTTAGTAATACCCCAGTCGACTTTTGAAACTGTTAACACGAGTGATCATCAATTTTGGAGCGATGTGTGGAGGAACGACCGAGATATTCACTCAATAATGAAAATCTTTAAAAAAATGATGGAGTATTACATCAAGGAAGAGTTGAGAATTGATGAGAACTACTCGATAACAATAAAACTAGTGCTAGTGAAGCGGGTGACTGCGAATAATTTATATATATTTAAGTGTGAAGTACCAGCTCAAGAATTGATAGGAATTGAAAACTTAGCATTAAGAAGAGAAGTCTCATTTATTCCAAAATGTGTATATTATCTAGAAGTGTGTAATGCGAAAGTAAAAATGTACAAAAATTATGTAATGAAAAATATTTTATTAATAGATATTTAATAAAGTTACAATGTTTTAAACTGAAAATTTTTGTTTTTCATTTTATTAACTAGAGTATTATCTAAATATTTTTATTGAAACTACAATTTTTACAACGATTTAAATTATATATATTTGTGTAAAGTTGAATAATTTTATTCGCCTCATCTTCCATACGGTTGAATGATGAGCAACCACAAGTGTCTGGTCCAGATCTACAATTATTATCTGACCACGGGCAGTCTTCAAAATGTTCGCCAAATCGCGAATTTATTTTTTTCAAATTGTTTTTATATTCTATTTTCGTTTGAATGTTAATAAGCCTATCCTTTTCATCCTCCGGTATGATATGTGAAAATTTTTTTAAGAAACTATAGATATCCTTGATAATAGACATTTTTATTTTAAAACTACTGTATATTCATATGAAGAGTTTGATAATAAGCGTTAACATCAATGATTTCTGGTTTTATAGCATAATTTGAACGTTGATATAATTCTTGTCTAGTTTCATTATCATTTTGATTTATTTCATCATTATATTCAAAGCAATAGATATTAAGTGTACGTAATTCATAATTGCTATAGTAGGAACATTTAATTCGTATTTCAAATGTTTCATATTTCAAATTAAAGTGACGATGAAAAACTCCTGAACTCTCATAAATTCCACCAATTTGCATTTCTTTCTCTATTAGATTTCTCCTGAAAACCTCAATTGCATCTTCAACAGAAAATTTCCTTTCTGGAGTTGGACTATTTCTATGATAACGATCTACATTCTTTTGGTAGTCTGAATCATCATCATAAGTAGGTACTCTGTATGGATATCTCAATGTTGTGGTCGGTGTTGAGGTGCTTGTATTAATATCATCATATTTAACATTTTCCAATTGAAGGGTTATGTTAACTTTTATTTGAAGTGAAGTATTCGGGATCTGTATGACAAAACTAACCTGTTTTCCATATTCAATATTGTAAAAAGTAGTAGTATTTTCACGTCGTTCATGTAAATAATTTCTAGTTTGATAGCATGTAATATGACGTATTTGTAATATTACGTATGCAATAAATATAAATAATAACAATTTTCTTGAGCTCATGTTTCTATGTTGAATCTTTCCCTGACCACAACTATTTAAGTAATAACCATTTGTAAAGTCTGTATATAGTCTTTTACATCAATAATTCTCACTTTCAATGGTTCATAATTTGGATCTTGAATTCTAATTCTTTCAATTTCACCATTGCTTAGAATCATTTCAGTTTCTGTTTCCCGATATTCAAGGCATTTAATGCTCAATCTTCTCTCTTCAAATCTACTATCATAAGTACAACGAATTGGAATATCTACATTTTCATATTCAAGGTTAAAATGTCGATAAAATACTTCCTTAGAATCAATAATTCCACCAATTTCATTTTCTTTAGTAATTAAATCCTTATGAAAGGCTTCTATGGCTTCATCCACAGTAAAAAGTCTTGAAGGTATTCCTTGAGTTGTACTCTCAAATTCTACAGTTGTTGTTGTTGTTGTTGTTGTTGTTGTTGTTGTTGTTGTTGTTGTTGTAGACAATTCTCTTTCTATCTCAGTACTTAATAGTTCATTAAAATATATTGGTTCAGTTTCTTTCAACAATAAAAATGATATATTAATTTTCAAAACATTATTATCGGGTAGAGTTAAATTAAATTCAATACTTTTAGAGTTTTGATTAATAATAGGTATAGTAGTATTTTCCAATTTCCAAAATGGTACACTATACACATTTTTTAAAAAGAACAATAATGTTAAAAATAGAATAAATTTCATTTTATGTTTTATTTTTAGAGATATATACGCCGTTAAATTTCAGTATGAAATGATGAGAATATCTAATTTGGTTGGTTTTATATAATAAGTTTTTATTATGTATTATTTATTTTTCATATAGATTATTATATAACATATATTCATTTAAAAGTAATGCTGATTTCAAAGCACATCGTATTTGACGTTGTTTCCTCGTTTTGTTGTTGTTGTTGTTGTTGTTGTTGTTGTTGTTGTTGTTGTTGTTGTTGTTGTTGTTGTTGTTGAAGTGGTATTGGCATTGACATGTTCTTGGATACATATTATACAACATTGATAAGTTTATTTCATCACATTGTGGAATATCTTCGATATTGAAAACACGCTGTTTTAAAAATTCTTCAATCCACTTTTGTTTCTCCGTCCCCTTTACATACACTTTTTTATTCTTCAGTAGAGGTTTTAAATATCTCTGAATGTTTTTAAATGAATCGCTTCCATAGTCCCATAGCAGATTATGATGATTTAATTTTAACCAATTGGATTGACGTTGATCATCTTCACTTAAATCCTTGAATTCGAATGGAGCTTTTATGTGGAAACAGTGGAATTCATCTTCACTTAATACAACTGCTATCTCCTTAAAAACAAAACGATTATCGTAGATTTTAAAACCTTGAACATCAACAGTTGCAAACATTATGTTAAATAAATAGCAGTAGTTGTCAGAACCCTTTTTATATAGAATGTCTGTATACATGTGTGTATTTTTATTAAATTATTTTTTTAATAACATTTGTGAGTGGTGTATATTCAAAGACTTTATCGTGAATGAGCATACAATAAGCTGATGTACTTGGAGGGACATTTGTTCGAAATTTTAATTCAATTCTAATATCTATTGGTCCTCCTTTTACACTCTCATTTTGATGAGAGACATCTAGAACAATTATTGGTGCAATGCTAGCAAAATTTTCTGGTGATAAAAGTGGTTGTGGAGAACGTCCATAGTATCCTTGTTGAAATTTTTGATACATATCATAGAGTAAAGCGTAACGATTATGATCAAATCTAATGTTGAGGTCGTCATAGGGATATACATCAGAGTTAAGATGAACTTTTACATCTGATAAGTTACAATGTATGAACTTATTGTTGTTTTTAAATCCTAAAAGTATAAATCGAGGTCTTTCATTTTCACCTGCCAGTTTCACATTCCATAAAATATTTGTACTTTCAACAAGAGAAGGATTATAATAAACATCCCAACTTCTAAACGATATATTAAGTGGTAGTTTACTATTTATTGTTTTTAACATTTTTAATCGGTAATCATCTGAAAGATGAATGTGTGGTACTTTCCATGTGATATTCAAGAGCTTTAATATAAGATTGTCTGTTTTAGTAGTTGAACTCATAATGTTCTTGTCATCTTTAGATCGTATCAAAATCAATTCATGTTTACAATTCACAATTAATTTGTCAAAATCTTCTGCAAATCCAAGTAAATTCTTTAACGGAACACAAAAATTAAAATGTCCCGTTTTAAGTAGAATATTATCTTTTTCAAATGGACACCATCCAGCGTTTTGAAGATTTATACTTTCAAATGCATTAAGTGATACATAATTTTTCATATCTGATGCAATTCCCAATTGTCTTGTACGATCAATTTCTACCCCATTCATCTCATATCGAATTTCATCAAATAAATATGCTATACAGTTGTTCAAGAGTTTAACAGTTTTTGATATAGAATTATCGCTGTTGGATACAAATCCCTCAATATACAAAAGACTCTCACTTGGTAATACATACAAGTCCTGGTTTTGTATTGGTATACGTATTTCATCATCATTTTTAAATGATTGTAAATATGATGTATAGCTGTGATATTCTTTTTTCACTATACTCTCGTCGAAAAATGGTTTGTATAGAACATTTATTACGTCACTCATATTGGTTTTTTAATTGTAATCCAATGCTTTCTAAAAATTCTTTATTCGATTTAGTTAAATAAATTCTATGTCTTGACCTTTTAATAATTGGTTTTTTATTTAGATTTGATTCTTCTTTTGTTGTTTTTGTTGTTGTTGTTGTTGTTGTTAGTGGACTAGTGAAGTGGTTGTTATGTAATTGCTTTTTATTAAAAACTATCATTCTTTATATAGGCTTTAAATGTAATCTTATTGATATTTTTTCACCGCGAAAATTAATTAGGTTACCACCTTGATCTACAACTTTAAGAACAAGAGTGCTGATTTGTTTTGTGTTAACTGGTAAATATATAACATTAACTGGTATTTCTGTAATTTTGTATCCTGGACTAACTCGAAGGGAGAACTGATGAATTGTATGCACATTTATTCCATTTATATATGATCCATTGATAATATTACACTCAATTGATATTGTATTTATTTTAGAAATATCTACCGGATTATCAGAATAATTTTTAACATCAGGTTTCAATATTCTGTTACTGAATCCTAGTAATGATCCAATTGAACAACTTCTATTGAAGAAAATTGGATCCTTGGAACTATAAATTTCTGTTTGCAATGTGTTATAGTTTGCTTTTATATCTAATAATCCAGAGTTATATGATTCATATTCATCAACAATTTTCTCAGATAAATCTGTGAATTCATACGTTCCTATTGGTATCACAATAGTCTTGTCACCAATATGAAACAAATTGTTTTCTTCATCCACATTTGGAATAGAATGATAAGAGTCGAAGCTAATCAAACCACAAACATAATCTTGCTTAAGTTCTATAGGTGGAAAATAATTTGCAACAAGTTGTGATGAATTTCCATTTATTGTTAAAGTAAACGACATGTTGTTGAACAATCATTAAGTAGTTAACTAAAATATTTTTCTTATACATTATTACATTTATATTAAATCATTTGCATCAATCCAAGAATTATGATCTGAAGAGAAACCTAACCATTTAACAAAAGCTCTATTATTACGTTTTCTTAAAATTTTTTCAACTAAATATGTTTGTGGAAATTTGGTTTTTATTAATTCATATTCATAGAAACCTCCTTTGATTTCATTTCCTTGATAATCTTCAAGTATGTATGTAGTAGGGTTTGTATTTTGAATAGTTTTGATTTTAAATATTTCAGTTGTCCAATTTGGTGTATAACCTTTTTCAAATGTATGTTTATATTTACTTATTCTAACATTATCATTTAACTTAAATTTTGGTTTATGAAAAATTTTAGGATTATTATAAACAGTTTTCAGTATAAATTTTTCATTTGAAGAATTTACTTCATTGGGCGTCATCTTAATAGTTCTATGAAATGTATTATTATATTGGTTAACTAGATTTTTATAGTTATCAATCCATTTGTATGTCCCATTAAAGCTAAACTCCTTCCACATCATTCCCTTTAAAGTTCTATTGAAGCGTTCCACTATCGATGCTTTTAAAGTTGAAAATGTTGAATAATGATTGATACCTTTCAATGCCATTAATCTCTTAAAATGTGCATTGTAAAATTCTTTTCCATCATCCGTTTGGAGATTTTTTGGTATACGGTTACTTCTGTTGAAAATATTTTTCATTGCGGTTGTAACGTTTTCTCCAGTTTTATTTTTAATAGACTCCGCCCATGCCTTCTTTGAAAATGTGTCAATAACAGTTAGAAGATAACGATAATTCCTATTAACATCACTATATGGAATCATTTCCACTAAATCTGCTTGCCATAAATCATCAATTCCTTTTATAATTACATGTCTTCTTTTAAAATTTTTCCGTGCTTGTTTATGCAGTTCTTCAACTATATCTCGTTTATTATTCATTATCATATATAGTATGTTATGTATCTCGTTATTGTAAACCTTTTATTTTTGGATATTTTATTTTTAATTTTTTAACCTCATCTGCATCAGGCTGATTTTTTCCGACTACATATTTAAATAAGAAGTCTTCAATAGTCTTTAAATAATCATTAAGTTCTTCAAAGTTTTCCTTATATACAGATTTTATTCTATTATCAATTGCCGCCTCAATTAAATCTACATCATTTCTTATGTCATCCTTCAGTGCAATGTTTAAATCTCTTATTTTATTTTCTAATCTATTTGTTATATTGTTAAGATTCTCCATGGTAGTGTTTATATCTATAATTTTCTTTTCATAGATGCTTGTTATCTTATTTAGATTCTCAAAGAAAAATATACGTGAAATGGCATCATTATCATCATTTGGTAAACCTAAGTTGATAACTCTTTTCATCTGTAAATTTAGGTTTTTATTTCCATCTAAACTCCAACCGATTGTATTTTGTAAAATTGCTTTGATATTGGCTTTGATATTTGCTTTACTATTGTTATCTCTCGATGAAGAATGACCAAATTTATCAATATTTGAATACATTTTTTAGCTATATAATTATATTAGCTTCTTTCAACTCTTCAATGATGGATATTATTTCGTTGTTATGGTTATTATGTCCAGCAGTTGATGATGATATAAGTAATCGTAATCTTTCAACTAATTCATTGGGATCATCCCAATACACATAATTCGATTTTTTGTCAATAGATTTTAAGACTTTAAGACCTTGTCCACGTATAAGTGCGTTTGGTAAATTAAATATCTTTCTTATTATACGTTGATATTTATAAGATTTAGTACCTTTAATTTGATCAGTTGAGTTATAATTACGCTTGTGAGCATTTGTAGATAAAAGAATATCTTTATAATTTTGTAAATCCCGTTTAGTGAAATGAATGGGATTTGTGTGAAAAACTAATTCAAATAGACCAGGTGTCATCTGCCATTTATATTTTCCAACAGAAATTTTATTTTCATTAGGGATTTTTAAAAGTTCTTTTCCATATCTCCATCTTCCCAATGAATCTATATTGAATCCATATACTTTATCCAATTTTTTACTATCCTTAAGTATTTGTATGTTTTGTTGTAGAGAATTTTTTTGTTTTCGGGTATTATGTGATTGTTTAAGGTGTTTGTAATCTGTGTTTAATTGATCCTTAGCCTTACGCTTAAAATGTTTATATTTTGTCCATAGTTCTCGATCATTTTCAATGTCTTCTTTTACTCTGTTTTCTTTTTGCACTTCATTTTCTATCAAATTGTTAATATCCTCATTATTACTAGTGTTATTATTTTTTGAGTTGAGAATTTCATTTGATATAACAGGATGATAAATTTTTTTAAAGTTAGTTTTTAATTGTTTTTTAAATTTTAACTTTTTTCTTATTTTTAATTTCTTATCTGTTTTTTCTTTTTTATTCGTGTTATCAATATTTTTTGCTTTTTCATACCTAACAGGTACTAAATCGTTATCAATGTTATGAATTTTGACTTTATTACTTGAGATTTCATTAGCATATTTCTCTTGCCGCAACGAACGTTTATTCTTATTGCGGAGATCTCTTAATCGCTGTTTAAAATTTTGTTGCAACCCTTTGTTTTTGCGTTTTATAATAATTTGTTTTTTAACTCTTTGTTTTGCTTCATTTTCAAAGTCAGATTCAGATTCTGTACTATAATTTATTGTGTTTTTGTATTCAGCATCATTATCAAAGTCAGATTCTGACTTCACATTATAAGTAACATCGTCTTTGTTTTCTTCATCAACATAATTCTCATTGTTTAAATCTTTATCAAATTCTACTGTTTGAATGTCAGGCTGTTTGGTATTTAAACGTTGATAATATTTTAATGACTTTGTTAATTCATTTTCAATGTTGGGTTTTATCTTCTTTATATGTTGATATGGTTTGTTATGTTTTAGTTTATTTTTGTTCAATGAACTGCGCTTTTTTAAAATTGTTTTATCATTCATTGCTGGGTCAAGTGTTGATAGATATTGTGGATCAACATTTAAGTGTATATTTTGAGTGGATTTTTGTGATAGGTCATCATCAATAGCATCCCAAAACATTTCATCATTATTTTCTTTTTTGATTTTAGCAAGATCGTTAGTGTGTTTTTTGTCTTTGTTATATTCATTGTGTTCATCTTTGTTAAGCTTTCCAATAATTTCATTCAATGGCTTTGAAATGGGTTGAAATGTATTTTCAAGCAACTCAACTCGATCTTTTTCACCTAATTTTATTTCCTTTAGTTTTTCCTTTAAGATTTTCCGAGTGTTGGCAAGGTTTGTTAAAACATTGAGGTTTGTATTTTTCATGATTATTGTTTCTGTTTGCTATCTAAAATCAGATCTGGTGTATATCTGATACCGATCTGGTATATATCTGATACTGATCTGAGGTGTAACAGGTGGTGATCTGATTTTTATATATGTATGAAATTGTCAAAACCTTTTCGATATCGACCCTTGTTTATAGTATCATCTTTATTTATCACAACAAAACCATACTTTTCTTTCCAACATTCATTACAAATCCTTATAAACATTTTGAAATCCATGTCTCCAATAACATGATCATTAAAAATATGCTTTAAATTCATTTCATCTTGCTTGAATATAATAATCATGTTTGTATTATCACGTATTAAATGCTTAGGAATTTTTGTATAGGTTTGACACAAATAAAAACAATCAATTTGCTTATGCCGACCCATACAAAAATACTCTCGTATAGTGCTTTGTTTGTCGCAAATAACATCATCAAAAATGAAAATTGAATTTGATTTAGCTTTATCTGGACTAATAACATCTTCGTTTTCTGAGAAAGTGTAGAGATTTATTCCTTTTATCGGCGCAATCAGTTTCTTCAAATATTCATATTTTGGTTGATATAAAGATTTTGAATATATGTATATGTTTTTAAACTTTAAACCATTCGGATTTACAATTAGACTAATCATAACGTTAGTTTTACCGCAATTTGATGGTCCAACCAATAAAGCACGTATTGAATTAGGTAAAAGAGGACTGTGAACAATTTTGTTTTTTTTATCATTACTTAAAAAGTCAACATTTTTAACGTTAAGCTGAATACGTTGTTTAATTAATCTCATTTTGAATACTATATTAATTGGTATATAAATCAATCATTTATATATTAAAATCATCATTCTCCTTTTAAACTCACAACCAAAATGTTAATTTTATTTTGAAAATGGGTATAATATATAAGGATAGTGCACATCAGAAACAGTTGAAAAGAGGATATGGCTTCATAAACAACTTAATAAATTCATTACCAGTTGAACTTCATTTACCAGGATATCAATTTTGTGGACCAGGAACAAAACTTCAAAAACGTTTAGAAAGAGGTGATAAAGGTATTAATCCATTGGATGCAGCTTGTAGAGAGCACGATATTGCATATTCACAATCGAAAGATATAAACACACGGCATCAGGCTGATAAAATTTTATCTGAAAAAGCTTGGCAAAGAGTTACATCCAAAGATAGTGATTTGAAAGAACGTGCCAACGCTTGGTTCGTAACAAATGCAATGAAAGCAAAAATTAAATTTGGAATGGGTATGAAGAGAAACAAGGAAAAACGTAAACCGAAAAGAAGGCAAAATAAGCGCAAAAAGTATAAAAAACCTAAAGTGAATGGAAAGAAACTCTTTTCGTTAGCTGTTAAAAAGGGTGTCAAAATGTTAATAAAGAAGAAACCAAATTCATTCAATGATGCATATAGAATAGCCCATAAAGCTGTACAATCAAGTTTTAAACAGAAAAAATCACAAGTAAACATACCACGAGTAATCCCAGTTCCAAAAATTGGTGGAGTCTTACCATTAATACCAATTTTAACAGCACTGGGTGCTCTTGGTGGTATAGCTTCTGGAGGATCAGCTGTTGTAAAAGTCTTAAATGATATAAAAAATGGGAGGGAACAATTATCTGAAGCTAATCGCCACAATAGATATATGGAGTCGATAGCTATGGGTAAAGGTCTATATCTCAAACCATATAAACAAGGTTATGGTTTGTTTTTACGTCCTCATCCAAAAAATTTTTGAAAAAGCTACCCAAAAGACCATTAACCGATGTTGATTTAATAAAATATTGTAAATGTCTTAAATATTTTAGAGGAATTTTTATGAGAGATTCTTTACCAACAAAACCCCATGCTCAAGAATGTGGTATACTTAACTTGGATGATGTTAACGGTCCCGGTACTCATTGGGTAGCTTACTATAAAAATAAAAACTATAAGGAATATTTTGATAGTTTTGGAAACTTGCAACCCCCATTAGAACTCATAAATTACTTAAAGACACCAATATATTACAACTATGAACAAAAACAAAAATACAACACAGTTATTTGTGGTCAGTTGTGTTTAAAATTTTTATTTCAAAAACATAATATTATATAGTATATTCACTTTATAATACAATAAAAGATTTATCTTAATTTTATACATAAAAATTTTTTTATTACAATTTTTACCCACCAATAGGTGGACAATTTAACCCTAAATCAAATATTTCAGGTAGTAGGGGGATATACATCTCCCACCCCGCAAGGTCCCTACTTATTATAAAGCTACATAAATAATCTAAATTAATGTAGCCCCTTCTAAAGTCTTTTATGGCTGCAGTCACAGGATCTGTGATAGCCTCTTCCCAACAACACCTGTGAAGGTCTTTAAGCCAAAACTCAAAATAGAGTTTTGGGCTTAGGCGCCATAAATGCCGTAAGTAAAACAATGGTGGTACTGAAACAGAAAGGAACATTTTTAGTGATAAAAAATTACAAACATTATTAAAAAATATTACTTACAATTAGGATCATCATTAGGGGGCCCCAATTGGAAATTTACAGCTTCCATTTTTATAAACAGTTGCACAAAATATAAAAAGTTTTTCTATTTATTAATGCTTGAGAAAACAATGAGCATCAATGCTTGAGAGCATTCAAAACAATAATAAAACAGCTTCCTTAGGTTTTTTGATAAGTAGTTCTATAATGCAATGTATACAATTTTTTCGATAAACAGTTTCTTTTTCAGCCTTTAGTTACATTTAATAAATAAAAATTATTTTAAAAAGAACATAAAATTGTTTTGTTTTTTATTTGATTTTGGAATTTCTTTTTCAGCCTCTTAATACATTTTTATTTAATAATCGATGGTGTCCCCATGCAAGGGTATTAACACCATTTTCTAATATATAACGTTTATCATCTAAATAACTTAATACAATTTTTTCAATTTCTTGTGTATAAATCTTGTGAATCTTAGATCTAAAAGTTAACATTTTATCATAATAAATTTTCTTATCAAATAAACATTTTCTATAATCATCAATGCTGAGAGACATCAAAGCTGATTTTTTTACCCCTTTAGCTTTTTTGATATCATTATCGCCCTCAACACTAATAGAATACATTTTTGACCTTAAACCAATGAATTCCCTCATTATTTTGCCATTATTTTCATCTTTCATGAACCCTAATACCTTTTTATTTTGTCGTTCTATCCCAAAAGGATTGTTGGGTTTGTAGTCGGATGTGTCAAATTTTAAATTAATGTCTGGTTTAATATCATTATAGAAGTCTTCAGTCTTAATTGAATAGATGAAAGAGTCAGTATCCATATAGCATAAACTTAAGTTCTCTCTAAATTTTGGAAGCATGTAATCATAATGGAAATCATACATTTTCCATTTAGATAGTTCAAGAACTACAAACCCTATATAAATTGGTTTATCATATAATGTATGTATTCTATTAAGTTGTATTGCTGTCATATTTTCGGTAAACCTTGTGGAGCTATAGCTCCCAATCTTTTTCCTCTACTTTCCCACGCACAAACAATTTTAACATCTTTCCTCTTGTCTACATTCTCCATGGTTTTACCATAGACAGCATTATTTAATAACTTGAAAAAGTTCTTTTCAAAATCATTTTTAGCTTGCGTTCTATGTAATGTATTCAAATCAATATATTTCTTTAACCATGGCGATTGTTTAAATTTTAAAATTCTGTGAATTTTTTTAAGTTTTATTCCATTTTGTAAACATTGTTGTAAGTTTACATAATGAATGATATAATTTGATTTACTATTTAAATCGATTATAAGTTTTTCATGTTTACCGATCGGACTTTTTTTATTTTCTGAACAAAACGGTAAGTCATTATATATATCATGTTTTGTAGAAGGAATCTCTAAATCAACTTCTAAAATATATCCTTCATCAGAATCATTAGCATGCTCATATAACTGAAATGTTGATACGTCATCAAGCCATTCAAATTTTCCTTCAGGCAAATATTGAGACATTGCCCAACCATACAAATTATTGGCATCTAAATACATGAGATAATTTGAGGGTTTTATAACATCAAAATCATCCATATATTTATTATTTGCCTTAACATGTCTATTGGAACATTGTACAATACCTCCCCTTATTCCTTTTTGAATGAATTTAATCATATCAATGTCTGTTAGAAGGTCTAATTCAATTTTAGTGTACTTTAACATTGCTCCCCAAGATAGTCCGGGAGCTGTATAATATTGACAAGGATCAAGATTGTAAATGGACTTACATACTTTTCTAAAATTTTCAAAAACATCAGTCAGAAGTAAAACATCTGTTTTAAGATAAAGTTCTAAGTAATCTTGTAGTGTTGTACAATTAAAAGTTGTCCATACTTTTTGAGCATGTTCATAGTCAGCAACACTACATTCTTCATTGATCAATTTATTAAAGAACTTTTCCCTTGGAGGTAAACATTCCTCTTGCAGACGTTCCATTGCATCAAAATAATCATAAGGAAATATACCTTTTTGCTTTAAAAGATTGAATTCATCATCATCGGTAAACATAGAGCGTAAGATATAAAAATCATTATTCGATAAATTGTTGGTTAAATTTGATAGACTAGAAGCCATAAATCTAAAGGAATCTAAGAACCTTAGTTCAACGCTATCACCGTCATCGAAATGTATATGTTTTGAAACTGAAACATATATTTCCTTATTTATTGGGATAACATTTATTCTACCAGGAATCGTTGAAAGTTCTTTAATGAATAGATGACAATCATATAAAGAAAGATTGTGGAAAAAGATTGGGATGAATTTAGCAATTTTAAAATTTAAATTACAATCATTATGAGCCGGTCCGCGATATTTTCCAGTTAAATGGCAATGATCTGGTACTCTATAATTATCATCTTCAAAATGTTTTTCACAAATATGACAGTTAGTGCTTTTATTTTGAATATCTAACTCTAATGGTGTGAGGAAATTCATTGGTTTAATTTTACTTAAATAATTATTATAAATTTCCTTAGCATCGTCAACTAAAGCTGTAATAAAATTAATAGGTGTATTTTCACCTGTATATATTCTAAACTTATCTAAGGAATTATTAAAACTACACTTAATATAATAGCTATATGCATATGGAATGTGGCTCTGAACTGTTCTTATTGAGCCTGAATTTTGAGTGTTTTCTGGTGTTAGAAAACATTCAAAATCCGCATATACTACAAAAGGAATATCTAACTTGTGTTTAAAATTTTTAAATGAAACCTTACTATTTTCTACATCTGGGACTTTAGTGACGATTCTGCTACATTCCTGTTTGTGTCGTTGTAATTTGTTCTCCAAATCAAAAAACTGCAAGCAGGTATTGCATAAAAACATTTGATTTTTCTTCTTTGTCACTTGATTCCGCAAAAGTCTGAAAATACAAAAAAAAAAAAACAAATTATTAAAAATGCTTTCAACATTATATGAATATAATATTTACCTTGAAATGTTCTTGATCCAAATATAGTGAAATTTATCACTTTGCTGGAGTAAAAGTAGATTTATATGAGTACTCTTCTCCTCCCTTGTGAAATAGTACGGTCCAACTATACTCTTAAGCTCTTCATCGTATCCAAAGACATTGATGCTTGTTTCCGGATTATTTTCCTCAAAAATTTTAACATCTTTGACTTTCAACGGAAAGATAAGCCCTTCAAAGTTGAGACTTTTACCATTCTCTAAATGTATTATAGAGGATTTAATATCCTCTACATTATAACTCGAACATCTATTTGTGTTAGAGATGACAGGATGCAAGGCTGATATCATTGCCCATTTAAAACAATATTCATCAGAATTGTCTATATTTACACAAGCATGTTTCTCCAATAAATTTTTCGGCAATCGAATATATTGAGAACCTTTTATTGGTTTGTATTGATTAATATTAATCTCCAAGTGTAAAATTCTGATGAGAGTCCAACCGCTGTCACGTTCTTGAAACTCTGACATTTTTGTTATTAAACTGTTTCGTTTTTCATCAAAAATGTTATTCAAGTCTGTTGATTGTTGAATCATCACCATTTTTGTTTGATGAGATTTTATATCAATTGTCATCTCATTATCACACATTTTCACGTATTCACAAAACAATTCTAAATTGAATTTAATGTTGATGTGTTTCTGCAATATATCTTGAAGAGCTTGTGAAACAATCTTTTTGGCATTATCTAGAAATACTTCGGGATTCAATAAATCCTCATTGATATTTTTGTACATAAAGGATTCTATACGTTCATTAAATGCAGATGAAATTCTAATTAAATGCTTGTTTACTATTTCTCCACTATTGTTTTTATGAGCGTTTGTCCTGATGTGGTAAGACCAATTCTTTATAATTATGTCTTTCTTACATGCGCTGCAATAGACATTTGGAATTGTATTTGCTACAATCGTCTCAAGATTCGGAACATTATTTGATGATGTTGAAGGAGATGAATTATGCATTTGCCGTATATGTTTCACTAAATTATCATTACGAGTAAAAAACTTCATGCAAATATCACATTTAAAATGTTGTGATTGTTGACTTTGATGTTTTACTCTCACATGTCGGTTTAAATTAAACTTTTTCTTAAAGGATAACTGGCACTTTTCACATTTAAATGAGTCCATTTTTGATTGTTTATTGAATTATGTAGCTAGCACTGACTGCACAAGTATTTGAAATTGCTTTCATTTTTATAGTCTATGCAACTGCTTATCAATTTTTATATTTTATGCAACTGCTTATCAAAAAACCGCAAACGGACAGACGGGGGGACGGGGGATGGGGACGGACATAAGTCAAAACAAAACTGCCGTCAACTTTGGTGCACGCTTCTGGACGGGGGGACAGGGGACAGGGGGCAGGGGATGGAGTGGGTAAGGGGACGGGGATGGGGGCGGTGGATGGGGGGCACTGGGCGGGCGACGGACAGATGACAAAACTACAAAAAACTAGGTGTCGCACGAAAATGTGCGACGCGGTGTCGCACGAAAATGTGCGACGCGTTCTTCTATGAATCACACCGCTCCTGAGGCTCCTGAGCCAGAACCCTCTCATTATACCTACTTGAAATTATATCTACCATCGCAGCGTACTTCTGTTGCGCTTCTTGAATATAATTATTAGTCCTCTTTTTAATTAACTGGCAATGAAGTTTGGCATGAATCACTTTTGAATTATTTTAAAATGAATTAAAATACCACAAAGAACGACATTTCACAATTTTCCATTAAAAAACTCTGATCACTTTTAACTTTGTTTACATTTTGCTCTCAGATTTTATATTTCAGAATTTATTTGTGTCGACCAGGCATGATTTTTTTGACATCATTTATGTATTTTTCAAAACAGTCAAATAAATGATCTCTTTGATGTATAGAAATTTAAAATTTTTACGCTTTTAAATTCATCTTCAGTAAGTGGAATATTAAATAGTTTTCAATTTGTTATTTTAAAGTAATTAAAAAAATAATATAAATTTAACTAGTTTAACAAGTAGTTGAAAATATATGCAGACGAAAGTCAATTGACTTATTTAGCGGACATCACCATACAAAATATGTTAGTTCATTCTATGGAAAAAAGTCAGAATTTCAACTAGTTGTGGTTGACAAAAAACTACTTTTTCAACTACTTTTAAACTAGTTGATTTTTCTACAGGGTGATACGCTGTGTTGCACATCCAAAGATGATACATATATAGCGTACATTAATATTTTTAAATTTCCCCCGAAATATTTTCCTGGATCCGCCCCTGATATACACATACACTACTTTGAGCGTTTCCGATTAATTTAACTTAGTCTTTCGAAAATATGAGCTGTGGTTACAGTTGTGATACATTCAGTATTGTGGCTTCTACAACTTCTTTCAATTGTTACGTCTAGAGTAACTTCAATTCGGCTATATTATCCTCAATACGATTTTCAAGCTTTTCTTGCGGTTAAGCAACTACAAAGAGAGAAAAAGCTCCATTTAATTATTGGCATCACAGAGTACTTGTGGTAAAAGTAAAACAATTTGAAATTGAATAATTTTATATTAATAAAAAATTAAGTGGAATTGGAAGAATTGTAAATAATATGAGTTAATCGGGAGACATCAAGTTTTAAGAAGCCATGGTCAAGTGCACCAGATTTCACAAAAAATAAGAAAACAGAATGTAAACAAAGTATTTATATACAAGTAACTTAGTATGTAAACTTATTTGAATAATTAAACTTTTATCGATTTGTTAAATATTAATATTAATATAAATAAGAAAAAAATAAAAAAGAAATAGTATCAGCAAGCAAAAAAATATATTAAATTTTTTGAGAGCCGTAATGTTGATGTTAATGTTGAGGATTTTGGACAGCTGGACAGATGGTCTGGTCCGTTCTACCCAATCTCGTATTATTATCTAGTTATTTGCGTGCGAATATAGTCAAAAACTACCTTTTTGGCATATAAAGGTTCTAATTTTTCTCGTTGAGCGTTACAATAAAATTCATTACTATTGCAATTTTTGAATGAACCCAAAAGTTTAACATGCAAACTTTGCGCAAGATTATCAGGAAAATAATTTTTCAAAATTATTAAAAATGGCACTTTTTAAATAAACGTTTGGAAAAAAACAGTTTTTTTTTGATATAATTATTTGATTTTTTGTTTTTTCAGAAAGAGTGTATTATAACACGTATATACAAAAAAATGTTCATAATTCTACCTCGTTAGAGTCTTGAAATCTGCTGAAGTAACGAAACGCGTTCCTTTTTTTTTATTTGTGCCGTCAAAAGTACAAAACTGCTCGGATTGAGCTAAAATTCAAGAATTATTTTTATTTTTAGTTCCTCATCAACCCTGAAAATTTGAAAAAAATTTTGCGGCTTGGAACGCCGCATATATAAAAATCAATTATTGTGCATTAGACCCGCTAAAACTCAAAAACAGTTCGACCGATTTGGATGGGACTTTTTCTATTTTGTTGGTAATTTTTCAGGAATGGAAAATTTGTCCATTGAAATTTTTGTTGAAATCAAAGTTTCACTTTGATGGAAAATTTGTAAAATGACGAACACCAAAATTGGCGTTTTTGTGTGGAAATTATGTGTTTGGAATGGAAAATGTCACACATCTCTGGAAGATCTTCACTAATTTCTTTGAAACTTGGCAGAGAGGTAAACTATAACTCAGGTCAGGTTTAAAGATAATTTTTATTTTTCGCACTTATTCACACCGCTTATTTAAAGTGTTGCAACAGTTTCAGTATATGGAGAAAAACTTATTTCAATAAATAACTCAGAATTTAATTGAGACATGGACATGATTCTCTTAGTAAACCTTTATTTCTTTTGTATTAAAAATTACAAAAATGCAAAAAAAATAAACACAAACAAAACAGATTGCATCGCTTGATTTTGCGATCGTATGAAACCTTTAAAATTTTTACGATAGAAACCCTAAATGAATCCTATATTTATTCATATCAAATTAAAGGAAATCAAGAGAGAAATTTTAAAGGTTGAAGATTTATACCACAACAATTTTTTGTTTCTCTTATTAGTTATTTCAATGTGTTTGGCACTCGTGCACTCCAAGAGCTGCCATTCAAAGCACAAGCAAACCTAAAAAAAACGAAATGGCCATTTCAGTCCTTGAAAGGACTTTGACCGAGCTTCTTGTGATCAATTGTGTTGTGCGTGTTATGAAATGTTTGAACACAAATGATCGAGAACTGGACCTACAAGTTTTATACCGACTCCGAATGACTTATGTTCTCAAGAAGCTTTTTTTAATCTCTGAGGCTTGCCATTGCCTGCAGAGAGGTGACGGCCGAACAGAAAAATTAATTCAATTGAAAAACTTTCTGTGTCGGGTGGGAATGTAACCAGGGTTCTCTGGAGTATGGGCCACACACTCTACCCACTAGGCAAAATAGTTGATTTTTCACATTCAAGTGTGATAGGTCTTCGAAGTCAGTTAAATGCGTGGCGAGTTACTTGCCATGTCCGAATAACGTTCCAGAGCGACTGAAAATGAACGGCAAGAGAATAGATTCAGAATGGAATGAGTTCGTGTACATCAAATACAACACCAGCGAGAATGGAAAAATGAACAAAACCGATTGCGCCGACGCGGTGCTCCTATAAGCCTGGAATTAGCCGCGTTCCATTACGATCAGGAATTTGATTACAGAGCGTACAGATCAGTAACGATTGGGTTTGTCCGACTTCAACCAAACTTTGCATATATATTTTTGGTAATTTAAGTAGTTCGCAGTCTAGAAAATGGGCGGTACTATACAAGGGGTGTGACAATTTAATTTTAAACGAGCTCCTTCTACACTATTTGTCCGACTTCATCCAAATTTTGCAGACATATGCTTTGGTATAGAAAGCAGTTCGTAGTCTAGAATCCGTTGTCTAGTGTGGACAGGATTAGACAAGGGGCGAACGACTTTTATTTTAATACCTTATCTCAGTAAATATCTACACCATGGTATTGGCATAGGGTTAGGCATGATCTCTTCCAAGTACCTTGCAAATATGGGCGTGGTCCAAACTATTTCAGGCTTTAACTTCATAATTCGACAATGCTTTAAACATTTTAAACACCGTTTCTTAATCTATTCAAATTTAAATCACAGGCAATTTGCCTGTGAAATTGACATCATGGTAATAAAATAGATTTATTTGATCATTTGAATCTAATTGAAATCATCATCTGTTTTATACTGATTGAAAAAATGACAATAAAAAATGTTATTACTGACAAAAAAAAAAAACAAAATGATGGTTGAGATGGGATCATCTATTGATCGTTGTACATTGTTGGTTGTATCCCGTTCCACACATTTTGCACACCCTGAATGCTACACACCCCTGGGCGGCACGGGGTATTCCAGCTAGTTTATTTATACATATATAATTTTTACAACTAATCGATTAATTTTGGTCTCGTAATTTGTGTTTTTCCTTTTTGGTTTTCAAATATTTTTAATTGTTTTGAATTTTTAATCAATTTTTTGTTTTTTCGTATTTGGCTTTTAAGCCAAACTTTTTTTGTTTGCTCCTCTTCCACTCTCAAAGTTTGATTTAAAAATCTTTCATTTGTTGTATGAATAATTTTTTCGGGGAATTGTAAGCGGCAACAAGCATTTTAATTTTCTGAAAATTATTGCAGACAACAAATTGTGGTGTTCTTAAGTGACCTTTTCTCCACATAAAGCATTAATTAATTTAGAATTCTGTATTCAACATGTTTAACACAATTTCGCTCTTGTTGTCAAAGTTGGCAGTAAAGAAATTTGGCCGTAGGCGCTTACATCAAATAAAATATTTAAGACTTAAAGTAAGTTCACCATTTTAATTATATAAGAGATTTAATTAAAATCTTCATTTGCAGCCGTAAACAGTATCACATCTTTAGTTTTAAAGTTGATGTAGGTATGTAAGAAAGTTTTTTCTACAATTCTTCTCAATTTTTTTAAATGAAAATGCAATGTTTTTTAGTCTTTTAAAAAAAATGTTTTTTTGGTGAATTAATATAATATAATCAGAGTTCGTCAATAATATATTTTTATATTATTATAACGTGTGTGATTTATGCTAAAGTGCAGCACAAATACTTTTTATAGATATCATATCAATTATAATTTGTATATCCCATACCATGCTTATTACATCATATACAGGGCTGTCCATATTCGAAGCGCCTATTTTATTTTTAAATAAATCAAAGAAACCACAATTTTTTGTCTGTTCGTTATGAATATCATTTAATTGGGTTCAAGTAGATTTACTTACATTTTTTTTTTGAATACGATATCTCGTAAATGGTCGCCATTGGCCTCTACGACATATTGTGCCCGTTTTGTAGCATTTTCCATGGTTTTCTTCAACATTTCGATGGGAATGGCGGTTATTTCTTGACGGATGTTGGTTTTCAGCTCTTCTAGGGTCTTTGGCTTGTTGACGTAAGCCTTTGATTTCAAATAACCCCACAAAAAGAAGTGTGGAGGCGTTAAATCTGGAAGGCGCACTTTTCACTTTATTTACTTTTTTGAAAGCACGTTGAGTTTCACTATTGACTTGTTTTGTTGAATGTAAATTTCAACAATTTTAGAGCGTTCGCGTGGCGTGTACTGTTCCATTGTAAACATTTGCTTAGAATGACGCTTTAAACGCGGTATGTCATTAGTCGATTTGGCATCACTGCGGAAAGTTACAGTGTTACCAGATGGGCGCTTCGAGTATGGGCAACACTGTACATTACATCATGCCAATCATACCACATCAATCATACCATAACTATCATATATATACCATAACTAACAAATCTATCATTTTAAACTCATCAAACATCCATACTATACCATACCATACCATCTTCATTTTATTGCCTAAGCTTGTCGTATTTATTTCTAGTAAAAACCTTTGTTTTAAAAAGGTTTTTAAAATAAAACTAAAATCATAAACGTTACGTTTTAAGCATAAGTTGTATATCCATTTTTGTATGAGTAGACATGTTACGCTCAGTTTTAACAGCATTCTCTGATTAATGATTTAATACCAATAACCAAATTTTACCCAACGAGCTAGTAAAGAACCAAAATCAAATCGATTTTTTACACTCAGCTAGAATAATTATATTTGAAATATAAAACCAACACCGATTTTTCCAAGTGCTTCTCACTCCACAGCAGCAAACTTTTTTTAAATGAAATCATACGCCAGACAACAACAAAGTCTACGTTCAAAATTACTGTCGTCAATGTGTACCAACAAAGTATACGAAAGTGTTGTTGCTTTGTACTTGGTATAGGCAAAAAAAAAAAAAAATAAAATGAGAAAGGAAGACACAAAATTGTGTGTGTGTTGCTTCCCTGTAGGAAAATCAACTAATTTAAAATTAGTTGATAAAGTAGTTTTTTGTCAACCACAACTAGTTGAAATTCCGACCTTTTCCCATAGAACGAACTAACATATTTTGTATGGTGATGTCCGCTAAATAAGTCAATTGACTTTCGTCTGCATATATTTTCACTTGTTAAATTAGTTCAATTTAAATTATTTTTTAACTACTTTAAAATAAATCACTTGAAAACCGCATATATTTCCAACTACTTGTTAAACTAACTATACTTAAATTATTAGTAATATTTAAATAAATTAGTTATTAGTTAATTAGTAATTATTATACTATTATTATTACTATTATTATATGCGAGGGAGTTTTGCGGTCGCATGGGTCTACTAGTACCATATATACACTTCGTGCGCATCTGAAGACTCACTCAGTTTTTGAAGAAGTTCTACAGAGAAAATGCCAGCATAACGAAAGGTAAGTTAACAGAACATGTATGAACTGTACGTGAATAGAGTTCCTAAGCGCAATTATTCAAAGCATTAGTGTTTTTTTTCTTTGAATTGGTGTTTGGTAGATTCACCAAAACTGCACAAATAAAGCGTGCGTAAAATTAACAATCCAGTTGCGCAGTTTTTGTAAATCACCAATTCAAAGAAAAAATCACTGATACTTGGCATGAATGCGCTTAGGAACTCAGCCTCTATTCCCGTACGGTTCACACATGTTCTGTTAACTTACCTTTCTTCATGCTGGCGCTTTCTCTGTAGATACTCTCCAAAAAGTGAGTGAGTCTTCAGTGTAGAATTATGAATTAATAGGGTACAGGATTGATCTCCACTGTGGGCAAATAAATATTTTTTGTTTTTTTTTTATTTGTTGATGTGAATACTTTGAAAATGAAATGGATATAATTTTCGTAATCAGCGACCTCAAATTAGTCTAAAAAATGTCCTTCCAGTTAAGTACTCGTTAAAGGCCCAAATTTTCTAAACAAGTGTTATATAGCCAAAGCTGAAAGCAGGCGTAGTACAAATACTTAACTCAACATACTTAACTTGGCAAATGATATTCTTAGCAAAAATTGCCGCCTTTTTTTCATCTACACCCGAAATAAATAAGTATATACCATATGTAAATATAATTACATAATTGACATTCCATAGCGTTTTCTTTCATTGATTTTCGACGTTTAAACAAAGTTAGGCTGTAAAACACGACATTCTGCGCTACAAAACACTCAGGTAATCGGGGAAAAAAATAAAAAAGGAAAGGAAAAGGAAATTTTGTTAAGGTTATTTTTTATGAACATCCTCCAGAACCAAAAGCTAGCTACACCACTGGGTCAGGGCCAGGCCTGTAGACAAGGGGAAGTTTTAGGTGTTCAAACCCCCCCACCCCCCCTTAGGGTCCAGAAAGTATAAAGAAGTAACACAAATGAGACTATTTAATTCAAAATGTATTTTTTTTTTGTAGATAAACTGCGATAATGAGTTAATTTCCTTGAAAACTTCACTTAATTATTGAAAAATTTTTTTGGCCAAGTGAAAGATTAATTTTGCTTATAAGAGTCATAATCATTATATTGGAATTGATCTCCAAGGAGTTGGACTATTAAAAATCAGTTTCAATGCTCAAAAAGTCCGTGATATCCAGTAAAATATACATATGAAAGTTATACCTAGAACGAATATAATTTTGTAAATTGAAGAAAATTAGCTTGACATTTTTTTATGCCATATCTACCCAGCAAACCATAGTTGACGACTATGTCGAAATTCCTACTAATTCGTCACTATTTTGAGCTGTCTTAAAGAAATCATTACAATTTCGTTACGCAAATATCGGAAAAGTATCACTTTTTATACGAATTTGTATAAAATTTTGTTATGCGACAGCTTGTACGACACATTAAAATGCTAACAGAGTAAAATTTCCTTTCTTTCGAATTGTCTGCACGAAATCGTAACTTTTTCGTAGCATTTTCGTTAGGACTCGTTACGAAACCATTACGATACTCTTTACGTAGTCGTGTCAAACCCTTCATACGATTTTCCTAACGATTTCGCAACGAAATCGGATTTCGAAATATTCTTAACGAAATCGTAACAAACATTTCACAATATTTCCGATTTTGGAATCCGATTTTATTACGAAATAGTAAAGAATATCGTATGAAGTGGCTGACACGACTTCGTAACGATTCCGTAACGAGTCTTATCGAAAATGTTACGAAAGAGTTACGATTTCGTTCAGCCAGTTAGAAAGAAAGGAAAGTTTACTCTGTTTGCATTTCAATATGTTTTACAAAAAGTCGCATAACGAAACTTTTTATAAATTCGAATAAAAAGTGAAACTGTTCCGATATTTGCGTAACGAAATTGTAGCGATTTTTTTAAGACAGCTGGAAATAGTTATGAATTCGTCGGAATTTCGACAAAGTCGTCAACTATGGTTTGCTGGGTAAGCTTATTAGACCCAAAACTTTTGAAAAAGCATTCATTTGAATGGGTTTTTTTTAATTTTTAAAAGTTTTAAAAAATATATGAACCACGAAATTTAACACATTATGGGGTATTCCACGTAAAGCGAATGAGTGAAAATTTTGACATCCAAAATTTCCAACTTGGCACAAAATTAATTTAGCCCTGTGCGTAGCCTTTTCCAAACAACAGGTTTCCGAAAATCACCTTAAATCTAAATATGAAAAAATTTTTGTAAAACATATTATACAGTCCAATTTTATAGTGATTTGATGATTTTTTAATCATGTTACCAAATTTTCATAAAAAAAATAAACAATTACAGTTTTTTAAGCTTTAGCATTTTAAAAATGTTTATTTTTATTATATTAAAGAATTAAAAAAAAAATTTAGAAGTTAAAAAAATTTTGTTTTTAGTGTTTTTAATATGCAAATTATTTAAATATAAATCCACAACTGATTCAATTCTTAAATATTCCAAAAAAGGTATTGTTTTTTTTTATAAAAATTTATCTAGCAGAGTAATTATTTTAATATTAACATGAACGTATTTTCATGTGATCTCTTATATAATAAATTGGGAATAAGATACTGGTGCTTTGCAAAAACCAGTATTCGAATTACGGTTTTTGAAAAATAGTCTGAAATTTAAATGTGACTTTATAGGAGTCGATTCCTCTAATCAAAAAATTGCAATAAAAAAATATATATATAGTAATTGTTATAGGAATTGAATCATGAGAAAATTAAATTGTTAAATTTTTAAAGATCTTCAAATATTTTCTTTTGAATTTATTTAAATTGTCGAAATCATTTTCGAGAACAGTAATATTTAAGACTTTAACGATAACTCGAACTAGGGTTCACACAGGTTCAAATAGTTGTACACAAGCTGGGGATCAACAAAAGGGTAAGATAGCCAAAAAGAAACCAAATCTAAAGACTACATTTTTTTTTCTCCCGTTTATATGGAATGTCCATAAAAGTTGTGAATACAGCTTCACCAGCTGAACTTATTAAAAAATGTTTGCATTTTTCATAGCTGATTTTAATTTTGATTTTAATAAACTGCAAGGAATGTAACCTATTTTTACCGTTCACATTAATATTGTTGAATTAGTAAAATTCTGTTACAGACATTTTTACTGTTTGTGCTAATTTTCGGAATAATACTTTGTAAAAGAAATTAAAAATTTTCAATTTGGACCATTTTTCAACAAACTATAGGCAAAAATCAAACCACTTAGTACTCAAAATTGATTTGTAAAAAAAAAATTAAATAAACTCTTCTCATCTATCTTATGGTCATTTAAAAACAGGCATATTCACAAATAGTCTTAAAAGAAAACGGATTTGCTTAAAAATTCTCATATCCTTTCTTTCAGTTATTACTGGTATCTACTTATAGATTTTTTATTAAAAACCCCCCCTAAGGTAAATCCTGGCTACGGGCCTGGTCAGTGCAATATTATAATATTTACCTGAAGTCTCAGCATTGACTTTTATTTTTTATTTTGTGCATGGGTCAATGTAAAGTACATTGCCGAGAACTAACGGTTATGGAACGCATTCAATGTCAACGGAAAGCATTCACTGACTGAAACAAGTAGCATTATTTTCTTTCTGCATCTATGAATTACCCAGTATTTGGAAAGTGAACAAAAATTTTATTTCAAATAGAAAGAAATAAATAATGTATAAAAACAAACAATATATGCAGTCTTCGAAGTTTTTCCGATTCGAATAGTATCCTTCGAAGCTTCGCATCAAAAAACTTCGAAGTTCCGAAGTTTGCTTCGAAGCTTCGAAGTATTCGAAGTATTTTTAAATATATCAAGCACAACTTCCATGTAAATGGCTGTCTTTTTTATTCGAGCCAAAAAAGTTTCACTTCAACAAACTCTTTGAAAAGCTATTTTTTTAATTAAAGCCTTTTTATTTTATTTAAAATCTATTTTATATTAAGTTCATATTACAATAAAATAAAGTTCCCGATGCATCTCAGAAATATTCATGAGCTACGCAAAATCTTGATAGCTATCCAGTTTTTGTTTATGACATGCTATTACATGTATCAAAGTTTAGAAAACTGTCAAGTTGAAAAAAAAAACATAAGTTTGATTGATTAAGGTGCCCTCCACTCTTTTTATCCGTTTAAAAAAGCATGAAAAGAGGTACCTTGAGAACATAGTATAATAAAAAATAAATAAGGTTGTTTCGCAGTTGCTTGAGATATAAGGTATGTAGAGGTTATCGAGTTGAGAAAGATGATTCAGTTACAAAATCATAATTGGATTGACAGGCGAATACGTTTATCGCTTTGCCTTGTTAGACATTTGGGAAATATGTAACAGTGATGCAAAAATATTCATCGCATGGCGAGTTGAGTGTTTCATTTGTACTTTTATGAATGCTTGTAAACCACACAAAACTAAAGGTATCCAAACATCCAAAACATTGTAAATATACAAAAAACTAGTAAGGAATGGAGCTTTGGCAGGGTAGCCGTCTAAAAAATGTATCTGCAAAAATATTTTTGTCATGCGAACTATTATTTTTTTTTTCAAATTTATACAGCTTATTGTACATAAAAAGTAATTTATAAAATTTTTTTTTTTTTTTTGAAAATTATTTTCTGGTTTTTATATAAAGGGTTTTTATATATATGTCATTTTAAAGTACAGACCAGTAATTCAGCATCCCCCCTACACACAACCCCGGGGGGTGTTTTAAAATTGTGGCGAAAGTTGGAGTAAAATGTTAAGAAAAGAGATATATTTTCGCGTGCTTTTTTGTTTATAAAAAAAAAATAGTAGGTACTTGAATTTAAGGAAGATGCTTAAAGGACAAAATAACAAAAAAAAAACTAAGATTCTTTGAAATTGAACCAATAGATTTCGAGTTATCTATCGAACCGTTTTAAAAAAAGTAGTTTCAAAGAAATCATGTTTAAACTTTTTGTGTTTCGAAATTTTGCATTTATTTTTAAAATTATCTGTTGATAACCTTACTTTTGTGTAATTTATAATGCCATGTAAAGAACACATTAGACAAATAAAAAAATGTTTTTCTGTGAAAATTTACACTTATATTAACCTTAATGTGCCACTAATTTTGCACCAAGTTGGAATGCTTTGAAAAAGACATTAGGGCAGTTCACGATCTTATTTGCACCAGATTGCAAAGTTATCCCATTGCAAACATTTGCAATTAATTGTAAACAGCTCTTTTTAGATTTGTCGGAAAACTAATACGCAGCTGGTTTGTAAAAGAAAACAAAAACAACTTATTTGTGGAGTATTCATTTATTGTATTTTGCTTAAATCTGAAATATTATGCCTATAAAAAGTGAGAATGAAATAATGAATGACTTTTTAATAGAAGAATATATTGAAGAAATTATTTTTAACTATGGTATGTAATATTTTATATAAAACTAGGTACATTAGGTTTGGTTGTACTTGCAATCCAGTGTAGCACATGCGTAGTATTTGCATGCTAGAGGTTTTGAGTGTTGCATTGTTGCAAGAACGTAGCAAGTGGAAATCAGTGTATTTTGTTAGTGTAGTGCAAATATATGCAATAATATTTCGCAAATGCAGTAATAAATACAAGACCATTTGCACTAGTTCGTAAACTTCACTATTGTAACTTTTCCGCGAAGGTTGTTGGGTCTTATACTTTTGAGAAAATGCAAAGATCGTCAGCATATGTATATGATGTGTTTAAAAAATTTCTGTTCCTCGATAATCCTACTTAATTGAACGAATGCTACCAGAAATAGTGTGACCGACAGAGGTGAACCTTACGGAATTCCGTTGTGCAGTAGCTTAACCTCTGACAGAGTTTGGTTGAGTTTGACACGAATTTTTCGGTTAGTTAAAGAATTGTTTATGTATTTTGCAACCCACATTCCATGCTAAAAGCTGTTCAATTATTGTTTGAAGTCCTACTCTGTCGAATGTTTTTTTGGATATGCCATTGAAAAAATTGAAAGGTGTTTTTTTACCACTATACTCGTTGTATTGCTCTCGAAGGCAACTATTTTAAATAGTAAAATCGAATTTTACCAAAACAATGTGTTTTACTGTTTTTGGCCTACGAACTTTTCAGCCCAAGTGTTATTTTGTATAAATATATTCACAAATTGTTTGCATAAACTGCCAATTAAGTTTAACGCACTGAGGTTCATGTAAAGTAATTTCCAGTTGGACAGATATATAAATGTATAAAAAAATACTGCTGTAAGCTCATTTCGTTAGCAGACCATTATTGGAGAAAACTGATATCTACAGAGTAAAACCGTTGGGAAAACTTAACAGCAATTTCATTTCACTATTAAATTGCTCCCCGTTCTAGTTATGCAACCCCTAGTTATTAAGAAGTTGTTCTATGATATTCAGCATTTATTTCACTTTATTTAACCTAAATTTTTTGGCACAATTTTCCTATATTTATGCCTGTGATAATGATTATAATACAGCAAGCAAATTATATTTCACAAAAAATATGCTGAACGTTTTATTATGAAATGTTATCATATACATTTTATGGAACCCTCATTTTTATTCGCTGATAAAGGATTTGTGTTGTGTTTTTTTTTTCACTTTAGCTTTGCCAACAACATGTTTGCTTTGCTCATCGTTATGTGCTTAGCATAGACCTCGCGAGAAATTAAGTCCCAAGCAAAAATAAATAAGACGCGTTCGTTTGAAGCTAGAGAAATCATTGTGTATCTTATTTTTATTAATTTATATACTGATATTTAAAACATACACACACAGTGTAGACACACAAAAATACGTTCCCCAACACACACATAAATAAATCTTTGCATGTGGCAGAAATATGGATTGCACGATTTATTTATGGTTGTTTGCATTTGCAAGTGATACAAAAATAAAGCTTACAATTTTTCAATCTTCTTGTCTCGCATTTATTTTTTGTATTTCTATAGAAATTTACTATACCTACAGTTGATAAATAGGATAAGAGTTTGAAAAAAAGCAAAGTAGAAAAAAGGTGGTTGCTTTTTTGACAGATCTTTTTTTTATTTTTTTATTGTATGTATTTTAAAGCTTGCAGAGAAGTTCAAGTTATGCTCTGTCAAGTCTTTTTGGAGGAGCTCATAAATTTTCATCTGGGCTGACATTCGTTGTTGACACATTAAGCTGATTTTAGTTTAAGCTTTGCCAACGAACTATTGAATATATGTTAACCCTTTCAGTTGTTGTTGTTCTTGTCTGAAACAGCTTTATGCTAATGATCTTCCTTTGACAAGCATGTCTGCAATGCATATCTTTATGTATATCAAACATTAAGTTTCCATTTTCAATTTATTGCGTGCTCATCAATAATTCAGTTGGATTTAGTTTATTAAAATTTCCAATCAATCCAGTTTTTATGCCAAAAAGCTGATTACAATGGGCTTAAACAGCGCAGCTGAGGCGGCTTTCTTTACGTGAAAATTTTGCATAAGCGGCATTTGGGTAAAAATTGTAACCTATACAACAGCTATTTCTTTCCTGGTTTTTTTTAACCCACACTTTTTTTGAGGAATTATTTTTTATTCTTTCTGTTCCTCGAGAACCAATTTTATTCTTGTAAATTTACGTTTTTATTCCCATCTCCCTTGCTAATTCTTTCCTTTCGTCTAGTGCAGGATACTTAAAATGTTCTACAAAAAAGGTTCACATTTTTAATAATAGCAATTGTATTTTCAAAATTAAAGGGAATTGAGTTAAAAATTTAGCTGTATCAAGTTGTTGCTATTTGAGTTTTATTTTCCGCGCTTGAATTTTAAATAAGTTTTGCATGACTTTTATTGCTCTGTTTTGTTCATCTTCGTTGATTTCTTTGATTTTTCTATCTATTCCAATGTCAATCTGGCAAAAAAAAAAATCTATATAAAGAACAGCATAAAATGTCAATCAATTATATTTAAATTTATACAAAAATAACTTCAACTAAAAAATAAATGGACTCGAAAAATCGATAAGAGAAGTAGAGCGGAAAAAAATGAAAAATATTCCATGTATACTACATATCGCAGCCTAACTACAAAAGGAGCACAACTGAAAATTTTTTCATATCCAGGAGAAGCAAAAAAAAAATATTGTTTTTCAAGGAACTTCATTTAAGAGAGAAAGAAAATGAGCACAAAAATTTTATAGATGATGAAGATGTACACTACGAGTAGTTTTACATTAAAAAAGTAGAAATGTGAAAATTTTGAGTTGTTATCCTTTTGTAGTTAGGTGCGATATTGTGTCCTCTTATGCTTAGTTTAAAATGCAAATATTTACTCTGGAGCTATTAATCTTGCATATTTTTTGGAACTCACGTCTTTCAAATGAATACCATAACATTTGCTTATAATTCAGTTCAACGTAGTTTTTTTAAATTTTCTCACACTAAAGCTTAATTCATGCTTGCAGGCGCGTCTCTAGAGACGTCTAGAATGGGGCACCAAAATAATTAATCAATGTGTTTGTTTATCTATACATTTACCTTAAACAATTGTTTAGTTTCTGTTTAATTCAAAATTTTAAGGGCTAGTTGCATTTGCACATAAAAAACAACACCACTGAATTTGGCGGGTCTAATCGAAGATTTTTCTATCTTTAACAAGCCCATAAACTTTGACTTTGACAGAGTTCCATCTCAAGTAAAAGTTGTTTTTGATTATTATACTGGGCCGGAAAACAAACCTGCTTATACTGCAAGGCCAGCTGCATAAACTGACTAGTATTTCAATTACTTAAAATTGATGAGTTGAAATATTGTCCGCATATCTACCTGGATGGCTAGGCTTTTCCACTTTTTTAAATATAAAACAGAGGTTATTACTCTTTATGAGAATTTTGGTTTTTTTTTTTATTTTTTTCGTAAAAATATATCTCAAGACTATGCTAAAATTATACAAGTTTTTTCAAAATTTGGTATTTTTGGGTTTTTGGAGATTTTTTTCGTAAAATTACTCAAACTTGAAATTTATGTTGCACATGCATTTGGTATACCTTAAGAAAATGTTTCCACAAGATTTTATTCAAATTTTCCCAAATTCGGATTTCAGAAAATCAAAAAAAAAAACTCATTAAGCCAAAAGCTGAAGTGTCTTAAATGTGCTGAAAACTTTCCTCTGCAGCTCTTAAAGTTCCTCTTGAAGTTGTTGGAACTTGTTTCACATTTCTTTACTCATTTCAATAAATTTTACACTTTTATCTTAACTAGTACCGCCTGTGGCCGAAATTCGGCCATATCGAAATCGGTTTTCCTTTTATTTATTTTGCTGAATGCATCAACCCAAAGCTTGAACAGAAGTATTGAACAAAACAAACAATTATAAATGTCTTTGCATGTGTTATACAAAGCAAGCAGCAGCTTAAGAGCCCGAACAGAACCAAAGCGGATGGCGGTTGTTGGACTCGCCGTGCATAAAAATGCATGAAAATGTATGCAGCCGTCAAAAATTAAATCGCCGAAGAATTTCACGACGGAAAAACGTCAGAATAGAATCTATTTTATTTTTTTTCTCCGACGGCTGGCAGACCTCTCTCTGAGTGGCGTTTGTGATGCCATATTTTTGCTAAGAATTAGCTGTGTTCAGTGTTATTTTTATGGTTTTTTTCATGAGTTTACGTTTTGTTTTGTGTGTCTGTGTTGCATTCATGTAAGTTCAAAACGAAATATGAAATAATTTTGTCCAAAATTAAGCATTCACACCGAAAAGCAAAGCTGATCCGTCATCCAACAACCGTTAATATTCTGGACGAGCTCTCAGCGGTTTTCATTGGGAGAGGCCCGTCATCCGCCATCCGCTTTGGTTCTGTTCAAATTTATTTAGTTGAGTGGGAAATTAAGAGAAAGGCACCAACACAGCTCTTTTGAAGTGTCTGTGACTCTCTCGCATTCTACTCTTGCTCGTGTATGCTACAGCAACGATGTTTAAAAGAGCTGTGCCGCTATGTATTTTATTGTTGCTTTCTCATTGTCCCATTAGGGATTGAATTATATTGTGCACATCTACTCGAAAATACCTTTCCGTCGATATAAGTTTTATGTGAATTTGTTGAAGTTAATGAAGGGGGTCACATACTTTTTTGTTTGCGTATTAATATATAGATGAGTTTCTGATTGTGTCCGTTGACAAACCGTCAGAAGCCATAATCATGTTGGAACACTGGCGAGTTATGTTTTTACTAAAGCAATATATGGGCTTTCCATACAAAATGCAATTTTTTTATTTTTGGATGTGCTGTACCTTCTTTTTCGACAAAACGATTTTGTTAAAAATTTGAATGGAAAGTTTTTTGGGACAATTAATTAATTTTTGGAATCAGATTATAAAAAAAAGGAATAATTAGGTTGGCTAAAAGAAAGATTTTAGTGTAAGAGGCAAAGAGAAAGAGAGAGAGAGATAGAGATAGAGAGCATCTCAAAAAAAAAAATACAATGCGAAATTCTATGAAAAATATATTATTTATTCAATATTTGCACTATAATT
The DNA here is from genome assembly GCA_914767935.1 of Coremacera marginata. NCBI lineage: Eukaryota > Metazoa > Arthropoda > Insecta > Diptera > Sciomyzidae > Coremacera > Coremacera marginata. Next base: position 130,499,650 of record OU612044.1, read on the forward strand.
GATATGCACTTCAATTGGTTACACTGATATTAATCCTTTGTTATAATTAAAATACGAAGTATATGTCTGTGGCTCAAAATTTTCCAGATAACGTGAAAAATTATATCTACTTTTGTAGTTTTTTCTTACCATTGCATTGCCATCTAATAATGTGTTTCTGACGAGTTCTCAACATTATCTAACAGTTTTAGTGAGATTTTACTAAAATAACTGTAGGAAATCTGTTGCTAGCAATTATTGCAATAATTCTCGCCACTTTTTGTTAGAGTGTAGATAAGATAACAAAAAATGTGTTTGTAGTTACCGGTAATACCAACCATACCTTCGGAATAATTGAGGGGGAAACTATGCTGCTCAATTTTTTTTGGGCCAAGTAATTTGATTTCATATCCTATCAGAATGCAATTTCCCAGTCATATTTCCTTTTTATAATATGAAAAATTGAGCTACAATTTTATTACTGATAATTTTAAGCTAAATTGACGCTAAATCTGCTTATTAATTTAAATGCTGCTAATGTCAACAATAACATGAAAAATAAAATTACATATTAAGTTAAAGCAGCTTATAGGTAAGCGGCTCAATGCAAAATCCTTGTTTACACATTTGAGCTGAAAGGAAATTAAATTTAGCATCTTAGTTATTTGAGGCATTAAGTTAAGAAAGCAATTCGAAAGACAGAGTTTATCATAACTTGTTGCCTTATTATACTTATTGTTTGGGTCTTATCTCAAACACACATACATTCCAAACATCAAGACAACATAACAATATTGTGCACATCTAATCAAATTGAACGCATTTAACGAAGACGTCGAGGCACTGAGGCGTTGAGCCGTATGTCTTAAGGCACACCTTGTACTTGTACTTGTCTTTTATTCGTCCTTGTACTTCATATGCTTGTTTTTTGTTTGTCTTCAGCGTTGTGTATTTATACTACTATATTCGGCTGCCACCCGCTGTGGCATTCTCTGTCTTCTCCTCCTCCTTCTTCTCGCTAACAGAATAACGGGAAACATTTTTTCATTGTACATAGCTGTCAAAATTTTACAGGTAAGCAGCAAGCAAAATTAAAAAAAATAAAAAAAAACAACAAAAAACTGAAGTGATGGTTGAAGCAGTTTGTGTTGGGGGGCACAGACAAGCATATCCTTCGGCTGTGAAATGTATAGCAAAAGTTAAGCGCTGTTTTGTGTTTTAAAATGAAAAGGAATTTTTTTTTTTAAAATGTCTACATTAACATAAGTTCATGACGCCCATATGAATGAAAATTCTAGTAAGCGTCAACGTATGAGTACTCTAGCAAAGGTCATCAGTAGTTGTTGGTGCTGTCTGCATTAAATTTGTCTACATATTTTGTTGTTTTGTTTTGTTTTGTTTAACTCTGTCCCTTGACCTACAATATGTGTCAGTGGAGCGTTAAATGAGGCTACATTGTTTTTTATGTGGTGCTGGTGTCACTTATATTTTATCAGTGTTGCTGCAGAACAGCAACAGCTTCAAAAGCAGCCACATAAAGAATAATGGCAGAAACATAAACTAGAATACAGAGTCAGTCAATGAGCTTAAAGTTCACGTACGAATATAAACATTTACACACATGCACACACACACACACACACTCGCATACACAAACAGCCACCCACGCGTTAACAATTTGTCAACAATATTATACGATTACAACTTTTTCACTTTTTTGCAATTTGTTTCTTGTTAATCCTAACCGCCGACGACAGAATCATCTCAAAGGATATTCAACAATAAGTTTAAGGAAAGAATTATCCCGCATTTATTATGGAAAGCGTAAAAGTTACCTTGGACAGAGTGAAAAGGGGAGCTCAACACTCTGTTATATAATCAAGGCCATGCCAATGAAGCCAATTCAAACGTATTGATACGGTAAGCAATAAAGTTTGAATGAATAGTCAATGAAACATCTAAAGGCTTATACTGAGAGAGCACGAACCGTTTTATTGAAGCTAAAGAAAGCAAAAGTGTCTCTCAAGAAAATTTTTAACACCACCGAGCTTCATATGATTGCATGCTTGTGTGGGTGACAAAGGCGATTGGCTTAGACAAAGAAAAAACTCACTCTACAGCGTGGCCCAATTCAAGTGTCCCATGACTGAAACTTATTATAGCTACCAAAACGCTTAAAATAAAAACTTGCAATTTGACATACTTGTTGTCCGATATGGCAATGCCAAATGCTTTAAGTCATTTGTCACGTGTCAAATCAATCAAAAGTTATTACGCATGAAGTTGAGTCGCAATAGCGTTATTGCTCTTTATTTGGCCGGAAAAACAAATAAGAGCATCGTAACAGGTCTAATTTTTCTTCTTTGCAAAGTAATTTCATATTGCTTTTGCCCTCTTTTTCTTACAACCATGATTCACTGGCTTAATTGTCAGCCTCTCAATATAGTTTTTATTATACGGAGCCTTGATGAGTCCCACTCCTTCTCAAAATAGGTGGTAGAGATTTTTTGCTTAAATGAACGAAGACCAAATATTCATTATCCATCGAGGTGAAAAGTGAACCAAAAAACTTTTTAGGTTTTAAGACTGGTTACGTTAATTTAAACTAGTAAGGAATGCAGCTTCGGCAGGGTAACGATTCTAAAATACCCCCCCGCGGCCGTACTGAAGTATATCCGAAGTCTTTCGACGTCTATAAAGTTTGTATGTATAATCTGCAAAAATATATTATACTATTATATATTTTTATATAATTTAATATATAAATTTAAAATATATTATAATTTATTTATTTATATCATTATAATATATAATTTTAATATATTATAAAATATTTATAATATAATATTATAAAAATATAAGTATAAATATAAAATATTTGTGTCATATGCTTTATTTAATTTTACCTTAACTGCCACATAGAGTAATTTGTAAACAAAGTAAAATGCCACACCCACTTTTCTAGTATAAAGACTCCACATTTTACAGAAGAATATATTGCTACCTTAATATAGAAAGGCCATATATCAAAAAGCCCTAACTCAATAGGAGAAGGAAAAACTTTGTAATAAATAAATTTTTTTAGTTCCGAATTATTTGCAAACGTTTTTTTTTATTAAAAGCTATAAGTGATGTACCTAATGATGTTACAATTTTTTTACTGCAGAAATTGCAGAACTTCGTTTTTTATTAAGTTTTTTCTTCTTCTATAATGTAAAAAAAAAACAATTGAGTTAGCGATTTAACGTTTTCAATAGAGCCACTTTTTTATGGTAGGTAGGCGTGGTTTTCATCCGATTTTGCCAAATATCATAGCGATAGTCTATATCTATATATATAAAAATGAATGTATGTATGTGGGTATGTGGATATGTGTGTATATCACGTAGAGACTCAAAAACCACCGAACCAAACTTTATGAAATTTTTAGGAATACTGAAGCAACATTCTGGAAGTGTTCCTGTGAAGTTTGGTGTTGATTGGACAAGGGGGCGTGGTACCTCCCATACAACCCAAATTGGCTCTATCGCCCACAAACCAAAAAAAAAATGCTATATATCAGACGGTTTTAATCATATAAAACTAAGATTTGGTAATTTTGTTCAGATAGTTACTTTCGGTGACTGTACAAAAAATGGGCGTGGTCACACTATATCTACGCCCACTTTTCAGCAATCATTTTAATTCCTGAGATGTTCAAGTTTTGATAGTGAATCTTGGTACGCAGGTGCTATGGATACAAGTGGCAGTCACTATGTAAATATAAACGTTGTCACGCCCACTTTTACCGCCCACAAATCAGTAAAAATGCTTTATATCAGACGGCTTTTGCCGTAGAAGACTAAGATTTGGTAAAGTTTAAATGATTACTGTCAGCCAAGTGTACAAGAAATGGAAATCAAATAAACTAAATTACCAAATCCTAGGCTTCTACGGCAAAAGCCGTCCGATATAAAGCATTTTTACTGATTTGTGGGCGTTGAAATTAGACGTGACAACATTTGTATATACATTATGACTGTCACTTGGATCCATAGTACCTGCACACTAAGATTCACTATCAAAACGTGTACAGCTCAGGAATAAGCATGATTTCGATAAAGTGGGCGTAGATATTACTGTCGGCCAATGCACAAAAAATGGGCATGGCCGCACTATATCTACGTCCACTTTCTCGAAATCATGCTTATTCCTGAGTTGTACACGCTTTGATAGGGAATCTTAGTATGCAGGTGCTATGGATCCAAGTGACAGTCATAATGTATATAAAAATGTTGTCACGTCCACTTTTAACGTCCACAAATCAGTAAAAATGCTTTATATCAGACGGCTTTTACCGTAGAAGACTAAGAATTGATAATTTTGTACAAAAGGTCACTGTCGGCAACTGTTAAAAAATGGGCGTGGTCGCCCCATATCTACGCCCACTTTTTCGAAATCATGCTTATTCCTGCGTTGTACGCGTTTTGATAGTAACACGTCATATGCAGGTGCTCTAAGTGGCGGTCAATATATATATTTGTATATATAAAATTTGCCACGCCAACTTGTACCACCCGCAAATTAAAAAAAAAACTACGCGAAATGGCATATTTCAGCCCTTGAAAGGGCTTTGACCAAGCTTCTTATGATGAATTGTGTTGTGCGTGTTGTGGAATGTTTGAACACAAATGATCGAAAACTGGACCTACAAGTTTTATGCCGACTCCGATCGGCTTATGTTCTCAAGAAGCTTTTCATGGCAGTTTTTACACTCTGAGGTTTGCCATTGTCAGCAGAGAGGTGACGGCCGAACAGAAAAATTATTCAAATGAAAAAACTTTCTGTGTCAGGTGGAATTCGATCCAGAATTCTCTCCCATATGGACCACACACTCTACCCACTACGCCACGGCCGCCACTTTTTTTACCCACAAATCAATATAACTTCTATAAATCAGACGATTCTCATCGTTAAATACTAAAATTTGGTACGCTTACTCTCGACAGCTTTGCAAAGAATGTGCATTGTAGCACTATATCTGTGCCCACTCTTCAGAAATAATTTTATTTCATTTATTTATGTATTATAGATAATTACAATTTAACAATTATAACTAAATAAGCACTAGCTGCCAAGGCTATCGGTTAGAAATAATTTTAATTCCTGAGATGCGAACATTTTGATAGTCAAACTTGGTATGTAGGTGCTATGGGTCCAAGTCGCGGTCACTTTTTATATAAATTTTGGCACGCCCACAAATCCGTAAAAAGTATACCCACTGAACCATAAGCGAAGGTTTTGAGTAAGATGAGAGTTTTGCGAACGTTTTTGGTTAGAATTTTTTTTTTTAATTTTTTCTTTCTTGTTATGTCGTTTAAAAGTGCTTGCTATAAAAGATTAAATTCGTGAAAGCTTTTCCCATAAAGAAAAATGGTACATATTTTGCGAAATTCATTAAAAACTTATCTTGAGTCGAAAATTAATCATTTTTGTTTCATTTCAGTAGGTAAGACTTCCTTGTAAATGAACCATTTTTTGTTCATAAATGAGTTCGGAAATGAATCATTTATGTTTTTTTTTTTTTGCATTCTGAAATGAGTTCAAAAAAGAATAATTTTTTTTATCATATCAGTAGGAAACAATTTCTTATAAACGAACCATTTTTTGTTCATAAATGAGTTCACAAATGAATCACAAATGTTACTTTTTATATTCTAAAATCAGTTAAATAAAGGAACTTAAAATGAAAATGTTAACCTTCATACAAACGTCATATGAACACGTATGAAAATTTCCAACATTTCAACATTTCTACCAAAAATTAAAATCAAGCCCAAATAGAATGAAAACCACGAAAATATTCAAAAAAGTAATGAAATAAATTCCCCAATTAATAACTTAACTATTTTGATATTTCATATATAATTTGAAAGTTTGTCAAATTGGAAAATAATCACGCCTTTTCCCCTTTGAAACATCAAAATCATAAAAAACACAATGCGTGAATTCCAGCCAAGGTATATTAATCCTATAAGCCAATTGATTAATATGATCTCTAATTTTAGTAATAATAAACTAAAATGTTAACCTCATATAAACGTCAAAAGTTTGCCATTAGCGTAAAAGTTATCCTAATTTTGGCATTCTTGCTCAATTGGTATTGTGTCGTAGAAAAAATGTAGGGCTTTTTGAATAAAATAAAATGAATCATTTAAATATATTGAATTTGTGAATGTGACTCTGGATTGAAGAATATAGATATATAGATTTATGTATACAAAAATCGTCCATACAACTAAAATCTTTTAGTTCTTTGAAATTGTATACTCAGGCTGAGTTCCTAAATGCATTTATGCAAAGCATCAGTGAATTTTTCTTTGAATTGGTGCTAAGTAGATTCACCAAAACGGCGCAACTAAAGCGCGCTTAAGGCCAATAGTTTGTTGGTAAAAAAGGTTTGTTTTTGAGAGGAAATCCAGTCCAAAGATTGATAAAAAAAGGTTAATTTTTGAGTGCTGAAAAATAACTTTTGTATGGTTCATTTTTTAACTCATTTCCGAAGAAAAAACAGTTTGATTCTGAGAGGCATTTTTGTCCGACGATTAATTCAAAAAGGGTTAATTTCCGAGTGCCGAAAAATAACTTTTATGGTTCTTTTTTTAACTCATTTCCGAGCAAAAAAGAGGATAATTTATGGTTATTTTTTTAACTCATTTGCGAACAAAATAAGGTTCGTTTTTGAGAGGCATTTTAGTCCGACGAATGATACAAACAGGGTTCATTTATGAGTGCCGAAAACGAACGTTTCTACCCGAAAAGGTTCATAAATGAATTCAAAAATGGTAGATTTGGTTCACTGGATATAAATCAAAATTTACAGTAAAAGAATAAAATTTGGTAGATTGGTAGATTAGTTCTGGTTACTGCCAGAACCCTTAAAAAAATTGGCGTGTCGCACTTTATCCACGCCGACTTTTCAGAAATCATTGTAATTTCTGAGCTGTACATGTTTTGATAGTGAAACTTGATATGTAGGTGCAATGGGACCAAGTGGCGGTCACTATATATATAAATGTTGCCATGCCTACTTTTTCTGCTCATCTATCTATCAGTAAAAAATATATGTTTTTATACTAAGGCTCCTCACAAAAAAAAAGGTGTTCGGGTCGGTTGCGCAAAATAACGCCTTATGTTATGATGATTCCCAAATATTTCGACAGTAGCGATAGCCATCCTTGAGCTGGAAAAGTTTGAAATAAAAAAAAAAACAAAAAAGAAATGGCCATTTCAGGCCTTGAAAGGACATTGACCGATCTTCTTATGTTCTTAATAACAAACGGCCAGACTTAATAGCTTTCTGCACCAATCAGTTTTCAGTCGGATCAGAGGTAATGCGGATTTTCATTAATTTTGTAACTTTTTTTTATATTATTTTCACTAAAATTCAAATTAAATTTTTTTTTGTCTTGCCATGTTACTTTTGGACAAATAAATTATCTATTGATGATAAAATATAGTGTAAAGTGAAGAATTAAATTGAATGAAATTACAAAAAAATTTACACATTTTTTACATTTTACAATTTATTTGACTAAAAGTAGTATAGGAAAAAATTCATTTGAATTTTAGTGAAAATAATATGAAAAAAGTTAAAACAATTTGGTCCAACGGAAAAAAAATTAAATTTTTTTTGATGTAAAAGAATTATATCATTACTCTTATTTCTGACCGTTTGTTTTTTTAACTACCATACCAGGCACTATTTTTATTTTATTTTATTTATTTAAAGTAGTGCTTACATGTAAGACATAGTCTTTTAAATGCATAAAGTAATAAATTATATATTCAACAGCTAATAAACAACAAGAAAAATATAAATAAAAGTTAAAAAAAAGTTGAATATAATTAATTTAATAAAAGAAAAAAATAAATCAAACGCAATTAAAAATAAAGTTAATAAAGTTTAAAAGTTAATAATAATAAAGTTAAACTAACATAATATTAAAAAGACAAAGACAGAGATAGTTTTAAGAAAAGCATTAAAAAATGTCATGCTTAAAGGTGTGTTTATTAGAAATTATTTTAATTCTTTAGTCGAAATTTTTTGGGGATCACCGTAACATAAGCCATGGAATATTTTAAAGAACCGGACTAAGCAATTTTTTTTTCTAAGGAGCGTGCGGCGAGTTAATGTATATACGTATGTGGGTATATATGTATATCACGTAAAGATTTCGAAACCGCTAAGCCAATTTTTATATCAAAGCCTTGAGAGGGTTCCTATGAAGTCTGGTGCCGATCGTAAAAGGCACCTTAAATACACCTAAGTAGATAGGATATGTGCGTTCTGGGCCAGGAGGCTCAGAGGCTCAAGCCGATGACGTCACTCCCGGCACTCAAGTATGAACAGATTTCTGCTTGTGCTGGTGGACGGACAGACAAAAAACCGCAAGTTGTTTTTTTTGCTTTAAGCGTTGATCATGTTCTTATCAGTGTTTGTATGTTTTATGATTTTTTTTTCATAACCCTAGCATTAGTTATAGCAATGACTCAAATTCTGCTGGCTGACTTTAGCTGAAATGATATGACTTGCTATATGAAAATATATGCATTAATATGGGTTGAAGCAATTTAGATACGGCGATGGTTGAAGGGGGAAATAAATGTTTATAAATTTAATAAAGTTGGTAAGTATTACGTGGGTGTCTTTGTTTTGAGCTTTTAAAATTGGCAAGCTTGGGGTATGTCTTTGCTTTAAACTTTTAAATTAGCAAGTTTGGGATATGTCTTTGCTTTAATCGTTGGTCATAATTTTATACACTACATTATCGGTAGTGGTAGTCAAGCGAGTTCTTATCAGTGCTTGCATGTTTTGTTTTTTCCTTAACCCTCGAATACCTAATAGCAATGACTCAAATTCTGAGTGACGAGCTTAGCTTAAATGGTGTGACTTGCTATATGAAAATATATATATTAATATGGGTTGAAGCAATTTAGGTACGGCGAAGGTTGAAGGGTTAAAGAATTGTTTATAAATTTATCATAATGGTGCTAAGTATTAGGTTTGTGTATTAGATTTGCATAAATAGTTTAAGAATTGGATGACAACCATTTGAAACATAGGCGTATACAAATATCTATTCGTCAGCTGGGGAACATCGAGGTAACAAGCCCCCGCTTAATAACCATCAGCCAAGTCGCTTATACCCAGCAACTTCTCCGCCTCTGGCTTATATTTTATGTAAATTCAGGAGTCTGTGATGCTTCCAGATACAGAAACTTCGACATTTTAGAAGTCGACTTATGTCACTGTATGCCGAAGCGAATGGCGTGAGAGAGAAAGGGAGAGAGAGAATTTGATAGTAAGAGAGAGAAAGGGAGAGAGAGTATTTGATAGTAAGAGAGAGAAAGGGAGATAGCAAATAGCACGATCCTATACAAATAATACTTCAGAATCAACCTAACCTAAGCCAATGCCAAGAAAAGTCAAAAAGTTTCTAGAAGCTTCGAGATGCAGAAACGTCGAGAACATTTTAGAAGTCGACTTATGTCACTGTATGCCGATGACGTCACCCATACCCATGTAGAAATTCAACATTTTTTTTTTTGTGGTACTTCTAAAATAATTTTGGCGTGTTACATCAACAACAATAAGTGGTGCAATAGCCTTGAATCCAACGACATCTAGCAATGGTTGAGATTCCCGCATATAATAACTTTGTTGAAATTTTGCATATATATCATATAGTACAGCATACTGTCCCATTTCAAAGCGACTATTTAAATCATCATAGGGATATTTCTCTTTGTAAGCCGATTATAAGAAATCGTGGTCTTTCATTTTGCGGTGAAAGCTTTACATTCCATAAAACATTTGTTTCCTTTGATAGTATAGGATTTATATATGATAGTCCCAACTTCTAAACGCCATTGGTATTACCAAATTTTCGTTTTTAATTATCTTGTACATTTCTAATTTTGCAAAGTAACCCAATCATCGTTTCTTAATGCGCCACTTTCAGCTTTATTCAATGATACGAAATTTTTCATGGTTGATGAAAGTGCAAGATTACGTATACGATCAACTTCAAAGCCATTAATTTCATATCGAATTTCATCGAACAGATATGAAACAAAGTTGTTTTTTAAATTTCACACCTGTTGGTACTATATCATTTCCTCCTTCCTGTTTTACTATAAACCCATGAATGTAAATCATACTCTCACTTGGTAAGACAAAGAGAACCTGATTTTGAATAGGTATACGAATAGCATCGTTATTGTTAAACGATTTTGGTATGGATAGAAGTATGATAGTCTCGTTTTATAATACTCTCATCGTACATAGATTGTTGAAGTACATTGAGTATTTCATTTATATTGAATTATTGGTTGATTGATTATCGATATTGTGATTGATTGATTGATTATCGATCAGTTTAAGCCGGTAGCTGTAGAACAGTACAGATCAGTTTAAGCCGGTAGCTGTAGAACAGTACAGATCAGTTTTAGCCGGTAGCTGTAGAACAGTACAGATCAGTTTTAGCCGGTTGATGTAGAATAGTACAGACCCGTTTAAGCCGGTAGCTGTTGAATAGTACAGATCAGTTTTAGCCGGTAGCTGTTCAACAGCTACCTTCAACAGCCGGTAGCTGTTCAACAGCTACCTTAAAACTGGTCTGTACTATTCAACAGCTACCGTTTTAAGGTAGGACCAGTTTTAAGGTAGCTGTTGAACAGCTACCGGCTAAAACTGATCTGTACTATTCAACAGCTACCGGCTTAAACGGGTCTGTACTATTCTACATCAACCGGCTAAAACTGATCTGTACTGTTCTACAGCTACCGGCTAAAACTGATCTGTACTGTTCTACAGCTACCGGCTTAAACTGATCTGTACTGTTCTACAGCTACCGGCTTAAACTGATCGATAATCAATCAATCAATCACAATATCGATAATCAATCAACCAATAATTCAATATAAATGAAATACTCAATGTACTTCAACAATCTATGTACGATGAGAGTATTATAAAACGAGACTATCATACTTCTATCCATACCAAAATCGTTTAACAATAACGATGCTATTCGTATACCTATTCAAAATCAGGTTCTCTTTGTCTTACCAAGTGAGAGTATGATTTACATTCATGGGTTTATAGTAAAACAGGAAGGAGGAAATGATATAGTACCAACAGGTGTGAAATTTAAAAAACAACTTTGTTTCATATCTGTTCGATGAAATTCGATATGAAATTAATGGCTTTGAAGTTGATCGTATACGTAATCTTGCACTTTCATCAACCATGAAAAATTTCGTATCATTGAATAAAGCTGAAAGTGGCGCATTAAGAAACGATGATTGGGTTACTTTGCAAAATTAGAAATGTACAAGATAATTAAAAACGAAAATTTGGTAATACCAATGGCGTTTAGAAGTTGGGACTATCATATATAAATCCTATACTATCAAAGGAAACAAATGTTTTATGGAATGTAAAGCTTTCACCGCAAAATGAAAGACCACGATTTCTTATAATCGGCTTACAAAGAGAAATATCCCTATGATGATTTAAATAGTCGCTTTGAAATGGGACAGTATGCTGTACTATATGATATATATGCAAAATTTCAACAAAGTTATTATATGCGGGAATCTCAACCATTGCTAGATGTCGTTGGATTCAAGGCTATTGCACCACTTATTGTTGTTGATGTAACACGCCAAAATTATTTTAGAAGTACCACAAAAAAAAAAATGTTGAATTTCTACATGGGTATGGGTGACGTCATCGGCATACAGTGACATAAGTCGACTTCTAAAATGTTCTCGACGTTTCTGCATCTCGAAGCTTCTAGAAACTTTTTGACTTTTCTTGGCATTGGCTTAGGTTAGGTTGATTCTGAAGTATTATTTGTATAGGATCGTGCTATTTGCTATCTCCCTTTCTCTCTCTTACTATCAAATACTCTCTCTCCCTTTCTCTCTCTTACTATCAAATTCTCTCTCTCCCTTTCTCTCTCACGCCATTCGCTTCGGCATACAGTGACATAAGTCGACTTCTAAAATGTCGAAGTTTCTGTATCTGGAAGCATCACAGACTCCTGAATTTACATAAAATATAAGCCAGAGGCGGAGAAGTTGCTGGGTATAAGCGACTTGGCTGATGGTTATAAAGCGGGGGCTTGTTACCTCGATGTTCCCCAGCTGACGAATAGATATTTGTATACGCCTATGTTTCAAATGGTTGTCATCCAATTCTTAAACTATTTATGCAAATCTAATACACAAACCTAATACTTAGCACCATTATGATAAATTTATAAACAATTCTTTAACCCTTCAACCTTCGCCGTATCTAAATTGCTTCAACCCATATTAATATATATATTTTCATATAGCAAGTCACACCATTTAAGCTAAGCTCGTCACTCAGAATTTGAGTCATTGCTATTAGGTATTCGAGGGTTAAGGAAAAAACAAAACATGCAAGCACTGATAAGAACTCGCTTGACTACCACTACCGATAATGTAGTGTATAAAATTATGACCAACGATTAAAGCAAAGACATATCCCAAACTTGCTAATTTAAAAGTTTAAAGCAAAGACATACCCCAAGCTTGCCAATTTTAAAAGCTCAAAACAAAGACACCCACGTAATACTTACCAACTTTATTAAATTTATAAACATTTATTTCCCCCTTCAACCATCGCCGTATCTAAATTGCTTCAACCCATATTAATGCATATATTTTCATATAGCAAGTCATATCATTTCAGCTAAAGTCAGCCAGCAGAATTTGAGTCATTGCTATAACTAATGCTAGGGTTATGAAAAAAAAATCATAAAACATACAAACACTGATAAGAACATGATCAACGCTTAAAGCAAAAAAAACAACTTGCGGTTTTTTGTCTGTCCGTCCACCAGCACAAGCAGAAATCTGTTCATACTTGAGTGCCGGGCGTGACGTCATCGGCTTGAGCCTCTGAGCCTCCTGGCCCAGAACGCACATATCCTATCTACTCACCTAAAATTTTCGATATCGAACAGTTTTGGTTTTGTTTTTTTGTAGGTCGCACAGCCTCGGAATTCAGTATTCGACCTCAATTTACTCATGCCGTTCCACTGGTAACATTTTATGGGCGTTGGACGAGGGGCGTGGTACTTTTCCAGCACCCCAAATATCCGGTATAGTTTTCGAAATAAGTCACACATCAATAAAACTTTCAATACACACATCAATAAACGATACGAACTTACTATAAAAGTATGGCTTCACTAAAGCTACACCCTCTTTTAGGGGATAAGCGCTGAGCGCAGCAAAGCGCGCCGGGTATACGCTAGTTATATATTAAAGCCTATGTGCAAAATTCCAAGACGTTTCTGCAATTTGAGCAGATTTTTAAGGGATTTTACGGGTAATGTAAAACTTTTTTGTATGGGAGGTAGGCGTGCGTTTTATCCGATTTTTCCAAATTTCATTGTCAGGATTTATATTGAAGACCAAAGCTTATATGCAAAATTTCAAGGCATTTCATTAATGTTTGCGGATTTTTAAGAGATGTTACGGTTAAAATAAAGTCACTTTGTATGGGAGGTAGGCGTGGTTTTCATCCGATTTTTCATTGCTATGAAATTTCATTACTAGGACTTGTATTGATCTACAATACCGTACAAGCAAAATTTCAAGGCATTTCATTAATTTTTGTGGATTTTGAAGAGATTTTACTGTTATAATAAAGTCACTTTGTATGGGAGGTAGGCGTGGTTTTCATCCGATTTTAAAAGTGAGGATTTATATTGGATATCAAAACGTTCGCGTCAAATTTCAAGGCATTTCTTTAATATTTGTGGATTTTGAAGATACTTTACGGTTAAAATTGGTTTTCTAATCAAAAAACCAATCCAAGAACAGAATTTGAGCCAAATTGGAGATGGTCAGTGCAACTGATATTACACTTCAATGTGAAATAAGCGATATTAATTTTTTGAGAAAATTAAATAAAGAAAATTTTCTATTTTAAAATTTTTAAATCATAGCAATTACGAATACATGCATACGATTTCACCTTAATAAGCCTTGAGTTAGACTTTATATACGGAATTTATGTAGGGAAGAGAGTTTAGACTTCCTTGAATTATCCTTAACACAAGTCTTATACAAGGTCTATGCAAAGAGAAAAGTCGTTTTGGATTAATTTCTTTATGCAGTAACTTATAAAATTTTTTATATGTTATACATGTACTTGAATAAAGATTTACAAGAACTTTTTGTTCAAGGCTTATTTAGGAACTTGGAAACTGTGGAAAAATTTGGCTTGAATTTAATTAGTATTACTTGCATTTAATTTAATTTTTTTCATTCAAGAGCAGAAATTTTGAAAATTTTGAAAATTTTTGTATATTAACCATGGTTATCCCAGCGTGGATTGAATTCAGAACTTTTGTATCGGCAGCCACATACACTATCCTCTCGTCTATTCAGAAATTTGGTTGAATAACGTTGAAGCCTTATAACTATTTTCCTTGAATTTCTTTGAGGAAAACTTTATTAGAGCCTCAACTGAAATCATTTCATATAAGCACTTATATTTCTTCGGTATCCCTGCGGTCTAAGCAAACAGATTACCAGTCAAAAGTTCCGGGGTTCGACGTCGGACAAAGACAATCTTTTTGATTTTTATTTTCTATAGAAATTTATTCTTCTAGAAATAAAGAACATGTAACGGCAAGTTTTTGGAGTTTACTCCTTTAGAATCGATTTCATATATAACCCTCGGTATGAAAATTATACAGCAAGTGGAATCAAGCGATGAACACAAGATCAAGCGTTACGTTTTCTGTCATTCGTCTAGTGACTCTCCACTCAATAGTATAAAAGATAGTTTTGACAGTTATGGTGCTTGGCTCTCAGCCGCGCGACTATCCGCATCAATATACCAACAACGAAGAAATAACAATAAAATACACACAAAAGCTATTATATAAAATTGAATTGCAGATTTTTGTAAAATTCCAAAAGTACTGCGTTGATTTTTATGAAATAAGTCTTAATATATCATATTTCTGCTACAGCACAGTATACGGGTATTTTCCTTTCGAAATTTCAATAGTAATTATATTTAATTAAAATGTAAACATTTGTATGAAATCATTCCCAATGCCACGCATTACTTGATCGTTTTTTTTACATGCGTTGTGTTGAGAGAGTTGAAATCCGCTATGTGTTTATAGAGGACCCCTGCCGTTAAGGCTTAATTCCTCTGGGACCACAGACATTGGAGTTGTAGTTCATGAATGAACATATAGTATTAAAAAATGCACATCCAAAAGGATGTGCACCTGAAATACTCTTCACAGACCTGTATTATACAAGTGACACTAGAAAAGCAACCACGTACTAGATGTCACATTCATAAACACAAAAGCATTACCCTGTGCCCTATTCTGTAAAAGCAGTATGCAATAAGAATTCCATACTTCCCTTAATAGTACCAGTTTGGCTATCGGTAGATGGCGTACCTTCATTACCATCCACTGGTCAAGACGAGACCTATCCTATCTTTTGCATACTAAGCAGGTATGCCAGCCCGGTCGTACTATTGCGCGACCCCGCCGGTCAATCTAGACCTGTGCAAGCGATGTGCACAAACCACAGCCAGCTCGAGTCTCCCCGAAGGGCCAACCCATGATAGTTACCTGGGCAACTCGGTCCCGTCGAAATGGGGGTCTACAACATCCCTGCAAAGAGACAAAAAATTCATATATACATATATAAAAAATTTTTGTTTTTGACTATGCGCATAGCACTATTTCGTATTTGACTGGCACTTCTATTACTATTCTATTACTATGGTACCCCCACCATACCTTAAGCGAAGTGCCTACGATTTTTGACCAGCTGACTTGCAGACGGTCCTCACAAGGTCTTGTTAAAGACCTTGCCAGTTGCCCATGTCCTAAGACACCAATTATCCTTTAATTGGCCATATAGACAATGTCTCCTTGCCGTGGATAGATAAGGTCACCTCAATCGCCGGGTTTGACTATCCCCGTGCTAACAAGTTTTATGGACCATTGCTATTCCATCGCAGACTTTTTCACAATGATTTACATAGTGACCTGCTACCAAGATGGGCGCCACCCCGAGCTCTTGGTTGGCTCTACCTTTTACGGTATGGGACGTATCCCATAACCAACCCTCCTGCTTTATCCTGGCTTGGGACAGGCAGGCGCAAGCTAGACCTGGCGGAGTTTGAGAGAGTAGAATAAGAGAGAATTTTATTCTAATATGAGCTAGCACAGCACAAAAAAAAATTTTCTTGTGTTTGAATATGTGCGCCTTCGCATCGTAGCCGTTGCTCATATCTTCTATTAGAGTGAGCTTTTATTATAACGGATAATATAAAAGCTTTGTTAATTATAAATCCAACAAGTTTTATTTCATTGAAATTAGTTAAAAATTCATCGAGTAAGTTTATTTTAAATTTATGTATTAATCTGTTAAAAACACAACAAAATCGTTGTTTTTCATGCTGTTTTGCCTGAATTCATGAGACAATAATAAGGTAGGGCAAGGAGATTCACCACACCGACCTGTCAAAATGTATTTTTGCATTGCCACTTTTCTTTATTATTGATGTGGGACAAATAATAAGAAAGGAAACTATTTGTAGGATAAATATGGAAACTTAGAGCGAATGTATTAACAGTGAAATAAATCGTTCTTAAGCTTTGTTTTCAATAAATTTTTATTGCCCATTTTTGTTTTTTAAATATTTTATATACAATTTTTATTCACTTGTCCATTACAAATGCTATACATAATTATTTTAATTGCCGTCTGGCAGAGAATCTGTTGAACATAAATCAAAAATTTTTAAAATACTTAATTTTAAAAATTTGCACATTGTTTTTATATCATCTTTTTAGTCTCTTTATTTAATCTGTTGAAACTTTAAAAAACTTAAGTCTTCGTTGTTTCACATTATATGACAGATGGCAGAACTTCTTTTTGACATTATTAAACATTTTTAAATTAACTATAAAAATTTTTTTATTTAATATATTCAAATACAAATCACAAAAACTTAAGTGCACTATTGTATGAAAGAACGGATTTATAGTGAATGGCCTATGGCCTAATGGCGAATAGAAAAGTCCCAAAAAAAAACTTCCAAACTTCAAAATAGTGTACCTCCCCGTTTTTCAGTGGCTACATATTATAACTTCACTTTCAAAGCGAGTGTCGAAGCGGAATGTCAATATTAAAGTAAGTAGTACGTTTAAAAAAATTAAAAGAATTGTCTGAAAAAAGGAAACAAAGCGATATTTCATAAAAATTATCGAATGTTACAACATACCAATTTTCAACAAATTGTCGAACATTGAAGTTTACGAAGTTAAAACATGTTGCCACAGCTAAGAACATAGTTCATAAAAAAACACTAAGAACAAACATGGATTTTTCATGGATGTTTTTTTAATATACGGCAGTGCCGTATTGTATAATTTTAACATTCCAGGTCGGTGTGGGGAATCTCCTTATCCTACCTTATGCCTGAACTGCGTTTTTCGCAAGTAAGAACAAGCAAAACATAGTTATTTTGGTGCCTTTTAGTGAAGTAAAAATACAATAAATTGAATAACTTGATCAATTTTCAACCGATTTCAATGAAATACTTGCTGGATTGAAATAAACTAGTTTTTTTTTTATTACTATGACATAACGGACATTAAATAAGACACAGATGCGTTGTTGGACAGACGAGAGAATCGAAGCTTTTTTGCAGTTTCATAGATTTAATATTTTAATGTGTTTTTTTAATAAAATGCTTTTAAATGAAAATATTTCAAATAATAAAAAATAATTTAAAAAACACACGTTAATACTCAAACCTAAAAATTCTATTACATTTCATTATATTCATTCTTATTTCAACGCACTTGTGGGCAATTGTAAATTTTTTCCGATGCTGATGATATCTTGTGTGTAGCAAGTAGAAGCAGCATTTTTGTTATGTATTTGGATAGCTGCTAAATATGTTGAATATGTAGAAAAGCCAACACGCAATCCTGTAAATATAGATTTTTCAATCTGTTGCAACATAGCTTCAGTTGTACTTTATTACAACACCGATGCTGGGGACATCTTGTAGCTAGTAGAATAATTTTGTGGCAAGTATTTTATGTGGAATCTATTTATATGAAGAATAGCCAAGACACAATCCTCTATCTATTAAGAGATTATTGTTATCTAATGCAACATAGCTTTAGTAATACATACTTGGTATTGAATCAACAACTGTGCTTAACAGAGGCTTTTGGATCAGTGGATAGTGTATTGAACTCCTAATCGCAATTGTGCGAGCTCAATTCCCCGAGGAGGATCGAAGAAATATTTTTTAGAAAATGTAATAACATTTCTTGTTATAATAGACGCAAGGAACAAAGAAACATCAATTTCTAAGAAAAACGCTGTTGAAAAAAGTGTCGTTTTTGGGATTTCACTCAAGCAAATCACAGAACGAGGCGTAAAAAGCTTCACCCGAAAAACATATCTGCAAATTGATCTCAGAGAGAAAAAATATGAAAAATTTTAAGACATTTTTAATTAAAAGAAGTTAATTTAGATTTAGTTTCTGGTAGAACACTGTGAACGATTAGATATGGTACAACCATTGATGCGATCACGTATCATATTTTGGTTACCACAAACCTATTGTAACAATATTTAATAACAACGTTACAATTAAAGAAATTAATCAATTTAACTCATAACGAATTTATGTAAGTTAAGGTGCCTCGACTTGTATGGGGGAAAAAAAGTTCCATTTTTACTCCTCTTAAAATGATCCTTGATGTATTTTTTGACGATTCCCAAAATGTTTTGACAATAGCGAAAGGCTCCAGTGAGCTAAGCCATTTTACAAAAACCTCCAAAAAACATGTTTTTTGTAAATATTTGGGCTAGTGTAATAATTGTAAAAAAAGTTGTTAGAAGTTATAGGCCTGAAAACGTTCTTCCGATCTGCATCAAAAATTTTTAAAAATTTGCTATTGGATTAGTGAAAATGCTGTCTTCATGCATTTTTTCACCTTCTATTTTGTAATATATAATATATTAGAATGTATTTTGTTGCAATGTCTTCTTGACGTAATTTTGTTTTTTGATGTACCGAAATGAACTGTAGTGCGACCTTGAAATTTCACTTTTCAATTCTCGTCCAAATTTCTTCGAAGCGTCGCACAGTGGCGTGCCCCATACGATTTAGACGGCCAAAATTATTTATTGATTTTAAACAATAGGGGATGTAAAAACAAGCAAAAAAATGTATGAGAAGTGGGGGTCTATTTTGACCCCCTGGGGAGCTAGGGGTTAATTTGCGTGTTTCTGGAGGTTGTTTCACTTTAAACGTGTTTGCAGCGGAACTTATTGACGTGGAACTTTTTTAAAGACGTTTTGGAAAGAAAATTTAATGGTCTTTCTAAGGATATATAACACTAGTTAGGCTTTAAGTTAAACATATCATTTTTTGAGGTCAAACCAAGAAATTTAAAAAAAAAATACATATTTTCTAGGTTTAAAGTAAAATTTTTCAAAAAATTCTAAATTAACCTTTATTTTTTATTTCAAATTTTGATTACTTATAAAATTTTCTTTAAAAATTATATAACTCTTATATACTTAACACCAATTATTTATTCAAAAACAACCCAAATATCTTCATTTTGACTTCATCTTATGAATCCGACGATTCAGAGTCGTAATCTGAAGATGTATCAGAAGACGAACTGTTTCCTTCGAGTGTTTCTTCCTGCTGCATAAGAAATTTTTGCATCTCTGGGGTAAAAGATTTATGTTTTCTTAACGGATTTTTGCGGTATGAATTTATCACAGGATCTGAAGATATCAACAACATATTTAGAAGATCTCTATTTGTATTAACCCTTGATGATTTCCGCGTATTGCACATACGAAAACGCCTACAATCCTTATTACGGGCTTCCTGAGCCTCCTCTGATAATTGCCCAATAGGCACAACACATTGTTTTATAATTTCTGATCCATGGCAAAGAATTTTGTGGACACTAACTGGCATACAATACCAGCCATATAAACTAATGTATAATTTGCGAGTTTCTTCAAGAAAAGTCTGGAAGACTGGTAAATTAATTTCAATACCTGACGATATACAGCTAAGGATAATATGAAAGTTTTTAATTAACGCTACGTTAATTCCTGTTATATTTGCTGATTTCTCAGGATTTTTAAAAAAGGTTCTAGCAGTATTGCCATCATGGGTAGTTCCATATCCTGGCATGCATACTTCAATTAATATTCCAACTTCTTTTCTAAAACGAGATTGAATAATTTTTTTTTTTTTTTTCTATGACCAACTTATCAGCTGGTTCTCTTATTGCCCATTTTCTAACTTCCAAACGATAAGCTATATGCAAGAGGCATTCAAACGCTTTAATCCAGGCATGCAATGTTGACAAACCGTAGCGATAAAATTCAACTTTTGGCGTTTTTAAAAGTGCCACGTTGTTCATTTCACTCGGCCTAGCTCCGCAAATGTAGCATGATTGCGTTGACCTTGTCGATGTTAAAAAGTTAGCTATTTTTCCATCTATCATCGTTAAAACGAAATTTGTTTTCACCGTAATATTCTTCGAAGCCACGGACGTAGTAACCGGTTGTAAAGCGGAGATTTGGTTTTCTATATCATTAAACTCTTTTACGGATAGGTCTTCGGATTCTGTAAACGGATACGGTAAACAAAGTGTAGGTAAAATATAAAACATACCTATCCTTACGACAGCCAACTTTATAAAATTTCTCGTTAAAAGTGTGGAGATACTTAGATACGTTTGTTTTAAAAATATCTATCTGGTAAAAATCTTCCACACAAATATTTGATTTATTACAAATATGCAGTACCAATCTATCGAGTCTTTCACTTTTAGGAACAGTACAACACACTTCAAAGAACTCATTTCGAGTTAAAACTACGTTTGTACTTTCCATTTCACTAAATTAATTAATAAATAATTAAAGCACTTAAATAATTTAATTTGATATCTAATTAACGCGCACTCTTTGACTTCAACAGAAGAAATAATCATACATTGAATTGTGTCAACTAACAAAAACCTTAGCTTAAAAATTATTACAATTAAGTTAACAGTTAATTTGCGAAAAATGTAAACATAAACGAAGTGCAATAGCCTTATGCTTCAGCTTTTTCTATTAGAAAAAACAACAACAGAACAAAAACACTTGCATTTAATAAATCTTGTTGACCTGTTATTTGTTATTACTGACTTACTTTTTCGCTCTACACTCTTTATTATAGGGAGAGGTGGTGGAGCAGAGAGGTTGGGTTGATAAAAATTAATATTTTCATTAAATTTTATTAACATTGCACTAAAATACTGAAAAACAGTGTGGTAGCTGTTTTAATGCATAAAAAATACATTATATCTTTGCTCAAAATAAGGGGTTAAATACGAAAACCCCTTGAAAAATAAGGATGCAGATGTTTGCAAAATCTGAAACTATTAGTATGTATATGAAGTCGATATAATGCACTTTAAGATAATGATAAAACAAAAGCTGGGAAGGCTCGGAAAATGGTAAAATTTCAACTGAAATATGGCAAAAATTACCGTTTTTGAGACAAAGACAGGTACAAATATTTGACAAGATATTTTTTGGTGGATTAAGAAAAAAGTGGTGTACGGTTTCTGTGTTGCATTTTGTTTAGAAGTAATATCATTTTTAAAAATGTGGGAAATCGTAGTGTAAGGAAGCGAAAAGTCAAATTTTCCCATACAAATTTTCGTAACTTTTTTTTCTTAAGGCCAATCGTGAAATTTACACATAAGGAAGATATGCTTCTTAAAAGCTTAAGTTCAAAATTTCAAATTATTCCGTACACTCAAACTCGAGTTACAGAATTAAGACCGTCTAAATGCCCCAAACACGCCACTGTGCGTCGCCTAAGAAGTTTCTCATCAAATGAGGTGAAAAAATGCATGACAGTATTATTGCTAGGCCGATAGCAAATTTTTAGAAACTTTTGATGCAGATTAAAAGAAGTTTTTCAGGTCAATAATTTGTGAGAAATTTTTTTTTTTAAATTATTACACAAGCCAACATATTTACGAAAAACATGATTTTTGGAAGTTTTTGCAAAATGGCTTAACTCACTGGAGGCTTTTGTTATTGTCAAAATATTTTGGGAATCGTCATAAAACACATCAAGGTTCATTATTAGATGGGTACATATGAAACGTTTTTTTTTCAAGACACCTTAATTTAAGTAACATATTTTAAAATTTAAAAAGTATACAGTATCCTTTTAGAAATATAAGAGATTCCTTTATTCACACCTTTTACCTTTTATATACAAATTCCAAGGTAATCGAGCTAGAGGAGTAATCTACAGTCACGCGTCGGAGCTGACACGCAACCTCCTTTTTTTTTTAATAGATTGTTTTTCTTTCTTTAAATCAGGATTTTCAAATGTTATCACCAATTAAAACTTTGAAACTTGAATACTTTTTAATAATATATCCTCGAATAAAGCTTTATATAAAATCCATCAATGAAAAAAACCATACTTACTCATTTTTTTCAAGAAAAACTCATTATTCAAGAAAAGCGAGTTTTTAAGGCTTTTTCGAGCAAAATTTGAATAATTACTTTTATACAATGCCTTTTCGCGTTGAGCTGGAATATCTTCAAATATTGAGATGAAATTGTTGTCTGCGACGGTAGTGACAAAAGTGCAGAAATGCACATTTATGACATTCGCGTCGTGTTTCCATTCATTCATTGAATTATTATTTTATACATTATTTTTATTGTAGCGTAGCCAGTCTCAGTTTTTGGAAATTTCGGTGTTTTTATGCATTTTCAATTAAAATTTATTATTGTGTCTCTTCTTTGATCCTTTGGCTCTGTCATAGTATAAGAAAAATGTAATTCTTTTTTATCGGTTTTACACAATATATTTGATAGTCTCCAAACTCACTTCCAAAATCATGTAACGTGGAAAGCCATTTAGGACACTTCTAACCATAAGGAATAACTTGTTATCCATCAGGAACAAACAAAAGATGTGCTCTAATAAAATGACGACGATAACTGGCTTAATAACATGCATTTATCAAACTTTGAATTTCTTCCATCATTATTGTTTCTTATGTAACACTAAACATTTTTGATTCTGAAAAACATCCTAGATGTGTGACAAAATAATATGGTTGGATAAGTAAAATTAAAAAAACAGAGTTTTAAGATATTGAGAAGCATGACCCTTTGAAAAATGATATACCAAGTATTTTCTGAGCCTATTAAAACTTTTTAATTAAAGCTGTGACCATAAAAAAATAAAATACAACAAATTTTTATTTCATAAAACTAAAACTTTTCGATGTCAGTAAGTTTTCGATGTTCGTCTTCAATGTCAAGGTGTTCATTTCGAGGCGATATATGATTGTTAAGCAACTTGAAAAGTTTTTAGGTGAAAATCGATCAAAAGCTATGGCTATGAAAACTTTGTAACAATCAAAGCAACAAAAAAAAAAAAAAAACTAAAACAAGAACAATAACAGCAACAACTTTTAAGTGGATTTTTAAAGGCTACGTTCAAATGCAGTGGGCAAAAGGAACGAAAAACGTTTGTACGGATGACACGAAATGCATTCATACAAAAATACTGCCAGAGGGTGCCATTGAGATAGAATTCGTATTGTGGGTTAAGGCTTTGCCTTCTCTATTAAAATCGTTTATAATATAAACTATAGAGTGAGAGAGACAGTGAGTGAGTGAGATGTGACATTGGTAGGAAGCAACGGAAGCATGGCTTGTCATTTAAAAAATAAACTAAGAATACAAAAGATAAACGACACCAACGTCAAAGAAGAGAGATTTTGTTGACGGCAGCTGCCGCAAGAAATGCAGATTGCAAATATTAAATAAAGCGCACAACTAAAGCTGCAATAAATGAAGATGAGACATGAAACGATTCCAAGCTGCTTTGTAATTACTTTTGCAGCATACAGAATGCGAAGGTAGTTCTTAGTTATTTTTAACGATCCTTACAAAGCGGCACTTAAGTTAAGATAATAAGAATCTTTGAAGGAATTACGAAAGTTTTCAGAAAAAGTATTGAATTAAATAGGAAAGGTTAGAAAGCCAAGACAGAAATAAAAGAAGATAATAAATATGACATGTAGGGTTATTTATATATATGCACTTAGGCTGATATTCATTGCCTATTGGAAAAAACTGTTTGAAAAAATGTTGGCCATCACCACCAAATTAACATACTATATGTGTTGGGACTGGTGCCTATAGTAAACTTTTAAAAATATTATTAAAATTTTCATTCTTCAATTCTTGTCTTCTAGCACAAAATCTACTGAAAAACTTTTTTTGTGTTACAAATTATACAGGGTGTCCCGCAGTTGAGTGCACCTATTTACGGAGCTGAAAGGTTATGTCGAGCTGAGCAAAAAATCGTATGGGAGGGGGGTCTATTTCACATTCTTAGAAGCTACAGGGTTAAATATTATTTCACGACTTTGGTTTACATTATTGTTCCTCGCAGTAAAGCTAACTTACATAAAACTTATTTTGATAGCTCATTATAAAGGCAATCAAATCACCTCTCTAACGGCATATCAACAAACCCCACCAACTGAACCGTTACTGAGCTGTGCTCATGTGAAGATGAATTCAATCGATCAAAACTACCAAAATTCAATTTTGACTGAAAATTTCTCAGAATTTCATGTAATAAATGAATTTTTTTCATAGGATCAATTTTGTAATTTATTCAATTTTCTTATCAAAATTTCATATCAAGTTGTTTATCAAAATAATAAAGTTAGCTGTACTAAAAAAATTATACTTATTAGAAAACAATGTCATTATTTATCATTATTTTCAAATAAGTAGAATTTTTTTAGTACAGCAAACTTTCTTATTTTTAAGGATATGTTTATTATGTTGGTGTCATTAAAAAGAAAATGCAATAAATTACAAAATATATCTTAAAAAAAAAAATGTAATTTAAACGGCAAAATTCTGAGAAATTTGTACTCAAAGTTGAAATTTGGTAGTTCCAACCGATTGATTTCATCTTCACACGACCACAGCTCGGTAACGGTTAAGTTGGTGGGATTTGTTGTTATACAAACTTGGTAGGTGTTTGCATTGCCTTTAAAATGAGCTATCAAAATAAGTTCTACGTAAGTTGGTTTTTCTGCTAGAAACAATAACGCGAATCAAAGTCATGAAATATTAATTAACCGTGTAGCTTCTAAGAGTGTGAAAATAGACACCCTCCCATACGATTTCTTGCTCAGCTCGACATAACCTTTCAGCTCTGTAAATAGTTGCACTCAATTGCGGGACACCCTGTATATGGATAACCCACATATCTTGAATTCGTTATTTCGAAAATTTTAATACTACTTTGGTGTTTCTCTTATATTTTTCTTAAGGTAATGGTAATATTTTTTAAAAAAATGGTTTTCATTGGGAAAATATTTGAGGAAAATGAAAAGTTAAAATTATGAATGATATTTTCCAAAAACTTGAGGAAGCACATTTCATCTAATGAAAACGCTGAGGAACTAAGAAATCGATATTTGTGGAATTTTCTTTATAAAAAAAGGAAATCTCTTGCAGACATTTTTTAAAAATTCGTCAAAAATAGCAATTGTTGAAGGTCCAACCTAAAATTTTGTGTAAGCCTTAAGGATTGATGTCTTAACACGACACTATATTAAAAAGGTGAACGATATTGTTACGTCGTTTTTTCTATACGACTTTTTATTTTTATGTTTTTTAATATTTTTATGTTAAACTTTTAAAAAAATTAGTTCCCAAAAAGAAAACACACAGTTGAATTTTTTTTTTTAAGCACTACTAACCAACAAGTTGTAAAAAAATCGGAAACATAAAGGCCAGATTTTGCTCAAAATTTCTCGTATTGATATGGAATCAGCGATATATATCTTGAAGGTAAGTTCAGAAAGCTTGGTTGGGAAAAAAATTGTAAATGGTTAAATTTTTCGAAAATTAGCCTCAGCAGTTCTACAGGAAGGTTATCAATCGCAACGCCACATATGGTTAATATAAAAAGTTAATTTTTTATATAAGACAAATGTATTTAAATTTTGTGGGAAAAACACAACGAACTTTTGCTTGACCCAATATTATTGAAGTAAATTTCGAGAACATGGACAGATTTTAATTAAATTTACTCTATCTATACTTGCCTATAGTGATGTATCACTTATGTATGAAAAAATTTAGCTGAAATACTTGAAAATTTAAGTTTTTTAAGTAACTTCTTTCCGAAATGATAATGAAAGTACATTTGATCATATTGTCGATAACAAACAAATCAACGAAAATAAAAATCAGCTATTTTCTTTTGCCAAAAACTACACCAACAACAATCAATAATTTTTCAAGAGGTGAAATGTGAAATGTTATGTTTAATAAAAATTCATAAGTAACGGTTAAGCAAATAGCGGTGTGCTATATAAGGGCTAAATAAAGAGCTTCACATTCTATTTCTAATTAAAAAAAGAAAAAATAAATAGTAACAACTTCTATTTACAAAATATTTTTGTATGGCACATACGATAATTTCGCCCACAAGAAACAAATGCATTGTAACATATGATAAATATACAGTATATTTTTGGCGTATCTATAGGGATTTCAGCAACAATATTTTATCAGGCAATGCATGCGGGGAGTAGAACAAATTTGCATCAAAAAGTCAATTTCGAAAAAATGCCACACTCGATAAATTCGTGCCGAGGGGTCGATATTAATATAAGTTTACTTAATGCTATCATTCGAAGTTCACGTGTGTAGTTAATCAACTCATTAGCAGCAAACTATTGTTTCTTATTGATTTCTCTATTTTTTGTATCTTTATTCCCCAACGCGTACTGCGTAAGGGGTATATTAACTTTGTCATTACGTTTGTAACGCCAAGAACTAGGCGTGGCAGGTATTGAAAAATATATATATTTTTGATCAGCATCATCTCCTGAGTCGATTTACGTGTGCCCGTCTGTCTGTCTGTCAATTTTAAAGCTATCGCGATGATATTCAAAATATGAGTTTATTTTTAAAAAAGGAAGATCAAGTTCGAAAATGGTCCAAATCTGATGAAAACCACGCCTACCTCCCATACAAAGTAACTTTATACTAACCGTAAAATGTCTTTGTGGCGGCCGTTACGTAGTGGGTAGAGTGTGTGACTCTTACGCCACAGAACCCAGGTTCGAATCCTCCATCTGATACAGAAAATTTTTTCAAATGAATTAATTTTTCTGTTCGGCCGTCACCTCTCTGCTGAGAATGGCAAACCTCAGAGAGTAAAAACTGCCATGAAAAGCTTCTTGAGATCATAAGCCGTTCGGAGTCGGCGTAAAGCATCTAGGTCCAGTTCTCGATCATTTGTGTGCAAACATTTCACATCACACAAAATACAATTGATCATAAGAAGCTCGGTCAAAGCCCTTTCAAGGGCTGAGATGGCCATTTCGTTTTTTTTTTTTTGTTTTTAAATGTCTTTAAAGTCCACAAAAATTAAAGAAATGCCTTGAAATTTGGCAGGTGACCTTTGCTCTTGAATCCTGGCTATGAAATTTGAAAAAATCGGTTGAAAACCACCTACCTCCCATACAAAGTGGCTTTAATTTAAAAGTAAAATCTCTTAAAAATTTGCTCAAATTAAAGAAATGTCTTAAAGTTTTGCATATAGGCTTTGATATATAACGTAGACCACCACTATGATATTTGGCAAAATCGAATGAAAACCACGTCTACCTCCCATACAACTTGACTTTATTTTAAACGTTAAATCTCTTAAAAATCCAGAAATATTAATGAAATGTCTTGAAATTTTGCACTTTATCTTTGATATATAATATGAATCATCTCTATGATATAAATCGGATCAAAACCCCGCCTACTCCCATACAAAGTGACGTCATCAATATAGGAATAATTTCGTTAATATATAAAACTGAATGTCATCGTGTATGTCGTGACTAAAGACTTTGATGACTTTGATTGAATATGGGGGCGAGGGGGGAGGGGTATTTTAGCTTCGGTACCCTGCCGAAGCTCCACCTTTACTGGCTTTATTTGTCTTGGATATACTGAGCCTTTTATTTAAAATTTTTTTTTAATTTGTGTGACTGCGAATGATCTAGAATTTATATTATTATGTAAAGTTGAGCAGCCGTAGCGTAGTGGGTAGAGTGTGTGGCCCAAACGCCAGAGAACCCTGGTTCGATTCCCACTTGACACAGAAAGTTTTTTTCAATTGAATTAATTTTTCTGTTCGGTTGTCACCTCTCTGCAGACAATGGCAAGCCTCAGAGAGTAAAAACTGTCATGAAAGGCTTCTTCAGGACATAAGCCGTTCGGAGTCGGCATAAAACTTGTAGGTCCAGTTCTCAGTCATTTGTGTTTAAACATTTCACAACATGCATAAACGCAATTGATCATAAGAAGCTCGGTCAAAGTCCTTTCAAGGGCTGAAATGGCATTAAAAAAAAAAACCTTCATCTCTCTAACCATTATTAAGCTCTATAAGGAGTCATAATCTTAAAAATCTTCCATGTCAGGGTCCCCTCCTCTTTAAAAACCATTGAAACACAAATTGTTATATTTTAATTCAAACCTTTTTTCGATATCTCTGTGACCAATTCCCGTTCTGTGAAGTGATAAGTTTAATAAATATTTTTATATTATTACTTTGCTTCCCATTCACTTAATGTTTTTTAGGAACATTCTTTATAAATGTAAGTCCAAGCCATAGTTATAACATGGAAAGTATTATAGTTACAACATAAAATTTCCGGGGGGAATTGATTTTTTGGGAACCATGATGTCCAAGAAATATTAGCATGCTACAGGACACAGACACAGGAGCTTATGGAAAATCGTAAACTTGGAACAGAATGCACCTTAATTCAGACCCATTTTTTTTTAATTTTTAATAATAGATATTACATATATAATACCTGATTAGACTAAATTGATTGACTTTATATTGTTAAGTTTTACAATCAAAAAAAGGAAAGCATAAAATTACAATTTTTTTAATGTTTCGCTTCCTGCGGTCGGTAACTAGCGCATCCATTAAATTTACCCACAATGGTTTTCCTTCTCTGAAACCTCAAAAAATATTTCCACCAAGTTTAAGAAAAATTTTAAATAGTGTGAATACTTAATTTTAAATATTAATGGTACACTGAGTGCTGTTGAAATATAGTTGATATATAAAAAAAAAGCATCGTAGCAATTAGGGAGAGGCATCTTTAGTTTGCTTTCCAAACATAAAAATAAATAGCTGCTCAGAAAAGAAAAAAAAAAAAAATAAAATTAAGTTTACTGTATTACGTATAAAATTTTTTTATGAATATGACAGTTGTTCAACACTTAACATTTCGTTTTTTTTTTCATCTCATAAAGTTTACGCAAACGACAACGTTAAAAAAAATATAGTTCATTAAAGAATTTGCTTATTTTAGAGAAAATTATGGATGATTGAAAAAGTCATCAAGTTCACAGAAGCGAAAGGAGTGCATTTTCAAGATAATTGAAGAAATAAAATTTATATATGAAAATGTTGTTGCATTAATATTTACTTTAAGAGAAAAAGCAAATTGATAAAAACTTATTCTGCTCGAAAAACTCAAAAATTGACGTCTAAAATAAGGCTTTTAAAAATGCTTATACATTTTTTTGCTTTCATTTTATTTATATAGCTTACAGTTTAATTTATTCGGAATGTTGCTTGATTTTTGACTTAAATTATTTCTTAACAACAGCTCGTGTTCTGCAACAAGCACGATTGCACCTTCAATACCTGCATCCTGGAAAGTTGGTAATTAAAACCTTGTTCTTGCACTTGAACGTTGAACTTCTCGAGAGCACACGGACGCATAATGATTGGGTGGATGATGCAGAGAAAGTTGACTGCAAGGTCGATTGCATGCAGACTTGTGCGATTAGAAACTGGAATCCTTGCTTTAAACTTGATTTCATGTCGCACTTAAATGCAATTTTATTTTAATTAGAAAATGTGTGGGCGGATAGTTTGCCAGAGGATGTAAATCAGGCGATAGAGATCAACAAGAAGCTGGTCGTTTTTATGTGGATGATTCAGTTTAAAGATACAGCAAAGCTGGTTTTTGTAGCTGTTGTCGAGCAACTGACATTAACTGCGTATCTCTCTCAAGTATCTCATCATAAGTTGATGCGTTTATTTCTTGTTTTCTTTGCAACAATTTGCTGCTGTTTTGCATTTAGTCGTCTATAATAGCTGGAGAAATAAAGTTGTTGCTGCTTTTTTAGCCATTTTAAAGCCATCGCATTTCATCTCAAGTGTTGACCTCTGTGCCAATTTATCAAGCTGCAGCAAATGCAGTAAGTTTTGCAAATATTGCAGTTCCTGTCATGGTTATCTGCTTGTGGCTTCTACCTGCTTGTGAAATCATAGTTACCGCCCACGTACTTGCTCGCGTCTTCATCTAGTTGACACGTCTTGACTCTGAAACTGAACTTGATTCTACTGCAGTGGCTCCTCCAGGTCTGTCCCAAATCATCCATCTATCTTTTCCATATGTTTTTTGCTGCTGTTTGTCTGCCTAAGCATTTTTTTTTACTGTCCTTCGTTTTATGTTCTGCCAATGCATTGATGTATGTCTTTGGCATTTAAGTATGCAGTAATCTCTTAACAGCATCCGGTGTTGCTCTGCGGAAACTCTATACTGTACGTTGCAAAATTAAAGCGCCAATCTTCTTTGTGCACATCATTGGGTATATTTGCGGTCTCGACTGCTATGCGTTGAAGTGAGGTCAATGGATATGCTTACTCACTTGAAAACTATGGGATTGTTTCAATATCGATTTACATTTAAGACAATACAGAGATTCATTTACTGAAAGCAAATTTTGAATTGATTTTGTGGGACTTGTGTGTTGTGTGAGTGTGTCTGCGAAATTTTGAGCAGAGTAATAAACAAAGGAGTTGCAGTCAAAACTGTATAATTCAAAATCAAGCAAAATAGTATTATTCAAATTTGAAGTTAATATAAAAATAATCGATGTCATTTTTTCAATTTAGAATATCATATCATGTTTGTTTACGTACCTTACTTGCAGGGAGAAAGTAAAAGAAGAATTTAGAATAGAAGTGTCACAAAGAAATAATAGTAGAGTACGTACGTGAACAGAGTAATAAAAACTTGCAAGTTAATTAACAGCTGATCAAACGACTTGACAGCTTTTTTGAAACTCAAAAAATTGTTTTAGTTTGAGCTTTTTAAAAATATGAAACTATTAAAATAAATAAAATGCAGCCATATAAAATATGTTTAAATTGTTCACCAAAGACTGCTAGGCACAAATATTTCATTTTCAGTTCATTTTAATAGAAATTCCATAAGAAATAACTTTTAACAGCTCGTTTTTTTTCGACAAACAATTTTTTCGGTAGTTCTTATTAGCAAAAAGTTGTAGCTACTTTTTTCTATCTCTTTTTTACGCTCTCGGTGTCTTCTCTCGTTGCCAGTTTTTCGAGAACGTGAAAGCTTTACAAGTGAAAACTTGTAGCAATTTTGAAGCGTTAGCTTCTTTAGCAAAGGTATTAACGCGAGCGAAATTAAAACTTTACAAAAGCATCAGTTGCGCTTAAGCAACAACAAATGCATGCATTCACACAATAAACAACAACCCTCACTCGACGATGTTGGTGTTAATAGCATCGTTATTGTGTATGTTTGCTAAGCATTGTTTTTGTATGTGTATTTTGTTGGTGGACTTGTTTGTTTTTATTGAAGCGTTAGCTCAAGATACATTTAGCAAGGTAGTACTGACAGTTACATAGGACATAACATAGGTTGTTAAAATAGTATAAAGTAGAAAGCGAGAAAAGTAAAATCAAACCGGGGAGCAGTCGTCAGGACTGCCGACGGAAGTGTTAACTTCTTAGCATTAGATATTAAATTGAATAAAGTATTAATTGAAAGAATGAACATGCACACACTGTTGAGCTTATAATTTTTTTTTTCCAAGCTTATTAATGAAATTGATAGCAAAAAAATAAAGAATTTTGGTGAAGGACAGTGAAGGACAAAAGTCTATATACAGCATCGAATTTTTGATTTCCGCGAATCTCAATATGCAATATGCATATTCACATTTGCTGATTATAGAAAACCTAAGTTCATAATCTCTAGGTACCGAAGTCAAAAATTTGTAGGGCATTTTTTGTCATTTTTAGCCATTTTTGTATTTTGTATGGAAAATACCTTTTTCCATAGTTTAAGGTAATTATTTGTGTCATTTTAATGGATTTTTACATACTTTTTTATCATTTCTATTAATTTTGGCGAAAAAGAACGAAAAGGCCAATTTTAGCCCTTGAAAGGACTTTGACCGAGCTTCTTATGATCAATTGTGTTGTGCGTGTTGTGAAAATGTTTGAACACAAATGATCAAGAACTGGACTTACCAGTTTTATGTCGACTACGAACGGCTTAGGTTTTCAAGAAGATTTTCATGTCTTTGTTTTTGACATTTCTTGTTTTAACTCTTTGAGGTTTGCCATTGTCTGCAGAGAGGTGGCGGTCGAACAGAAAAATTAATTCAATTGAAAAACTTTCTGTGCCAGGGAGGAATTGAACCAGAGTTCTCTGCCGTATGGCCACACACTCTACCCACTATGCCAACTAAATAACAATGGCCGCTAAAAACTAACAAAAAAACTATGTAAGGAACTAAAAATCACCCTTGTTTTTAATTAAAAATATATCTTCAATCGAATATAATAACTAAGTCTTGCAATATTGGCGGGTTTCATTTCAAAAAATTAAAATAAATAACCCATGAACAAAAGTCCAACTACAAAATTCAATATTTCACTGAATTTTTAAAAAATTAAAGGGGAAATTTATGATGTAAAAATAAGAGATATGATACTATACCACATTACCCGCCTATACAAAAATTTCGTCGCCTGAGAAATTAAGTGCCGTATGTGGCAATTTATCGGTTTTGAGTTTAGTTAGGTACCTTATGTATTTAGAGTGTCTCTTTCATTTGGCGTGGTCAGTTTATCGATATCTTGAATCGTTGTCGAGATTCAGGAGCATTATTTTGTCGTTTACGGCAAATTTTCATCAAATTCGGAAATGAAGTGTCGTATATAAGTTAACACACGTATCCGCTCCAGTTGTAATACGAGGATGGTACGTGACAATTTGTCAATTTTGCCGCATATTCCATTCCCACATAAGCCAAATGCTGAGCCAACAAAATATAACAGCAGCAAGCCAAAAATAACGGCAGCGCTGCAACAGCAGATTCAACCGGTACAACAACAACAACAACAATAGCAGTGCAGGCAATACAAGAACAATAGCAACAACCACTAAGGTGCAGCTAAAAGTCCAACAACAATATCAACGACAAAAGCGCAGCTGAAGCGACAAGTATAGGAAGATATAATAAGTTTATTTGGAGTTGTTTAAGTTAGTCTAAGAAGAGCATCTAATAAAGTTATTACACTGGCACATAGTGCCAATTAAATCAAGTGTTTTTATTTCGAAAACCTTAATTGGCGCCCAACGTGGGGCCACTAAAAAAATTCTTTATAAAAAGGAAAATTGAAAGTGGCCAGTGAGCTCGAACTCGCGTTAAAAATTTTCTATATTGAAAAAAAACAGCGTTAAAAATTTTCTATATTGAAAAAAACAGCGTAAAAATTTTCTAAATTGGAAAAAAAACAACGTAAAATTTTTTATATTGAAAAAACTGAAGTGGAAAAAATCCAAAATCTCCTGAAAAACGAACTGAAGTGGAAAAATCTAAATTTTTCTTTTTTGAAAAAACTGAAGTGAAAAAATCTAAATTTTTCTATACTGAAAAAATTGAAGTAAAAAATTCTAAAATCTAATGAAAAAACTGAAGTGAAAAAATCTAAATTTTTCTATACTGAAAAAATTGAAGTAAAAAATTCTAAAATCTAATGAAAAATAAAACTGAAGTGAAAAAATCTAAATTTTTCTATACTAAAAAACTGAAGTAAAAAAATCTAAAATCTTCTGAAAAATAAAACTGAAGTGAAAAAATCTTAATTTTTCAATACTGGAAAAAACAAGTGAAAAATATCTAAAATTTTTCTGAAAAGAACTGAATTGGAAAAAACCTTCCAGTACCTACCTGAAACGAGAAAGGAAAAACGTTCGTTAATTCACGAAGGAGTCAATTACTGCCGCAGCTGCAGAGAATATCCCGTATTTGTTGCACCCACCGAAGCAATCGAGATTTTAAGAAATGATGAGTAGAATATTTTATATGTAAGTGAATGTTTACTTAAGAATTGAGTTCTTCCAGATGTTTTGTATGTCTTTGAATTAATTAGAAAAATTTTAAATTAATTAAAAAGTTTTTTTTTTGAAGAAAAAACCCTTGTACTTTTACTAAATCTCAGTCAATTAACTGTTGAAGAAAACCTAGAATCTGAAAATAAAGATAACAAATAGTTAGTAATAAAGAAAGTTGTAACGATTGAGATGGATCCTCAAGCTCTTCAAGCCATCGTTAATGCCGCAATAAGGGCTGCAACGGAACAAACAAGACGAGAATTCCAGGGTTCCGTCGACGAGTTGACCGCTAGATTAAAAACCCTAGAAACACCGACCACCGTTACGCAATACGAACCAGTAACAATTGACCCGACCGTCAGATGTGAGGAATCACTCGATCTTATAAAATCACTACCGGAGTTCGGTGGCGATAGAGCCACCTACGTATCATGGAGGCAGGCTGCCCATGCTGCGTATAAACTTTTTGAGGAATTTGACGGTAGTTCCAAGCACTACCAGGCGGTTGCCATTTTGAGAAATAAGGTGGTGGGCTCGGCAAATATGGTTTTGTCATCCTTCAATACCATTTTAAATTTTCACGCCATAATCGCTCGTCTAGACTTCACTTACGCCGACAAGAGGCCCATCTACCTGGTAGAGCAGGAAATGTCTACCTTAAGGCAAGGGCAACGCACAATCTCCCAGTTCTACGACGACGTGGAACGGAAACTGTCATTAATAGTAAACAAAAATATTATGACACATTACGGTAATACGGAACTAATAAACTCCCTTAATAATAAGTACCGACAAGACGCCCTTCGAGTGTTCATCTCGGGACTTAACAAACCCCTCTGTGACATTCTTTTCTCCTCCAGACCGACAGACATGCCAACAGCTCTAGCTCTTGCCCAAGAGCTTGAATCAAACCATGCACGATCCCTTTTCGCACAGGCATTTATAAGCCCAAATCGAAACCAAGTGGGTACTTTCACAAAACTTAATAATTATGGCCCTCATAATTCACCCCACTATCGAAGAGTAACGAACGCGTATCCTCGACCAGTGCCTATGGACACAGACCCAACGTCATCCCGCTTTAGGCACAATAAGCCAGAGGGACTGTTCCGCAACACTGCGCCAAACTTCAACAGAAATCCCTTCCTAAGCCCTAATCCTCAAGCTATCCGACCAGCGAAAAGACCTATTGAGAGCGATAGATTGCCAGCCAATAAGCTACAACGTGTGAACCATTTGAGGCAGCGCGGACGCGATGACCGGGACACACCCGGGTTTTATGTTGCCAAAAACCTCTACTTCCCCGGGGATTACGAGGACGAAGATGGAGACGACGACGGCGATATCCCAGAGGACGAGGAGATTGAGGCAACGGACGAGATTAATTTTTTAGAACAGGATCCCTCCTGCCCTACGTCACCAGAACACTGGCAGGGAGGAAATTAAAATTCTTAATAGATACGGGTGCCGCAAAGAATTACATTACAAATTTAGAAACCCTCAAAGGTGTCAAGCATATTGAAAATCCATTCCTAGTTAAATCAATTCACGGTACCGAAAAAATCCAAAGAAAGTGCACCATGAATATTTTCGACACAAACGCTCAGTTTTTTATTCTTCCGTCACTCCAAACATTCGATGGCATTATCGGTTTCGATTTTCTCAAGGAAATTGGTGCGACTCTTGATATGAAAAAAGGAATGATTTGCTACAATAATAAACGGGAAGCCCTCTTGTATTTTTTTTGCCGCGAGGTGAACAATATTTTATCAAACCCAAATCACAAAAAACAAGTCTCTCTCATTATCAAAGAACAGGCAGGAGTTTTTGCAGATCCAAATGAAGCCTTGCCCTATAATACCAATATCGTAGCGACAATCCGAACAAACGATGACCAACCAGTTTACTCCAAGTCCTATCCTTACCCAATAGCCGCATCCGAGTTTGTGAATAAGGAAATTTCCGAACTACTACGAGACGGTATCATTAGGCCTTCTCGCTCTCCGTATAACAATCCAATATGGGTCGTAGGCAAGAAAGGAACCACTGAGACAGGAGAGCGTAAAATGCGTTTGGTCATTGACTTTAGGAAACTCAATGAAAAAACAACAAGCGACAGGTACCCGATTCCGGACACCTCGGTTATTCTCTCAAATTTAGGGAAATCTTCCTACTTTACTACTCTAGATCTCAAGTCTGGCTTCCACCAGATAAATCTCGCTGAGCGTGACAGAGAAAAGACAGCTTTTTCTGTCAATAACGGCAAGTACGAGTTCTGTAGACTTCCATTTGGATTGAAAAATGCTCCAAGCATTTTTCAGCGAGCAATTGACGACATTCTTAGGGACGAGATAGGCAAAAGTTGTCACGTTTACATAGATGACGTAATTATATTCTCCTCTAGCTATGAACAACATACGAAGGATATAAGGCGTGTCTTGAAGAAACTTTTTGAAGCTAACATGAGGATTTCACTAGAAAAAACAAAATTCTTCAAAGAAGAGGTGGAATTCCTTGGCTTCGTTGTTTCCAAGAACGGGCTGAAAACCTGTCCGGACAAAGTAAAGGATATCATTAATTACGAGGTTCCTAAGACACTCCGAGGCTTAAGATCATTTCTTGGATTGTCTGGTTACTACAGACGATTTATCAGGGACTATGCGTTAATTGCTAAACCGCTAACAAGATACTTGCGAGGCGAAAATGGAAATATTGGTGCTAACCAATCAAAAAACGTTCGGATAGATTTCGATCAAGAAGCACAAAAAGCCTTTAGCAAAATAAAGGAAATACTGGCGTCAGAGGACGTACTTCTACTTTATCCTGATTACGAAAAGCCATTCGAACTAACCACAGATGCATCGTCACATGCTTTAGGAGCAGTTCTCTCTCAAGAGGGACGGCCTATAACCATGATTTCCAGGACTCTCTCTTCGACTGAAGAGAATTACGCAACTAATGAACGTGAACTGCTCGCAATAGTTTGGGCTTTACAAAAGCTCAGAAATTATCTTTATGGTGTTAAGCAGTTGAGTATTTTTACTGACCATCAGCCTCTCACGTTCGCTATATCAGATAAAAATCCTAACTCAAAGTTGAAAAGGTGGAGAGCGTTTGTTGAGGAATTTTCACCCAAATTCTTTTATAAACCTGGTAGGGCGAACGTTGTAGCCGACGCCTTGTCGAGGCAACATATCAATGCTTTAGGAAACTCTAGCAATTCATCAAACACGGTCCACAGTGAGGAGTCACTGACAAAAACAATTCCCACTGTTGAGAATCCCATAAACTGTTTCAGAAATCAGCTTATCCTAGAAGAAGGAAATACTGAAACAACTACGTCAAAAATACTTTTCAAATCCCAAGTTAGACATCGTATTGTTTTTTCCAATATAGATAATCTTCTGAAGACTTTTAGGTCATGCGTCAATCCCAACGTAGTCAACGGAGTATTGTGTGACCTACCTACCTTGGCCAAGATTCAGGATAAAGTTATCTCAATGTTCCCTGCTGTTAAATTCCTACGTGCAGCAAAGCAGGTGACAGACATCTTTAATAAAAATGACCAAAGGGAAATCTTGCAAGCGGAGCACAATAGAGCCCATCGTTCGGTGCAAGAAAACCTTAAACAAGTTCTGGACGATTACTATTTCCCTGACATGCGTAAGAGCCTAAAAGAAATAACTTCAAATTGTAGAATCTGTAGGGAGGCAAAGTATCAGCGTCACCCTCCGAACCCGGAGATTGGCAAAACACCCTTACCTCAAAGGCCTGGTGAAATTTTGCACATCGACATCTACTCTACTGACAATCAACACTTTCTAACTTGTGTTGATAAATTCTCAAAATTTGCCATAGTTTCGGCAATAAATTCCAGATCAATAGTTGACATTAAAGAACCCATACTACAAATTTTAAATTTTTTCAAGGACACCAAGACAATTGTCTGTGATAATGAAAAATCTTTTCATTCACATACAATTAGCTCGCTAGTAAGAGACCATTTTGGGATAAACATATTTACAACACCTCCACATCATAGCACTACGAACGGACAGGTTGAGCGATTCCACAGTACGCTTTCAGAAATAGCCAGATGTACAAAATTAACACAAGGTATAAACGACACGATTGACTTAATTCTACTCGCCACTGCGAAATACAACAGGACAATTCATTCTACCACAAATAAACGACCGATAGATATTGTCCATTCTATGCCCGAAGCTCTGCGAAAAGAAATCGAATCAAGAATAGCTAAAGCGCAACACGCAGAATTGCAGAGACTCAATTCTGGAAAAAAAACTAGACAGTTCGAACCAGGGGAAAAGGTTTATGTTAAAACGAATAGAAGAATAGGGAACAAATTTACAAAGCTCTATATCGAAAAAGTAGTTGAAAAAGACTTAGGAACTACTTTATTGATTGAGGGTAAAGAGGTCCATAAAAGTAATATAAGGTAATATTCTTGTATTTTCAGGCTTTTTATACTGGCAATCGCTCAAGCGAAACGAGCCAAATTTTTGAATTACACCGATTCACACTACATTCCGATAACCGATGGAGCAGTGGCTGTTTACAATAGCTACGGGTTCCTACTGCATAGAACAAACCTGACCGATTATGAAACCATAGCCCATGATACCGAAAACTTACTCGACCACTTCCCACAGTCGCACATGAGAAAATTACTTAAAGCAGATGTGGATCAGATCTTTAACCTACTTAGCGCGCTCAGAATCCACCATCGACAATCGCGAAGCATCAATTTTTTGGGAACGGCACTAAAATACATTGCTGGCACCCCAGATTTCGATGATTTTAATCAGGTGGCCACTAAGGAGGAAGCTTTAATAGAGGCTAATGAAAGACAGGTCCTTATAAATACCGAAATGCAGATTAGAATTAACCAATTAACAAAGACGGTAAACAAGCTTCTCAATGTTACAATAAAAAAAGAAATAGATACCGGACACCTATTCGAACTAGCTATAGCCAGAAACAAGGCCATAATAACGAGTATTGAGGATACCATCTATTCGGTCATTCTTGGAAAAGTTAATGTAATAAATCCTATTATACTAGATAGTACTGAAATACAAAATTTGTTAATCGCGGAACACTTTGCAAATATTAGTATAAGTGATATTTTAAGTATTTCAAAACAGAAAATATTCCAAGATAGCAATAGTATCCATTTCGTAATCAAGTATCCAAAAATTGAAGAAATATGTAGTAAAATTAAGATATTGCCTGTAATAAGTAAACATAAGATCCTAATGTTAGAGACAAATACCGTTGCCAACTGCAAAATATTACATGAACCTCTCGGAAATTGCAGAGATGCAGCCACAATCACATTCTGCCAACCTCTAAAAGGAAACTCCTGCGTGCGACAATTACTGAACAATAATTTCGCAACCTGCAAGACCACTTCGGCGTACCATATAACACCAGTTGAAGAGATCGATGATGGACTAGTAATTGTGAATGATCAGACAGCTGAGATACAGGAAGGAAATAACTCAGCAATCTTGATGCATGGAACCCTTCTTGTAACTTTCGAAAGTGAAATAACCATAAACGGTACAACTTTTACGAATTGGAAGAAAATCAGTCATTCACACCCTCAACCCGCATCAGTTAAATTTGTCAATATCACGGAACATGTTACGCTGTTATCACTTCCGTACTTGCATGAAGTTAATATAAAAAACATTGGCCATATTGCCAGCCTGAAAGAACTAATCCATCAACAATCTACGCAATGGCTACTAATTTTCATTTCTTCGATAGTAACAGTCGTAATCATTGTTATAGTTTTGTTAATCACAAAACGTCGCAAGAAGATTAACAACGTCATAGCCTTAGAAAGAGTTTTAAAAGAAACCGGGGACGGCTCCTCTTAACGGGGGGAGAAGTTAACACACGTATCCGCTCCAGTTGTAATACGAGGATGGTACGTGACAATTTGTCAATTTTGCCGCATATTCCATTCCCACATAAGCCAAATGCTGAGCCAACAAAATATAACAGCAGCAAGCCAAAAATAACGGCAGCGCTGCAACAGCAGATTCAACCGGTACAACAACAACAACAACAATAGCAGTGCAGGCAATACAAGAACAATAGCAACAACCACTAAGGTGCAGCTAAAAGTCCAACAACAATATCAACGACAAAAGCGCAGCTGAAGCGACAAGTATAGGAAGATATAATAAGTTTATTTGGAGTTGTTTAAGTTAGTCTAAGAAGAGCATCTAATAAAGTTATTACACTGGCACATAGTGCCAATTAAATCAAGTGTTTTTATTTCGAAAACCTTAATTTATACTAGCAAAAAGTTAATAAAAGTGTACGATCTCTAAATTTATTAATTATATACTCAAATCCCACATGCCTATCCTGTATAAATTTGTAGAAAATCGGTAAGCTATAAACCACTATAAAAGTTATTGGTCCTCAAACTTTAAATTCAATTTACTTAAAACTATCGAAAGCCGACGATTTCTCAGACGACGAATTGTCGATATTTTTCTATTCCTAAACAAGTACTAAATTTTTTGAATTGTTCTTTTTTCATAGTTTGTTTTAATTTGTAAGATTTTTTTGGATTAGATTGGTTGCTAATATTTGGTCCTTTGTTTCTGGAGAAATAAAGGATTTTCTATATCTCAACCCTAGCTCCATCAGGCGGGTCCAATTAAAAACAGAAACCTGCTAAACCAGCGATAAAGAACATATCGCACTCTATCTACCAACAGGCACAACTCAAAATTTACAAATTTTAACTTTTTTATGTAAAACTATTCGTAGTGACTTCCTC
The DNA here is from genome assembly GCA_914767935.1 of Coremacera marginata. Lineage (NCBI taxonomy): Eukaryota > Metazoa > Arthropoda > Insecta > Diptera > Sciomyzidae > Coremacera > Coremacera marginata. The sequence goes on from OU612044.1 coordinate 130,540,897, forward strand.
CATCAACTAACAAAATTGTTCACTCATCTTCTTACTCTTTAATTAAAAAAAAAAAATAATAATTTTGTCTCTTTGTTTTGTATAGCTTCTTCTGAAAATTTTAAAATTTTGAGTTGTGTCTTTTTTGTAGATAGTGTGCGACATGTTCGAAATTTGGTGGCATTTGTATAAGTAATTTCGGAGATAAGTGGTACCAAACATTTGCACAATCATTTTTTATTTATTAAAGAAAATAAAAAAAAACATTAAAAAAGCTCATAATATTTTAGGAGAAATTTTCTTGAGCTCTTTAAAATTAAAAAAAAAAAAATATGCTGAAATTTTAAATCACTGACGTATTACAACATTTAGCTTTATTTGTTTAAAATTTGATAACGTTCAGTGCCTGTGTTATTGGTTTAAGATGAAATTTTAGTCTTACTAAAAACTAAAGTGAAAAACGTAGAAATAGTTGAAAAAGCAAGTATTTTATTACTTTAACCTTATCTTTTAAGCTTCATTATAGATTTATTATGGATAAGAGCAAAGGAGTTACGCTTATACTTCAATTGGATCTAAATAACACTAACATTTAAATTGTATTTTAATTATATTCTATTCATAGAATCTACAGAGGGTTGAGCTTTCTGGACTCATTTCATCTAATCACATTCTTAAATTCATTCTGCATAATATCATTTAGATTTAAGTTTTATTGAATATCTTGACCAGTCAGTGAGATTTCAGAGATGGTAGATCCATTTTTCTTTTGAGTCGTTCTTATAATATTTATATTTTTTTTTTTACAATTAATTCAATTTAAACTGAAATTCAAAGCACTTACCCCTCCCACTTGTCAATCCTACATACCACCTATATCCACCTAAAATCGAAGTAACGCAGTTGTCATCTTTGTATTTCTTATTAATAAGTTGCCAGACTCAAAAATATTTGAAGAGTATTCGAAATTCACTTAAATGGACACTTAGAAGGAATGTGTTATTGAACTGCGCAAGGTTGTTACGAGAAACTTTGACATAGACAAGCACAAGAAAGTACACACACACTATTACACTTTTAAATATTTGTTGAAATTTACTTTTAAAATAAATATACATTTTTGTTGAATTTTCAGTTGTTATTTAATATAAATATCTTTTTGTCTCATTTTATGCAAAATTTAAAAATACGGCAAAAAATTATTAAATTGTAACACGATAATGTGTTATGGTGAACACATGGTGATCAACGATGTAGATACGATTTTTAAAAAGGGAGCAGGATAAAATATAAAAAACGTATAGATATATTTAATAGTATATTTTAATCTTGTTTGCTACTGCGAACAATAAAAATTTAGTCTAAATTGCACTATATTTGAACAATTACATTTATTTAACACTAAAGCACTATATCAAGCTACCTACTCTTTAAGGAACGCTCATTAAGAATTTAATTCGTACAAATAGGCACATTTTTAGAGTTCATTGAACTGATTGTAAAATAATATAAAAACACATTTTCGTTACCATCATAAGTGTGGGCGTAGAATTTTTTCTTTGATATATTTGGTGATGGATTTGTTGTTCTTGCTCATTTTTATGTTGGGTAAAAATAAATGTAATTCAATGTTATGCTTGATAAATGCAAATAAATGTTTTGGAAAAATATGATTTTTTATCTTTCCTGCAGTAAAGGACTTATATATATTTTAAATTTAAGTGAAAATTAAAATTTAAGTAAACAAAATATACTTTTATTATGGAAAAGATATAATACTAATAAAATTAATATTTAAAAATTTATTATATTATTTAAAAAAATTCTTTATTATAATTGCTCTGTATATGTAAACCATACACTCTAAATTATTTTTGTTGAATATAACAACGATAATTGTCCGCAATTCATTATAGACAATAAATGCTTAGTTTTACACATGCTCTTAACCCTCTAATGCCCAGGCCCACTTCTAAGCGGGGTTTCCGTCAATCGATATAAAAGCGTAATCTATGGAAAAATTTTCAAATTGTTTTCTTTGGAGTGTAGATCTACGCTTGCATACTCCGTTTGACAATTATTTCTGTTTAAAAGCAATTTCATCATATTTTAATGAATTTAATTAATTTTCAAAAAAACTTGATTTTCAGTCAATTAAAAAACACATTAATTAAAGTGATATCGAAGTGAAAAATAGACTGGTGAGTAGGAAATTGTTCACTTCATAAATACCTGTTTTACTATTTAAAATCTTAATCACACTTCTCTGCTTATTTTCTGTGCTTATGCCTAAGCTCGCTTCTAGGCGGAGTCGACATTTTCACCTGTAACAAACGAACAAAGTATCAAAACGAAGAACAAAACTCAGATTAGTTTTTCTGTTGATTTATTATTAGACATTCATTATGAATAATGAACAAAAAAGTATGTAAAAGAGGATGTGTGTAAATATATTCACTTACAGTAGGTAAAGTGTTGCCGACTATTATCACACCCTCTCCCAAACAAAAGAAACTATCTACCCTTTACCGCAGCAGCAGCGACTGCTTCATCGGAGAGCTCATGCAATGACTTCGAATTTTCCAACTTGTAAGGTTTGAGATTCTTGCAGCACACGCATATTAAGACTCACGCGTATAAACTAGGGCTACAAAGCTGTTGATACGCTTCAAAGTATCAACAAAGTGCAAACCGTTGGCTAAGCTGTTGTTTACCTACTGCTTCGAGGAAGAGAATTTTACATCTTGTAATTTACTGCTGCGTATTAGCGTGCCTTTATTAAACTTCACATAAATAACTATTTTAACGTTTAAACTGAACTAAGCACGCACCGATACACTCAACATAAATATTAATATGAACGAAAACAAAAGTCAATGCATACACATTTTGTGCTCAAACTTAACATTTTTGTGTTAGAATTTAAACACTTTCTGTTTAATTTTAATTTTGCATAATGTTTTCCTTAAAAGTTAACAGTTTCTGTATTATTTGAAATTTTTTACATATTTTGTGTTTACCACTACACACGTTTGTTATTATTTATAACCTTTTGTTATTATTTATCATGCAAATTTTGTATAACTTTTTGTTAACAAATAAACAATTTAAATTTTTGACAACAAATAATTTGTTGTAATACAATTTTTTGTTTTTGTTGTTACATTCTAACCGATTTCTTTTGAATTTTACGGTAATAATCGTCGGCAACGCTTTTCCGCCTGAAAGTGCACATTTTATTTACATATTATAAGCAAAAATTGTTTAACGACACACAACTGGTGTTTAAAAGTTAAGGCTCTTTTATGTATATTTTTCAACAAAAAATGTGTAAAAATATGCATATGTAAATTTAGATTGGTAGTTAAGAAGTATTTATATATTTCTTAAAATTCCTTCTTTTTTTACACAAATCTTCTAAACTATTCCGCTTCTGTTGTTAAGAACGAATTTAAACTTTTCATGTGAAACATTATGTTCGAAGTAAGCTGAAAATCTAAAAGTATTTTCATTAAATTGAAATTCACAACTTCACTAGATCGACTGAAGCTGAGGTAAGACCCAAAACCCTTTTTACTTGAATGGTACACATGGCAAAATAATGCTCATCTTGTTTATTTTTTGTCATTTGTCATCGTGATAATGATTTCAAAAGTATTTGCCAATTTTTACATATGTTAAGTTCACCATTACACTTTTTTGTTATTGTATTAATCTGGCTGAAGACTATCAAAAACCATAACAAACGACAAAAATGAATTCTACTGATATGTATATATTTATATATAGATGCAAATTTTATATATATATATATTAATAACAACAACACAAGCAGTTAGTAAGAAATATTCGTAAAACGATTCGTTTCAACAAATGAGGAACACACGATGTTGCGTTCGTGATTATGGCACGAACCAAACCAACAATCATAACAAGAACATAATCAGATACTGAAGCTTCAAATGCATGATTTTTTCCATACAAAAATGTGAACTTTTCTTCTTGGATTTTACTGTTTTTTGACTTTATTAAAGAAAAGACAAAATCTTTAGTTAAATATTTGTTTTATCCAGCATGTAGCTGATATTTAAGCATATATTATATGTTCGTACGATGTATATCTAAGGCTGAAGGTATACCCCAAAAAGTGAAAAACAAAAACGTTACATGAGCATGTAAAATTTTGTAAAAAAGCCACCATACAGACTGCGATGTAAGACGTAATTCTACGTCAAAACCATATATATTTAAATAATAATTTAATAAAACAACATCTTTAAAAATTGCTTACTATTCAGGAGAGCAAATGAACAGTGAAGCTGCTTTACCAAATGTTTTTATAGATATTTGAAGTACATGGTCTAGCTTTAAAAGCAGATCGGTTGTTTTGTCAAAATAGCTTCTTAACATTTTTCATAAAGGTTTTTAATTGTTTTATTGCGTTTATTTTTTTCAAAAAAATTCCTCATTTTTTAGGCCCTCTTTGAGAATCCTGCATTTTTTCCTTTTTTTCTCGAAAAAAATTCTGACCTGTAAATTATATCGTGCTCTTTTCCAGAAAATGTTGACGTGAAAAGTAGAAAAAATTCATAATTTTTACACTCTCAAGATCGACGGTTTTACAATTCTATTCTCAAGTTCTACCAACTGAATGAACAAAAAAAGTGACATGTTGGAAAATAGTAAACATTATCATTGATATTTCTTTAAAGTGTGAGCTTTTTCACGGACGACAAAATAAATATAAAAATTGTGATATTTTTATATTTGATAATGACGAATATACATAAACAGTTGTGTCTGCAATAAATATTTTAAAAGAGTTTAATAAAGTTTAGGGAAAGACAATATTAAATAATTCTTTTATTGCATACATTGAATAAAATATCTCTGTGAGTTATTTTTGAAGTTGAATACGTACGTATTTGTTGTTTTGCAATTTAATTTCTTTGAAATTTCTCAAAAGTAAGCAACAGGGTTGTCACAACTTAACATCATAGAAAAAATGTTGCATTTTTCTGATCTTTTCTTGACTTATACGAGGCAAACATTTTTTGAGTTTAGGTCAAAATGTAAAAAAATTCTACAGTCTCAGAGGGCAGAAATTTTCGTCGAGAAAAGAAAACGATATATATACGATATGATAAAAGTCATGACAAGTTTTCTTGTCTTGAGAGAACTTGTTTTGTGAAATGTCCACACATGCACGAAATCTGGCGATTTTGAGAAAGTGACTTAATAGTTTTTCCATTTAGCATGTTGACATCTTGATATAATTTGACATTGAAAACGTCATTATATCGTTGTTTACAAAAATTATTTTGTGAATTGAAAATAAATTTGAGAATTAGTTTCTTGTTTGTTCAAATATTAAAAAAATGCGGCAACGGCATTTATTAACTTTAACCATTTTTGCAGTGTCCATGGAGTTCATTAATTTTTTTCTCCCCAAGCTGTGACAAGCAATCGCTCCTCATGTGGGCTCCAAAGCTTCTTTGCTCGTATGTTTTTTTTTTTTTTTGTTTTTTTCATGCTAGTGTCACAGATATGTTTTTTTTCTTCGAATTGTCAGTCAGATTTCAAAATCACTATTTTGACAAAAGCTGAATAGTGCTGTATAAACTTTCAGGGATGCCACTTTGAATTTGGTGAGATTTTGTATTCGATTTTGATAAAATATCGAGATTTTAAAATCTTTAACTTGTATGGAAAATCTAGGAGATTTGAATGTAGATTTGACGAAATCAGAAAAAATCGCAAGATTTTTTGTAGATGGAAACATGGTATAAGATTTATTTCCTACAGCCATCCAAAAACATATTTGTTTTTAAAAAAATTTCCGTACCTGCCCAATTGAATTTTTCAAATATGTCATTATTTGATTCATGCAAAAGGCTCCGTACTTTTGGAAACCGCTCAGATTTTCAGCAATGTGTTTTTATTTAGTGTTCTTAGGACACATCCATCACATCAATAGCATTTTTGCCAGTGCACCTTTGTTTTTTAGATATTGTTTTCACAGTTTCACAACTTTTGCTGTTGATAGAGGGCATTCGAGAAATTTCTGATAGAACTCCTAGGTGGTTTTGAGATCTTTTTCAGAAATGTCTCAAAAAACGCCTAAAAACCAATCAGCTTTTTTCATATTTTGTAAACCTTTCCTTCAACTCACTTTTATTAAATTCTATAAATTCATTAAATAATTTCACGAAAATGTATTTCAATGGGCGGGCCGACATTATTTTGAGTTTTTATGCTTATATCATTGCTCTCTGTCAACGACTTTGCTTCATTGAAAATTTTGTCAACACGTTCTTCATTCCAGTGAATTTTATCAATTTTTGGCTGAGTATCACATGCCAAGCCGATAGCCTCAACCTAAACAACATTTGATTTTGGGAATTTAGACTCAACTGCAACGAATTCTTGCATTTTTTCAAATCTGATATACTTATTTTCAAAACATGGTAGAAGTGTCTTTGTAATTCATCTAAGCTTTTTTAAAAACACTTAAAAATAGCAATATTTGTAAATCAATCAATGCGAAAAGGAGGTTACATGTCGCTAATCCTTCCAGTCTTCCCCCTTTCTCACCTCCTCCAAGCCTACGCCACTGTTGAAAAAAAAAAGAAACTCTTTTGTTTTAAACAAAAGGCTATGCAAAATTATAATATAAACAAAAAATTCCATCACAAAAATTTCAACACAAAATGTGTATGTGTATGTTTGTCGTGTAATGTAAGCAAGACTCGAGTACCACAAGCACAAAACTACAGAACATTTATTAGAGTAAGTGTGCCCATTACTGCTTTAAATAATTGGCGAGCATTCACTAAAACTAGCAAGCAAAGAGGTTTACATGCTGCTGTAGCTTTAAATAAGTTCAATTTGCTTATTTTAAAAAATGATCTTTAATATTGAATATTTTGTAACTACCCTGTAAGAAAATCAACTAATTTAAAAGTAGTTGATAAAGTTGATAAAGGGGGGTTGATAAAGGGGAACAGGGGGCGAACCTTCACATGGCAACGTGTCTGACCGCCTCAACCTGGCGAGGCCAGCATTATCCATGTCGAAATCGTCTCAAGTCGACTCAAACCTCCAAGTGGTGTTCCCTGGGCAACGGCAAACTGGCATCCGTCAGTTTGACGGCTAATTTGAGCGGCGGGTCACTCCATAGACCTTAAACATGGAATGTGCGCAGGGTTTGGGTCCCGCCACATTACTACTGCCCAATGAAAACTAAACCAGCCTCGGATAAGAACCCCAATTACGTTGACGACCACCGCAAACGAAAAACGGACAATGATTTACGGATATGCACCTGGAATGTCCGAACCCTTTATAGGGAAGGTGCCATTATCCAACTGGTGGAAGCCCTCAAAACAATAAAGGCTGACATCACCGCCATTCAGGAAATGCGATGGAAAGGGCAAGGCTGCTCTAAACAAGCACACTGTGATATCTACTACAGCTGCCATGCGGAGAGGCGCAAATTTGGATGTGGATTCGTTGTTAGCCGGAAACTACGCCACCTTGTTTTCCGGTTCACACCTGTCAACGAAAGATTGGCCACGATCCGCATCAAGGCCCCGGATCAAAAAATGCGAAACCAAATTGATCATGTTGTAATCGACGGAAGGCATGCCTCTAGTGTTCTAGATGTGCGTACATTTCGGGGGGTCAACATTGACTCCGACCATTATCTTGTTGCAGCCAAGATCCGCATGCGATTATGCAATGCGAAGAACATACGCACAGGAATGCAACGAAAGCTAGATGTCGCTAAGCTGCAATTACAACGGACTGCCGAAGCCTACTCCGCTCAACTCTCGGTTAAGCTCAACCAACCAACCTCTGGACCCGACGACGCCGGCGGACTTTGGGCGCATATATCCCACTCCATGCGCGCTGCCGCTGAAGAAGTCATTGGTTTTCGGCGCCCGCAACCTCAGAACCAATGGTATGATCAGGAGTGTCGCATTGCGACTGCAGTAAAAAACGCCGCATATAGAAAAACGCTGCAGTCAGCTGCAACGCGAGCCGTGCGAGAAAACTACCGCGAAAAGAGGAAGGAAGAGAGGCGCCTTTTCAGACGCAAGAAAAGAGAGCAGGAAAAGCGTGAGCGTGAGGAACTAGAGGTATACCAGGGCAAGAAAATTCTATCAACAGGTTAAGCGTCTAACCCAAGGTTTCAAGCCCGGAGCATCCACTTGTAGAGACGAAAATGGAGATCTGAATACGGATACGCAGTGTGTGCTGAGATTGTGGAGACGGCACTTCTCCAATTTACTTACTGGCGACGATTCCACCAATGCCGCCCATGAAGAGCGCAGTTCAGAGCTACCAATCAACAATGACGGAGTGAAAGTACCACCACCTAGCCATGAAGAGGTTCGAGTTGCTATCCAACGACTCAAAAACTACAAAGCAGCGGGTGCTGACGGCCTGTCAGCTAAATTGTTTAAAACCGGCGGCGATGAATTGATAAGGCGCATGCATCAGCTCATCAGCAAAATATGGCTAGAAGAAAGCATGCCCGACGATTGGAACCTCAGCGTACTGTGCCCTATACTTAAGAAAGGAGACCCAACAATCTGCGCAAGTTATAGAGGTATCAGTCTTATTTCCATCGCATATAAGGTTCTCTCAAGCGTACTGTGTGAAAGGTTAAAGCCGATTACAAAAACACTGATTGGATCTTATCAGTGTGGCTTTCGACCTGGTAAGTCCACCATAGACCAGATTTTCACGCTACGACAAATCCTGGAGAAAACCCACGAAAATCAAATTGACACACACCATCTCTTTGTCGATTTTCAAGAAGGGATTCAATCAAGAAGGGATTGCCTATACGCAACAATGTCTGAGTTCGGTATACCTGCAAAGTTGATTAGACTTTGCAGAATGACGTTGAGCAACACACGCAGCTCCGTCAAGGTAGAAAATGACCTCTCCGAAACCTTCAATACCGAAAGAGGTTTCAGGCAAGGCGATCCACTGTCTTGCGATCTCTTTAACATCATCATGGAGGGGATCGTACGAAAGGCCGGTGTGCATCGTAATGGCACCATTTTCTACAAAGGCGTCCAGCTCCTTGCGTACGCTGATGATATTGATATTATACCGCTAGTTACCGCTGCTTTCGCCGCTATCGAGAAGGAATCAGCCAAAGTGGGTTTGACGATAAATGAGGGCAAAACAAAATATATGCTGTCTACAAACAATGGAGCTCGGCGTTTAGACTCCCACGTTTCATCCGGCAGCTATAACTTTGAAGTAGTCAAGGAGTTCGTTTACCTTGGCACCGCCATTAATACCAAAAACGAAATCAGCCTGGAGATACAGCGAAGAACAATAATTGCTAGAAAATGACCTTTTTGCGATAGGTCAGTAAGCAACAAAGTTCCAGAGCCCTCTCTCGATCGACAAAACTAACACTCTACAAGACGCTCGTTCTACCTGTGCTGCTTTATGGCGCTGAGGCATGGGTAGTTTCGCAAACTGACGCACCCGCTCTGGAGGTGTTCGAGAGAAAAGTTCTTCGCAAAATCTTCGGTCCTGTTCGAGTCGGCGATGACTATCGCATCCGAAGGAACGACGAGCTGTATGAGCTCTACGATGACATTGACGTAGTTCGGCGTATAACTGTGCAGCGACTACGCTGGCTGGGTCATGTCCATCGCATGAACGACGAAGCTCCAGCGAAAAAGGTGCTCGAGGCGAGGGTCGCTGGTCAACGACGACGAGGAAGACCATGCCTCCGATGGATGGACCAGGCTGAGGAAGCCCTAACCGCACTTGGTGTATCCGATTGGAGAAGGCGTGCGCAAAGCAGAGGCGCCTGGCGAGAGCTGATGAGGTCGGTTGAAACCCGGACACGGGTTGTTACGACCACCTAAGTAAGTAAGTAAGTAAGTTGATAAAGTAGTTTTTTGTCAACCACAACTAGTTGAAATTCTGACTTTTTTCTATAGAATGAACTAACATATTTTGTATGGTGATGTCCGCTAAATAAGTCAATTGACTTTCATCTGCATATATTTTCAACTACTTGTTAAATTAGTTATATTTAAATTATTTTTTTAATTACTTTAAAATAACCAATTGAAAACTACTACTGAAGGCCTAAAGTTAATAATATTTGATGAAATAACATGGTTAAATATATATAAACTTGTAAGCTAATAAAAATTTGCAATTAGTTGTTTTTAAAAACAAGCTAGTTTGTTCCTATAGGGTACTCAAAAAATATTTGAAAAAGTTTTTTCTGAACAAATTTTAAAACAAAGGTTGCTATAACAACATTAAAAGATATGCCAAAGTATTTTTGAGAAAAGTATAGTAATTATTTAAGAGCTTGATTTCAGCTGTGGTGCCCACACCACCCCCTTCCTAGTATAACTGCTTAGAGTTCTGCTAGTTTCTGTCGATTGAAACATTCTCTTCTTTATTACCAATATCCAACTTGAAGAACTTAGGAAATCTTTGCATTATATGATAGCGTCCATAATACTTTTTATCCAGTGGTCGGAGGATTTTGCCATTTCCAACCCAACAATGGCGGCATTGATGAAGATCCTTGTTTATAAAGACAGCAGTTTCTGAGTGATTTGAACCAAGCAAAGAATTCATATTGCTTATAATTTGCTGAAGATGTCTTCAGAAATCAGTTGAGTCTTCCCGTTGTCTTGATTCAAGGAAGAATTGCCCAGGTAAATGTAAAACTTCTCCGTGTAGCATTTGTGCAGGAGAGCAGTTGTTTTTTTCCTTAATGGTGGTTCGAATTCCTTAAAGAACAACTGGAAGAACTTTAGTCCATTGTAAATTATTATGGCATCTTAATGAAGCTTTCAATGTTCTGTGAAATTGTTCGACCATGCCGTTGGCTTGAGGGTGATAGGATGTTGAAAACTTAATTTTTGCACCGAACAATTTGACTAGGTCTTTGAAAAGATTAGAGGTAAATTGCATGCCTCTATCCGTATGCAAGTGATCAGGACAACCAAACCGAGATACCCAACCGTTGAAAAATATAGCACAAACAGTTGGAGAGGAAATGTCAGCCATAGGATATGCTTTAGAACAAAGAGAAAACCGATCTATGCAAGTAAAAATATGTCTTTGTCCTTCAGATTGTGGCAAAGGACCTACGATGTCAAAATGCACATCAGCAAAACGCCTTAAAGAAAGAGGAAAATATCCGATTTGGCTTTTGGTATGACGATTTACTTTTAACTTTTGACAAGCTACATAAAGTTTAGTCCAGCGAACACAATCGCTTCATATAGATGTCCAAATTTAACGTTCTGTTATTAGCTTTGTTGTTGCTTTAGTTACAGATTAAGAAAGACTATGTAAGCTGGAAGAATTCTTTTTCCTAAGATTTTGAAGAATATATGGTCTTGGATTCCGCTGTGATACATCACAATATATTTTGATATTGAATCCAGGAATTGGAACTAAATTTAGCTTAAGTGAATTTTCAGTAATTAAAATCCTATTCAGCTCATCGTCCTTTAGCTGTAGTTCAGATAGCTGGTTGAAGTCTATGACTGTTATGGCTTCAATTCTTGAAAACGCGTCAGGAACTATATTGTCTTTTCCGGAAATGTGACGAATGTCAGTTGTGAATTGCGCTATAAAGTTAAGATGTCTGAGCTGGCGTGGACTAGCTTTTTTGGTTTTTGAGAAAATGCATAGATCAGCGGCTTATGATCCGTAAACACTGTGAATATTCTTGCTTCCACACAGTAACGAAAATATATGAATGCTGAGTAAGCCGCAAGTAGTTCCCGTTTGAAAGTACTGTAACGTGCTTCTGTGTGTCTAAGTTTTCTGGAGAAGCATGAAAGTGGTTGCCAGATGCCATTAATCTTTTGTTCCATGGCAGCCCCAAAGGCAAAATCTCAAGCGTCCACTTTAACAGCTATCTCCACATCTACCACTGGATGGGCCAATAAAGTAGCATTAGCAAAATCAGACTTACATTGTTCGAAGACAGTACCCGTTTCTGGAGTCCAAGGTATAAGACGCTTGTCATTTTGCAGTGATCCTTTAAGAAACTCATTTAATTTGGATTGAACATGAGCTCCCTTTGATAGAAATCGTCTGTAAAAGTTGAGCAGGACTAGAAACCTTCGCAAGTCCTTGATAATTTTGGCTTTGGAAAGTGTTGAATAGCCTCAACTTTCGATGGCATAGGACTTATTCCTTGAGCATTTATGCGATATCCGAGGAAGTCAATTTCAAATTGACCAAAACTGCATTTTGCTTGAATGACTGTGATACCATAACCCTAAAAGCGCTGAAAAACGATTCTTAGATGCTTTAAATGTTCATCAGATGTTGAAGATGATCAATATATAAACGTAGAGGAAATTAAGTCCTCAAAGAACAACATCCATAAGTGTCTGAAAGCTTTGTGCAGCATTTCGCAGTTCAAAAGGCATCTTCACAAACTCGTAGAGTCCAAAAGGTGTAATGACTGCTGTTTTCGTGATGTCATCTGGGTGAACTGGTGTTTGATAAAATGCTCTTACCAGATCCAGCAAGCGAGATATTGGAATCGGCTATGAATGGAATGGGGTACCGATCTGGAATACTGATTTTATTGAGAAACGTGTAATCACCAACTCATATCCACTCTCCCTTTTCCTTTGGCACCATATGTAAGGGACTCGACCAGTTGCTTTTAGAAGGTCAAATAACTCCTAACTGTAGCATGAATCCAAAGTCCTTCTTGGCGATTGCGAAGCATTTGGGGTCAAGTCAACGCACTTTGGACGCAACAGGTTGACTGTTCGTTTCAATATAATGAAACACCTTAAGTTTTGCTTTTATGCCTGGCAGAGTTGAAACTTGATAAGCATCGGGAAATTCCATCAGAACTCTGTTGCAAACAGAATCATCGTTGATTATAGTTGTTATCTCTAAGTAAGGCTGATGTAAGGCTGAGTGAGTCGCGTTGAAGCTGAGAGAAGAGTTTTCCATCTAACAGTGCTGCATTTTTTCAAAGAAAAATTTCTGCAGAGACCAAAATCTAAATGAAGAATTTTAGTTCCATATGTTTTGATTTGAGTTCCATCTGCTTCGAAGATTTTGATGAAATTTTCACTGGATTTAGGCTTAGTGCAGCTGATGCATGGTATCTTGATTTGGATTGGAATTAGTGGCTTTGGAATGTTTGTCTTTGATAAATAAGTGGCAAGAGGTAAAAAATTCATTCGAGAGAGCCGCATTTCCCGAAAGCTTCTAGTTTTTTTGACAAGAGTAAGGGGAAATGCACTTTGGAGCTTTTTGGGCAAACCTGTTAAGTAACTAGCTCTGCAAGAGTTTGGGGTTTATTCACGTTCATGACTGCGACTGCGTGCAAGGTTTTCGAACTTTCTTTCCGATTTGAGAAGACAGCTGAGAAGAGTTTATAGTATTTGCAGGAGCTAAAATCTCTTGAATATGAGGTGAACAAATGGCCAAATTTTATCAGTTTGAATTGCAAGAGCAGATACGTCAGAAACTTGGGTTATTACCAATATCGCTCGAGCATCTTCAGAAAGCTGCTCTTAGAACATTGTTTGCAAAAGAGTATAACTAAGGTGACCGGAAGCGCGGTTTCACACGACTTGAAGATAATGTGAAGGCTTTTGATCCCCCATTTCATATACATTGAGTAAGCGCTGAAACTTTGTTTAGTCGGACTCGGAATACATTCCAATAAGACGATCTTTCAACGCCTGATATTTGGAACCTGCTGCTGGTAGATTTTCGAAATTTGTAGAAGGATCATGGAATCAATGCTAGCAACCATATATTGGAACCATGTTTCATACCGAACAATGGATTCTTCTTGTAAGAACCGCAGCTTCGGGGTTTCTTTCCAAAAAGGTGGTAATTTCTGCATACTGCTAGCTGAAATGTATTTAAAATTATTTTAAAAAATGACATTTTATATTGCATATTTTGTAACTACTCATAAAATATTTGGAAAAGTTTTTTCTGAACAAATTTTAAATCAAAGGTTGCTATTATAATATTAAAAGATATTTTTAAAGAATTTTTGAGAAAGTATAATAATTATTAAAGAGCTTGATTTCAGCTATGGTGCCCACACTGCCATAAGAAACGCATGATGGCAAAGAAAGCTCTTTGCACACGGGCGGCAGAGTGCACGACAATATTTTAAATCGATTTAAAATTCAGTTCACAAGTATTAACTTCTTTTATCTGCATATGTATATGCGCGTGTGCAAGTGTGTGAACAATACATTCACACTCAGACAGACACTCTTGCTCTAAAATTAAATCAGTGCAAACAGTTGAAGGAGAACTTCTGGAAAAATGTGCATGTGTGGGTGTTTGTGCAATACTGAGACGCAGCTAAAAAACCCTTCCACCCTAGATGATAGAAGACTGAAGTAACTAAACTGAATTTCCTTGCGTCATAAAGTCTCTAAGCAGCTTGCTGCAGTGGCAGGGCTGCCAACATTTTGGCGACACATAGACGAAGGACATCACTTGGTTTGATCTCTTTTTTTTCTGTTTTGGCAACAACTTTTTCTTCTTCAACAACTCTTTTTCGATTTTTTATTATGTGTATCTATGTCTGTTTTTTTCACTCTACTGTTACGTTTCTTTACAGCTATTTGCAATTTAATGGAATATCCTGACGTATGCATAACAAAGTATTGCCGCCGCTGCAATATCCTGTTGTGTGAGTGAGATAGTGAGCGTGGAAGTGAGTGAGTGGCAGTTGGAAGCTAGGATTTGCTGCTTAAAGTCCTTGACCAGAATGTCCTAAGAAGGAGACCAACTCTGCAAAATATTTATAGAACAAACTTTGTGCAGCAGAGAAATTTTATTATTTTTGACATAAAGCTGATATTTTGAAGGAGGAATATTTTGCAATTCGCTTGATCCTTGTCAACTTGGCTTTTTTAATTGAGCTTTCATTTGGCATTTGACCATCAAATAAAGCAGCGTTATTCTTTTTGTTGTTGTTATTGTTTTCAACTGGAAATGGCTTATGGCTGGCTTTATTTTGATTTTATTGCTTGTCACCTACTTTGAAGTGTTTGCAGTTTACATTTTTTCTTTTTTTTTATAACAATAATATTTGCATATATTTTCAAACATAAACAAGCCACTCATACACACACCGACAAACGCTGGTTATATGCTCATATAAGTATTTGTGTTTATTTTTGTTCTATGTGAAGAAATATTTACTTTGCAATAATAAATTCTTATTGAATACTTTTTGAATAACATTTTGAGCTTTTCGATTGTACACGAGTTGATATTTTATTGTTTGCAATAAAAAATACAGCATGAAATACTGTCATAAAAATCCGGTGTGATTTCTGAGAACTATTTGTTGGAAATAAAAAGATAAAATATTGAAAAAAACATGGATTTAATATGAAAGAGTGCAGCCTGTATACCCCTGAATAGAATGTTGTGATGCAGTGGCGTATCGATCGAGAGGCGGCCGAACCACAGCCAGAAGAGTGCAAAATTTGTTTAAACAACTTTTTTTCAATATATTTTTTTTTAAGGGGATTGCGTGTAATTTAATATCAAAGCATACATGATTTTTTTATATTGATGATGGAGGATGCCATTGCAATAACAACACAGTACAACCACTCGACGAAGTTTCAGGCGAGAACGGAAAAAACTTACATCAAGAAATGATGACAATGGAGATCAGATACAAAAACAAAGAAATTTTGCTGGATCGTAAAACCAGATGAAACGTTTAGTCGTCGTTCTAAAAGACAAAAATAAATTATATTTCTAAATGTGAAATTAACAGAAATTAAAAAATTAATGATAAAAAAAAAATAAGAGAATTTAATAAATTCAAAAATTAAAAAGAAATTATTTTCATCACTTATTTTGCATTTCAATAAATTTATATTGAATAAAATTTTTGTTTTGAATTACATTAGTTGAAAATGCACTAACAATTTTTTTTTGTGCTACAGCGCCATATGTATGCAGTCAAATCAGAAAAGAAATATCAAATTCTGATTCCTTGACCACAAAACACAAAAAATTAAGCAAAGTAGTTTGTAAAGGGTAGTTAAATTTTAAGGGCCGATGTTGATTTTGAATAAAAGACTAATTATTTAGGAAATAATTGTCATTTCTTTTTATTATAACTAGCTGAATATCCGGCTTAACTCGGGAGTTGATATAAATAATTTTTGATTTCATTCGTCGATTTGAAAAAACTTTTCATAAATTTTAGAGGGAATTTTGTGTGCATCTTTCAAATTTTCTTTCAAACGAAAATTGTGAGAAAAAGTTAGGAAAATCGTGTTTTGTGTGTGCGTGCCGCCGATCGCTTGCAAAAATATTATTCAAGTTTTATATTGTATTCGATAGATTGCATATTTAAAAAAAAATCAGATCAAAAACTAATTTTTGACAAAAACATACATTGAAAATAGAAATTGCAATGTCAAAAGAACGCCAATTTACGACGCAACTAACTTGCGCATGTGCTTATGCGTACTCAAATACCGCAGAATTCGGCATCAGCTGCCCTGATTTGCGAAAAAATAAAGTGGAATATAAATACACATAAAGAAGATATTTATCACCAATCGCGCTTGACTACGCCTTACTGTATTTTGTAGTACAGCGCCCTCTGGGGTTCAAGATATAGAAAAATACATAGCGCCAAAAGACTCACCACACACGAAACCACTTATAAAAATCTTACTTATCAGATGAGTTGTTTTGAGTTTTTTCCGGTATTTCTACAATACCGCCCTCTGGCTTTCTAAATAGAATACAAAAATAACGCCAAAGCCCTTTCCATACTCGATAATCAAATCCTATATATCCGATATAAAAGTTTTTATTTAAGTCGGATGAGCAGTTTTTGAGTATTTCACGATTTTTTAAGTGATTTGTACTACAGCACCATCTGGTGTTTAAGATAGCGCAGATAAGAAAGTCCAAGATACCCACCGTATCCAAAATCTCCTATGTAAAAATGTTCACGCAAATCGGATGTACAGCTAGGAGTTTTGCGAGATACTTAAAACATTTGTACTACAGTGCCCTCTGGTGTTCAATATAGAACAAAATAGATAAGTCATAAAATCGGATGAATGGTTTCGGAGATAAGCTATAATAACAAAATTTGTGGAACCTGATCGCAGCGCCACCTACCGGGTCCAATTGCGAATCTGAACCAACCAGGGATCCACTTAAGCACACACAAAAAATTTCATCAAAATCGGTGCAGCCGTTTAGGAACAGATTAATAACATACACACGTACAAATTGTACAACAGCGCCCTCTATTTTTCGACACAAAGCAAACGAGATAACGCCAAAACAGTTGCCGTACACGAAAATCCTTTAATAAAATTTTTATCCAAATCGGATGAGCAGCTTTCTACTTTTTCACGATTTCTTAAGAGATTTGTACTACAGCGTCCTCTGGTGTTCGATATAGTATAAAAAAGATAAGCCCAAAACAGTCACCATATTAGAAAACCCCTTCATACCAATTTTCATGAAAATCGGATGAACAGCTTAGAAGTTTTTTAAAATAATTGTACACAGCGCCCTCTGGTGTTCAAGATAGAACAGAGTAGATAAGTCATAAAAACTCAACGTATCCAAAAACATCTACATACAAATTTTAATGCAAATCGGATGAACGGTTTCGGAGATAAACTATAAAAACAAAATACTTTAAACACGATCGCAGCGCCACTTACCGGGTCCAATTGTGAATCTGAACCATTCAGGGATCCACTCAAACACACACAAAAAATTTCGACAATATCAGTGCAGCCGTTAACGAACAGTTTAATAATATACACTCGTACAAATTGAACAACAGCGCCCTCTAGTTTAGAGAAAGAGCAAAAAAGATGAACCAGAACCCTTGCCGTACTCGAAAATCGCTATTTACAAATTTTCATCCAAATCGGATGAGCAGTTTTGGGGTTTTTCAAGATTTCTTAAGATTTGTACTAAAGCGCCCTCTGGATTTTAAGATAGCACAAAAAAAAAAGAAGTCCAAAACACTCATCGTATCAGAAAACCCCTATTTTCCAATTTTCATCAATTCGTGTGCACGGCTTAGGAGTTTTTCGAGGTTTTCAAAATATTTGTACTACAGCGCCCTCTGGTGTTCGAGAGACAATAGAGTAGATAAATCAAATAAACTCAGCGTGTCGAGAACCTCTACATACAAAATTTCATGCAAATCGGATGAGCGGTTTTGGACTTTTTCGACTGTAGTACAGTGCCCTCTTGTGTTCAAGATAGAACCTAGTTTATAAATCATATAAGCTTACCGTTTCCGAAAACCTCTATATACCAACTTTCATGCAAATCGTATGACCGACTTGAAAGTTATTTGAGGTTTATGAAAATATTTGTACTACAGCGCCTTCTGGTGTTCAAAATAGAACAGAGTAGACAAGTCATGAAAACTTACCGTATCCGAAAACCTCTATATACCAATTTTCATGTAAATCGGATTAATGGCTTAGGAGTTTTACGACTTTTTTAAAAAATTTGTACTACAGCGCCCTCTGCTGTTCAAGATAGCACAAAAAAGATAAGTCCAAAACACTCATTGTATCATAAAACCCCTATATTCCAATTTTCATGCAAATCGGATGCACGGCTTAGGAGTTTGTCGAGGTTTTTCAAAATATTTGTACTACAGCGCCCTCTGGTGTTCGAGATGGAAGAGAGTAGATAATTAAAAAAAACTAAGCGTATCCGAGAACCTCTACATACAGATTTTCATGCAAATCGGATGAACGGTTTCGGAGATAAGCTGAAAAAACGAATGCCTGGAATTCGATCGCAGCGCCCCCTACCGGGTCCAACATTTTTTATTGGACAAAAAGAAGCTTATGTTATGACCGGGGATATAAGGAACCTAGATCCCAAGTTTCATTTCAATCCATCCAGTGGTTTTTGCGTGATGCTTTAACAGACACACAGAGAGACAAAAATTTTAAAAATGCGATTTTCGGACTCAGCGTCATTCAAAATGTCCATCGCAAAAGGAATTTCAGACAAATATTTCATGTACAGAATTTTTTTTACAATTTTATATATATATATATATATATAGATATTGGTATGGTTCAATTATGCATGGAACAAAATATCGGCCAAATGGCCGCCGCGACATCGGCGGCACACCTCCATCCGATAGTCCATATTTTCGATGACGCTGAGGCATAAGTGAGGTTCTATGCCGTTAATGTGCATAATTATCTCATCCTTTAGCTCTTGAATTGTTGCTGGCTTATCGACGTACACCTTTTCTGTCAAATAACCCCAAAGAAAGAAGTCCAACGGTGTCAAATCACATGATCTTTTTAGCCAATTGACATCGCCAACACGTGAGATAACACGGCCATTGAATTTGTCGCGCAAAAGATCCATTGTTTCATTAGCTGTATGGCAAGTGGCTCCGTCCTGTCAAAACCACATATCGTCCACATTCATATCTTCCAATTCTGGCCATAAAAAGTTCGTTATCATCTCACGATAGCGAACATCATTCACAGTAACTGCCTGACCGGCCTCATTTTAAAAAAAATACGGACCGATGATGCCGCCAGCCCATAAACCGCACCAAACAGTCACTCTTTGTGGGTGCATTGGTTTTTCGACAATCACTCTTGGATTATCATTCGCCCAAATGCGGCAATTCTGCTCATTGACGAATTCACTGAGGTGAAAATGTGCCTCGTCGTTGAAGATGATTTTCTTCGAAAATTAATCATCCACTGTTGCCATTTCTTGTCACCATTCTTACCATTGAAGACGCTTGAAAAGGTCAATTGCACCTTGTAAGCGTGTAAATGCAAGTCTTTATGAATAATGTTCATCAACGACGAGCGTGAGAGGTGCAATTGTTGGGCACGACGACGAGTTGAGGTGGACAGCTCTTCAGCCACACTATCGCGAACAGTGTTTTCACATTTCCTACAGACCCGGTTTGCTCAAATCTTTGCACGATTTTTCCGATTGTACGAACATTTGGACGGTTAAATTGACCGAAAAAATCACGAAGTGCACGATTGCATTTTGATTTGAACGCCCATTTTCATAATAAGCCTGAATAACTTAAACGCGTTGCTCGATTGTGTATCTTTCCATGGTTCAAATTGAGTTAGTCTGAAATTGAGAAATGTTAAATGAAATGCTGAAAAAAACTTGACGATTAGGTGTGGTTCACATTCAACATCGGCCCTTAAAATGAAACCACCCTTTATATTTATGGGCAAACCTCTTACCTCCCACATAAAATGTTTAAAAAAAAAACAAAGAAAAAATCAATAAAATTAGATTTTTTCATACAAAACGCATTTCGTTTTCCATTCATAAAAACTGTTTTGGCAAGTTGGATAGCTAATTTTTATTTTAAGTTTTAGTATAAGTCCAATAATAATGTCAATCTAAACGAGCGCACACCGGTCGATGCCGTGACATAGTTATTCTCGGCCAAAAATGACATTAAACAGTCTGTGGAGTTTGAAATATAAAAAGTTATTTGGCTTAAAAAAAAAATACAATAAATTCTTAGTCTAACTTTGCAAGTTTCTTATTTCATATTATTTCTTTAAGACTAAAAAAACCAAACCACATTTTTCGTCAATGGTTCACAAATTATTTAATTTGAAATATACCTCTTGTTAAGCCTGTATGATACTTAATTAAATTGATCATTGAAAATTATAACTAGAGCAGTTCTAATAGCACGAATGCATGGATTCAATTGGTGTGAGTGAGTACGCATATGGTACGGATTGGAGAAAAATTTGTAGAACGAACTGTATTTTTTTTTGCCGTTTCTTTCAATTCGTTCTTCGTTAAGTTTCGATCAAATATTTACTGCGCTGTTAATAATTAATTTGACATTTTAAGAGTAAACGAAACTATTTAATATAAATGTATGCTGAATTGGAAGTGATGTGTGCAGCTAATATTAATTTATTTAATGCAGCTGCTCTTAAAAACACCAGATATAAAAAAGTAACAACGTTTATCCTTTTCTTACAAAATATGTCTGTCCTGCCCACGCGCCACTTGTTTTCAGATTTTAAAATTGGACAAAAAAATTAAGTATCATACGGGCATTATCAAGAAATTATTGAACGCTTTATTATATAACAATTTTTCCAAAATTTTTTGGAAGCATGCTAATTAGACAATTCTTAAAAAATAAAAAAATTTAACATCGACCATAGGAACTCATAAATATTTATATTCTTTTTCCACTTTTAAACCATTGTGCGTCGTAGGACGGGCTTTTATACTAGTACATTATAAACATACTTGACGTTAATGCTGGCATTTTATTGTAGCGCGATTTTAATCTGCCTGACTTGAAATGGAATTTATATGACAATGGTACATATTTTTGTGCATCTTATTCGAAGACACGCCTGGAACATATATTTGTTGACAATATATATTCTGGCTTAAAAGAAGTTGTTTTTATAATAGATAGTCTTGAAAAACTTTTAATCTGATCTTAAACACAGACTATAAAAATGTTGTTGTTAAAAGGGTATTTGGTACAAAATCTGACAGAGAAAATATAGTAAATGCGTATTCAATTAATAAAGTCAATGAATTCAGTTTTAAAAACCTGACTTTATGTAGTTGAATTCTTTACTTCATAGTAAACTCAATGTAATTTTAGAGAATGTAAAAAGCCTAGATGACACTTAATTTTTTTCATATGGAACTCTGCTATATTTTTTTTAAATCCTGAGAATAGAGCTTCAAATTTGCGGAAAATTCTGGTACAACTCGTTCAGAAAGGATTAAAAACTCTTCGCAACAACAAAAATTGGTTTAAGTCTACTTTAATGAGCCTGCTGATTTTCAAGGGGCTGCTTTGGCCACAGGGGAGATAGGGGCCTTATTTTTCAATACCATTATAATCTACGAAAAAAATGCTACCTTTTACGTATGATACAATTATAATTCTGATATGCCTTGTACTAAGCAACTTTTTGAAACCTAAGCGCATTGATTAAATTAGACTTGTTCCCAAAAATTATAAATAAATTTGTTGCTTGTTTTTGGAATTGGAAACTCCAAAGCCTCATTATATCACGGAAATTTAGATAATGTTAAGCTGAAAATATTGTATGCTCCAAATAAATTTTGGAGATTCATAAATACAAAGAAGAACTCTGATCGATAGATTAACGACTTAACTCAAAACTCTTCATAAATTTACTGCCGATCCCGTCATAGTTGCTGGCCTATTCACCAATATTTTTAAAAAATCAGTCTGTTCAGATTTTTCAATCCTGATGGAGATTACTTTGACTATATGAATTCCGCACCCAGAGTTTCTTTAAAGCCTATTGGATGAGGGTTTTAGCGCTGCACCCGACAGTAAGTTAATTTTAACTTTTTTGAAAAAAATCATTTCTACGTCCTATTTATGAAAAAGGTTAAAAAAGAGATGTGAATAACTATAAGTCTATCGCTAAGCTCTCATCCATTCTAAAATTTTTTGAGAAAATCATGTATAATCGGGGAATAATCACTAAAACATTTTAATAACATTTTGATAAATTTGATTGGTTCTGGTAATCAGGTCGACTCTGCTTACACTGACTTTAAAATATTTGATAAGCTACCACTCAATCTAAATTTATTCAATCTCAAGTTACAGATCGATTCTGCGCGTTATCGGTAATAGTTTTCTTGTTGCCGAAATTCGTTACTGGTCTTAACAATCAGTATTCTGCGCACTCCGTAACGCTGTCAAACGTCGTAGGCTCGTTTAAGAAGAAATAAAGCATTTTTCTTGCATCTGCCTGGTTTTTTTATTACCACCTAAGGAGATAGTAATAATATTCACTGGTAAAGTTGTGTTGTAGAATACCAAAATGGTGTGAAAGTTACCAAAAGATATTTCTTCGGTAATCAGACTAACGCTACCGCGACAGAATCGATCTGTTAATGGGATTTCCACATTATTATGTGGACAAATAGTTTTCCGAGGCGTATTGTCTTTTGAATTGATTGCTGAACAGGTGTTTCTCAGGGTAGCCATCTTGGTTCACTTCTGTTTATTTTAGCAATCAATGATGTATCTAACATTACGGAACACTCTCATCTGCTTATTTATTCGCACGATATAAAAATACACAGAACGTCTAGTTTTAAAGACAATTCAGATCTTCTACAGTCTGATCTAAAATTCTTTAAAATTTGTTGTTCTAAAAACTATGGCCTTCCCGCGAAAAGATACTAATGTTCTTTTTGATTAAAAAATAAAAGATACTGCTTTAAGTCGTGTAGATACCGTCAAAGACCAATGCTATATTGCTATATTGATACTGAGCCATCGTTTCAATCATTTTGATTATATTTGTAAAGACGCATATTCAATGCCTGTATTTTTAAAATGCTGAACCAAAGGATTTAATAGCGTGATTAAAACTACAATATTATGTAATGCAATTGTATGTCCTCACTTGGAGTATGCAAGTCAAGTTTAGCCCTTAAGTTACAGTGTGTATTTCAATGGAGTAGAAAGAGTTAAAATCGGTTTGGTTGGTTTGCTCTAAGCAGTATAAGTGGAATTGACATATTAAACCTTCCTTCTTATGAGGATCGTTTGAAACTGTGAAAAATGCAGTCTTAATAAGACTAAAAATCTGCAGATATCACCTATTAACACCAACTCAGAGCCGATTCCCCGAGCCGAAAGAAGCAGTAGAAATTTTGTAGAACGAATTGTTTTTAGCAATTATAGCGTTTATGATGTTAACTTGTCGAAAGGTCAATTCAAAAGTAGATTAAAAACAGTTGTGTAATCAGATCAGTATATGCATGGCCAGTTGTTACGTCTTGTGTTGCTTCTGAGCCCAACCCATTCATTGGTGAGTAAATTTTTCCCACTTTAACTTGTTTGGGGTCACTGGCATTCATAACATTGCTATTTTTTAATGATTTCTAGATCGCGGGTTAATGCTGAGGAAGTGCGAAAAATCTGTAGTAGCTGAACTCTACTGTTATTGCATATATTGAAAACATTAACCTTTCAGAGTCGGCATAAAACTTGTAGGCACAGCTCTTAAAGTGAAAATTCTTTGGATACGGATTCTTACCGTTTTGTATGTTCAGAATTTTGAAACTGGGCTTGCTGATAAAATTTATTTCAGTTCTATTTTAAGATACAAAATTTTTGTTAAGTATACATCAAGGATAAGATACTATAAAATTATTATTTCGAAATAAAGAATTTGTAAGCTTAGACGAATTTTCTTTATATAAATGCAAATAGAAAATCCACCAACTTTCTGTAGATTTGCACTTTTGGCAGTCATGAAATCCAAATGCGCCAAAAATGCACTCATTCTTACGAGTACAAGCATTACATAGTCAACAACAACAACAAAAACAACAATAGAGAAGGAAATACAAAACTTGGGTTTTAGCCTTAAAGTATGCTTTGCAAATACTTCTAAGCACTTGAATGCAGTGCAAAAGTATGCTAAAGTGGTTTTTCGAAATAAACTAACGGCAGCCACACAAGTACGAGAACGATTTCGCCGAGTTTAAGTTGAAAAACTTTTGTGATTCCCGACGCTTTGTTTGCTGAAATAAAACTAAAGCAGAAACAACAACAATTACATTTCTAACAAGAGCAATTGGAATAACTAATTCCTGCACATAATTTGAATGCAACAACAGACGGCCTCGTTCATAAAATAAATCATTGCTTAAGTTATAAAGCTTTAGTTCAAAGGCTAGGAGGCAGGAGGATAAAACGTTATTAGTGAGGATAAAAGCGTGCATGCGACATAATTTCACGAGTTTATTGGTCTTAAAATATAAATTCAAGAATTTTAATGGCGAAACGTGACTTTAAAAGTATTTTTACGGTCAATTTGGAGGCAACTTTTTAATTTATGAGCGTGTGATTTTAGGTTTTATTCTTATGTTTATGTTTAATGTCAGTTTAACAGCTTTAATTTGAATCGTTTTTGCTGCTACAGTAAAATTTAAAATTAAATTATTTATTGACTTTTGCTCTTTTTTTGATTTCATTGCAGCTCTAGAGCAAGGTGTTGAACATAAATATACGCCCATAACGCCTAAAAGTATGTTACAACGACTCGGTTATCAATAACAGCGAAACCAAGTTTCAGTCCAGCCAAGGTTGACACTCTATGGCCTTCGATATATCCAACCACATTCAACGAGATGAGAGTTTACTAGATACTTGCATGCGCCAATTTGCTGCTGCATAATTTTATGCTGTGCAACACGCTACAAATTCTATCGATTTGGCCAATACAAAAATTTACATTTGCAACTTTTGACAACCGTAAATGCGACAGACATTTGCCGCAAACTGTATTCAAAAATTATTACAACAACTTCTTGTCTACTTTTTGGCGCCATAAAATTTTTATTTGTGAACCGTAGACCGTTTAAATGACATGATTCGCCATGTGGACTTATATGATGGCCGCAGCTCGTGGAGATCGAGCAAGCTCCATGATGTCGCGACGACGCAATGAAAGTGAATCGCCAAAATATGGTTACAAGTAAATACATGCAAATTTATTTGCGCCGCATATATTTTTACAGGTAGCATATATTTTTTCCTTACTCTCTTTTATTCGCAGCCTTTCCCGTCCCATGTACCGTACCACACGTCTGAATGGACCCAACGCCTCCTCCTCTGCGGGTTCGTATCAATATCCTGGTTCCACCTATGGCAGCAGTAGCAGCACAAGCGCCTCGCAAATGTTTCACACTTCCACCTATCAGCTGCAACAACATCAGCTACATCAACAGCAGCAGCTACAACAACATCATCAGCAGCAGCGCTTGCAACGCGTCGCCTCGGACAGGAGCGACGATGACTACCAACAGCTAGCAGCGAGTGCCGCTGATGACGGTACAAGTCTCTTCTCGCCTCTGCCCACAACCACAGCCACGGTGGCCGGTGGCAATGAGGCAGAAACTTGCCTGTTCCAATGTACAAACACAACCGCCTCGGGTAAACGACAAATGCGTAAACATCACCTAATCGCCAATCATGTGGGTGAGTCCAAAGCAGGTGCCTCAGTCGCACACATACACACGCACGACAGCGACGAAGAATATCATCAGGGAGCCATGGCGCTGCGGCGACAAATGGAACGACAGTCTAAGGCTGACCACAATGAGAATGATGAGGAGGATGAAGTGGAACATGGCGATGACGAGGAGGAGGATTACTTGGAGGGTGTCATTGAAAATGGCAAAAGGATGTCACAGGTAAGTCCTTTTATCCTTGTTGCAATTAAATGTTGTCCGAAGCTTAGCCGATGTGTAAACAAAGATTTTTTTATCAACAAGTTGGCACGTGGCTATGAACACGGGATGATGAAAGGTCTTTTCGGACTGAAGAAATGATGTCTGACGTACTTGATTGTAAACTTGTTTACAAACTAAGCAGTTCTTGGAATTTTTTTTTTAAATTTAATATCTGATTTTGAAAATAAACCAAAAGTTCAAGAGAATATTATCTACCTGGAAATACAATCACAATACAACTTCTAGGAAATATAATCATTTTGGTTACAGTAATCAACTATGTAAATCTGAAAGAAAACTGTAGATTTAAAGAAAAATAGGTTTAAAACTAATATTGTTTTCATGTTCAATTATTGAGAAGATGCCTTATAAAACTAAAGGGAAAATTTTAAAAAATATTAAAACAATAACTTAGTTACCATAGTACTTTTTTAAATTTTAGATCTTGTGAAATACCGAGTGTTCCGATAACAAGCTGAAATAAAAAAAAAGAAATTTAATGCCCGTATGATACTTAATTTTTTTTTGTCCAATTTTAAAACAAGTGGCGCGTGGGCAGGATAGACATATTTTGTAAGAAAAGGATAAACGTTGTTACTTTTTTATATCTGGTGTTTTTAAGAGTTGACACACTAGCACATGTGCAGCCTTGTGTGTCAGCACACTGTGTTGGCACCATGTGTCACGCCATATTTAAAAATCCCTTCAATAGCTTCGTTGAAAATATCGATAACATATAAAGTGCTTAATACCATCGCTACTCATTTTTGAGGTTAATTTTTTTGTTAGAAAATTCGGAAGGAAATGTAAGTATTATTAATGTTTTTCTTAACAAACATATATATATTTACAAATAACTTTACAGCAAGCACTATGACAACACAGCAAAAGAGCTCCGTATGGCTTCACTACTCGGAACCAAAAGAAAAAAAGGTTAAATGCTTGTTGTGTGGCCAGATATTGTCCGTGTCGAATAAATCGACGTTTTCTTTAATTCGGCATCTGAAGAAAAAACATCCAACCGAACAAATAAGGAGACAACCATCACCAGCTGCACACGATGGTCCAAGCATCAGCAACAATGACGAATTAACTGATAACAGAGAAGTCGTAACTAATCCTCCCGGAGTCCAGCGTACTACACCAGTGCAAGAAAGATCTTTACAATTCTTTGGTAATTTCTATTAGGCTTAAATTATGATCTCGTCTGCCCTTGCAAATAACGTCTGCCCTTGCAAAATGAGGAATAAAAATTAACATTTGGACGGTGCTAAGCCTTTTAAAAAATGGACTTTTTCATATCTTCTGGCTTTTGACATATTAATAATCAAGCGAGGGCACCATACTTCTTCAAAAAACAAAAGCAAGAGTGAAAGCGTTCGAAACCAGTAATAATAAATTGGCCCAGTTTCACAGAGAATATTTAGGTTATGCTTAAGAAAAATCTAAGCTAAGTGCGATGTAACTCATGCGCTCATGCTTACAAAAAAACATAACTTAAGTATTATTCAAAAGTATTAATAAAATAGTATATCCCCTCAAAAACTCTTAGAGATTTGTTCAGCTTTTAAAGTCATTGTTTCGTTTTAAGGTTCTACTCAAAAAAATTCAAGAATCACCCAATATTACCATAAGCCACTGCCACTAAAAAAACATAAAGAAATAGACCAGCAGTTAGTTCAAATAATAGCAGAGGAATACCAACCGTTTAGCATTGTTGAGGATACTGAATTTCGGCCATTATTATACATGCTTAATCCTTGCTATAAGCTTCCCACTAGAAAAACGATTTCATGTTCTCTGATCCCAACAATGTTTTCTGAAACAACAGAAAAAGTAAAAAATCGTTTAAAAAGAGCGTTTGCTCTATGTCTTACGGTGGATGGGTGGACTTCCCGAAGCCAGGATAGTTTTTTTAGCATCACTGCCCACTATGTTGCTGAAGACGAAAAAAAAAACATTTCTGGCATCGGATTTGCTTGGATGTGTTTCATATGTGGAAAGGCACACTGGTGAAAATATTTCAAATAAATTAAAAGAAGTTTTAGAGGAATGGAATATTTCTAACAAAGTTACAGCTATTGTTTCTGACAATGCCGCAAACATAAAAATGGCGATAAGAATTAGTGGATGGCGTCACTTAGGTTGCTTTGCCCATTCTCTCAATTTGGTAACTCAATCAGGACTAAAAGAAATACAGATTGTTTTGGACAAAATTAAATCAATCGTACGGTTTTTCACTAAGAGCAGCTATGCAAACAATCAACTTAAAGTTGCACAAGAACGAATGGGCCTTGAACCACGAAAATTGAAAAATGATGTTCCAACACGTTGGAATTCAACATTTGACATGATTAGTCGTATTTTACGTTTAAAAGATGCATTGATCTCTACG
Organism: Coremacera marginata; assembly: GCA_914767935.1. Taxonomy (NCBI): domain Eukaryota; kingdom Metazoa; phylum Arthropoda; class Insecta; order Diptera; family Sciomyzidae; genus Coremacera; species Coremacera marginata. Next base: position 130,569,614 of record OU612044.1, read on the forward strand.
CTAGCACTCATAAATTCATCCATATTGGTGAGAGATGGCGGACTTGAGTCAATCAATATATTGAGCAATAACGAATGGTTGATCGCAGAGCAATCAAAAGAAGTTTTAGAAATTTTCGACATTATAACAGCTTGGATTAGTACAGAAAAACACGTAAGCGCATCGTCGGTTATCTTATATATTAAGCAAATCAAAAAGCATTTAAATACGTTTGAAAATCAACACATCGAACCAGCTGTACAAAAATTGATACATAAGCTTTGACCTTGAAAACAACGAACTTTTAACACAAGCAACAGTATTGGATCCGAGGTTCAAAAAGTTCGGTTTCATGACGGAATCAAAATATAAAAGCGCAGTTGAAAGACTTTATACAAAAGTAGCATCCACAACGGTTCCAATTAGTCTGCCAATAGATGAAATTTCCCGCTCCACCGAACATCAAACACAGCAACAACGAATAAGCACAAAAGACATTGAAAGAATGGATCTTATTTGGAACGATTTTGACTCTGAATTGCAGCAACATGTTCATCCCAGGAATCCACTTGCATCAGCAATTGTCGAAGTAGATAAATATTTAAGCGAGCCTATGCTCCCAAGGAAAGACGCTCAGGGAGTTATTCAAGATCCTCTTGCTTGGTGGAACCAGCGAATGCTAATATATCCACGTCTTTACCAAATAGTTAAAACTAGGCTTTGCATTTCTGCTACTTCAGTTTCTTGTGAGAGAATTTTTTCACATGCAGGACAGATAGTGAACGAAAAACGAGAGAGACTGCAAACAAGTAAAATTTCACAACTGGTATTCCTAAATTATAGTTTAAATAACCAAGATTATTAGCTACCTTTTCAGTCAAATATATTTTGATTGTATGTGCGCTACAAGTCGCAAGTACCTTAAGGGAACTTACATCCTTTTTTTAATATTAAGGTTTGTTTTATGAGAAGATTACGAAAATATTTAAAATGATTGAATTATAATTTATTGTATATTTTAAGAGACATATTTAGATTAAATTATGTCACAAAAACAACAGCAATTTTTTTTTAAATCAAACATGTAAAAATTACTTATACAATAAATTTAAATTCAATCATTTTAAGCGTTATTTAGAAAACATTTCATAAATATTTTTAACAGAACTGGATGTAAGTAACCCTAATGAATTTAAATACTAAGATCTCAAACGTGTCCTTAAATATCGATTTTTATGTTATTTAAGATTAGCCTTATAACTTTTTTTTTATTTATAATTTAAGCGTGATATTGAAGCCTTGTAAATAAAAAGTAATTATAATTTCTATTTTACATTTGCAATAAGCTACCACACAAATGAATTCACTTATTTTTTTAAATGTGTTCCTTTATTTGATATTTAATGCTATTTTTTTCTGTTTCTTAAATTATTTAAACAAATAAACAAAATTGAAATGATTTATTGGGTTTTTAATTATTTTCGACACTTTTGTTTGCATTCTATGGCTGTGGTGTTATATATTTCTACACAACACAAGCACAACAAGCTCTTTTAAAAGTGCTTTAACACACAGTGCGCCTTGTTGTATGTGCGTCTAAGAGCTGCTCCATTTTGTGTGCTACTGCGGCACTATGTGTGTTAACATAGTGTGTTAGCACACATGGCACACTACTAAGCGTCAGCACAGTGTCAAAGCACAGCACAGTGTTACACACCTCTACTACACACATTACTTCCAATTCAGCATACATTTATATTAAATAGTTTTGTTTACTCTAAAAAAGTCAAATTAACTATTAACAGCAAAGTTAATATTTGATCGAAGCTTAACGAAGAACGAATTGAAAGAAACGGCAAAAAAAATGCAAAGAAAATACAGTCCGTCCTACAAATCTTTCTCCAATTCGTACCATATGCGTACTCACTCACACCAATTGAATCCATGTATTCGTGCTATTTGAACTGCTCTAGTTATAATTTTCAATGATAAATTTAATTAAGTATTATACAGGCTTAAGGAAGCGCATTCATCGTAATTTTTTTTTGCTCCTTGTGGAGCATAAGGCCGCGTTTTGCATTATTGTGGTTTCAGTTGCAAAGTACTATTTACAGTATTATTCATTGCATTTGAACTCATGTTTATTTGATGATAGTATGGTGAGAAATAGAGCCCCGTCCACAGGATACAAGTCTATAGCTGGGCCTGAACGGCTCTACCGGTAAGTGTCAGGCTCGCTGGAGGTGGCAAATAGATATTTAAATGGCGCCATGATTGAGGATTTAGTGAAAGCACGGTGCCACCCACCGTACAGTCCAGATACTCTCCCCCCGAAACCCGCCGCTAGAATTCGTTACCATATCCATTCCAGGATATCCAGGAGATACCACGTGGAGGCCACTGTATATGCATACAATGGGGTCAGTGTTAACTAACCTACGAGTCGACTTGAAGTGGCTCATTAAGGATCAGAAAAGATTTGCCTTAACTTACGCACTTCTACATCTCCCCCAAAATTCCAAGTCAATACATCAATTTTTGTGAAATTTTGATGGATTTTAGCGTTTTCATTAAGTCACTTTGTATGCATGGAGAAAAATACAATAGAAAAAATAGCAAAAAAAAAACAATCTGAACCTATTCTACACCGGTTTCAACAGTTTTGAGCCTGTTAAGTTCTTGGTTTTCTTGGTTTGGTAGAGACAACAAAGTTTTAATTGTTGATCCGTCGCATTATATGAAAATAATGAATTAACGATCATACAGAAGTAATTTAAGGGAGAGGGCGGCTAGTGTGGACAAGCTCAAATTCTCGAGTCGTTTCGTATATTCTTTTTTGCTTAATTTTTCCAAGTTGGTATTTGCACACAATCACCACAAAAAAAAAATTCCCTTGTTGAAAGTTCAGAGATACATGGTTTTGTTACCGGACGTGTTTTGGGAAGCAAAAATCAATTTTTGTTTTGATTTTTTCGTCGTTTCAGTGATACTACTAAATTAAGTATTCTTTTGCTGAAGTATTTCTATGTCATATAATATAAACTAGTGTTTATTTCAATACTTAAAATTTTTGAAGGGAAACTTTTATAGCAGCGTATACAACAATACGGCGAGCTAGATGGGGGGTAAAACCAATGTAACGACATGTTTCTTATGAAAACAACAGCACAGTAATTCGCCGCACTGGTTGTATAAAAACGAAAACAATTGCTATTTAAGAATGAAAATTTTTCATATTTTTGCTTTCACCGAGGATTTGAACACACTGCGCTTGGATCAACAGGCGGCTGTTCTATCAACTGGGCCACGGACACATATTTATTTGAGTAGCTCATACTTATGCTAAATTTTATAATCAGAAGTTCTTTTCATTCTTTTATTGTAGAATTGAGTCTTTCGTTCAATACTCTAAATGTACATTACGGTCTAAAAATGTGAATCTGAATATAGCTCTTTTTCGGAATATTAGCATACTTTTAGGCATTTCTGAAATTGAGTTTTGATAAATTCAGAAAGCAATTTTCGAAGTTGGCTTTGCATTGATTGATTTGGAAACAGCACATGCTGCAATATTAACGAATGCAAAATTTGTTTTATTCTTAGATCTGTGAATTTTCCTATAAATACCATATCTTTCATATAATTCTAATGCAGTATCGTAACACACATTTATATCGAAATTAAAAGAAATCGCATGATGCGGTATTGAGGTACCGGATTACCTACTCTGCTTTTAAATAAATTAAACAATCTCCTGCATAAGCTAGAATTGCAGAATATTCCTTAACTCGTCTGGCTTGTATTCGTCAATAACAGGCATTGGTTTCGTCAACATTAAAAAAAAAACAAACAGAGCAAGGAAACAATGAAAACATTAGAACACGCGATAACCGATAACTCTTATCTCTAGTATTTCTTGTCGAAAATTCTTTAACGCGTCCGGCTTATTAACGCGTGTATTAAAAAATTTGTCGAAAATTCTTCAATCTTTCTGCTTTGTGTTCGTTCATGTTTTTTCTACAAAGGCTCATATTTCGGGGTAATTTTTTCATTACGTGGTATATTAATGTACTGCATGATTTATATATAAAAGATTACAAATCGGAAATAGTCTGATCCATAAAAAAATTTAAAATAAAATCAAAGAATATGTAAAAATGGAAAACAATGGAATTTTTTTCATATTTCTGTTTTGTTTGTTGACGAAACTTCTGCAACGATTCAGTAATATTTATTTATTTATTTATTAATTGTTTGACAACAGTGTTAACAAGACCAAAAGTCTTATAGCTAGCAGCGAGCATAAGTTATTAGACATAATGACAATTATTGATATAAATTAAAATAACATGATCTGCATTAGAAGTGAATTGAATGATATAAATGAAAAAAACAAATGTAAATGTAAAAAAGATTAGGAGTGATATATAAAAAGAATTGAAATGAAATGAAAAGAAAAAAAATTAAAAGAAAGGAGTTAAAACGCAATATCGCGAGATTGAATTAAGTACAATAAAAACAAATGTAATCAGTATATATGCGATCTCAAAAAAAATGAGAAAAAACAAATAGTAAATTTAATTAAAAGTGAAAAAAAAATATTTTAATAATTATGGACTTGAAAAACCGCATTAGGTGATGTTTGAACTGCGTTGCACTTTTAATTTTCTGCATGTGATGGGGAAGCGAGTTCCACAGACGAGTTGAATGGGCGAGGAATTGACGTTCAAAAGTCAGACATGTGTATTTCGGTTGGACAAGGTTATTCCCACGATTAGAGCGCAGAAAATTCAATCTTTTAAACAGATACACAGGCTCTTGTGTTGTTTTTATTTTATGCAACGTGATTATAGCTCTTGTATTTATAAAGGAATCAAATTAAAAAAGGACACATTAAAAATTTTCATTGCAAACTGCGAGACTCGATCGAAGCGCTTTAGTGTAAAGACATACCGCGCGATATTGTTATATAACACGTTGAGTTTACGACGGCCGATGGAGTTGCAAGCTGCAAAGATTTTACATCCATACAGTAGTGTTGGGACCAGATGAGTTTTTGCTAGAAGCATTCTTTTACTTAGAGGCGTGAAGTGTTGAGTGGCCCAGAGGTTACGCAGCTTGCAGTAAGTTTTTCCAAGTAGTTCGTTGATGTGGTTTGAACAAGTCAGTGCGCTGTTATTTCAATACTAGACCCGTTTAATATTATTCTAGGAGCAAGGGCTTGTACAGGTTTCCTGGAAATTACTAAGCATTTTGATTCTTTTGGATTAAAAAAAAAAAAAAATAAAAAATGTAAGCAAATGTCAGTTTTGGTACTGATTATAACGATAGACAACACGACAGTGATACGTTTATATGAAGCAAACTCTTGACGTTATCGTCGTATAGTATCGTTTGAACGATTATCGCTTTGAAGTTTACGTGAGGAGATATATATATATACTATAATCGACAGATTCTATGTTTTTTGTATGAGACCCTGTTTTTGTAAAAGGTTAGGTGTGTTAAGAAGAAATATCGAAAGGGAATCAGTAGGAATCATAGGAGCAGCTCATATATGAACTCTCTAGGGGTCAATTCGGGAGAGATCTTTTTATTCGAAAATTTGATTATTTATTCAAAAGAAGCTTCTAAAATACTGAAACGAAAAAAATGTTTCTATGTACCTTAGATACTTAGAAAATAGTCTAAGACTTTAGTATAAACTTTAAGGATGATGAAATTTTACCTTCTATTTGAATTTTTGAATAAAGCATTAGGTTTGACTATGTTCAATGATCGAAAACTCAGTACTACTAAATATAAAATAACGATCGATGCGATTTTTACACGATACTTACAGAAATTCTTAATGGTAACTTACGTTACCATAAACCTATTGTAGGCATTTTGAAATATAATGAAATTATGGAAATATGAATGATTTAATTTAAAAATTCATAGCTTTACGATTTACATAGCTTTAAGTGCTCACTTCGGTCGGTTGTTCCCCCTGCACTTTCTGTTATTTATTGTTATAATTAGAAATTCTGAGACAGAATCATGGCAAAACAAATGTTTAATTTTTTACTTCTTAATATTAATTTTCTTTTTACATAGTATTTTATTGCTAAGATTTTTTTATAAAAGTTGAACAAAATTTTGCTTTTGTAATTAACAAGTAAGCGTAACTGATCAGTTACTGTCTGAGGCATTATTTAATAAAATTTCGAATCATTTGCTCAGTTCTCTTTTTTTGTGAAGTTTCCGTCAATAATGTTATAAAATATCATATTAAAAGCTAAGTATCTGATTTGATGTTTATAAAGTTAAAAAGGTAACGGCGAAATTTCGAAGAGTTACCGCAACTAGCAGTTTTCAAAAAGAAATTGTTTCTACAACCTAAATTTAACAATCTTACCTAATATTTAATTTTTTTATACTGACTATTATAATACTGATCATTGTCAGAGATGCTTTTATGAAATAAAAAAAATTATATTCATTTTACTATTAAATTTTTCCAATTGTTTCAACTACTGCATTTATTTTCCATACATACATTTTTCACGCCAAATCCTATACCTTCAACATTATTTTTCAATGTGGTTTTTCTTAAATACAATAAAAACGATCATAATAAAAAATTGGCTCAGGGGACATTTTTAAGGAAAACAGTTACTTACTCTTTTCCTTTGGTTATGGGCCTATCATATCTAAACTATAAAAGACGAGTTAATGCATATGGGTGATAAATTCATAGATCGCTTGTTCCTCTAAAATACCTCAGTTGATAATTGTATCTCTGTCTTGGCATATGTATCTATTGGCCGTAGCCTATCTTTTTGACTTTTTGAAAACTCTACTGAATACACTGAATCTAAAAAGTAATAAATATATAAGAAAAAGTTATTTCTTTTAATGAACTGGTTCCATGTACGAGTTCATAATTTCAATGAATCTCTATTCTTTAATTTTATGAACTTTTCCTTACAGCCAAAGAATCGATTCTTTTAATTAAGGAAATAGTTCTTTCTTTCGAAGAAAAGATCCATTGAACTGTAAAAATCTTGAAATCAATGAACTCGTAGAGTCATTTAAAGAATGTGTTCTTTAGGAATAAGAAAAAGTTTATTAAATGAAAGAACTTTTTCATTGAACCAATGACCAGAAATTCTTTGATTTTTTGGTTCAGTGTACTAATTGCATTTCTCAATTTATACGATACGTTATTTCAAATTTAATTCTTCATAGTTTTTTGTTTTATAATTTTTTTAAATTAGTGTTTGTTTGTACCTCCAAAATATCATGGGCCCCCCTGACAACAGTGCATTCAGAAAGTGTTGTTTTATTTAATATTTCAAAAAATAAATATGATATTCACATTTTCTGTATTCCAAAAGTATTCCAAATTGTTAGAATTCAGAGATATATAATAATATAAGGAGCATCCTTTAAGGAGACGAGGTAATATTTCTTACGCTTCGTTTTTAGCGTAATTTGCTCTATTTGCTGAAATCAGAGATAAATTTGCAATAAAATAAATTTTCCAAGACTGTCGCCTAGTGTCAGATTTCGTATGTCAGATACAGCTCACTGCATTAAGTTACTACAATAGCTTAGTTTATGTTCAATTTTTGATAACAACTCAAAGACAGGAAGCGCTTTTCATGTCGTCGTTATACCAACCGGAAGTTGAATGAACGGAAACACATTTTGCTGTTTGACAATTTTTGTTTTTTTTTTTTTTTTTTGTGTAAATATTCAAAGAAATAAAAGAAAAATGTGTGAATATTTGAAAAAAAAACTCTTATAGACTTCTAAATAGATTTAAATAGTGAACCATTGTAATAAAAATTGAAATTATTTTTTATTTCATTCAAATGAAAATGTATTTTCAACCAAATTCTTAGACTAAAATATTTTTAAAAATTGGAAACATTAAAAGTGAAACATTAACAAAGACTAAATTCTTATAAAGCACTCCAACACGCACATCCTATATCCGGCTGAATATATGATAAAATGTTAAGATACGACAACATTACAACAACACAATTGGTGACACTCAGTGAGCAACGAATAAGGATAATAACATTAAGAAAAACTTGGCGGAATCAATTAAACACAACAATCAACTGCAGCTGTTATCCTTTAAGCCATGTAAGCACCAACCTACCTTCATCCAACATACACGAACTCCTCAAAAGAATAGAAAATATCTAAGTGTCAAAAACTCCCAAAAGACAATTACACAGTTACACGAAAGAAATGATGTAACATGGCGCAGGGTATGAATGCTGCAGCCCACATTCCACATTCAAGCACAAACAAAAGAAATACCTCCAAAAATGAGAGAGCAAAATTTTTGGTAAACATCAATTTGTATCTTAAACATGGCGAAATAATATTGATTTTTTCTCACCCAATAGAAATAAAATAAAATAAAATAAAATAATTTTACAACAGCTTGTAGAAAATGTGAAAAAAGCAGAAAAAAATGAAAAGAATTGAATTTTAATATTTTTGCGAAATCATTCAGATTTCTTTGCAACACCATCAAAATCTGTGTTTATTATTTCTATTTTCATTTTGATCTTAGCATTTTATCGTACACTCTAAGACATAAATAACTCCCATTATTCCAATTTATTTGTAATGTCAATGTTGCTATTTATAAAAACAAAATCATGATATTCAAGAAGTAATTGATTGTGACTTAATGTTGGGAGGTATTTATTGTAGTATTATTATTTATTCGAGAATTTTGTTAATTGAATTTTAATAGACTGTTGTTTTTGAAATTATGGAAATTGTTAAAAAAATCTGTTTAAAGTAGAGATGCTAAGAGTGAGTTATGTTTTGTCGAGACCAACGACAGAAGTGAAACTTCGTAGAAAATCGGTCGCTTTTCAATAAATAAAATTGCTCGTTATTTTTTAATAACTATTTCGGCAAGAAATCGAATGCGTGGACCGGATTTCAAAGAACCGCGTCTTAAATTCCATTTGACACAGAATGTTTTTTTAATTGAATCTATATTTATGTTAGACCGTCACCTCTTTGCAGATAATGGCAAGCCTCAGAGCGTAAAACTGCCATGGAAAGCTTCTTGAGAACATGTGCCGTTCGGAATCGGCATAAAATTTGTAGATCCAGCTTCCGGTCATTTGTGTGCAAACATTTTATAACATGCAGAACACAAATGATCATAAGAAGCACGGTCAAAGGTCCTTTTAAGGGCTGAAATGGTAAATTCGTTTTTTTTTTTTATTTTGGCAAAAGATATAAAATCATAGTCCAACAACCAACATAATAACAGACTTCGACCAACGGACATAAAAGTTTACTTTTGTTTAATTATTAAAATGAGTTTTAAATTTACATATAATTTCGCTATTTACATATTTAAGGATTAAGAAAACTTCTAAATATATGTCTTACATAATGTTTCTTCTATTAAAAAATTTCACATGAACCTTTTTAAACATTTTTTATCACAAAAAAGCACTCTAACGATAAGTATGACCCTAGAAGCAATAGACGGGCAAAACACGAGTAGCAATACTATACTCCATACAAATATCTATTGTTTCTATGGAAAAATGAAAAACATGTATATTGAATATTTTTTCAATTAAATTCATTTTTCTGTTCGGCCGTCATCTCTCTGCAGGCAATGGCAAGCCTCATAGGGTAAGAACTGCAATGAAAAGCTTCTTGAGAACATAAGCCGTTGGGAGTCGGCATAAAGCTTGAAAAGGCCAGCTCCCGAGCATTAAGGCGAATTAACACGATTCACTATCATTTTTGCCTTTGGATGAATCATCCGATTTGAAAAGTGTAAATTGAGTTTTATCATTAAAATGAAGATGATTGTCATCTGCATTGAACATTGAAAGAAGAAGAAGTATTCGCTACTTTTGATAAAAGTGAAAGCAAATCGTACTTATGTTTTTTCCATTTCGTTTTGTAGTTTTTGCAACAATCCTAGAACTATTATTTTAATTACATTTTTTAGGATTTTAGACGACATTGCTATTATTTTTATAAAATAAATCAACCAACTAATAAATTTTGACATTCAACATCGAATCATCCATCAAATTTTAAATTTACACTTTGAATAAAGTAAATTAAAAATTGATTCCCTGCCATCATTCAACGTTTACTGTCATCGTTTTGAGTGATATGTGTAAATTCGCCTTTAGAGTTAAATCATTTTACAACACGCACAAAATACTCGATCATAAAAAGCTCGGTCAATTCCTTTCATGGTCCGAAATGGCCATTTCGTTTTCTTTTTTACTGATTTTTGTATCATGATTAATGTGACCAACCATTTTGAAAATATCGGATTAATTCCAAAATTTAGGCAAGTTTTGGTGTTTCAAAGAGAAGCTTCAGAGTCCCGAAATTTTCTGCTCTATTCCGAAATACAGTCAGTCTGGTTAGAGCGTAATCGGCAACATTTTTCGTGGTTTACCGTTACGCGTGAACGAAGTATGCAAAAATTGAGAGGAGAGGTTGCTTCATTACGCAATATATCAAACAGTTTAATTACATTTGTGGTTTCAAGTGGAAGTGTAAAATATTGTTATGAGTTCTGCATTTGAAAAGCGGTTTGAAGCAGTGTTTCTGTGTTTGCACTCAAAAGGACCGAAAATGTCCCGTTTATCGGCAGCAAAATATATGAAAAAATCAAAAGCGTTTGTGACAAAGTGGGTTAATCGCTATATGTGTGAAAAAAATGTCGATGACTACCCTGGGCGTGGAACAAAAAAGAAGACCTCAGATAATGATGATAAGAAAGTCCTCCACGTCTTCGAGAAAAATCCTGGACTCTCATTGCGTAAAGGTGCGGCAATTTTGCAAGAAAAGGGAGTAAATTTGTCCAAAGATGCTGTCCGAGAACGTTTGCGAGCAAATGACTTTAAATATCGCAGTTCTTTAAAAAAGCCATTACTTACACCAGTTCATATGCAAAAAAGACTCACTTGGGCGACTGCAAACAAGGATCGTGATTGGAGCAATGTAATATTTACGGATGAATCTTCTTTTTGGGCCGGAGGTTTCATTAGTCGATCGTGGTGTACTGGAGTGAATAGATTAGTTCAGCGAACTGTCAAACACCCAGTTAAAGTTCATGTCTGGGGATGCTTTTCAGAACGGGGTTTTGGACACCTTAACATATTCACTGCCAATTTGAACGCTGAACTAATGACGAAAATATACAAGAAATCACTGTTACCATCAGCTGATTCAATGTTTAAAAGGAGAGGAGTATCCTGGATATTGCAAGAAGACAACGACCCCAAACATCGAAGTCGTTTGTGCAAAGCGTGGAAAGAGCAAAATGGGGTCGAATTGTTGGATTGGCCTTCACAGTCTCCAGATGCAAACCCAATCGAAAATGTCTGGTCAATTATGAAGGAAAAGCTCAAAAGAAAATGTATCTGGACTACTAAACAGATTATCGGCAATATTAAAAAAATTTGGAGGGAGCTACCACGGGAGTTTGCTCAAAAATTAGTTCAAAGTATGCCTCGTAGATGTGAAGCTATTATTGTTAATGGGGGCGATTATACATTTTACTAAATAAATTGCGCACTAGCCAATTAAACATGCAACAAAATGTTTTTCATTTTAAAAGAATCGAGCTAAGGGTTTAAAAGTTATGCCGATCACGTTCTTACCAGACTGACTGTATACCGAAAATTTTCTCATATCAACGAAAAATAGTATTTTAGTCAAATATAGAAAATACCGCCCAACTGGAGAAAAATCACCTAATCCGGCGATAGTGGCAATTGCAAACTTTTGAATGAGTCCCTTGATTTTTCAACGCAAATTATAATTTATTTATTTTTTATCCTCCACATATTTACCAAAAAAAAAAAATAAAAAAAAAAGAGTATATAGGAAAGCTCTGGAGAAAAGCGATATCTTTATGTCCTGCTTGTGTTAAATCGAATAATAAATTATAATAAATTGTTTTGTAGTTTTTAATAGCAAAAAAAATTTTTTCTGTGTTACAACAGCACTTCAAAGCTTTGAGGTGAATTCACGTCCATAATCAATGCTGTCACTTTACCACAAGTGTGATAAATCTACTATTTTTATTTTACTTCTCGCGCTTTAAAGTGACAGTACTCTTTACAATATGTCAGTTTCAACAAAGCTGTATATGTTGTTTGTATAAGCTAACACAAGATTCTGTCGAAATCGCTTAGAAGACAAAATCTGTGCTACATTCAAAAGTACGTGACTTTTGATAAATTTGCCAGCTGCATGGTTTTTAACGTGGGAGGATCCACTATGTAGAAAACCAGCAGCAACAACAACAATAACAATAGCCAAAATATGAGGCAAAGAGAGCACCAACGACAGCAACAATATCAACAGTAGTAACAACAACAGCAACAACAACAACTACATCAACTACATCATCATCTTCAATGTGCCCAGAATAGGTATAACTTAGGGTAACTTTCAATTAGTAGTTTAGTTTTTAAGTGAATGTTTAATAAAGAAGTGGCACATAGTGCCTAAAATAAAAATTCGTTTTTAAACTTTAACTGGCGCCCAACGAAAACTGAAGTTCTTATAAAGAATAAACTTAAAACTGACAACAAATTAATTAAATGTGCTCTAAAGAAGCTAAGGATAAACAATTAATAAAAGAAAAACTGAAAGAAAATTAATGTGCTAAAATACCATAAGGCAAATAAAAACAAACTGAAAGAAAATTTAATGTGCTTTGAAAGAACTAAGGACAAACAATCAATTAAAATACAATAAGACAAATAAACAACGAAGGAGAACTTTACGAGAGTTACACGATCGACATAGCAAAGGAAGAAGAACACAGCAAACAAAGTAAAAAAAGAAAATCAAGAGATAAGGAAATAAACTGTTAATATGATTATGTTTATGTAAGTACTCAGTGATCTGTTTTTTTTTTTTTTTCTTCTTTGTGAGGTTACATATTGAATTAAATTATTTAAAGTTTTTTGTAAGAATAAACTATAAAAAATAGAAATTATAAAAAAATAAAATTTTAAAATTATTATTTTTCTTTTTTAAAAAAAATGTCCGACGAACAACTAAGAATAATAATTTCTGCTGCTGTTACCACAGCAACAGAAAGAACTAGGTTGGCATTTGAACGGACAATAGAACAACTGACGGAACGAATCAGGACTTTAGAAACACCAGCTAGGGTAGAACAATATAAACCAGTTGAGATAAATCCGGCTGTGAAATGCGAAGAATCTCTCGATATCGTAAAATCACTACCTGAATTCAATGGCGACAGGACACGCTATGTTAGTTGGAGACAAGCCGCCTTTGCAGCTTATAAGCTTTTTGATAAATATGAAAGTAGCTCGAGGCACTACCAAGCGGTAGCAATTATGCGAAATAAAATTGTAGGCCCGGCTGATCAGGTATTATCATCATTCAACACAATCCTTAATTTCAACGCAATTATTGCGCGTTTAGACTTTACATACGCTGACAAAAGACCCATTTATTTAATTGAACAAGAGATGTCGACTCTCTGTCAAGGAAAGCTTTCAATTGTAGAATTTTATGATGAAGTGGAAAAAAAATTAACACTTATTGTAAATAAAACTATAATGTCACACGAGGGTAATAATGATCTCATTTTGTCATTATGCCAGAAGTATAGGCAAGATGCTCTCAGGGTATTCATATCAGGATTACGTAGGCCCATGAGCGACATAATGTTTTCGTCACAGCCTGTGGATATGCCCAGCGCTTTGGCGTTAGCGCAAGAATTGGAGGCTAACCATGCCCGATACTCATTCGCGAATTCTTTTAGCAATAGAAATGAAGTTAATCAGACAGGACATAATAACAGAAGATCCTTTGCGCCGCAATATTCTCCTCACTATAGGCAAGTTAACGGACACCCTCAGAATAATCCTACCCCCATGGATGTTGATCCTTCTACTTCAAATTTGAGACAGAGAAATAGTTTCAATCCAAACTGGAGGATCGCACAGGACTCCTCCGAAACTCGTCAATCATATCAGAGGCCGTTGCCTAATAATAATCAAAGAGAGGCATTTAAAAGACAGCGTGACAGCGATAGGCAGACTCTCCCTAAAATTCAAAGAATAAACCATATAAATCAAAATACCGATGAAGAACATTTTAGTAATGACAAAGCCCAAAGCGAGTTTTTTGAAGAAATTAATTTTTTAGGAGAAAATCGCTCCTGCCATATGTAAGCCGAGAGCTGGCAGGGCGATCAATAAAGCTTTTAATTGATACAGGTGCGGGAAAAAATTTTATGAAACATAATACAAATCTAAAAGGATTAAAGGAAATCGATAAACCATTTAGAGTACAATCAATTCATGGCACCGCCGAGATATATGAAAAATGTTGTGTTAATATTTTCGGAAGAAATACACATTTTTATATCCTTTCTGAATTAAAAACATTTGATGGCATAATAGGGTTTGATTTTATGAAGGAAATCGAAGCTAAATTGGACTTAAAAACAGGAATATTGCATTACAAGGGTGGTCAAGAGAAGTTGCAATATTACAACTGTAAGGATGTTAATAACGTAGTATTACGTGAAAATCCTACAGTTAAACCCAATGAGAGCGACATGATTTCACTAATCTTAGAGAAACACTCAAAGGTCTTTGCTAATTCAAATGAAGCATTGCCATTTAATACTAACGTGGTTGCTACAATAAGAACTGTCAACAATGAGCCAGTGTATTCCAAATCGTATCCTTACCCAATTGCTGCTTCCAAATTTATAAATGAAGAAATTGCTAATTTATTGCGAGATGGCATTATTCGCCCTTCTAAATCACCATACAACAATCCTATATGGGTTGTGGATAAAAAAGGGGTTGATGAGAATGGGCAAAAGAAAATGCGAATGGTGATCGATTTTAGAAAGCTGAATAGCAAAACAATTTGTGACAAATATCCCATCCCCGATACTTCTGTTATTTTGACAAATATGGGAAAGTCAGCTTTATTTACAACTTTAGATTTAAAATCTGGATTTCACCAGATTAAGTTAGCGGAAAAAGATAGGGAAAAGACAGCTTTTTCCATAAATAATGGGAAGTATGAATTTTGTAGACTTCCCTTTGGACTTAAGAATGCCCCTGGCATTTTTCAGAGAACAATTGATGATGTTCTCAGAGATGAAATCGGAAAATGCTGCCATGTTTACATCGATGATGTAATAATTTTTTCAAGTAATGAGGAACAACACTACAGGGACATAAAACGAATTTTAACAAAGTTGTTTCAGGCAAATATGAGAGTTTCAATGGAAAAGTCGAAATTTTTGAAAGAAGAGGTTGAATTTTTGGGGTTTATTGTTTCAAAGGAAGGAATCAAAACATGTCCTGACAAGATCAATGATATAATAAATTATAGAACTCCTTGTACTCTTCGTGGTTTACGATCGTTCTTAGGACTATCAGGATACTATAGAAGGTTTGTTAAAGACTACGCTTCTATAGTAAAACCTCTTACAAAATATTTGAGAGGAGAAAATGGCCACATAGGGGCTAATAAATCGAAAAATATTAAAATTAAATTAGATAGTGACGCAATACTGGCTTTTGAGAAAGTTAAAAGAATTTTATCCTCCGAAGAAGTTCTTCTTTTATACCCTGATTACGGTAAACCTTTTGATCTAACAACTGATGCATCGGCTCACGCTCTGGGTGCAGTATTATCGCAGGGAGGTAGACCAATAACAATGATTTCCAGAACATTGTCATCTGCTGAAGAAAATTATGCAACAAACGAAAGAGAACTTTTAGCAATTGTATGGGCACTTCAAAAGCTGCGAAATTATTTATACGGTGTGAGGCAGCTGAACATTTTCACAGACCATCAGCCCTTAACTTTTGCTGTTTCAGACAAAAATCCAAATACAAAAATAAAGCGTTGGCGAGCATTTGTTGAGGAGTTTTCGCCCCAATTTTTTTACAAGCCTGGAAAGGATAATCTCGTTGCCGATGCGTTATCTCGACAACACATTAATGCAATAGAGCATTCAGAAAATTCAATATCCAATACGATGCATAGCGAAGAATCTTTATCGGAAGTAATTCCAATAGTAGCAAACCCTGTGAACTCATTTAGAAATCAGATTATTTTAGAAAAAGGTAAAAGTTCGACAAAAGTTACGAAGATAGTATTTAAATCGAAGATAAGACACCATATTACATTCAAAAACTTACAGGATCTAATGGACTTAATTGGGGAATGTATTAATCCTGATGTTGTAAATGGTATATTGTGTGATTTGCCGATTTTAGGGCAAATCCAAGATGAAGTCGTTAGGAAATTTCCATCTGTAAAATTTCGTTATACTACGAAACAAGTTAATGATATTTTCAATGAAGATGATCAGAATGAAATACTTGCAATGGAACATAATAGAGCGCATCGTTCTGATCGAGAAAATATTAAGCAAGTTTTGAATGAATATTATTTTCCAGATATGCGAAAAAAATTGAAAGAGATAGCTTTAAATTGTAAAATTTGTAAGGAAGCCAAATATCAGCGGCATCCGGTTAATCCAGAAATAGGGAAAACTCCGATACCATCTCGTCCTGGTGAAATGATACATATTGATATATATTCCACCGATAAGCATCACTTTTTAACTTGCGTGGACAAATTCTCAAAATTTGCTATAGTTATTCCTATTGAAAGTAGAGCCATTGTTGACGTTAAACGAGCGTTATTGCAAATTCTTAATTGTTTCAATAAAACAGAAAATGTTACATTCGATAATGAAAAATCATTAAATTCCCAAACAGTAAAGTTTCTTCTTAGAGACCATTTCGGTGCAAACATCTTCACAACTCCTCCTTTCCATAGTACAACCAATGGACAGGTGGAGAGGTTTCATAGTACCCTTACAGAAATTGCAAGATGTACTAAGCTTGATCAAGCAATAAGTGATACAAATGAGTTAATACTTCTTGCAACGTCAAAATACAATAGATCGATTCATTCTGTTACCGGTTGGAAGCCAATCGAATTAATATTTTCTATGCCTACTGCCCTTAAAACAGAAATTAAATCCAAAATCATTAAAGCACAGGAAATAGAGCTAAAAAGAAATAATAAAAACAAAAGGACTAGAAATTTCAAACCAGGAGACAAAGTCTACGTTAAGACCAATAAGAGAATAGGTAATAAGTTTACTAAGGTATTTATAGAAAAAACGGTTCAGAAGGATTTAGGCTCCACTGTTTTAATTGACAACAGGAAGGTTCACAAGTGCAACCTTAGGTAATAAGGTTTATTTTAATTAATAATAATCTGTTGAGGTAGAACGTATTTTTTATTTTTTTTTTTTTTTTATTTTTCAGATTACTATTCATGTTAGTAAGTGCTCAGGGATCGAACAGTAAAATAACTGATTTTTCAAAATCAAATTTCATACCAGTTACCGATGGAAAAGTAGCAATTTGGGAAAGCTATGACTATATTGTACATTGTACAAATTTAACAACTTATAGTAATGTTGTAAGTGAGACCACAGACATACTCCACCTTTTTCCACAATCACATATGCAGAAACTCCTTCAATCGGACGTTGATCAGATTTTCCGACTACTTGATACCCTACAAATCCACCATAGGCATGCCCGTAGTATAAATATAATTGGCACTGCACTTAAGTACATCGCCGGCACCCCTGATTTTGACGATTTTAATGAGGTAAAAATTAAGGAAAATCAACTCATTGAAGCCAATGAGCGACAGTATTCCATCAACACCCAAATACAGGAACAGGTAAATAAACTTACTGAGACAGTAAATAAGATTTTGAAAAACACCAAGGAAACTGAAATTGACACTGGACACTTATTTGAGTTACTGATGGCTAGGAACAGAGCAGTTATTACGGACTTGGACAATGTAATTTACTCTATAATATTAGGCAAAATAAATATAGTTAATCCTGTTATCTTAGACTCTAAAGAAATTTCGCAAATAATGATCACTGAGTACGTAAATGTTAGTATAAGTGATATAATAAGTAATTCTAAGCTTAAGATTTTACAAAATGAATATGTAATTTATTTTATAATAAAATTTCCAAGAATTAAAAAATTATGTAGTTTAGTTAGGGTATTTCCGGTGGCACAAGGTAACAAAACAATTTTTTTGGAAACTGATACGGTTGCGGATTGTGGAGATTCAATAATTCCAGTAAAAAATTGTACAGCTGCACTAACAGCCAGTTTCTGCGAAATAGCAACGGATACCGTATGCGTGCATCAGCTTTTCAACAATCATAAAGCATCATGTAAAACAATATTTAATCAACTTCCCCCACTTGTTGAAGTAGACAGTGGCCTTATCATCATTAATGACCAAACTGTAGAAGTTTTGGAAGCGAACAATTCTTCAGTTACTGTATCTGGCACCTTTCTTATAACTTTTGAAAAAATGGTACGCATAAATAGCAGAGTTTTCTTAAATAACAAAACAACTGCAATGCTTCAACCTGGAGTCCCATCGACCCAGTTTGTTAACTTTACGGAGCATTTGGAAATTTTAAGTTTGCCTTACTTACATAGAGTTCATCTTAATAATCGCAATCACTTAGAGAAGCTGCATGAGGTCATTCAAACGCGTTCAATTCAAGCAACAACGATACTAACTATCATAGTGATAATTATTGTTATAATTTTTCTATACCGAAGATGGCAAACTCACAAGAAAAAAACCAATGAAGTTAAAAGGGTAGCACAATTTATTAAAGCGGCCGCGGACGGCCTAGACTTAGAAGGGGGGCAGTTAACACAAGATTCTGTCGAAATCGCTTAGAAGACAAAATCTGTGCTACATTCAAAAGTACGTGACTTTTGATAAATTTGCCAGCTGCATGGTTTTTAACGTGGGAGGATCCACTATGTAGAAAACCAGCAGCAACAACAACAATAACAATAGCCAAAATATGAGGCAAAGAGAGCACCAACGACAGCAACAATATCAACAGTAGTAACAACAACAGCAACAACAACAACTACATCAACTACATCATCATCTTCAATGTGCCCAGAATAGGTATAACTTAGGGTAACTTTCAATTAGTAGTTTAGTTTTTAAGTGAATGTTTAATAAAGAAGTGGCACATAGTGCCTAAAATAAAAATTCGTTTTTAAACTTTAACTTATATGTTGTTTGGCAATATGTTGTTTGTCTGAAAGCTGTGTGATCTCTAGTTAAAATCGATGTTTTTTGTCTCTTTATCTCTGATATTTACTTTCAATCGACCTACCGAAAAAATATTTTGTGAATTTATTTGTTTTTCAGTTATCGCAAAGGCAATTATAATTGAATTTCACAATATCGCTAATTTTCTTCAATAATGTCACAACTCAAAAAATCTGATTTTTCAGGACAAGCATTTCATTTTATGTTTTAAAGAGATATAGGAAATTACTCCACCACTTCTAAAATATAACTGAAAAGCGAAAAAAACGATAATGGCCATTTCAGCCTTTGAAAGGACTTTGACCGAGCTTCTTGTGATCAATTGTGTTGTGAAATGTTTGAACACAAACGATCGAGAGCTGGACCTACAAGCTTTATGCCGATTTCGAACGGCTCCATGTTCTCAAACAGCTTTTCATGAAAGTTTTTACTCTCTAAGGTTTGCCATTGTCTGCAGAGAGGTGACGACCGAACATAAGAATGAAATCAATTGGAAGAACATTCTGTGTCAGATGGGAACCATTACACCAAATATGGTCCTATTTTTTAAATATTTTGATCCTTACACACTGACACAATCAAAAAACTTTTGATTTTTCATCTCTTATCGGAGTAACTTAATAATATATTGAGCTTAAGTAATTAGATATTCTGTTCTCACTCGAAAAGTAAAAAAGACATCGACCAAAATTACACACAGTTTTAATTATGGTGTTACACAAGTTTCTAGGTAAATAACTCAATTTTTACGTTTTTTTTTTTTGTTTTGGATTGTGTCCTTATTGAAGAAAACGAGCGATCTAAATAGCGAAATATAATGCAATGTCTTTCACCAGGAAGAAGCAATTAATAACACATATAAACAATTTTAGAAAAAATTTTTGAGCGGCGGAAATGATATAGCTATTTCGATTCAGTATTGTTTCTCGATTATAAAAACCACTTTCGAATTTTAATGTTGGTTCGGTTTTTATTTTTAGACCGATTTTTCGATTTTTTATCTTTCGAAAAATGTTGCCCTAGTTATGTTCAAATAACTCCAAAACTATGTGATCATTTAACAAATTCGATATATGGTCAAAAACCAGACACTTACACCTTTTATTCAAGCTGTCACTCGTACAGTTCCGGCAATTTTTGGAAAAATTTTCTGAATATTACATCCGTAAAAGAGTTAAAAAAGAAAGTTTTTTAAAAAAATCAAAAGTTCAAGAACGCCAAATAATAATAAAAATGTAAAGTTTTCCACCTTTTCCCCTGAATGTTATGGCAAATATTTTTACAAAAATTTAAAGATATATTGCACCCAGTGAACCAAAACTACCGTTTTTGAATTCATTTATCAACCTTTTCGGGTAGAAACGTTCATTTTCGGCACTCATAAATGAACCCTTTTTGTATCATTCGTCGGACTAAAATGCCTCTCAAAAACAAATCTTATTTTGTTCGCAAATGAGTTAAAAAAGAGCCATAAATTATCTTTTTTTTTGTTCGGAAATGAGTTAAAAAAAGAACCATAAAAAGTTATTTTTCGGCACTCGAAAATGAGCCCTTTTTGTATCAATCTTTGGACTAAATTGCCTCTCAAAAACAAACCTTTTTTTGTTCAGTAATGAGTTGAAAAAAGAACCTTTTTGAATTATAAATTTTATTATTGCATAATACTATTTGTTATTACATATCGATATTTTGTTAAAGAAGAAATGATTATTGCTAAAGTTAGAGATCATATTAATCATTGGGTTAATAGAATTAATATACCTGGGCTGGAATTCACGCATTGTGTTTTTCATGATATTGATGTTTCAAAGGGGAAAGGTGTGATTGTTTCCAATTTGAAAAACTTCCAAATCATATATGAAATATCAAAATAGTTAAGCTATTAATTGGGGAATTTATTTGATTACTTTTTTGCATCGAATTTTTTCGTGGTTTTCATTCTATTTGGGCCTGATTTTAATTTTTGATAGACATGTTGAAATGTTGAAAATTTTCATACGTGTAGCAGTATATCCATCTCGCACTGGTAAAAAAGTTCATAAGACGTTTGTACGAAGGTTAACATTTTCATTTTAAGTTCCTTTATTTAACTGATTTTAGAATATAAAAAGTAACATTTATGATTTATTTGTGAATTCATTTATGAACAAAAAATGGTTCGTTTATGAGAAATTGTTTCCTACTGATATGATAAAAAAATTATTCTTATCTGAACTCATTTCAGATTGCAAAAAAGAAACATAAATGATTCATTTCCGAACTCATTTATGAACAAAAAATGGTTCATTTGCAAGGAAGTCTTATCTACTGAAATGATACAAAAATGATTCATTTTCGACTCAAAATAAGTTTTTAATGAATCTTTATGGGAAAAGCTTTCACGAATTTAATCTTTTATAGCAAGCACTTTTAAGCGACAAAATAAAAAAGAAAAAATTAAAAAAAAAACAATTCTAACCAAAAACGTTCGCAAAACTCTCACCTTACTCAAAACCTTCGCTTATGGTTCAGTGGGATGTTTGTAGCAGGCCGGATTCATTACATACAGACGTTTTAGTGAACTTACTCAAAATTGAGTTCACAAAAATCGACTTTGAGTTTTGCACGGCACTTTTCCTAGCAGATACAAAAACTAACTGCAGATGTAGCATATTTATAACAATAGTGCAATTATCAAATTTTTACTCTGAATCAGAGTTGCAACTCTGTAAATTCCTATAATAAAAACTGGGGAATAACCTAATAAGCCACGAAATAAAAAAAAGACAGAAATTGTTGATAATCAAATGTTTCGCTCGCGTTATTATAAAACGTTTATAATTTGGAAAACAATTTTGTAAAAGTTGTGTTTCAAAATGGCAGGAAGATTATTTAAGTGTAAAAACTCTCCGGACAATTTTTGTTACGTTTGTGGTTTATTTACAACAGCCAAAAGTCGAAAAGCAATTAATGATGCAACTCGCATGGCATATGAAGCTTATTTTAGTGAACGTATTCAAGAAAATAATACTTGGACTCCAAACTACAATTCCAATGGAAAGGGAAAATTGACATTTGGAGCTCCGACAATTTGGCGAGAACCAATTAATCACGAAATGGAGTGCTATTTCTGTTTAACGAAAAAAAGGATGTAATAAAAGAAAAGACAGTCAATACCATATGCAGATGTACATACAGTCACTAGAACTATACCACATTCCGACAAATTGCCGGTGCCAATTCCAACATTTCCAAAAATTGAAAGTCCATCCTCCGATCTAGTTCTGCCTTTAAGTCCTTCCGTTTTTTCTGATGACAATGGTGGTCCTCAGCACTTTCATCAATTTGATGTTGATGATTTAACTCGTGATTTAGGTTTGAGTAAGAAAAACTCCGAATTGCTGTCATCAAGATTGAAAGATCGAAAAATGTTAGCCGCAAGTATGATTAAAGTAATAAATAAACTAAAACGTTTAAAAGTGCTTTCAATTACAGATGTTAGGATTTCATCAACTCGAACACGAAGCGAATACTTGGCACAATGTTTTCACAAGAAAAACATGATTTGCTATTGCAAGGACATCCCATTTCAACAAAATGAACCAAAGATTTGAAGCAAACGAATGGAGGTTATTTATTGATGGAAGTAAAACCAGCATTAAAGCAGTTTTGTTGCATAATAGCAATGATAAGCCATCGATTCCTGTTGCTTATGCAGTTGGAGTTAAGGAATCATATGATATAATGAAGGACATTTTGGCCTTAATAGAATATTCCAAATTTTATTTCAAAATTATTGCTGACTACAAAGTTATTGCATTTGTTATGGGTCTGCAAAGCGAATATACGAAATATTGTTGTTACTTGTGCTTATGGGACAGTAGAAATCGCGAGCAACATTATATCCGCGACAAGTGGCCTGATCGCAAAGAATACATACCTGGTAAAGATAATGTCAAAGGTAATCCATTAGTAACGTCAGATCGAATATTTCCGCTTCCACTACATATAAAACTGGGTCTGTTCAAAAATTTTGTAAAGACTTTGTCGCAGGCTAGAACAGCTTTTCAATTTTTAACGGAAACTTTTCCAAATATATCAGCCGCAAAAATCAAAGAAGGCGTCTTCAATGGACCACAAATTCGAAGGATCTTAGCAAGAGAAGAGTTCGAGCAGCATCTGTCATTAAATGAGCTTAAAGCCTACAAATCTTTCATCGATGTGGTCAACAGTTTTTTGGGAAATAATCGTGCTCGAAATGCAAGACAACTTATCAAAAATTGATGGACAACTACCAAGAAGCTGGAGCTAAAATGCCCCTTAAAATGCATTTTTGAAAATGCCACTTTGAAACTTTTCCGGGAAATTTAGGTAGTTTTAGCGACGAACATGGTGAACGTTTTTACCAAGATATTTCAAAAATTGAAGAACGATTTCATGAGCGTTATGGAGTAGAGATGCTTGGAGAATACTGCTAGTCTCTTCTGCGTGACTCTACGTTCCAATCTAGTAAAAAAGGATCTAGCAATCATTTTTGAAAATACTTTTTTAATTGCATTACTTTTTTAAAAATAAAAGTCATCAATATAATAAAAATTCTAAAATGCAAATCTTGACTTCAAATTTCGATGCACATAACGTTACATAAGGCAACATTCAAATATGTGGAATAAAATATGCTGGTTTATGTTGCGAAAACCTCGAATTCCGATCTTGGGTTTTTTTAAATTTTTTGCAAAAAGTAGAACAATTCTATTTCTAAAGAGTTCCTTCATTCAAATTAATGAAACTTGCGTTTTTGATTTTTGAAAATTTTTGAGTAAGAAATCTCAAAGTCGACTTTTGTGCACTCAATTTTGGGTAAGTTCACTAAAACATCTGTAAGTAATGAATCCGATCTGCTACAAACATGCAATATATGTTAAAATTTTTTTAAAAATATTCGTCGTAACATACAGCGAAAAACTTGGAAAACATCAAATTTTTATTATTCTTTGGCGTTCTCTCTCTCTTACGGATGGAACTCTTTTACGGATGTAGTATTCAGAAAATTTCTCCAAAAATTATCGGAACGGCACAAATGACAGCTTGAATAAAAGGTGTAAGTGTCTAGTTTTTGGCCATATATCGAATTTGTTTAATGATTACATAGATTTTGAGTTATTTGAACATAACTAGGGCAATATTTTTCTAAAGATAAAAAACTGAAAAATAGGTTTAATAATAAAAACCGAACCAACATTAAAATTCGAAAGTGGTTTTTATAATCTTGAAACAATACTGAATCGAACTAGTAATGTCGTTTCCGCCGCGCAAAATCGCTGTTTATATGTGTAATTGGAAATTATGCTATTAATAGCAAAAGCGTTTTAAAAGTTGAATGTAAAACTGATTTGGGAGTTTTATTTGATAATAAGCTAGCCATTTCAAAGCACTACGAGGCTATCATTTCTTAGGCGAATGCAGTGTTGGAGTTCGTTATGCGTAATACACAGGAGTTCACAGATCCTTTTACTTTAAAATCTATTTTTTTCTCTCTAGTCCGGTCAAGCTTGGAGTATGGTTGCGTAGTGTGGGACCCACAATATGCAGTGCATGTCCCTCGAATTGAAAATATTCAAAGACGGTTTACTCGCCTAGTGTTTAAAAGACTTCGTTGGGAGTTTATGCCAACTTATGACTCTCGTTGTGCATTACTTGGCTTTAAAACCTTGGAGTTTAGAAGAAAGTATTTTTTGGCTATTTTTGCACGTGATATAGTAATGAACCACCTAGATTGTGCACCATTGCTAGCGCTATTAAATATATATGCGCCGGAAAGAAATGTTAGGCATAGGCATTTTTTTCACATTCCCTTTCGAAGGACAAACTACGGTAGACGTGATCCGGTCTATAATATAAGCACTACTTTTAATACAGTCTATTTAAATATTAATATATCCCTAACTAGGATAGCTTTTCAAAAATGTATTATGTTAAGTGAATTTTGAGTAAAATCATTTGTATAATATATAAGTCAAATGTATGTAGCTGTAAGCAATATTGTCAATAATTGAATAAATAATTAAATTTTTAAATTAAGTTTATAAATATTTCAATAATAGGTACACAAGAAATTCAAAAAAATTTTTAAAACTTCAGGCTAGTAAAGTGAGGGTACTGAAAATAAAGGGTGCCTCCATCTTTACCCGACTTCAACCCTTCTTGTCATTTAAAAAAAAAAAAGATTCTGAATTAGTAAGAATGTCGCTAAGTCCCGGACTAGGGGAAATAATTTTTTCGCAAAATGGCGACTGTTTGAAAAATAAAAAAAAAATTTTGGGCTTTTTTCAAAGTATTGAATTTTTTAAATATATTAAAAAACAAAATTTTTACATAATTCTTGTTGAGGTCATAGAGGAATATATTAAAAAATACCTCACAAAATTTTAAATAAATCGGCCCATTAGGATATGAGATCATGATCGTGTAGGAAAAAGTAGTTTCGAGAAAAACGCGTTTGAAGATATGAGCAAAGTTACATGGAGTCAAAGTCATATAAACAGGCGCTGAACTTATAACTATAGCTTCGTAAATAATTGAAATTTTAAAAATTCCTTTGGAGAATATAATCTTCCCAGGTCTAACCTGCGAAAATGTGTAACAAAAAAATCGATTTTTTTCAAAATTCTCACTAGAATGGTGTCTTAAGACCACAAAAGTTGTCACATTGACGAATAAAGATACTTGTATATCATTCCGAAATTTCTATCCAAATTCCAGAATCTATTCTGAAATTTCACTAAAAGTATTTGGTAACATTAATCATGATTCATATTTACACATGTGGTTTCCTTGGTTTTGTGAATAAATTTTTGTTGTATTTAGAACAAAATTGGCTTAAAAGTTGGTCTTTTTTGAGGCTTCTACAATTGAAAAGGGCCTTAATGGACTGATTTAATGTAGTAGCTTTACTTTGATGAATTTTATCATATGATTGTATCTGTTTGACACACTTTTCAATATTAAGTTTACCTACAGCTGTAAATTCAAAGATCTCCGGAACAAACACATTTTTAAGGGATATTATTGTTCGACGGATCATTATTATCAAACATATGAAGAAATTGTTTAGTATGCTAGGATCAAGTTGGCATTCTAAGGTTGTCTCTTTGCTTAGTAAAGTATCGAGCCTTGGACTGTATTGTTAAAAAAATAGCTACTTTTCGAACCGTTTTTTCTGTTTTCTAACTTGCCGATTATGGGCTTCTTTTGCAAAGTTTGTGTAGTTTTTTTATTTTCTTTATTGCATTAAGTACACTCTGTAAGAATTAAGGATAAGATACGTTATTTAATTTGGCGGCCATGGCGCAGTGGGTAGAGTGCGTGGCATATGCTCTGGTCATAAGCCCTGGTTCAATTCCCACCTGACACAGAAAGTGTTTTCAATAGAATTAATTTTTCTGTTTGGCCGTCACCTCTCTGCAGACAATAGCAAACCCCAAAGAGTAAAAACTGCCATGAAAACCTTTTTGAGAACATAAGCCATTCGGAGTCGGCATACAACTTGTAGGTCCAGTTCTCGATCATTTGTATTCAAACATTTCACAACACACACAACAAAATTGTGATCATAAGAAGCTCGGTTAAAGTCCTTTAAAGGGCTGAAATAGCCATTTCGTTCTTTTTTCGTTTTTTTTTGAGTTATTTAATTTAGCTGTAGCTATAGGAAAGTTGTGCGATAGGTCTTAAAAGGGAACATATACTGTACTTTGATGGCAGCAGTCATTGAATGATATCAAAGAAAGGTTATTAAACAAGAACGAGTAATTAATTAATTTTTAAAATCACTGCATAAATACAAAGCAGAAGTCACATTGTGTGCTAAGTTAACATAACACGAGCTAGATACAGGATAAAGTCGTGATCAGATATAAAAAATATTTGGTCAAAAAACCAAGAGGTCTGCCCTGTACAATTGGAATTCGTTCTTTTCCAGACAAAAACCTATGGTAGCTTGGAAGAACCATAATTTTGTTTCCGTCATTTAGACATAAACACCATCAGTCAAAAGTCATTTCTCATCAGACTTATTAAATCTTAATATAGTCAGCTAACATTAGTTTTTGGCCAGCTTAGCTAGCAATGATGCTTATGACAGCTTTTATTTGTGGTATTGGCCAAACGCTATGCCACATCATTAACATTTCCAAACGAAAATTAAATCAGAATTATGATTTAAGTTACTGAAACAAGCTGCTCTTATATTTTATTTTCGCTCTTAAATTCTGATAATTTGAAGAATTAAATCTGATATCCTTGAAAGCGTTTTCAAACTTTATGAAGGTTTTTTTGCTGGTGGCCTTGAAACTTCTTAATTAAAATTGACAATTTATAGTTGTAGACTTGCAAATTACTTCGGTCTTATCATTTACTTATGTATTAATAAATCTACATTTTGTGCTCTACATTTAACGTTATAAATGAGCTTAATTTTTACTGAGCTGTCGGCAGATTTTTTCTTTATGATGTTGATAAACTATTTTTTCATTTACCAAATCTATGTTACTCTTATAAGCTCAAGCAGCTAGGTGTTAAAAGCCTAAATATACTTAATTAAGATAAGCTTTTATTTGTGCTATTAAACATTCTTGGCGCGTGGTCTTTACAGCGTATGACTGATATTAATTAATTTTTCGTTGCTATACGACTAAACTAGATATGCAGCAAATTTTATAGAACTGCTAATAGAAGTGCTTGAATTGCAGAATATGTAGAATCTGAACTTTTAGCTAACATATTTGACTTTGGAGCTGTGTTTGGTTGCAGACTAATAAAGATGTTTGGACGTATTAGTAACATTTAATCATCGATTGAAGTTTCCTGGAATAAGCCAACTATTCAAAACTTCTTCTTAACATTTGCTCAAATACAATAAATCAGATGTTAAGAGATATGATCGACCAATACGCCGTAAGCTTTTAATTAAAATGCTTATTTTTTAGTAGCGATTAAGTCATAATTGCAAAAAAATTAATTTAAGTGCTTGGAATAAATGTATGCTTTAATTTTTTTCATCATTATGACCAAAGTAAAGCCATTCGTTTGAAGTTGCATTTCAACCGCCTTTAAACCACTTGTACGCAGAGAGAAGTGTGGTCAGAAGCCACAAAGTAAATTCCAATTTATTTAGTAAATAAAAATTCTCTTAATGACATCATTGAGCACACATACAAAAAGCTTTTTAACTACATTTTCACTTGATTTCATTTGTTCTTGATTTTCTGCCAATTTGTGATAGTTGGCTGACCACATTAAACAACTGAACAGTTTCTTAGTCAGTCACTTTAAGCGTTATTTGGGTCAGGTCACTGATAATTGAGTTATTTATATACGATGTTGAAGAGTGCTTAAGAGAGTGAAGACAAAGGTGGGTGGACATGTGAGTAGCTCCTATGGTATGCATGCATATGGAGTCGGATTTGTTTTACTTAACCCTTTAACGCCCAAATGTTCTGATTTTTACCTTGGTTTTTAATCTCATGTAACATGAGGAAAAAAAATTAATACAATTTGAAAAAACCATATTGAAATACCATAAAAAATGCAAATTCAATTTTTTTTGTTGAATCGCAATTTTCTCGATGATACCGGATCTTGAATGCATTGAAATGTACGTATAAGATGTTCCTGATGGTTCGACTTTAAAGATATGCAATGAGAAATTTTTTTTTCATCCTTCAAGTTGAAAAATGGCGTCCAAAAGCAAATTTTTTTGATTCTCAATTTTTTCTCAACTTTTCGAGCTTTATCATAATGAAATGATAAAAAAATTATTTTTCATTTCTTAATTTTTTCTCAACTTTTCGAGCTTTATCATAATAAAATGATAAAAAAAATAACACTCAAATAATTTCTTACGTTTTATGATAACGTATAATATAAATTCATCAAAAATTTAATTTTCTTGCTAAAAAAAATTATTTACAGCTTGAGTCTTCAAAGTTGTCCAATGTCCATCACGAGGAGGTGAACGGAATTGGAAATAAATTTTTTGTGATTTTTGATTATTTTTGTATTTTTTTTTTTTGGAATTTTTTTAAGAGGTTTTTTTTATTTTGTAGAGTGCGGTGGGGTGAAGCGTTTCCCCCTTTTTTTTTTTTTTGAGTCTCATATCAACCTCAAAAATTATAATTGTTGAATGTGTTTCGGCTTAAAATCGTAAGAATGGACGATTCTTTCGTAATTTCTATGCGCTCGGATTTGAACATTTTCGATTTCGGCAAAAAATTATGGCGATACTTCGAAAATATTCATTTTGCGATTTTTGAAAAATGGTAGGGTAAAGCGTTTCACCAAAAGAACTTTCCGTTTACATGTATAAACATCAACATAAATTGCTTTAATGGTCTCGGGCAGACAAGTCAGCAAGAAACTAAAATACTGAATAAAAGTCATCGAATACAAGCAAAAAAATAAAATATAACTCGAAATAATAAAAACAATAAAAAATAAAAAAAAAAATTTTTGCTTTCGGACGCCATTGTTTCAATTTAAGGAATGAAAAAAAAATTCTCATTGCATATTTTTGAAGTCAAACCATCGGGAACACATTATACGTGCATTTTAATGCACTTAAGAACCGGTATTATCGAGAAAGTCACGATTAAAAAAAGAAAATAAAAGAGTCGCCCATTTAGAAGAGCGACGTTCAAATAACAAAGTATACGTATGTGGCTTTTTCAAATTGTATTAAATTGATTTCATCATGTTACACGATGTTGAAAGCCAAGGTAAAAATCAGAACATTTGGGCGTTAAAGGGTTAAAGCTGCTGGGATTAATGCTTGAAGAGTTTTTATACTAATGCATGAGTGGTTGAAGCTTATCTTTAATAATAATCGGCAATAAGTTTTGAATACACATCTTCTATTTTAATATGAGAACATAGATTATTGTCCTGTTATTTGCAACGTGAGGTCGTTTTTTTCTGCAAATCAGTCTCAAATCTGTCCAACAGCTGTGAATAATATTCCCCGATGATCGTTTTATCTTTGTTAACATAATCGATGTGAAGCTAAAATTTCAGATACTACTTTGCATGAAGTGTATCTTAAATCTATCAAAACTATATATATATATATATAAATCAATTGCTGTGCGTTAGCCCCGCTAAAACTCAGAAATGGCTCGACCGATTTGGCTGAGATTTCTTTTATTTTGTTGGTTATGGTTCAGGGAGGGTTTAAAAGAAGAGAAAAAATAGAGAAATTTGGTCAAAAATTTGGAAAAGCACAAAAACATAAATAGGCGATTTTGTGTGGGAATTTTGTATTTTGAATGGAAAAAGTCACACATCTCTGGAAGTTCTTAACTGATTTCTTTGAAATTTGGCAAAGAGGTGAACTGTCACTCAGGTCAGGTTTAGAAGTATTAATTTTCTCGTCCATTCAGACTGCCTAGTAAGGGCATTGCCACAGTTTCAGAATGTGGAGAGAAAATTAAAACTCGAATACGACTAGGCCGATTGAGCTCAAATTTTGGCAACAAATATGTTTCGTGTGGGAGTTGGTTTAGAAATAATGAAAGGTAGTATTATGTAATGCGACGTGGCATTTTTGATACAAATCCAGCACCTCAAATGTCATATCTTGGCCGATACCTGGCCGATTTACGTAAAACTCTGTATATAGTGGTCTTAGAATACGGTTAATGTTTAAGAGCTATATTATTGCTTTATCTCGAACACCAGATGGCACTGTTGTTTAAACTGTGTCAAATACTCTGAAACCTCCTTAACCGCTCATCGGATTAGCATAAAAAATTGCAAATAGTGATTCAAGAGAACGGCGAAAATTATATCACTATTTATTTTTCTTTATCTTGAACATCAGAAGGCGTTGTAGTACAAGTATTTTCAAAATACGCGAAAAACTCGAAACAAAACTCGAAACGAAAAACGTAGGTAAGGATTTTTGAGAAGGCCGAATCCTTTGGACATGTTAAACCATATTTCATTGCGTTTGACAAGGCGTGCACTCCAAGAGCTGTCAATCGAAGCAAAAACAAACCTGGCATATGAAAGAAAAGCTGCTGCACGAAGTGCCATTACAAAAGAAAAAAAAAAAAATCGAAAACGTGGTAAAAGACAACAAACAAGAAAAGGTCAATTTTTTAGTATACATAAATAGTGGCAGGTGAAAAAAGTTGATATTCCACATTCAAGTGGGAAATATGATAATTTTAATGGAAAGTAGGTGGCGCTGCGATCGAGATTTTTCGAAATTACTCATCCAATTTGCATGAAGATTTGTATAAATTAAGGTTTTCGAAATAAAAACACTTGATTTAATTGGCACTATGTGCCAGTGTAATAACTTTATTAGATGCTCTTCTTAGACTAACTTAAACAACTCCAAATAAACTTATTATATCTTCCTATACTTGTCGCTTCAGCTGCGCTTTTGTCGTTGATATTGTTGTTGGACTTTTAGCTGCACCTTAGTGGTTGTTGCTATTGTTCTTGTATTGCCTGCACTGCTATTGTTGTTGTTGTTGTTGTACCGGTTGAATCTGCTGTTGCAGCGCTGCCGTTATTTTTGGCTTGCTGCTGTTATATTTTGTTGGCTCAGCATTTGGCTTATGTGGGAATGGAATATGCGGCAAAATTGACAAATTGTCACGTACCATCCTCGTATTACAACTGGAGCGGATACGTGTGTTAACTTCTCCCCCCGTTAAGAGGAGCCGTCCCCGGTTTCTTTTAAAACTCTTTCTAAGGCTATGACGTTGTTAATCTTCTTGCGACGTTTTGTGATTAACAAAACTATAACAATGATTACGACTGTTACTATCGAAGAAATGAAAATTAGTAGCCATTGCGTAGATTGTTGATGGATTAGTTCTTTCAGGCTGGCAATATGGCCAATGTTTTTTATATTAACTTCATGCAAGTACGGAAGTGATAACAGCGTAACATGTTCCGTGATATTGACAAATTTAACTGATGCGGGTTGAGGGTGTGAATGACTGATTTTCTTCCAATTCGTAAAAGTTGTACCGTTTATGGTTATTTCACTTTCGAAAGTTACAAGAAGGGTTCCATGCATCAAGATTGCTGAGTTATTTCCTTCCTGTATCTCAGCTGTCTGATCATTCACAATTACTAGTCCATCATCGATCTCTTCAACTGGTGTTATATGGTACGCCGAAGTGGTCTTGCAGGTTGCGAAATTATTGTTCAGTAATTGTCGCACGCAGGAGTTTCCTTTTAGAGGTTGGCAGAATGTGATTGTGGCTGCATCTCTGCAATTTCCGAGAGGTTCATGTAATATTTTGCAGTTGGCAACGGTATTTGTCTCTAACATTAGGATCTTATGTTTACTTATTACAGGCAATATCTTAATTTTACTACATATTTCTTCAATTTTTGGATACTTGATTACGAAATGGATACTATTGCTATCTTGGAATATTTTCTGTTTTGAAATACTTAAAATATCAC
The DNA here is from genome assembly GCA_914767935.1 of Coremacera marginata. NCBI lineage: Eukaryota > Metazoa > Arthropoda > Insecta > Diptera > Sciomyzidae > Coremacera > Coremacera marginata. The sequence continues at coordinate 130,602,290 of OU612044.1, forward strand.
TTATACTAATATTTGCAAAGTGTTCCGCGATTAACAAATTTTGTATTTCAGTACTATCTAGTATAATAGGATTTATTACATTAACTTTTCCAAGAATGACCGAATAGATGGTATCCTCAATACTCGTTATTATGGCCTTGTTTCTGGCTATAGCTAGTTCGAATAGGTGTCCGGTATCTATTTCTTTTTTTATTGTAACATTGAGAAGCTTGTTTACCGTCTTTGTTAATTGGTTAATTCTAATCTGCATTTCGGTATTTATAAGGACCTGTCTTTCATTAGCCTCTATTAAAGCTTCCTCCTTAGTGGCCACCTGATTAAAATCATCGAAATCTGGGGTGCCAGCAATGTATTTTAGTGCCGTTCCCAAAAAATTGATGCTTCGCGATTGTCGATGGTGGATTCTGAGCGCGCTAAGTAGGTTAAAGATCTGATCCACATCTGCTTTAAGTAATTTTCTCATGTGCGACTGTGGGAAGTGGTCGAGTAAGTTTTCGGTATCATGGGCTATGGTTTCATAATCGGTCAGGTTTGTTCTATGCAGTAGGAACCCGTAGCTATTGTAAACAGCCACTGCTCCATCGGTTATCGGAATGTAGTGTGAATCGGTGTAATTCAAAAATTTGGCTCGTTTCGCTTGAGCGATTGCCAGTATAAAAAGCCTGAAAATACAAGAATATTACCTTATATTACTTTTATGGACCTCTTTACCCTCAATCAATAAAGTAGTTCCTAAGTCTTTTTCAACTACTTTTTCGATATAGAGCTTTGTAAATTTGTTCCCTATTCTTCTATTCGTTTTAACATAAACCTTTTCCCCTGGTTCGAACTGTCTAGTTTTTTTCCCAGAATTGAGTCTCTGCAATTCTGCGTGTTGCGCTTTAGCTATTCTTGATTCGATTTCTTTTCGCAGAGCTTCGGGCATAGAATGGACAATATCTATCGGTCGTTTATTTGTGGTAGAATGAATTGTCCTGTTGTATTTCGCAGTGGCGAGTAGAATTAAGTCAATCGTGTCGTTTATACCTTGTGTTAATTTTGTACATCTGGCTATTTCTGAAAGCGTACTGTGGAATCGCTCAACCTGTCCGTTCGTAGTGCTATGATGTGGAGGTGTTGTAAATATGTTTATCCCAAAATGGTCTCTTACTAGCGAGCTAATTGTATGTGAATGAAAAGATTTTTCATTATCACAGACAATTGTCTTGGTGTCCTTGAAAAAATTTAAAATTTGTAGTATGGGTTCTTTAATGTCAACTATTGATCTGGAATTTATTGCCGAAACTATGGCAAATTTTGAGAATTTATCAACACAAGTTAGAAAGTGTTGATTGTCAGTAGAGTAGATGTCGATGTGCAAAATTTCACCAGGCCTTTGAGGTAAGGGTGTTTTGCCAATCTCCGGGTTCGGAGGGTGACGCTGATACTTTGCCTCCCTACAGATTCTACAATTTGAAGTTATTTCTTTTAGGCTCTTACGCATGTCAGGGAAATAGTAATCGTCCAGAACTTGTTTAAGGTTTTCTTGCACCGAACGATGGGCTCTATTGTGCTCCGCTTGCAAGATTTCCCTTTGGTCATTTTTATTAAAGATGTCTGTCACCTGCTTTGCTGCACGTAGGAATTTAACAGCAGGGAACATTGAGATAACTTTATCCTGAATCTTGGCCAAGGTAGGTAGGTCACACAATACTCCGTTGACTACGTTGGGATTGACGCATGACCTAAAAGTCTTCAGAAGATTATCTATATTGGAAAAAACAATACGATGTCTAACTTGGGATTTGAAAAGTATTTTTGACGTAGTTGTTTCAGTATTTCCTTCTTCTAGGATAAGCTGATTTCTGAAACAGTTTATGGGATTCTCAACAGTGGGAATTGTTTTTGTCAGTGACTCCTCACTGTGGACCGTGTTTGATGAATTGCTAGAGTTTCCTAAAGCATTGATATGTTGCCTCGACAAGGCGTCGGCTACAACGTTCGCCCTACCAGGTTTATAAAAGAATTTGGGTGAAAATTCCTCAACAAACGCTCTCCACCTTTTCAACTTTGAGTTAGGATTTTTTTCTGATATAGCGAACGTGAGAGGCTGATGGTCAGTAAAAATACTCAACTGCTTAACACCATAAAGATAATTTCTGAGCTTTTGTAAAGCCCAAACTATTGCGAGCAGTTCACGTTCATTAGTTGCGTAATTCTCTTCAGTCGAAGAGAGAGTCCTGGAAATCATGGTTATAGGCCGTCCCTCTTGAGAGAGAACTGCTCCTAAAGCATGTGACGATGCATCTGTGGTTAGTTCGAATGGCTTTTCGTAATCAGGATAAAGTAGAAGTACGTCCTCTGACGCCAGTATTTCCTTTATTTTGCTAAAGGCTTTTTGTGCTTCTTGATCGAAATCTATCCGAACGTTTTTTGATTGGTTAGCACCAATATTTCCATTTTCGCCTCGCAAGTATCTTGTTAGCGGTTTAGCAATTAACGCATAGTCCCTGATAAATCGTCTGTAGTAACCAGACAATCCAAGAAATGATCTTAAGCCTCGGAGTGTCTTAGGAACCTCGTAATTAATGATATCCTTTACTTTGTCCGGACAGGTTTTCAGCCCGTTCTTGGAAACAACGAAGCCAAGGAATTCCACCTCTTCTTTGAAGAATTTTGTTTTTTCTAGTGAAATCCTCATGTTAGCTTCAAAAAGTTTCTTCAAGACACGCCTTATATCCTTCGTATGTTGTTCATAGCTAGAGGAGAATATAATTACGTCATCTATGTAAACGTGACAACTTTTGCCTATCTCGTCCCTAAGAATGTCGTCAATTGCTCGCTGAAAAATGCTTGGAGCATTTTTCAATCCAAATGGAAGTCTACAGAACTCGTACTTGCCGTTATTGACAGAAAAAGCTGTCTTTTCTCTGTCACGCTCAGCGAGATTTATCTGGTGGAAGCCAGACTTGAGATCTAGAGTAGTAAAGTAGGAAGATTTCCCTAAATTTGAGAGAATAACCGAGGTGTCCGGAATCGGGTACCTGTCGCTTGTTGTTTTTTCATTGAGTTTCCTAAAGTCAATGACCAAACGCATTTTACGCTCTCCTGTCTCAGTGGTTCCTTTCTTGCCTACGACCCATATTGGATTGTTATACGGAGAGCGAGAAGGCCTAATGATACCGTCTCGTAGTAGTTCGGAAATTTCCTTATTCACAAACTCGGATGCGGCTATTGGGTAAGGATAGGACTTGGAGTAAACTGGTTGGTCATCGTTTGTTCGGATTGTCGCTACGATATTGGTATTATAGGGCAAGGCTTCATTTGGATCTGCAAAAACTCCTGCCTGTTCTTTGATAATGAGAGAGACTTGTTTTTTGTGATTTGGGTTTGATAAAATATTGTTCACCTCGCGGCAAAAAAAATACAAGAGGGCTTCCCGTTTATTATTGTAGCAAATCATTCCTTTTTTCATATCAAGAGTCGCACCAATTTCCTTGAGAAAATCGAAACCGATAATGCCATCGAATGTTTGGAGTGACGGAAGAATAAAAAACTGAGCGTTTGTGTCGAAAATATTCATGGTGCACTTTCTTTGGATTTTTTCGGTACCGTGAATTGATTTAACTAGGAATGGATTTTCAATATGCTTGACACCTTTGAGGGTTTCTAAATTTGTAATGTAATTCTTTGCGGCACCCGTATCTATTAAGAATTTTAATTTCCTCCCTGCCAGTGTTCTGGTGACGTAGGGCAGGAGGGATCCTGTTCTAAAAAATTAATCTCGTCCGTTGCCTCAATCTCCTCGTCCTCTGGGATATCGCCGTCGTCGTCTCCATCTTCGTCCTCGTAATCCCCGGGGAAGTAGAGGTTTTTGGCAACATAAAACCCGGGTGTGTCCCGGTCATCGCGTCCGCGCTGCCTCAAATGGTTCACACGTTGTAGCTTATTGGCTGGCAATCTATCGCTCTCAATAGGTCTTTTCGCTGGTCGGATAGCTTGAGGATTAGGGCTTAGGAAGGGATTTCTGTTGAAGTTTGGCGCAGTGTTGCGGAACAGTCCCTCTGGCTTATTGTGCCTAAAGCGGGATGACGTTGGGTCTGTGTCCATAGGCACTGGTCGAGGATACGCGTTCGTTACTCTTCGATAGTGGGGTGAATTATGAGGGCCATAATTATTAAGTTTTGTGAAAGTACCCACTTGGTTTCGATTTGGGCTTATAAATGCCTGTGCGAAAAGGGATCGTGCATGGTTTGATTCAAGCTCTTGGGCAAGAGCTAGAGCTGTTGGCATGTCTGTCGGTCTGGAGGAGAAAAGAATGTCACAGAGGGGTTTGTTAAGTCCCGAGATGAACACTCGAAGGGCGTCTTGTCGGTACTTATTATTAAGGGAGTTTATTAGTTCCGTATTACCGTAATGTGTCATAATATTTTTGTTTACTATTAATGACAGTTTCCGTTCCACGTCGTCGTAGAACTGGGAGATTGTGCGTTGCCCTTGCCTTAAGGTAGACATTTCCTGCTCTACCAGGTAGATGGGCCTCTTGTCGGCGTAAGTGAAGTCTAGACGAGCGATTATGGCGTGAAAATTTAAAATGGTATTGAAGGATGACAAAACCATATTTGCCGAGCCCACCACCTTATTTCTCAAAATGGCAACCGCCTGGTAGTGCTTGGAACTACCGTCAAATTCCTCAAAAAGTTTATACGCAGCATGGGCAGCCTGCCTCCATGATACGTAGGTGGCTCTATCGCCACCGAACTCCGGTAGTGATTTTATAAGATCGAGTGATTCCTCACATCTGACGGTCGGGTCAATTGTTACTGGTTCGTATTGCGTAACGGTGGTCGGTGTTTCTAGGGTTTTTAATCTAGCGGTCAACTCGTCGACGGAACCCTGGAATTCTCGTCTTGTTTGTTCCGTTGCAGCCCTTATTGCGGCATTAACGATGGCTTGAAGAGCTTGAGGATCCATCTCAATCGTTACAACTTTCTTTATTACTAACTATTTGTTATCTTTATTTTCAGATTCTAGGTTTTCTTCAACAGTTAATTGACTGAGATTTAGTAAAAGTACAAGGGTTTTTTCTTCAAAAAAAACTTTTTAATTAATTTAAAATTTTTCTAATTAATTCAAAGACATACAAAACATCTGGAAGAACTCAATTCTTAAGTAAACATTCACTTACATATAAAATATTCTACTCATCATTTCTTAAAATCTCGATTGCTTCGGTGGGTGCAACAAATACGGGATATTCTCTGCAGCTGCGGCAGTAATTGACTCCTTCGTGAATTAACGAACGTTTTTCCTTTCTCGTTTCAGGTAGGTACTGGAAGGTTTTTTCCAATTCAGTTCTTTTCAGAAAAATTTTAGATATTTTTCACTTGTTTTTTCCAGTATTGAAAAATTAAGATTTTTTCACTTCAGTTTTATTTTTCAGAAGATTTTAGATTTTTTTACTTCAGTTTTTTAGTATAGAAAAATTTAGATTTTTTCACTTCAGTTTTATTTTTCATTAGATTTTAGAATTTTTTACTTCAATTTTTTCAGTATAGAAAAATTTAGATTTTTTCACTTCAGTTTTTTCAAAAAAGAAAAATTTAGATTTTTCCACTTCAGTTTTTTCAAAAAAGAAAAATTTAGATTTTTCCACTTCAGTTCGTTTTTCAGGAGATTTTGGATTTTTTCCACTTCAGTTTTTTCAATATAAAAAATTTTACGTTGTTTTTTTCCAATTTAGAAAATTTTTACGCTGTTTTTTTCAATATAGAAAATTTTTAACGCTGTTTTTTTTCAATATAGAAAATTTTTAACGCGAGTTCGAGCTCACTGGCCACTTTCAATTTTCCTTTTTATAAAGAATTTTTTTAGTGGCCCCACGTTGGGCGCCAATTAAGGTTTTCGAAATAAAAACACTTGATTTAATTGGCACTATGTGCCAGTGTAATAACTTTATTAGATGCTCTTCTTAGACTAACTTAAACAACACCAAATAAACTTATTATATCTTCCTATACTTGTCGCTTCAGCTGCGCTTTTGTCGTTGATATTGTTGTTGGACTTTTAGCTGCACCTTAGTGGTTGTTGCTATTGTTCTTGTATTGCCTGCACTGCTATTGTTGTTGTTGTTGTTGTACCGGTTGAATCTGCTGTTGCAGCGCTGCCGTTATTTTTGGCTTGCTGCTGTTATATTTTGTTGGCTCAGCATTTGGCTTATGTGGGAATGGAATATGCGGCAAAATTGACAAATTGTCACGTACCATCCTCGTATTACAACTGGAGCGGATACGTGTGTTAACTTATATAAGGGTTTTCGGGTACGATGAATGTTGACAACTTATCTATTTTTTTCCTTTTTAAAGACCAGAGGGTGCTGTAGTACAAACATTTTAAAAAACCTTAAAAAATCCTAAGCCGCTCATTCGAATGGCATGAAAATTTGTATATGGTTGTTTTTGGATACGGTGAGTATTTTAGATTTATTTATTCTGATCTATCCCGAACACCAGAAGTTGCCGTAGTACAAATCTCTTTCTAATTGGATGCAAATCGGTATATATGGATCTTCGAGTACGGCAAGTGTTTTGGAACTATTTCCTTGGCACTACCTCAAAAGGCAGAGGGCGCTGTTGTACAAATACTGCAAGAAACTCTAACTTTTTGGATTTGGAGGCGATTCACTTTAGTTTTAATACTTTATCTCAGCAATTGTTTACACCATGATTTTGCTATTTGGCATAGAGGTGAGTAGTTTTTTTTCCTAGGACCTAGCTTTATATCAGCTTTAAAATTCTTAATTCGACTTTGCTTAAAAAGTAATTTGGAAATTAATTAAAATTCAAATCCCAAACAATTTGGCCCGTAAAATTGATATCTGTGTGATAAAAAAACGTTCATTTGATAATTTGAACCTGATTAAAATTCTCTGCTTTTTGAAGACTGCAGCTTGAGTTCACAAATGAAATATTTTATTACCGACGAAAAAATGTATGGTTGAGATTGGATCCATTAAGTAAAAGGCACAAAACATTGAAACTCAGAATGGAGTTACCATTTGGTGATATCTTTCTAATAGAAAACTTGGACGGGCAATAACAGAGGGGTGTGGCTTCACCCAGATAAGTAAAATTTTTGATAACAAATAACTTTGGAATTAAAAATCACAGAACATTGAAACTTGGAATGGAGTTTCTCACTATTTGGTCCTGCTACCGGAAGACGGTCATTGGACAACGAACAATAGGCGGAAATAATTGGATAGTTTTGTGGCCTCACTGTACACACACTTTTCAGGGAACTAGTGTGGAACGCAGCGAAGCGCGTCGTTTATAAGCTAGTTATATAATCTATATATATATAAAATTGTAAAAAAAAAAATCTGTACATGAAATATTTTTTCGAAATTATTTTTGCGTTGGACATTTTGAGTGACGAGGAGTCCGAAAATCGCATTTTAAAAATTTTTGTCTGTCTGTCTGTCTGTCTGTCTGTCTGTTAAAGCATCACGCGAAAACCACTGGATGGATTTAAATGAAACTTGGCATCTAGGTTCCTTATATCCCCGGTCATAACATAGGCTACTTTTTATCCATTAAAAATGGTTGGACCCGGTAGGGGGCACTGCGATCGGGTTCCAGGCATTCGTTTTTTTAGCTTATCTCGGAAACCGTTCATCCGATTTTCATGAAAATTTGTATGTAGAAGTTTTTGGATACGGTGAGTTTTTATGACTTATCTGATCTGTTCTATCTTGAACACCAGAGGGCGCTGTTGTAAAAATATTTTGAAAAACCTCGAAAAATTTTTAAGCCGTGCATTGAATTGCATGAAAATTGGACAATAGGAGTTTTCTGATACGGTGAGTGTTTTAGACTCATCTTTTTAGTGCTATCTTGAAAACCAGAGCTTTATTACAAATCTTAGGAAATCGTGCAAAACTCCAAAACGTCTCATCCGATTTGGATGAAAATTTCTAAATAGCCATTGGCGAGTACGGCAAGGGTTCTGGTGCTATCTTTTTTGCTCTTTTTCGAAAGTAGAGGGCGCTTTTGTACAGTTTTTAAGTGTGTATGTTATTAACCCGTTCCTTAACGGCAGCACTGATTTTGATGACATTTTTTGTATGTTTGAGTGAATCCCTAGTTGGTTCAGATTCACAATTGGACCCGGTAGATGGCGCTGCGATCGTGTTTAAGGCATTCTGTTTTATAGCTTATCTCCGAAACCGTTCATCCGATTTGCATTAAAAATTTTATTAATGAATTGTGTGTACGGCAACTGTTTTGGCGTTATCTCTTTTGCTCTGTCTCGAAAAGTAGAGGGCGCTGTTGTACAATTTGTATGTGTGTATGTTACTAAACTGTTCCTAAACGGCTGCACCGGTTTTGATAAAACTTTTTGTGTGTGCTTAAGTGGATCCCTGGGTGGTTCAAATTCACAATTGGACCCAGTATTAAACAGTAGGCACTGCAGTACAAATATTTTAAAAATCTCGAAAAACTTCTTGCTGTACATCCGATTTGCGTGAACATTTGTACATATGCGTTTTTGGATGCGGTGGGTATCTTAGACTTTTTTTTCTGCGCTATCTTAAACACCAGATGGTGCTATAGTACAATCACTTAAGACAGAGTGAATCTCTCAAAAACCGCTCATCCGATTTAGATAAAAATTTGTATATCGGGTATATAGGATTTGATTATCGAGTATGGAAAGGGCTTTGGTGTTATTTTCTTATTCTATCTCGAAAGCCAGAGGGCGCTGTTGTACAAATACCGCAAAAAAACTCAAAACAAATTCACAAATCCGATAAGTATGATTTTTATGAGTGGTTTTCGGGTGCGGTGAGTGTTTTGCCGTTATGTATTTTGCTATATCTTGAACCCCAGAGGGCGCTGTACTACAAAATACAGTAAAGCGTAGCAAAGCGCTGTGATAAATATCTTATTTTCTTCTTTATGTGTATTTATATACCGTTTCTTTTTCGCAAATCAGGACAGCTGATGCCGAATTCTGTGGTATTTGAGTACGCATCAACACATGCGCAAATCAGTTGCGTCGTAAGTTGGTGTTGTTTTGAAATTTCAATTTCTATTTTCAATGTTTATTTAATTGTTGTCCAGTTTCCTCGCGAATCGCCAAAAATTCGTTTTTGCTGTGATTTAAAAAAAAAAAATGTTCAACCTATCGAACACAATATAAAATATTGAAAATATATTTTTGCAAGCGATCGGCGGCACGCTCACACAAATCACGATTTCCCTAACTTTTTCTCATCATTTTCTGATTTTGAAGCTACATTTTGCTCATTTCGCCAAAGTTACCGGTTTCAAAGATGCATGCAAAATTCCTTCTAAAGTTTGTGAAAAGTTTTTTTAAATCAACGAATGAAATCGAAAATTTTTTATATCAACTCTCAAGTAAATCCGGGTTTCAGGTAGTATTTTAATAAAATAAATTTCCTAAAATTGTTATATAGTAAAAATCATTTAAGGCTGAAATCTGAAATTTCTATGAAATAAACATTGCAAATTCATTTTTACGTCATGAGTGATACAATAGCTTGATACAATCTAGCAAAATTTTTAAAAAGTTATAATATACTAGTATAAAAGCCCGTCCTACGACGGGTTGAAATCATTAACACTAAACTGTAATTATTTTTTGCCATTATTACAGGGCTTTTACAACATACTGTTCTGAAAAAAATGTTTATCCTGAAAGTATGCACACACATAAAAGGCAATCATGTCACTGATAAGTATCAAAATAAAATTTTTGTGCATACTTTCAGGCTGATCTCAAAGACTAATTACAGTTTGAGTGATATTGAGTGCAGAGCAATGTGCTTGTCTTTTATGTATTAGGATTGGCCGAAATAATATATTGGTGGAAAGAGGCCACCAATTTCATAGTTCGCCTATTTTATGAAATGTCTCTTTAAGCCATTGTATCCATTTTAATTAAAAAATCAAATTAAAATATCAAAACTTTGAAACCTTCCATTAATGATAATGATTATGAAGATAATACAACTTTTTTTGTTTTAATGGAGCTATTAGAAACAAATATTCTGCTTACTTTAATTTTTTGTTGTGTGACCGTTATTTTAATGTCATCCTCAAAATAGGTCAAAGTACCTCCCTCCGTCTGGCCTAGCTACTCGGCTGACTAGATCCATTAGCATATCTCTTATTATTGTCTAATGGAGATACAAGATGGTATGTTGATTTGTTTCATAGCCCACCAAATACGTACACTGTGAGCCTGCAGTGATAATAAAGCATAAATAACATCTGTATAGTACGTTTCACTAAAAGTTTGATTTAAGCCTATTACACCATTCACCAAAACCATTCATCATTCACCAAATAATAAGAACCAAACAAAATCAGTCGAGAAGACTGAGAAGTATGGCCACAGGAATGAGGCGCGAACATTTTAAGACGCCTAGCCGATGGTTTTGGAACCAGTGCCTCTTCCTGCAAGGATAAAAATGAGAATCTAGTGACTAATATCCAGAGAACGCGGACGTTATAGAGTCAACACTTCTCTAGTCTACTGAATGGCGATGATGAAAACAGTCCCGCCAATAGAAATGATATCCCGGAAACATCAACTATGGATGACAGCGTTGAAATTCCGCTTCCTGAATATAATGAAGGCTTGACAGCCATAAGTCAGCTTAAGAACAACAAAGCCGAGGGATTCGATGGTCTACCCGCTGAGCTGTTTAAGAACTGATGCGAAGCTCTATTTAAATGCATTCTCGAGCTTCTATGCAGAATATGGTCGGAAGAATGTATTCCAAGCGATTGGAACCTTAGTGTACTCTGCCCAATCCACAAGAAAGGTGATCCCAGCATTTGTGTCAACTACCGTTGGGTAAGCTTCCTAAATATCGCATATAAGGTCCAGTCGAACGTACTATGTGATAGACTGAAACCCATCGAAAGCAAATTGATTGAACCTTATCAGTGTAGCTTTAGACCTGGAAAATCAACCGCCGACTAGATATTCACGCTACGACAAATTTAAAAAAAAGACCCTAGAGAAACAAGTCGACACCCACCATATTCGACAGTCCAATAATGAATCACCTAACGTATACTCGACCATGTCTAAATTTGGTATACCTGCAAAACTAATCCATCTATACAAGATGACGCTGAGCAACACCAGCAGTGCAGTTAAAATTGGGAAATACCTCTCCCCCCATGGGTCTTGCAGTGAACGGAGATAAGACGAAGTACCTGGAGTTAACAAACAAACAGTCCCATCGCCTTGGAATCCACGTCACTGTTGACAATACCTCCTTCGAGGTTGTGAAGGACTTCGTCTACCTGGGATTAAGCATAAACTCCACCATCAATAACACTAGGGAGATAAAACGAAGGGTAACTCTTCCTAAGAGGTGCTACTACGGGCTCAGTAGGCAATTGAGAAGCAGAGCCCTCTCCCGACGAATAAAAGCCACTTATCATGCCCATCCTGTTATATGTAGAACAAGCCTGGACGCTGATCAGCTCTGATGAAAACACTTTGGCTGCCTTCGAGAGAAAGTTCCAACGCCAGATCTACTGACCGATCTGCGTCAAGGGCGAATACCGAATACGATGGAATGATGAGCTGTATGAGCTGTATAAATACGATGCTCCAGCGTAGAAAATATTCGATTCGGTACCCAGCGACGGTCAACGCATCTTCGTTCGAATGACCACGTTGAGAACAACCTGACGAAACTTGGAGCTTCCAACTGGCACCAGCAAACTCATAACAGAAATGGCCGGCGCAAATTCTTGAACGAGGCCAAAACCGACTTACGGTTGTAAGCGCAACCTAAGTAAGTAAGAACATCAGGTGTGTATAACTAATGTCCGATCGAATATTCGGTTTCGGTTCCGGCTTTGACTAGTTTCAAAATCTTATGAAAAATCACATATTTTGTATGACAAACGACAAAATATTTCTGAAAAAGTTTCATTATTATTAATTTTATATTAGAGTTTTTATTCCGATTCCTTTAAAGTGGCGGCTGTGGTGCAGTGGTAAGAGTGTGTGGCCCTTACGCCAGAGAACCCTGGTTTGAATTCCACCTGACGCAGAAAGTTTTTTCAATTGAATTAATTTTTCTGTTCGGCCGTTACCTCTCTGCAGACAATGGAAAACCTTTTGAAAAGCTTATTGAGAACATAAGACGTTCAGAATCGGCATAAAACATGTACGTCCAGTTCTCGATCATTTGTGTTCAAACATTTTCAAACCACACACAACACAATTGATCATAAGTAGTTCGGTCAAAGTCCTTTCAAGGGCTGAAATAGCCATTTCGTTTTTTTTTTCCTTTAATAAACAAAAAATAATATAAAAATATTTTTATTTTCATATAAATATTCAGTTTTAATTTCGGCCGAATATTACCAAAAGGACCAATTTCGATTTCAGTCAAAATTTCAGGTTCGGTCAGACACTAATAATAACTAAACTGATTAAGAAGAGTTAATTTAATGGTTCCACAAGCAATGTTTCTAAATAATTTGGACGCAATGTCTATTGTACAACATTTCGGAATTCGTTCTTCATTTGTTACAATGACTTGCAATCCTAATCTGCTGAAAGTTGATTATGTGAAACAATAAGTTACGTAAAGAACAACTTGCATTTCGTTACTTTACACACAAATTCAGTCGCATTTCGACCACAGGCGATACTTTTTTATTAACACACACACGTCAAATGTCTTAAGAGATTCATCATATGAATGTTTTCATATTAAATATGAAACAAAAATACAATAATACTTATACATAAAATTTAATGCGACAGTGCATCATTTGTGTTCCACTTAACAGTCATCGAACATGAGTGGCTATTAATCTGTTGTGCTTAGGCCATGAAACCCCATTCTACATCATTCAACGTCATTTAAGTCATAAATAAGATGTAATAAAAAACATTTGTGACCCATTTTATTCGCATATTTTTATAGCCACAATTGCGTACTTAATCGAACTGTTTAGCTTTAATAAAGTACCGTTTATTTCCGGTATAATGTTGTTTGATCAGACTGCTAAATTGTTCATACTTTACCACAACTGCCATAAATTTGGATTTTGTCACACATATCTCATTATGCATTCAGAAAATCAGATAAATATTGTGCCATATTAGTATTCATTAGAGAATTTAAAGAATTTAATTTCTTGGCAATGTTGTGTTGTATTCAATAAAAGTAATCCTTCTTTATACAAAAAAAAAAAAAAATCATTCAAAATTGTTTCTCTATCTTTATTAAATAGGCACGTTTAAAAAGATGAAAAAGTTCCTTTAGGTATGTACATCAAGTTGCAAATTGAAGCTATCAATCATTATTGCATTCGGCATTCTGAAGATAAGACTTCATTTATTAATTTAAATTAAGATATCTTAATTTAATAGAAAACTTCAAAGAATAGTGTTTCAAACTTAAAAACAGTCATTGAAATTAAATATGGATTCAGAAAATATCGCCAAATAAAGAAAACTCTTATAAAAACCGAGTAAAAAGAACCAACTTTTATTGTATTTTGTATATATTCAAAGATTGACTTACCTGCCTTAGGCACAAAAAAGTAAACTTTTTTAATTTAATTTTTATTTTTTAATTTAAACAATAAAATGCCTACTTATCAATATCAAATTAAGACGAAAAAGAAATATTTTTGTAATATTTTAGATTGGTGCAAATATGATTGCCAAAATTAAAGCGTTTGATTTAAGCAGAAATGCAATATTTAGACACCATTTATAATTTTATGATTTCTTTAGAGTCTTAGTTGATGTACCTCATCATTAGAAGCAAAACAAAAAAAAAAAAGGAAATAACGTCAGCCATTAATTTTAAGCAAACACTAAGAAATTAGCCATTAATTTTTGTTAGTGTAAATTTTACACGAGATCGAAAAATGTGTTTATTGTTTGTTGCAAAATGATGGAATCACACATGTTTTAAGTGTGTTTGCTGGAAACAGACAAAGGAGCCGAAACCGAAATTAAATATTCGGTCGCACACTTAATACATCATATTTAGAATGCGTGCAACATGGCGTATGATTAACATTTAATATACTACGTTAGAGCTAATTAAATGAAACAAAATTGCTACTTAAATGAATATTCACCATAAAGAATGGACATTAATTTAATTAAGCACATCTTAAATGTTAAATCAGCCACAAAATAATTCAATTTGAATATCTTCTTTGCCTGCGGAAAATGATTCCTCGTGACGGCATCTCTTAAAGACATTCATTAAATTCACCATAATACACATCGAGTCCAATCAAGCTGACATTGTCATCGATTAAAATGCTGCTTGATGAAGTCCTTAATGATTTCATTGCTAAATTTATACAGGCATAGACACATACAAACACAAAAGTTAAAATAACACATAAACACAAGCAGACATACAGCGACAAGTAGATTCCAATAGCTAGCATTGAATGAATCAGCGTTTGAAGTGAATGTAGATAATTGCCAGCTATACATTATACCAACACTCATACAACTGAATCCATACCCACACGCATACATTAAATGTTATATTTGCCTAGCTTCAGACAAAAACCGACTCATTTTTTTCACCTGCATCCCCTTTAGGGTGAGGCATGGAAAATTCAATTAATTAATTTAATATGCTAATGAAACCGAAATGTTAAACAACGTTGGCTGCTGCAAACACGAAACAATCTCAACAACAAAAGCTAGTAGATGACTCAAGAGAAAAAAAAAAAAAAAATAAAAGCGTAGAAAAAATACATAAGAGAGTAAGTAGAACAATTAAACTAAAAGTGAGCAATTAACTCAATTGAATTATAATTATTGACAAAAAAAAAAAAATAAATATTAATAAAAACAACAAAAATTATTACATTTATTCCCCATCGCGTGCAGAACGCAGCACCTGATATAATGCTATCCTTTGTATTGATGTGCCGATGTCTATACTACGGACTAAAAGCACATTTTTTTTTGTCTATCTCTCTCTGCGTAAGTGTGTGTGTTTGGGTGTGTGCAGTGTGGGCTGGTGAAACACATCCCGCCAATAAGTTTTGAGCTGCTATTAAGTCATTAAATACTGGTTTTATGGCATTAAATATGAGCGGAGAGTGCAGAGAGCGAGGTGAGGATGAACGTAGCAGTGTTTTTGTTTTTGATGCAGGAGAAAAGTCAGCAAATTTAATTAAACAGTGTCTTGGTGAAGAAACGAGTTTCAAGTATCCCTAAGATGTGAAGGCAAAAGCAATTTTCTTCGATTGAATTATTGAGAAAAACACTTAATTCTAATCAAATCAAGTCAACGAACTATTGTTTTTTGAGGGGAGTGGTAGAAAATGCAAATTAATGGGACAGATTTCAGACAGACAAATTTGTCACACGAGTCAATTTTCTAAGAAGCTGGAAAGCAAAAAGCTAAGAACCTCAAAGTGGTGTCTCATTGTGTATGTACCAGGAACTCAAAAAAACAATTATTTTCTCTGAGGAAGGCAAAAAGGTTGCAAAAATTTAGATTTATTACTAGAAAAAACTCATAACCATTATGTTAAGAATAATGTTTTTTTGGTTGTCCATCTTCATTTGATTGTCCACATGGCTGCCCATAACCATTATCGCAATCAAAATCGGTTTTAGTTGCCCATAACCATTATCGCAACCAAAATGTTTTTTGCTTGCTTATAATCATAAAAGTAACCTAAATTTTATTTTGGTTGCCCGTAGTCATTATTGCGATAGAAATAATTTCTTTTGTTATCCATCAACATAATTGAGACTCAACCCATACGTTTACCAAGTGAGTTTCATAAAAATATGAACAGATTTTTAAATGTTGGTCGTCATATTGAAGCCACCATTTTAAATTTTTAATCTTGGACACACACTTCTAAATCAGTTACCCAGAAAAGCCTCCTATATTATGCTGCAAATTAATACCATCGATAATAGCGATACTCTAGCGATAACGACAATGTGCAGCAAAAAAAATAAAATAGGATTGCTGTAATGGTCACTGATACCATCGATAATAGCGATACTCGTAGTGATAACGACTAGGTGCAACCAAAAAACAAGATTTTGGTTGCGATAATGGTTATGGGCAACCAGTAGTATCAAAAATGGTTGATAAATTACAATTATCTAGAGTTTCTTTCCATAATTAGTCATAACTGTTATGCCCCTAGTATAAACATATGAATAAGTTCTTTAAAAGTGTAGGGTGTAACGAGTATCTTTAGATTTTAAAAATCGTAGGCCCTACCTATTTATTTATTTGCAGGCGCCTAACAGGGCCACTGGCACAAAAATTATTCTTATGCGAGCCATACACAATGCAATTCCATTGTCAATTGAGTCTTTCTATTGAATTGTATCTTGACCACACAAAGTATAAACTGAATTGAAGGATTTTCTTTATCAATATCGTTTTTATCTTTATTATTTAAAATCAAATGAAATTAAAGGTAATTGTAATACAATCAACACTTTCTTCACAAATTACAAGTACAAATATGTATGTTGACAGTTCTCCAAAACATTTAAATATACACAACACAATCGAATTGAAAATCTACAAGTACGCCACCGGAGGGGTCATAGGTTGCGGATGGGGAACGACTTCCAGATATGAAGGTTAGCTGTGAATAAGTTTAACAAATAAGTGGTACCGGAAAATATAGCGGGTGACCAGCAAGGGAGTGGAAAGGCGTAGCGTCAAATAAACGCTGCGTCTCGATCGATAAGCCCACATATACCGATAGCCTAGCACTGTTAAGGCGAAAACTCCCTTGTTTTCCTCTTCATGTTAAGCTTGAGGGGTCGTTTCGTACATGGAATGTGCACATGGAATGTGCGCAGGGCTTGGGTGCTGCCACATTACTACTACCTAATGAAAACTAAACCAGCCACGGATAAGAATTCCAATTAAGTTGACAACCACCGCAAATGAAAAACAGACAATTGCTTGGCATTCGCATTATAAATTAATTTTATTACGTAAATACTAGGTTTGTTCACTAACAAAAAATTGTTACAAATTTTTACAAAATTGTCACAAGTTTTTACTAGTAAAGCGTTCACGTACTCGAAAAACTTGCAAGTGAGTGAAAAAAATGTGAGAGAGGAAAAAGTAATTACAAGCTTCTGCTAGCATAATTTCTACTTGCAAGAACTTGTCAAAAGTTATTTCTTGTGGCTTTCCTATTAAAATGGATGGAAAAAGAAAAATTTGTGCTTAGAAAACTTTGGCGAACAATTTAAATTTATTTTATATGGCTTCATTTTATTTATTTTCATAGTTTCAAATATTTTGAAATAACTCGAATGTGCACAAATTTTTTGGGTTTCAAAAAAGCTGTCAAGTCGTTCGATCAGCTGTTAGTTTGCAAGTTTATACTAGTTTTCTGCATGGTAGAAAAATACAGGTAGATGCAACGTTGATTGTGTTCCCTTCTTCGTTACTGACCGTATTGTCAATGCCGCTGCCTGCTTGCAGTTAATATTTTATGTATTTAATTGTTCATGTTGTTTGCCTTTGTTATTTCTGCAATTTGTTATTTCTTAAATATCAATAAAAACACGAAAAAGAACAATTTTTTACAATCTTTAATTAAATAAACAAGACAATTTCAACTATTTAACTTCGTTTACATTTTGACAATTCTTGCTTTTTCACATCTTTTTCATAGCTTTGAGATTTTATATGAGTTGTTAAGTTCGTGTTGACATTCGCGGCAGTACGCTCTCATCTAGCGAGTTAACCTGTATTAATTCTACCATGGTTTTCTGTTCACGTACTTTTTCTACCATATTTCTCTTTGTGACATTTCTTTTCTCAATACTCTCTCGCTTTTTGTACTCTCTCGCTGCAAATAAAGTACGTGAACAAACCTACTGTTGTTGGCAATTTTACTGTGATTTTACTTTATATTCGTGATGAAAATAAGCCTTAAAATATATTAAAATTAAAATTGTAGTGTTAAATAGTTAACTTTAAAATAAGAATAATGCCTTTTTACCATTTCTTATGTTCACATTACTTACATTAGATACTTGATGCCTCATTCTTGAAAGTGGAGTCGCTATTAATAGTACCTGAATTCATTATGTATACGTGTCGGATGGATTAAGGCAATGTATCGGATTCACCGATGTTTTTGGTAGATACATCGAAAAACATCGATGTGAGTTCACAATGCATTGCATCGGAAAAACGTCGATGTAGTTTTTAGGTCAGCATCCCTATCTGTAATTTTCCATTCAAGCACCAAATGAAGCTGGAACCTTTCGTATGCACTGAATAGAAACTGTAGCGTCCCACTTTGTTCACAACAGAAGCTGTAACTTTATTAAGATATTATCCGTCATGTTTCATAAAAACGATAGTTTTACAAAGATAAAGTTATTTAATTTGAACGCTTCGTAGAAAAATACAGATTGGTCAATTGGATAGTGTCCTTAGCGCCAAAGGTTGCGGGTTGCCTTCCATTGGAAGCATAAGTAGATTTTTGTGAAATATTTAATTAATAAATAAAAATTTATTTTATTAAAACCGTTATAGTTTTATTTCAAATTAACAAATAAAAAAATTTAAAAAACATATTTTAGTGTTATGTTTGTAATATTTCTGATATTTTTTTTTTTTTTTGTTTGCTTCTCTAGCGAATTCATTTATGAGTATATTATAGTAAAGTAAAATTAAAAGTTTATAAAGGTCACTTACAAAGCATCCACTTCTATCTGCTAACTTTTCCGCTTAGATGGCACGCTTCTCAACAATAGTTTTTTAGCGAATTTTTACACCAAGTGCTGAAAAAGACTATGATTGAGGGCAAATGATTCAAAAATAAATTTGTGAACAAAAGTGCTATCTGTGAGTATGTAAGTGGAACATAGACAGCTAGTTACTGTTGAAGCGATTTTTGCTATGAATTTCATTAAAAAACTTGAAAAAATAAAAATTTATATCTTAAAATTGTGTGTTTGTTTATTGTTGCAATTAATAATTTCAGCCCTTGAAAGTACTTTGACCGAGTTGAAATGTTTGAACACAAATGATCGAGAACTGGACCTGCATGCCTTATGCCGACTTCGAATAGCTTATGTTCTTAAGAAGCTTTTCATGGCAGTTTTTACTCTCTAAGGCTTGCCATCGTCTGTAGAGAGGTGACGGCCGAAGAGAAAAATTAATTCAATTGAGAAAACATTCTGTGACAGATGGGATTTGAACCTGGGTTGCATTGCATATAAGTCACGCACCTCAACCAGTATGTCACAGCCGTATAATAG
This sequence comes from Coremacera marginata, assembly GCA_914767935.1. NCBI lineage: Eukaryota > Metazoa > Arthropoda > Insecta > Diptera > Sciomyzidae > Coremacera > Coremacera marginata. The sequence goes on from OU612044.1 coordinate 130,621,595, forward strand.
ATATAATTGATATTTTATAATATAGACGTATTAACGTAAAAGTTAACGCTTTTTTTTTTGATTTCGTAGCTTCGGTGAAACTTTTATCAATAAATAAGGAACAGCCTTATGCAAATCCCATTTCAAAGCTTAGTCGGATTGCAGATAAGAAAGTTCGTAACAGTTTTATAGAAGTTGCCTTCCGTAGTTTAATATAAGTTCAATAAGCTTCTTTAAAACTATACAAATTTCGCCTTTTTGCATTTATTGAGAACTTTTCAATGTAACGTAGTGTCCTTAACAAGTTTCTATAAAGCTTGAAGCAATTTTTATGGAAGCTAGTTATGTGCTAGTTGGGTGTGAATAGAATGATCTTAAAATAACAATTTTGTCATTTGTATATTGCAGAGTGTGGCGAATTTTTGTTGTTGTTTGTTGTTATTGAAACCTTTCGTTACGTTGGTTTTTTCTCCTCATCTAATTCGATGTGTTTTTGTAAACGTGGCCTAAGAAGTTTCACTGCAAAAAATATATCGATGATTCCATATCAATTCGACTATTTTTGACCAAAATCTGACTTTTGTGATTCTGATTTTTTTTCAACTTTGTAGGTAAGTAGTGCTCGTGAAAATAGCTCAAACTGTGTTTTTTTTTTAGCGAAAACAGTTTTTTTTTTAATTCTATACTGTAAAAAATTGGAAAATATCTCCAAAAATACAATTAATGCATGTGTTCAAACAGCTGTAACTTCGAAACCGTAAGTCGTACAGAAAATACCTTGCATAGGTTTTAGGGACCTTGAATGGGTCTGTCTTGTTTTGTCCTTTTTTTTAACTCCTTTTTATGAAATTTTTTTAAATTTCTTTAGACTGAAGATATTTGTCAGGTTTTTTGTAATGTTAGCAGTAAACTTTTCACCTTTTCAACATAGTATGTCTTTTCAATGTCTATCGATTGAGGCGGGGTGAAAATAGGTTTACTTTTCTGCCATACAAGGTGATACGGTCTAATATACATCTTTTTACCGCATTAGGCTGCTTCTTTTAGATTACTTTTGATTACTTGTGAGAGGGAGGCTGTATATGTAGAAGCAAAATTCCGAAACATCTTGCTGTAGTTACATTTGCTTTCAAGCAGGTCCAATTTTACTTAGGAGTGAATCAGTTTCTAGTTTTTATATATTTGCCTATTAAAGCTTTAACATTTGATGAAAATAAAATCATTAAAATTATGTTTTTTAAAAAATCACAGAAGCTTTCTACAAATTCACTGGAAACTATGAAGGACTAAACGACTCATCCTTGTATTCAAACAACGTGTTACAGTCCACATAGTCTCAATAAACAAAACGAATAAAAAAAATGTATACTAAAAACAAAGAGGAACCAGCGCATATCACTAATGTAAAGCAGAATAGGTGAAGAACAGACATGAAAAATGTGTAAATAAATCTCAAGAAAAATAAATGGACGCCGGTGCTAAGGTCAAGTGCAAGAAATGCAACGGTGATGATGCTGCTGCGTCTGTCTGATAGGCTGCCTTCGCATTGCAGATAAACAATGCAATCAACCTCTCTTGATTGTTTACTCCAATCTAGTTTTCCACTTTTCTCAAACATTTTTCTACCCTGCTCTACACACCACCAATAGACGCTTCAAAATATTGCTTTAAGCATTTTTTCGATTATCAACTTTTTGCCGCAATGTAACCCGGCTGTCAGGGTTGTAAATGTTTTTTTTTAACATTTTATTTGTTTGTCTGCTGCTTTCTTCATGGTTGCATACTGATGGCTCGCCTTGTTCGCTTTTACGGCACGTTTGGCTGTCCATTGATTGCTTTTCAATGTTTTTTTTTTCTTTTTCTATGCGGTGTAGTTGCCTTCATTTTCGCCGCGTGTGTAGACAAATTGCGACTCTGTGGTTATAGGAAGAATAACTGTTTGGTCACAGTATGACGTTTATCATGGTTAAAAATTGACATGCGTTTACTACAAATCTAGCTGGCTTTGTTTGGATAGAAGCATGAATTGCAGGCAAAAGTTATTTGAGTAAGAATGAGAAACAGAAAAAGATGATAAGAAGGTGTAGATATCCAATGCCGATTATGAAAGTCAGCTTGATTTGTGTGCCTTTTGTTATTGTATATTTTTGATTTATTTCTTATTGAATTCATAGAAAGAAATACTGCTTAGACAATTTCACCTTAATATTAAAAGATATTCCAATTCAACTTGAAAAGGCATTGTAAAAAAGTAGATTACTCGAGCTTTACTTGAAATAGCCTTGTAAAAGTCTTCAATATTTGATTTTCTCATATAATTTGTTATAAGTAAAACTTTTTCAATCATATATTTTTAGGAAGTAGGAAGGAAATTTTACTAAAGTTTAATTCGCAGTATAAGGGCGTATATAAAGATTCACTTTTTCCACCCGAAAAATTTCAGCCGGAATTAAAGAAGGGAATTTTCGTATTTTTTACAAAGCCAACGGAATTCATCGTCAATTTTTAAGATAACAAGAAAAAAAAATCTTGAAAATTAAATCAAGAAAAAGAGAAATGAAACTAAAATGTTCCCTTTATCATTTCCGGGGGAAATTTTATTCATAATAAGGCTGTATAAATAAGCCAAGATAATACTACACTGGGAAAATAAAAACCTAAGTATGGTTTTTATACAAGTTAACTTTCGTGAAGAAAAAATGGACTGAGTTGAAGAATTTATGTGTTATTAAAAAAATTTTTGTGACAGCTAAACATAATTTTAAAGTTTAAATATCGCTACTTTATATAAAAAAAAAAGGAATATATAAAATATATAAAAGGCAAAACTTTAACATTTCACAAATTATTGTATAAAATAACAAAATCTACTCTCAGACTATTTTATTAGATTGTGTCTTGAACGCTTTAGCAGTGTTGTTTTATTATCAAGCAAACAAAGGTAACACTGGCTTACAGTCAATATGTACAATAAATTTCACTATCCATTTCTCATAAAAAATCGGTCGCTAATTTCAATAATATTATTTTTTTTTCTGTCACTCCGTTTTCGAGATAGTGCCCACTGCAGTTTTTTCTAAAAAACACAAAAAATTGTTTTCACTAAATTGTCTCCAGAATCAACAAACGTAATAAACCAAATGGTTTATCGTATTAGAGATAATAAAATTCCCTACAAACAATGTGTACAACATTTTTTGATCGAGCTGTTAGTAACGGCGGAATAAATTCAATTTTCAAGGATTTTTCTTGTTTTTCGGAAAAATTTTCAGAAAAAAAACAAAAAAAAAAAAAAAATATAAATATCAGTTTTGGCAAGAAACCAAAATATTTAGTTTGTTTTGATATTTTTTGCTAAAAGCCTGCATTTTTGCAAAAAAAAAAACAAAAATAAAAGCTATTGCTGAAAGTTGCGTCTAATTAAACGAAAGCACCCTAATTGTGTGATTGTCCTTTAATGCATTTCGACTTATTTTATTGTCATATAAATAAATAAGATCTTAAGGTTGTTGTAAAATATTTTTTTTTTTAATTTTTATTGTTTTTTTAACCATTCACGTTGCTTTTTACATTGCTTGCATTGTATATAATTTTTTATTTATAAGTTTTATTGCTCTTTTAATCATTTACATTGGTTTTTACATTGTTAACATTGTATATAATTTTCTAATTTTCTATTTCTATTTTGTTTTTATTGTTCTTCTTAATCATTTGAATCCTAAAAAAAAAAGTGGTAACGATAACAATTATTATTATAATCCTAACTGTAATTCTTCATTGATAACTATTATTGTAATTATAATTGTAACTTGTTTGTATACCGTTTGCAGTAATTGTAAAAATCGTTTCATTTCGTTAATTTGTAAAAAATATTAGGTTTTATAGATTACGATTAATGTTATTGTAATTGGAAAGTGATGATATCGCAAATGCCCAGCTCTGATTATATTTTTCTGAATAAAGGAATAAAGGCTTAAGAAGCCTTTTCCCCTTGCATATCAAGTCATACTCAGTCGCTAGCTGTGAAACCAGTTCATTTTTTGTCTCTTCATTCTGTGTTTGCCATCCACGTGACTAACAAAGCATTAAAATAAAATAAAACATTATAACAACCATAACTGTTAAGCAAAACATACACAACATAAACACAAGTTCTAAAAATAGATCGCCAACGCATTCGCAGTGAGCGAAGCAAGCGAAGAAAGTGACGATAGTGCAACTAACTGGCAAGTGTTCATGCCAAAAAGTGCCAAACGAAAAAACTAAGAATCACCAAAACTCTATAAACGAATCGTTAAACGCATTCATCTTGAAAATCAACAATCAAATCAAAACCGATTCTCAGACTTGGATAATGATGACCAACCACTGTCTTTTAGCAGTGAGGATGAAGACAAAGTTAACAACGAGCCCAAAGAAGATTAACCGAAACCACCTCCTATCTTTATACCCCATTTCTGCATAGTTATTGAAAAAAGTAATTTCATGTATAGTTCATCAAATGACGGTCAAATAAGAGTTACGACTAAAATAATAGATTCCTATCGAAAGCTTATTTCATATCTAGATAGTAATAACATAGTATTTCATACATACCAAGTTAGGCAGGAAAGAGCTTATAAAATTGTAATTAAAAATCCTCATCATTCAACTCCCGTGAGTGATATTAAGAATGAACTAAGCCAGTCAGGGCACATAGTTAGACACATCGTTAATGTCAAAGGACGCATATCAAAGAATCCCCAATCTATGTTCTTCGTTGACCTAGAACCAAACGTTAATATCAAGACTGTTTATAACATTACACATTTAAATAACGCTATTGTAAAAATAGAACCACCGCATAAATCAGACGATCTTGTGCAATGCCACCGCTGCCAACAGTTTGGACACACCAAAAGGTATTGCAAAAAGCCATTTATTTGTGTCAAATGTGGACTAGGACATCCAACAACCGAGTGTGCAAAAGAGAGGGAAACTCCTCCTAGATGCATACACTGCTTGCAGAATCACACTGGGTTTATACAGGGCTTATACAGGGTTTATACAGGGTTTATACAGGGTTTATAAAGAACTCGTTAACAAAAAAAGCAACAACAAGAAACCACTCAATGTTCCTTCAGTAAGCTTTGCTCACAACAACAATTTTCCCTATCTGCAAGGTGGAGAACCCTCTGGTTACCCTTCAAATGTCAATAATGATACGTATGCAAATGCTGTCAAAAACACATTAGGCAGCGCCAACGAAAATAATATTATGGCAAGAATGGAAATAATGTTAAACAAGCAAATTAAGCTCACTACCACCTTGCTGAATATGATGTCAACATTAATGGAGAAAATATGCAATTAAGCTTACGCATAGCAATATGGAATGCCAACGGGCTTATAAAATTGAAGTAGAGAATTTTTTACAGAACCATTTTATTGATAGCCTGCTTGTATCAGAAACCCATTTTACTGATAGATCGTACTTCAAAATAAAGAACTATGTTCTAATAATGGCAAACCAACCAAACAACAGAGCGCATGCTGGCTCATCAATCCTCATAAAATCTAAGTTGAAGTACGAAACCCTCGAAGCCATAAGGCAATCCAGCTTGCAGGCCGCTATAGTGAAACTTAGATGCTCTAATAACGATTTAATAATAGGCGCTATTTATTTCCCGCCACGGTTCAGCTTTAAAAAGCAGGATTACATTGCATTTTTCAATAAGTTTGGATCAAAATTTATTGTAGGAGGAGGCCTTAACGCCAAACATCCATGGTGGGGCTCTAGGCTCTCTAACCCTAAAGGAAAAGAGCTTTATGCGTGCATATCAGACAAATTTTACAAAGCAATATCCACTGATAGTCCAACATATTGGCCTACTGACCCAAGAAAAATTCCCGATCTGTTAGACTTTGTCATAACTAATGGAATTTCAAGTCAGTCAATAGCTATAACCGAATGCGAAGACTTGAGCTCAGATCATTTGTCTCTCATCATGAGCGCCGCTGCAATACCACAAACAACCTTATCATGCAAACGTTCTATAACTAAAAACACAAATATCTTTTCAAAACTGGATAAATGTTCACACGGATCTTAGCATTCCCGTTGAATCGGGAGCTGATCTAGATGCAGCCGTCGAAAATGTTTCACACCTGATACACGATGCGGCTTTTATCTCAACCAGAACACAACAGACTCGTGACAGACCGAACACTACAAAATATTACAACTCACTGGAAATAAGACAGCTAATCCAGCACAAGAGATCTCTTAGAAGAAGACGGAAACAGAGTAGATGTCCTTTCGACAAAGCTGTTTTAAATACTACTACTAAAGAACTCAAACAAAAACTAGCAGAACACAAAAATAAAAGCATAAATGACTTCCTTGCCAACTTAGATGCTTCTAGCAACAATAAGCATTCTATATGGAGGGCCACAAGGTACCTTAAAAGACCAGCTACAAGAAATGTTCCAATTAAGGATGCGAACGACCTGTGGTGCAGATCAAGTAAAAGTAAAGCAGAAACTTTTGCAGTCGACCTTTACAACACCTTTCAGTCTCTTAACCTTAATTTAAATACGGAAAGTATCACAGAATATCTAGACAGTCCGTGTCAGATGTATCTGCCCATCTGGCACGTGACACCAGACGAAGTTCAAGCCGAAATAGCAATGTTACACACAAACAAATCACCTGGGTATGATAATATAGACGGCAGAATGGCCAAGTTTCTACCAAAAAAAGGAATTATATTTCTCAGACTTGTTTTCAATTCAATACTTCGGTTAAACTACTTTCCCACTCAATGGAAGTGCGCAGAGGTAATCATGCTTCCAAAACCAAATAAACCAGAAAATATTGTGTCGTCCTACAGCTTAATTAGTCTCCTCACTGTTTTCTCTAAAATATTTGAAAGAATATTTTTGAAACGAATGCAGCCGGTACTGGAAGAACACAACATCATTCCTAATCACCAGGTTGGCTTCAGGCGAGAGCATGGAACCCCAGAGCAATGCCATCGTATTATAAATTCTATAATTAATACAATGGAAAACAAACAGTATTGTTCAGCAGTATTCCTAGACGTCCAACAAGCGTTTGATCGCGTCTGGCACGCAGGTTATTGTACAAAATAAAAAATCTTATTCCAACTCCATATTACCACATCATGAAGTCGTATTTAACCCAACGATACTTCTATGTTAAAGTGAAAGATGAGAGCTCTCAGATCTACGAAGCTCGAGCAGGAGTACCACAAGGCAGCGTACTAGGCCCTATACTATACACACTCTATACATCAGATATGCCTACCAACAATGAGGTGCTTTTCGCAACATATGCTGATGAAACAGCTATACTGGCTTCATCTGAGTCGCCTGACATAGCATCAAGTTTAGTGCAGCAACAGTTAAATCTGCTGGAAGCCTGGCTATGCAAATGGAATATAAAAGTTAACCCTAGTAAATCAATACATATAACGTTTACACTGAGAAAAAAGGAATGCCCAAGACTTACCTTAAATCAAGAAGTTATTCCGACGGGAAGCTGCGTGAAGTATTTAGGTCTTCATCTTGATAAAAGATTAACCTGGAAGCATCATATTAAAGCCAAAGGAACACATTTAGATATTAAAGTTAATTAAATGTACTGGCTTCTAGGTAAAACGTCTAAGCTGAGTATTGAAAACAAGTTGCTATTGTACAAAACCGTATTGAAGCCTGTATGGACATATGGTATCCAACTTTAAGGTACTGCTAGTACTTCAAATGTAGAAATTCTTCAGTGATTTAAATCGAAAATACTCCGCCTGATTTTTGATGCACCATGGTATGTTTCTAACAAAACTTTACACAAAGACTCCAATACCTCATTCGTCAAGGACGAAATCAAAAAGACTTAGTGAAAAATATATTGAACGTTTAGAACATCACTCAAATCTATTGGCACAAAATCTTCTAGACAACAGTGAAGAAGTGCGCAGACTTAAAAGACTTCATGTCCTAGACCTTCCACTTAGAGATTAGGATAACTTATTTAATGTTACTTATGGTCTAACAATAAAAAAAAAAAAACAAATAAAAAATAAAATAAAAATTAAAACTTTAAATTACCTAAAATAGAATAATTGCTACCAAAATTAAAATGCAGAATATCAATTATACATCTATGTGTATTATGTAAAGCAAATAATATAAACACTGTATAAAAAACAAATAAAAATTATTTAGACATACATATATTTAAAATTATTTATATATACCCCAATATATATAAATTATACCAGATGTAGCCGTTTTGACTAAGAGATAGCACCAGTGAAAAGTACGCAGCGTATTAATTTGACACATACGTCATTTTGTTCGTCTTACATTTAACTAAACACAAAGAAGTTGAGTCAGACAAAAACAAGTGTTTTAGTTTTATCGTTCAGTGATCATGTCGAGTTTTGTGCTTGAAAAACAACAGAAACATATGTTGAACACACTCCATCAATTAGAACATGTGACATGGTTTGGATAATTTAAAAAGTGATGGTTTTTACTTGAAAGGCAGTGAGCGCTCTGGTAGACCACAAAAATGCGAAAACGAGCAAGCGCAGGAGTTATTGGAGGATAATCAAACTCAAACTCAACAGCAATTGAATGAATTGCATAAATGAAGTAGATCAATTAACTCGGTAAATGAGTCCCACACGATTTGAATAAATGTCAAATGGAAAACTGCAAAGCCAATTGTGAAATGCTGCTTCACGCCACGAAAGGAAATCATTTTGGCATCAAATTGTGGCGGGTGATGAATAATCAATTTATTTTGAAAGACCGAAGTGGAAAAAATCGTGGCCAGAAGATTTTGCCACCTGGCAAGGAGACCATGCAGTGTGTCTAGTGGAACCAGAGCGGTATTGAGTATTACCCTCTCTTGAATCACGGCGAAACCGTTAATTTACAATGCTTTCACCTACAAATGTTTAATTTAAGCCATGCAGTAATCGAAAGACGACCGGAATGAGCCCGAAGACATGGTAAAGTGATTTTGTTACACTACAACGCGTCGTCTTACACAGCAAAACTATTAAAAGACACCTTGAAATCGCTTGGATAATTTTCCTTTTAATTTCTTGGTCATATTTGATAATCCTATTATTTGAATTGTTTGCTTATTTGTTTTATTATCATAAATATATTAATTTCTTCATGATTACAAAAGCTTTTAAGGTCGGCGCTAATATAATCAGACTTTTAATCAGAAGCGCCAACTTCAAAGCATTTGTATTCATGAAGAAATTAATATATTTATGATAATAAAACAAATAAGAAAAAAATTAAAAGAATATGATTTCATATATAATAATATGTTTAAATAAATTATCAAATATGACCAAGAAATTGGAAGGAAAAGTATTTTTAAAATTATTTTTGCATGTAGTGATTTTGTAGTCGGTTGTTTTTTTTTCAAAAAAGTTTTTATTTCTTCCTTTTTAAAGAATATGATAAATTTTCAAAAAAAGTGTATAAACAACATAAATACAATTGTTCTGAAAAAGTTTGACCTATTAAATTTTGAAAGTTTGTTGGTTATTTCAAATATCTGTCTCTTAAATTTAAATTAGGTGGCAAGTGTTTTGAAATTATTATACCCATTCTTGTAACGAGTTTTATTATCCTGGTGTCAATATAATTTGAGAAATAGTGTTTTTCTTATATTGCCACGCCCCTTTTTTTAATAAACGCCCACTTTCCTGAGCGTTATTCCCAGTAATTGTGCCTGCCCCTGTACTTTATTTCAGTACCCCAGCGTCAATATTAACTGAGATAGTGTTTATCTAGTACTGCCACGCCCATTTATCGATTAACGCCTACTTTATTGACCGTAATTTTTAATAATTCTGCCAACCCCTGTACTACAATAAATTTCAGTGCCCTAGTGTCAATATTATTCGAAATACAGTAGTATCTAGTATTGCGAGATCTATTTTGCCACGTCCAGTTCTCGAATTCCGCCCACTTTTGTACGGGCACCTCCATGCTTATGATATCTATCTGTTCCCCAAAAATTATGGCAATCAGGCATATGGTTTAGGAGTTATCGATGTACATACATTTAAAAAAAAAAAAAAAAAAAAACAGAGAAACAGACGAACTTGAGAACCTCCTCCTTTTTGAAGTCGGTTAAAAAAAGACACATTTTTAAACATTTTTTCTTGAAGCTCTATTTTATCTTAGACCAAAACGTTTTTAAGATTTATCCCTGACATTTTGGTTCAAAAATATTTGTTGATAAGGTAGAAAAGTGCAATGCAGCGAAAGATCTTAAATTTGCGGTGAGCAGGATGTCTGGAGACTGGTTTACCTAAAAAAAAAATGTAAGTTAAGTAAAGAGTTCTTGGGCGTTTAATCGTTGATTTTTGAAAAATATTTATTTATAACAAAATGGCGGGCGTAGAAATAAAATTTTAGTTTTTTTATGCACAAAATTGAGGTCAGTTTATGCCATAAATCAAAAGGCATGTATCAAAAAAAAAAAAAAAAAAAAAAATCGAACGATTAAAAGTTCTTCGAACTTTACTAAGCCGAAAATTTTTTTCAAATGAACCAGTCTCCAGATATCTTGCTCACCACAAAATTTAAGGTCTTTCGCGGCATTGCTCTTTTCTACCTTATCGACGAATATTTTTGGACCAAAATTTAAGAGTCAAATCTGGAATATTTATACTTTGATAATGTAAAAAAAGTTTTGGTCTGAAATAAAATACAGCTTCAAAAGCAAATTTTTAAAAACTTGTCTATTTTTCTTCGAAAAACTTCCGGAGGCACTTAAATCATATCTCATGTCATATCTCATATGAATGAAGATGTTTTCATTTCTGTCTTCCGTCCTGTTTTTGTTTAGATAATAAACAAAATTTATTTATTAGATACACACTTCTGCAAGCAATGTATCTAGCTGTTTTCCTTTAAATCTTTTTTCCATTGGTATGGTGACTTGATAGAATTGCTATCCTTGTTTATCTGATTCAGTAGGCAACTGTATGTAGGAAGCCGTCAAGGTGATGATGAATAAATTGTAATTCCAACGTCAAATTTGCTTTGATCTTATGAAAAAAATTCAGCATTGTTCCAACCAATTTTTTAACTTCATTTCGCTGTACACGGTTGAGAAAAATTTAAAAGCAATAATGGAGCAAAAAGAAGAATCACATACATATGTAGCTATGAAGAAATTTGAGGAGACAATTTACCACATTTAATTTTGTCATTGCAGAGTTTGGGAAATATGTTTTTTAAACAGTTGGAGAATTGATCATGCAGGAGCGGTGCCTGCAATATATCATCAACATGCTTGATTAAAGGTTCATAAACCAAAAAAAAAAGTAGGCGGCCGTGTCGTAGTGGGTAGAGTGTGTGGGCTATACGCTAGAGAACCCAGGTTCAAATCCTACCTGACACAGAAAGTTCTTTAAATTGAATTAATTTTTCTGTTCGGCGGTCACCTCTCTGCAGACAATGACAAGCCTCAGAGAGTAAAAACTGCCATGAAAAGCTTTTTGAGAACATAAGCCGTTCGGAGTCGGCATAAAACTTGTAGGCCCAGTTTTAGATCATTTGTGTTCGAACATTTTTCTTTTTCACCAATACATCTTTGTAATTAAATAAAGAATACTAAATCAATACATAAAAATTATCAAGACAAAAATTAAAATCGTTTTTTTTTAAGACAAAAGTAAAAATTACAATAATTTCACTATGTAAAAACATTTTCTTGACAAACTGTATATTTGGGCACGTCCCATTTTCCATATTCAAACTTTAAAACGACTAAATTGTTGCCTTGTCATATTAACGATACGAAAATAATGACAATTAAAACTGTCTCTGCTGTGATCTCAAAGTGTCCAACTAATTACGGTAGAACTGTTTTGTTTTTTTTTAAACAAAAAACGAGCATAGTTAAACTTAGTTTTATAAATAAATTATCCTTATATGAAGCATTGAGCCAAGGCAAAAAACATTTTTAGCCATATTTAAATTTTCATTCGTCATAAATATTTTTGAAGTATATTGTAAAGAATTAAAAAATATTTGTTTTATACGAAAAACAATTTTCAAACGAAATAAAAATTAATTGGGGTATTTGTAGTCGTAAAAGTCTCAAGTATAGATATATTTATGATTTTCGGTGAAAATATTTCAAATTCATAGGGCCGTATCGGTATCAAGGAGTGCTCGGATGCTGTTTACAGGTTCTTAAAAATTGTTCATTTTGTATTAATTCTTTGCCAAGATAGGGAACGGTTTGAAAGATATGGACCAAAAATGGTACAAAAACGAGGTCACTTTTTGGCATTTTTGCTATTTTGAGGCTTTAATGTTGTTTTTTATCGGTCAGTTTGTTTTCAGAAAGGAAAACAATATTCCAAACGGTTCACAGTGTGAGTTTTTATTAATCTATGAAGACAAAAATAAAAAACTTCCAAAGAATTATTTTTTTTTTTTTTAAATAAAGCTACTCGTAGTACATACAGAAAGCCATGTCAAAAGTTTAAAAATTATTGCTTTATCCCATATATTTAAAACGCCATTCGTAAAATGGTGCTTTTTGTGTTTTTCAAAATAAACATATTTGTTAGTGTTAATAAAACAAGCGACAATAAAATAAGTCGCTTAATAAATCTAGCTTTAATTCAATTTACCGATGGAAAATGTAGCATAAAGAAGAAATGATAAATTCAACACTTTGATGAACTGCCAAAAAGTTTGTATGCATACAAATTAAATTTTTTATTAAGTTTTACTCTCATTGACAATTCATGCAAAAATTAAGCTGCTAGTTTTTGCAGATTACCAATATATTTGTATTTTAAAAAGTGGCCTTAATATCTCAAGAATGGAACTTTATGATGTCCAAAAAAATGACGAAAGCCCAAGATCATAAACTTATAAGCCTGAATGCATACTAAGAGACTATCTAAAGGCAATGTTTAGTACTCAGTCAAAAATCTAGGAATAATTTTTTACCTAATCATTGAATTCATGACTTTTTTAATAATTTTTTTATAAAATATCAAACTTTTCAAAAGATGAACATTTTTCTTAATAAAGCGTGGAATAAAATGTAGGCCGGACCACTCTAGGATGAAATCGAGAACTAAGACATACATGGAAATATTGCATAAAGGTTTGATAACTTCGGACCCTGTGCTTAGCTTATATATTACAAAAGCAAACCAAAAGCCTGCAAGTTCTTCTAAATAGGCATTAATTGCAATAACAGAGATGACACAAATTTTGTGTTGTTCTAACACATTTTAGTGTTTCAAAGTCATCAAACATATAGCGTGAATTTTCCTCTATAGGCAATTTAGTGAAGCACCCTGTAATTTAGAGGGTGTTTGAGATAGACCCCAATTCCGGGACAATTTTTTCTTAGGAATGAGCCAAAGAATCATATCACAAAAAATTCAAATTTTGTGTGCCTACATTGGTCAAATCACACACTGTCCGGCTTACGAAACATAGCCATGAGATAAGATTACTTTTCCTTCAAAAATCAAGTTTGAGCCAAAAGACAAATGATAAAAAAAATCCGATTGGTAGCAAAACTAGAAAACCCAGATAGGGTTTAGCTATTTACTTTCAACACGTTAAAGAATAGCAGTCAAAAAGTTGTTTGAATTTCAGTGTGGTACTGTGTAATGAATGAAGCTTTCCAAAATAAATATATTTTCAAAATTTATAAATATACAGAAAAATATTTGGAATCATTTGTAAGTTAATATTTCAATATAATGTCTAATTTGCATGCCTACATCTTTTATGACGCGCTAAAATTGGCTTAGATAAGCCTTCAAATTCTTGCTTTTGATGAATTGAAACATACAAATTGGCAACATTTACTGGCACACTTAAGCAACTGTAAATTGTTTTTCGTATGAGAGTAAAAATAAAAAAATCATTTATCATGTTCTTCAAGGACGAGCCTCATGAATTTTTTTTATTTTCTATGTCTTACATGCATGCTCTGTAATTGTTCCTTTGCTGTTGTTATTGTTGTTGCTGTTGCAGCTACACGTGCACGTTTTGTGTAACTGCTGCCAGCATCAATTACGAGTATTATAGCCACATTCTAAAAAAAACGGCAAGCTTTTGACCCACACAGCGATTTGAATATATTTCTAGCTTTTATTGATTATTTTAAATTTTATGTTTTAATATATATTTTTAGTTAAACATTCATCGTCACATTCATCTAGTTACTAAAGTTTTCAAACGCTTTCAAATTTATCAATATTATCTCATATCTTGTTCATCCTAATTTATCGCTTGAAGTGTTCTAAACTTAGCCTTCAAAATGTGCCTTTAAAATATTTAATGCTTTGAACTTCTAGTTACCTTTTAGTTAAGAAACACTTTCATCCAAACTAGTTGTAGCTCTTGGCCTTCAAAAATACCAGCATAAAAGTAATAATTACCCTCCTTCCCCGATTATCTTCAAAGCTTTCTTCTGTTTTCTCTTCTTATTTAGACTTCTTCTTTAGCAAGGATTTCGTCTCTCTGGCGCCTGACCACAGGGACATACTCAAAACAACAACAACGATATTACAACTTTGTGTTGCTCTTGCTTTAAATACCTGAGCATTACTTTAAGGACTATTGAGCAGACACAATTAATTGTAAGGAAGAACCAAGAGGGAACTCAAGCACACAGACAGCAGACAGTAGAAGTTAAGAACAGTTTGAGAACAAGGATAAAAACCGTTCTAACAAATGTTGTTGGTCGACAGGGTGTGACGCAGTATGATGTGGAATGACGGACTCATTGGTTGTGGTTGAGCTGAGGTGGCAAACATTTAATTGCTTCACATTGAATGCGATAAAGAAATATCGATACGCGGATGGTGTAATTTTTATAGTAAAAATAATAAAAAAAACCAACACAAATCGATAAGAGGAGAAATAATTGCTCAGACAGAACTGGGAAATAAAACCGGTTACCTGTATGTTAGAAGGAAAAGATACCATAGTTCAATATAACGAATATTAGTGAAATGTTAAGCATATCCCATGAATTGTAGTTTTCTCTTTGCAGAGTTTTTAAATATTTCAAAGCTTCGTATCAGGCATTCAAATTTCTTAATAAAGCTAGGATTTTAAGGAAATAAATGTAAACAAAAGGTTTTTGCACCACTAAAATCTGCTTCAAGATATCTAATTATTGAAATTATGCGTTAGAGGTCGAAAGCTTAGTTTTTTTGCAATAAAGAGAATAAACATTTCTTCATTCTCCTCCTTCCACTTAATTTTTATCTAATTTTTTGTTTTTTGAAAGTCATTTTTTAAACAAGTAAAAAATATAATGTGGTCTCTTTGAATAAAATACTCCTCATTAAAATATTACATTAGGCTGGATCGAATTTCAAAAGAGCATAGTGTCGATTTGATTCAAGACTCATTCGAAAGGTATTATAACATACATATGAAGTACAAATTTTTGTTTTGATCTGATTGCATCTTCGTTCCCCAATTTGTCTTTAAAACAGGACATTTTTTAAAAACTAATTATACGAAAAATCTCAAGGCTAGTTCTGTTAGTGCAAATATGAAATGGAGCAACACAAAATTCCTTCCTTTTCTGATTACACCTTCCACCTATAAAATTTCTTCAAGGATGACATAAGCTATGCAGAAGAATTATATTGCAATGACTATTAGATGATGTGCCATATTCTTAGCCGAATATTGATGATATGAATTTTTTTTTGCGATCTGACGTCATTTTCCTGTTATTGAATCACCTTCAAAATGCCATTATAATTCAAAATCACAAATATCGTTTTAAATATGGGTTAAGTCACTTGATAATAGGACATTCTTATAAAATTTATTTTTGATCTCAACTCAACTACCTACTTTCGAGTGTCCTTGAAATTAACGAATTTTAAAATGTATTTGTACCGAAGAAAGTATGAAGTGGGTCAATAATTATTACGTTAAAAAGCATCTATTCAAAATTTGGTCTCAGTATAACAACATCTAGTCGTATCTATTCCAAAATGTCCTTTAGCTTAATGATTATTAAGAAATTTTTTTTTAATAATTGTAATTGAACAATAGATTTATGATTGCTGGTTCCGAATATAGCAACCAATTTTTTCTGAATTTATACGATGTTGAGGTATATAGTATTTATTAAAAAAAACAACACGAGTTTTTAGGCATATCCGAATAATTGTTAAAAGATATTGGACAGATAGCACATATAGTTTAAAATAAAAGTTAAATTAAAATGAATTATGATTTTTGTTTAAAGTCGTGTTTTTTAATGAATAATAATTGTCCTGTTTTTGGAGGTTCATGTGACCTACCAAAAAACCAACTGCCATCATATGAGAGATTCAAATATTCATAAATAGTTCTTTACAGAAACCACCGTCAGATTATACAGCTTTTTCGTTAATACCTTTATATAAAGTGTGAACGAAAAAAATTAGTGTTGTCAAATTATAAAAAAAATGTATTAAAGTAGTGTGTTATATATGACAAATTCCGAAAATCCTAACAATTTTTGAAAAAACAATTTTTAAGAAATATTTTCAGGTCCATAATGTATTGCAAAATTTAAAAAAGTGGATTTGAAAACGTTATAAAAATATATAAAAATTATTTTTATATAAACAATTTATGTACCCCCAAAATTAAATTTTGATGTGGATGATTATGTGGATGTGACTGACTGGAATACGGAAAAATTGGCTAAAACAACACTTTTGTCTGAATCTTGAGAGAACAAGAGATGGTAAATCCGAAATAGACATTTTAAATGTTCCTTGCCACTCACAAGACATATGCATCATCAGGAGTTTATAATAAAGTTTTCAGGGATGGTTTTATAATGGAAAAACATAATACAATACAAAGAATTGTATTAAGGCGTGAAATTCCCAGATTCGAAACAAAAAAAAAAAAAAAAACGAAATGGCTTATTTCAGCCCTTGAAAGAACTGACCGAGCTTCTTATGATCAATTGTGTTGAGTGTGTTGTGAAATGCTTGAACACAAATGATCGAGAACTGGACCTACCAGCTTTATGCCGACTCCGAACGGCTTATGTTCTCAAGAAGCTTTGCATGGCAGTTTTTTACTCTCTGATTTGCCATTGTCTGCAGGAAGGTGACGGCCAAGCAGAAAAATGAATTCAATTGAAATAATTTCTGTGTCAGATGGAAGATTCGAACCTGGGTTCTCTGACGTATGAGCCACACACTCTACCCACTACGCCACGGTCACCACGAAACAAAGTAAATTTTGTATGGATGATTTTAAACGTTTTAATTATTGAATATTTTCACAATTATTACGAAAAAATTTATTTTGAAAAATATGTTTTTTAACCTTCTGAAAGGACCATCTGCTGCTGGATAAAGGGAAACGGACATGAAAGGTTTTATTATTCATCGAGACACCGATATTTTTCCATTCCACTCATTACATTTTTTTAAAAAATCGTTTAGAAAACTTTCCTGTTTTTGGCTCAAAACTGGGGAAAGGAAGATGAATGTATGGTATATTATATCATATATAAGATAATGTATGGTATCATATCTTTTGATCCGATCTATTGAGCATGTACTGAAACACAAAAACTACCCCAGAACCACTTTATCTAAATAACATTACCTCAAAGCACAATTTAATACCATAGTCCAACAATCTGAGACCTTCTGATTGCAAAAGAGTATCTGACCATGGCTTATTTCTGAAAGAAGACTTCATTCAGAACATATTTGCTGAATCAGTTTATAGTGCAGCACTCTCACAATTAAACAACCTTGTCGTTGGAGCTAGGTTTGCTCACAATGATTTTGTATTGAATACGATTTCAGATGGTAGAATAAAGACAAAATCAAGTAAAGCCCGAAGTAAAACAGAGAGAGAGTGCGTTGCAAGGCAACGTTAAAATCTCTCATGAGCTGTCAAAGCATTTTCATAAGCAGTGTTTTATGTAAAAATCTACAATGCCTTGCGGTGCGATTGTGCGGTGCAAAGCATTTGCAAACATTTTAAAAATGACGCATGCAATGACGAACTGTCATAAAATTTCCGTTGAGAAATACTAAATTGTTTATTGTATTGAGCGCATAGCAATTTTCTTCAAAAACAAAAATTGAAATAATAAAATATGTTGAAATAATATATTGGTAATAATAATATAAACATAAAACTTCTGAACATGTGTTGCTAATTCAAGATATACTAACATTATTTCTCATTTCTGGAAGACAAATAAATGTACGACAATTCCTTAATTTGCTTACTTTCTATTGTCATTTCAAACGCTTCTCATTGTTCATTGATTGTGCAGGCAAAGCGCGTGAGGTTACGTAACAAAACCGCATAGCTACCGTGCATTGCATTATCGCACCATTGTATTTTAGGCTTAAGAAAATCCTCAAAAAAAATGTATTTATATGATATAGGAATATAAGTTTTCAGCTTTATGCCAAATATTATTCATATTTAAATATTCATTATTAGTTCTTTACAGAACAAACCACCGTCAGACTAGACAACTGTTTTGTTGGCTGCTACACCAACTCATCGTTAATCTTTTGTGGCTTAGGAAGTTCACCAACTTTGAAAAGTTTATAGGAGAAACTTCTGGAAAACCAAAACGGAATTATATGTCCTTTCTATTTTAAAGTAGTTTTTTACTATTTTGCTAAAAAGATAGTGGTGACAAAGTGAAAACAAATAAAATACATGAATTATTTCTGAACAAGTATAATAACATTTTTCTTTTTACAAAAAACTTTCTTCATGCCTTCTATGGATTAATACCAAATTGTTGTTGTGCCTAGATGGAATCTTGAAGCAATGAAGTCACATTTCCAAGTTACTTTTAGTAATATATAATAACTTCACTTTTTTTTAATGTAAATTTTCTAAAATTTTAAATTTTATTTTTTTGATCTCATTATAGAAACGCCATTTTTTGGCAAGATACATGTTTATTCTTCAACAAACTCTCCTCTTAGCTGGACACAGTGAGTCCAGCGATCTTTCAACATTTTGATACCTTTTGTAAAGTACGGTTTGTCCAACTCTTCCAAATACGTATTGGTTTCCAATTCAATTTTTCATTTGTTGTAAGTCTTTTTCCCGTGAGTCAGTATTTTAAATTTGTAAAAAGGTAATAGTCACTGGGGGCCATATCTGGAGAAGATAGTGGATGAGAAAGCAATTTAAAGCGTAATTCGTTGAATTTAACTTTCAAGGACTTGTGAGTTGTGATGTATTGCCTTGCGATTTTTTGAAGCGAAGCTTTTTACGCCCTCTTCTGTGATTGGCTTGAGTGAAATCTCAAAAACGCCACTTTTTTTTTGACATCGTTTTGCTCTGAAATTGATGTTTGTTTTTCCTTGCGTCAATTATAACAAATAAATGAAATTCCAATATATTAAAAATATTTCTTCGATCTTCCGCGGGAATTTGAACTCACAACGTTGTGATTAGGAGTTCAATACACTATCCACTGATACGAAAGCCTCTGTTGAGCACAATATTTGATTTAATAACAAGTATGTATAACTAACGCTTTGTTGTATAACTAAAGCATTAGATTACAAAAATCTCTTAATAGATAGAGGATTGTGTATTGGCTATTGTACATATAAATACATTTCCCATAAATGTGCTTTTACTTGCAACAAGATGTCCCCAGCATCGGTATTTTAATAAGTACAAGTTACAGCAGATTGAAAAATCAATAAGTATATTAAAAGTATTGCGTATTGACTTTTCTACATATACAACATATTTAGCAGCTATCCAAATATAACAAACGTGTTGCTTCTACTTGCTACATATGTACCAGATGTCATCAGCATCGGCAAAAATTATCAATTGCCCACAAGTGCATTGAAATAGCAATGAATGTAGCACCTAATAGAATAATAATATTAATAATATTATATTAATATTATATTAATAATAATATTAATATTTATTAAATAAATGAATAAAAAATTTACTGGTGTTAATATTAACTTGTGTTTTTTCATTTATTTTATGTTATTTAAAATTTTTTAATTTAAAAGCTGTTTATTAAAAAAGAACCATTATATTATTAAATCTATGAAACTGCAAAAACACTTCGCTTCCCTCGTGTGTCCAACGATGCAGCTGTGTTTTTTTTTTGACGTGTGGTTGTTTTTCCTTAAGTGCGTCGTCCAAATGGTTTTTTTCTTTTTTATAATAGTCGTACTATAATATGCCAAATTCTTTGCAGACAATTGTTATGTTTTTGGACTCTTTGGAGCACTTCCACTTGGCCTAAACTATTGTTTTGCTTGTGGTATAGTGTTGAATCCATGTTTCATAATATGTTACTAATTGATACACAAAATCTTTCAGATCACTACTAAAAATGGGTAAGCAACGCTCAGAATCACGAACTCGTTGTCCTTTTTAGTATAATGTTAATGCATGCAGCACACATTTTGCAACCAGCTTTTTCGTAACCAAATTATCATTGAAAATTGAAACCACCGAGCCAGTTGGTATCTTTGTAGCCTCAACTATCTCACTTACTTTCATTTTCGTATTTCATCTAATACGATATAATGAACTTTGTTGATAATTTCTTCAGTTGCTATCTCTTTAGTGCGACCTGAACGTTGTTCATTAGCAGTGCTTGTGAGATACGTTTAAGCTCAACAAACAAATAAATTATGGTTGATTTCGGTATAGCAGATTAATTTGGCAAGTCATTTCTTAACTTGCAGAGTGTTTTTGTCATTAAAAAAACAAAACTCACTTTTTCCATTGTTACAAAAGAACAAAATCTATTTACTTTAAATAATTGTCACTCACAACGCTACTGCGTAAAACTGGCTCAAATTTTGACAGTTATCGTTTCAAAGAAGCCAGTTCTTAAGCTTTGCAATGATATCTATGTATCATATCAAAGACTAGTGGAATATTCCAGTGCGTAATCAAATTATTGTTGATAGGAGCTCCAGTCCCTTGAAGTAAGCTATCTGACAAACTTTACAGACATTTATTGAAAAAAGAATTTACTTAAAAGCTTGCTGAAGAATTTGACCATAATTGTACATTTGCTTATAACCGATTACCGATTACCGATTACTCGTTCATGAAAATGAACTACTATCAATTGCATGAACTTCATTTACGTTGAACGCTCACCAAAATAAAGGATATTTAGTTATTGCTCAACAATTAATTGGTTTACCTTTGGCCATTTTGAAGCAAACAAGCGGCAACACCTTGAAAATAATATTGAACAATAACGAAGCAAACTTTTTTGCACTTTGTAGTATCTGAGTTTATCTTAAGGCGCGCAACCCTTCAAACGTGACATGCCGCTATGACAACGGAAGTGTCAAAAAGTTAACTGAACAAAGTGACAGGAAAAAGTTTAAAAATTCGAATTTAGTTAAAAATAATCAGGTGACTAAATAAAAAAGAAAGAATAAATTAACTAAAACCACAAAAATTCATAGAATTATAAATGTAATGTAATTAATTTATAAAGTAACTAATAAATAGATAACTTTAATGCAAATATATTTAAATTAACTAATAAATCTTAAACCCAAAACGCAAGATATTAAAGTGACAAACATTGTATGATTGAGGCGCGTGGCAAATTGCAGCTTAAATTGTGGCTGTTGTTCTGCTATGCTCGAAAACTCTTGTTATAAAGTGAATCAGAGACTATTTGAATTAACTGACCATAATTGTTTGAATTTATATTAAATTATATAGCAAAAGTTGATTGATTATGTTGTATTTTATATTCAATTTATGCACTGAAAGTTCAATTTCAATTAAATTACCTTTATTAATGGAATTGTAGGCACCTTAAGGCAATATTCAAATTTTTTTAGAAAAATTTTCGAATATATTTTTATTTTATTGTTTTAAAAAAGATCTTAAAAATATGTAGAAAAAGTTTAGAATGAATTTCGAAGCCGTTTAAGAGATATTTAAGTTTTTATGAATAGTAAAAGCTCAAAAAGTAAGGTAAACAAAAAATTTAAACGAGTTTTTCTCGAAATAACATTTTTTGAAACGGCTTGCACTCAATTCGAAAAGTATTCGTCCGATTAACTCAAATCTTCTTTTATTGTTTTTAAAAATTAAATTCTGTGAGTGAACCAATAAAATCAAGTAAAAAACATTTTTTTGCTTTTGATTTTATTTATAAGGTCCGATTTCGTGTACAAAAAATGGGGTTTTTGTTTTAATTTATGCGCCATTTTTTTATTTTATTTTTCATTTTAAACTTTTTGTCAGTTTACTCACAAGGCAAAACAACCTTTTTTTGATTTTTTTGAAAAAAATAATTAAATCGTTAATTTAAGACTTAATTAAAAAAGAAAAAAAAGTTATTTCGATATTTAATGAAATAAAAAAAATTCAGTCATTCAAAAAAAGCCAGCATTTTTACACAAAAAATTAAAACTGGGCCTGAAATATGACTGTTTGAGGGTGCCTGCGTTAATTAGAATATAATTTGAAATTCTATTTGAGATGAGCTCTATTGTTTTCTAAAAGTTTATTTATGAATTCTTGTAGAATAAGATTATGAAAAAAGGTTTATGTATTACACCCAGGGAAAAAAATCGTAAGACCAAAATAAATGCACTTTACCATAAAAACTTTTATTGGTAAGATTGTGCCCAAAGGCACAAAGATTGTTAGATTCCCAAGAACAATATACTTTAAATCAAATACTTAAATTCTTGTGGAAAAGACGTACGTCTTTAAAAAAGCATGAAAAAAAGTAGTAACAGTAAAGAAAATGCAGTTTGGCACGAAGACTTTTGTTCGTTTCGGGAACGACGTTGACTGTAAGATTCCCAAAAAAATATGCTTTAAACTAAAGACTTAGGTCCTTGATTTTAAGTACATATCTTTTTAATTGTAACATTCAAATCGCTATTTAAATTGTTTGCTGACAAAAACAACGCTGCACATTTTAAAACAAAACAAACTTTCGTTATTTACGTTTTTATTTCACATCCTTTTTCATTTGAGGTTTTGTTTGCTAGCATTTTTCAAAGATCACTGCACACCCTGCAGTTCTTGGAAATGCTTCTATATAACAAAAATAAAAATTTGCACTTGATGCAACTAACACTTGATTGCACTTAAAATATAACGTGTTCACTTAATTCACACATTAATTCACTTTTTCACAACTAAATAGAAAAACTTATACGTTGGCAGGGGGAAAAAATAAAGTTCTGCTGCGTCGGACTATTCAATGTTGGCACTCGCGCACAATTTTCTTATTCTTCGTATACAAATATGATTTTGAAGAAAACATTCTTTAAAGTAACAGACTTTGTCTTTGAAACAATGAAGCTTAGTCTCAAAAAAACAAAGAAAAGTTGTTGATTTTACATAATTTTTTCAATTCCTTGTTAACAAAGAACTAAATCGTTAAGTAAATATTTTATCTTCATGGCAAAGATTGTTTTGTTGATTTAGCTTTAAAGAACTCAAGTCTTTAGTTTCGATGATGCAGCACTTGCATAGTTAAACGATAAATCATTATTGCAACGATCTTTTCCTTGTGGCAAAGATATTTTGGTTACAGTTGTACAAGAACTTTTATTCTTTGATTTTAAGGTTTTTAATTTTCTCGGTGTACCTAAAAGCCTTATGCAGCCAAAAATGTTACCATTGCGATCAACATTGCATCGATAAAAATTGTAATGATCTAAAATAAAAATTGTAATGCCTTAATCGCATTCAAATTTGTCGAAATCGGAGTAGATCTGGTATTGCCAAATTTTTAATACTGTAAAATGGGAGAAACGCAAAATTAAAGAAAAAAACTGAATTTTTCTAACTATTACGGGTTAATTCAAATAAGTGAATAGTATCTAAATAATAGCTGAGGCATAATAAAATCGGTATTATAATAGTTGTTGTAGCCGAAGCATTCTGGTTGAGGTGCGTGGCTTGTATACGATAGAACCCAGGCTCGAATCCCACCTGGCGCTAGAATTGCCAGATCCTGAAGGACTCTTGTCCGGACAATTCACAAAACTCCGGGATTTCAACAAGTCGTCTGGACAAAAAATCGCATTTGTGTACTAGTGTTTGTATTTGATAAACATAAACATAAACATAAACATAAACATAAACATAAACATAAACATAAACATAAACATAAACATAAACATAAACATAAACATAAACATAAACATAAACAAAAACATAAACATAAACATAAACATAAACATAAACATAAACATAAACATAAACATAAACATAAACATAAACATAAACATAAACATAAACATAAACATAAACATAAACATAAACATAAACATAAAACATAAACATAAACATAAACATAAACATAAACATAAACATAAACATAAACATAAACATAAACATAAACATAAACATAAACATAAACATAAACATAAACATAAACATAAACAAAACATAAACATAAACATAAACATAAACATAAACATAACATAAACATAAACATAAACATAAACATAAACATAAACATAAACATAAACATAAACATAAACATAAACATAAACATAAACATAAACATAAACATAAACATAAACATAAACATAAAACATAAACATAAACATAAACATAAACATAAACATAAACATAAACATAAACATAAACATAAACATAAACATAAACATAACATAAACATAAACATAAACATAAACATAAACATAAACATAAACATAAACATAAACATAAACATAAACATAACATAAACATAAACATAAACATAAACATAAACATAAACATAAACATAAACATAAACATAAACATAAACATAAACATAAACATAAACATAAACATAAACATAAACATAAACATAAACATAAACATAAACATAAACATAAACATAAACATAAACATAAACATAAACATAAACATAAACATAAACATAAACATAAACATAAACATAAACATAAACATAAACATAAACATAAACATAAACATAAAACATAAACATAAACATAAACATAAACATAAACATAAAACATAAACATAAACATAAACATAAACATAAACATAAACATAAACATAAACATAAACATAAACATAAACATAAACATAAACATAAACATAAACATAAACATAAACATAAACATAAACATAAACATAAACATAAACATAAACATAAACATAAACATAAACATAAACATAAACATAAACATAAACATAAACATAACATAAACATAAACATAAACATAAACATAAACATAAACATAAACATAAACATAAACATAAACATAAACATAAACATAAACATAAACATAAACATAAAATAACATAAACATAAACATAAACATAAACATAAACATAAACATAAACATAAACATAAACATAAACATAAACATAAACATAAACATAAACATAAACATAAACATAAACATAAACATAAACATAACATAAACATAAACATAAACATAAACATAAACATAAACATAAACATAAACATAAACATAAACATAAACATAAACATAAACATAAACATAAACATAAACATAAACATAAACATAAACATAAACATAAACATAAACATAAACATAAACATAAAACATAAACATAAACATAAACATAAACATAAACATAAACATAAACATAAACATAAACATAAAACATAAACAAACATAAACATAAACATAAACATAAACATAAAACATAAACATAAACATAAACATAAACATAAACATAAACATAAACATAAACATAAACATAAACATAAACATAAACATAAACTAAACATAAACATAAAACATAAACATAAACATAAACATAAACATAAACATAAACATAAACATAAACATAAACATAAACATAAACATAAACATAAACATAAACATAAACATAAACTAAACATAAACATAAACATAAACATAAACATAAACATAAACATAAACATAAACATAAACATAAACATAAACATAAACATAAACATAAACATAAACATAAACATAACATAAACATAAACATAACATAAACATAAACATAAACATAAACATAAACATAAACATAAACATAAACATAAACATAAACATAAACATAAACATAAACATAATAAACATAAACATAAACATAAACATAAACATAAACATAAACATAAACATAAACATAACATAAACATAAACATAAACATAAACATAAACATAAACAAAACATAAACATAAACATAAACATAAACATAAACATAAACATAAACATAAACATAAACATAAACATAAACATAAACATAAACATAAACATAACATAAACATAAACATAAACATAAACATAAACATAAACATAAACATAAACATAAACATAAACATAAACATAAACATAAACATAAACATAAACATAAACATAAACATAAACATAAACATAAACATAAACATAAACATAAACATAAACATAAACATAAACATAAACATAAACATAAACATAACATAAACATAAACATAAACATAAACATAAACATAAACAAAAACATAAACATAAACATAAACATAAACATAAACATAAACATAAACATAAACATAACATAAACATAAACATAAACATAAAATAAACATAAACATAAACATAAACATAAACATAAACATAAACATAAACATAAACATAAACATAAACATAAACATAAACATAAACATAAACATAAACATAAACATAAACATAAACATAAACATAAACATAAACATAAACATAAACATAAACATAAACATAAACATAAACATAAACATAAACATAAACATAAACATAAACATAAACATAAACATAAACATAAACATAAAATAAACATAAACATAAACATAAACATAAACATAAACATAAACATAAACATAAACATAAACATAAACATAAACATAAACTAAACATAAACATAAACATAAACATAAACATAAACATAACATAAACATAAACATAAACATAAACATAAACATAAACATAAACATAAACATAAACATAAACATAAACATAAACATAAACATAAACATAAACATAAACATAAACATAAACATAAACATAAACATAAACATAAACATAAACATAAACATAAACATAAACATAAACATAAACATAAACATAAACATAAACATAAACATAACATAAACATAAACATAAACATAAACATAAACATAAACATAAACATAAACCATAAACATAAATAAACATAACATAAACATAAACATAAACATAAACATAAACATAAACATAACATAAACATAAACATAAACGATAAACATAAACATAAACATAAACATAAACATAAACATAAACATAAACATAAACATAAACATAAACATAAATAAACATAAAATAAAACATAAAACATAAACATAAACATAAACATAAACATAAACATAAACATAAACATAAACATAAACATAAACATAAACATAAACATAAACATAAAATAAACATAAACATAAACATAAACATAACATAAACATAAACATAAACTAAACATAAACATAAACAAACATAAACATAAACATAAACATAACATAAACATAAACATAAACATAAACATAACATAAACATAACATAACATAAACATAAACATAAACATAAACATAACATAACATAAACATAAACATAAACATAAACATAAACATAAACATAAACATAAACATAAACATAAACATAAACATAAACATAAACATAAACATAAACATAAACATAAACATAACATAAACATAAACATAAACATAAACATAAACATAAACATAAACATAAACATAAACATAAACATAACATAAACATAAACATAAACATAAACATAAACATAAACATAAACATAAACATAAACATAAACATAACATAAACATAAAACATAAACATAAACATAAACATAAACATAAACATAAACATAAACATAAACATAAACATAACATAAACATAAACATAAACATAAACATAAACATAAACATAAACATAAACATAAACATAAACATAAACATAAACATAAACATAAACATAAACATAAACATAAACATAAACATAAACACAATTATTTAATCACTATTTCGAAACTACACTCAGTTTAGTTTATAGACTACAGTAAAGTTCTAGACGCATCATGGCTTTTTTAGAGTTTATCTACGAGAATAGAGTAAATTATTTATTATTTTGTACACTACTAACTAAGAGTAAGGGAATAGAAAAATAAATTATTAAACAATAAGCTATATACAGAAAAACAAAAAATCAGCTTTACAAATTTTTAAGGCGAACATTTTTAATAAAAGAAAAGGATGTGATATAACAAGAATCGGCTCCGTAACGACATAACGTAACGACATTATACGTTTTCTCAATAAGATCCAATAGTTTTTCTTTAGCTGTCAATCAGGGCGAAAAACGAACATCAAAAAAATCGATGGATTTTTTCATAAACTACACTAAATGGAGGTACAAAAAATTGTGCAGTTATGTTGAATAACTTGGTCGTTATGAATTTTTTTGCTAGAACGGTACCTTTTTGAAAATTTCGAGTTTGGGTACTTTTACAAAAAAAAAAAAAATATGGTAAAACAGGATAAATGATTTAGACATAGTTTTGAGCAATTTTCTGCAAGAAGTTGAAAAAAACCAAAATTCGAGAAAAAAGTTATACCCCTTGAAACATTACTTTTTTTCAAATATAAAATTAATATTATTTAAATATATTATTAAATTAAAAAATAAAAAAAAATTATAAAAATCGAAAAGCATATATATCTCACACCGGATTAACTTTTATAATTCTAGAAAAATTTCCTGATTTTCATTCGAAAAATTTTTGAATTCCAGGGTGCCAACATACTTTAGAATTTTAACGGAAAAGTCCCCTAAAGTCGAAAAATGCTCTCATTTTTTAACACCATTGCCCGAATTTCGCTCATTGATCCCTAAGATATACGAAAATTAAATGTCCAACAATTTTCGAACGTGGCTTCTACGTAACTTGTATGAAAAAAACAGCAAGCAAAGAGAAGGTATGAAATTGAAAATAAATACGTGCTTTATGAAAATTTTTCAATTTTGATTGGTTAAGAGTAGTGAAAATATTGTACTATCCGAGCTTATTTTACTACATATGTGGCGGCCGTGGCGCAATGGGTAGAGTGTATTGCCCATACGCCAGAGAACCTTGGTTCGAGTTCCACCTGACACGAAAAGTTTTTTCAATTGAATTAATTTTTCTGTTTGGCCTTCACCTCTCTGCAGACAATGGCAAACCCCAGAGAGTAAATACTGGCATGAAAAGCTTCTTGAGAACTTAAGCCGTTCGGAGTCGACATAAAACTTGTAGATCCAGTTCTCGATCATTTGTGTGCAAACATTTCACAACACAATTGATCATATGAAGCTCGGTCAAAGTCCTTTCAAAGGCTGAAATGGCCATTTTGTTTTATTTTTTATGTGGTGAATACACATTTAAGGAAGGCAGGAGAAATATATCAAGATAACCACTGTCTGCAATAGTACTCACTCTCGAGCTTTGTTCCTAGATCAAAAGACTCTCCTCAATCCTCCTCCTCTCTGAAGCATTTATTAAGATGATCACTGTTTACCCCCAAGGACATCGTCACTGAAGATCATTTATTATTTAATTTTCATTTAATATAAATTTATAAATTAACTAGTTTAAGCATAAAAGCTGCTAAAATAGATAAAGATATTTTAGTTTTAAGGTTTATTGTGTATTAAAACATTATTCCTTATTCGATTGATAAATACTGATGTATAGTTGTTTAAAAATAGTGAAGCTTTATAATTTAATTATTCTACAAAATATTTATATTTTTTAATATTTTCGGAATGATCAACGTTAGTGTAAAAAAATAAAATGTTTATTAGATTATGAGATTTAAAAAAGGCCTTTATTATACATGTAAAATAAAAAGGATACAGGGTTACAAATATCCGTACTCTACAAAATTTTCAAAATTTTTTCATTTTTGAATCTTTGTTAATATAATAAAAGTTAATATTCGTTAACTTTTTTGTTTATCTCGTAAAATTTTCAAAATACCATCTATTTTTCTATATATTCTGCTATATTTCGTATTGCCCGGAAAAGAATCTGCCAACTGAAATTCCTCCATATGTTATTAATCTGTTATTTATATAAATGTATTTCGTTTATTCCAAAATTCGTTTGAAATATTAATACTTTTGTCCTTAGCCTATATTATCATTCAGGTCTATTGATTTTAGTATATTTAGCAATTTATTGTCATGTTATTTTAAAATTAAAACACAGTCAAAATTAAACACAATCAATTTTCGATAACTCGAATCAATATTATCAAAACAAAAAAGGTATATTATCAAAAGGTAAAAGGTAGACTTCGAATAATAGAAATTTTATGGTTTTGTAAAAGACCTCAAAATTATTATATTAAGCACATATTAATAAAATTCAAACCTCTATACGAGGGTATAATGAGGGTAAAGTAAAGTATATGCTGTCTACAAACAAGGAAGCGCGGTGTCTAGACTCCCACGTTTTATCCGGCAGCTATAACTTTGAAATAGTCAACAACGAAGTCAGCCTGGAGCTACAGCGAAGAACAATAATTGCTAATAGGTGCTACTACGGGCTCAGTAAGCAACTAAGATCTCTCGATCGGCAAAACTAATACTCTACAAGACGCTCATTCTATCTATGCTTCCATATGGCGTTGAGGCATGAGTAGTTTCGCAAACTAACGCAGCTGCTTTGGGGGTGTTCGAGAGAAAACTTCTTCGCAAAATCTTCGGTTCTGTTCGAGACGGCGATGACTATCGCATCCGAATGAGCCACGAGCTGTATGAGCTCTACGAAGACATTGACGTAGTTCGGAGTATAACTGTGCAGCGACTACGCTGGCTGGCTTAATTTGTCAAATTATAGTCAATAAAAATGTGATCAGAGCTAAACACAAATGAAAGCTTTTCTGACCTTAACAAGAACACCAACTAGTATAGTGAAAATTGTTGTTTGTTTTAGTTTTGTATAACACTTTGCTGTTTTCGATTACTGCTCATAGAGTAAGAAATCCCACTTCAGTTCAGCAAAAAACTTTTGTTTGACGCTGCAACACTTGTTGAAGGTGTTTCAAATGCCTTTGATACCTTTTTTCGGTTTAAACATAGTTTTTGCTGTCTTTTTCGGTTTGTGATTCGATCATTTTATTAGGTACGTTTTTTTTTAATAAAAAGTAAAAGCAATATTTACGAGGTCTATTTAAAAAGTATCGCAAATTTTTATTCGGTCTTATATGCGATTTATATTCGATTTTCGATTTCTTTTTTGTGACGTTATATTGGTATTCATGTCTCCCACTTATGCTGACAAGTTCAACAATTTCAAGTGTTAGTTAATTTTTGACAGCTTGCATGTCTTTTGGCTCGCCTTTTATTTTTGCTTTTTTCGGTCTTTGCTAGTGCGGCAGCTTCCATTGGGATGATTGAGCTTTGGTCTCCACGTCATAACCATAAACCCAAAACTCGTCATCAGAGAGTTATGACCCTCTGGAGCAAACTTGAGCCGTCGCAGACAGACTTCAATATCTCCTTAGCAATGTTATTGCGATGCTGTTTTTAGTCGCAATTCAGCAATTTTGGTACGAATTCCGCGGCGACCTGTCTTAAGATCAAATCATTGCTAAAAATCGAATGGCACGAGGCAATCGATATGTTTAGGTCCTCAACAACTTCCTTCTCTAACGGTGATTCGACGATTAGCCAATACTATTTTCTTCCCTTCATCAATGTTTTCGTCTGTTGTTGCACGCTCTTCGTCGTTCTCATCTTCTCGGGCTTCTGAATCATTTTGTATTACCGAGAAACTTCCAAGGTAGCTATATAGCCATAGCCATATAGCCAGCTAGGTAGCCATATGCCACAATCAACATTATTAATGCGTCCGAGCAATTAGTTTTGTTTTTTACACATAATTTGATACAGATTCTTTGATCCATGTTTTGGAACAGGCAAAAATCAAAGACGTGCCAAAACACGTGTAAGGAAAGTAGCTGTCAAAAATGAACTGAACTTTCAAAACGGACAAGCTTGGCTGCATAAGTGAGATACATGAGTACTAATATAGCGCCATAAAAAAATGGAAAATCAAATATATGTACCCGCGGAAATTCAAAACTCGCTATACTTTTTTAACAGACAATAAAATTAAATTTTAATAAAATTTAAAATTTTTAAAACTGAATTCAAAAATTTTGCACTACGTAACGCTCGACCTGCCTCCCTCTGATGTGACACTTCATCACAAATGTTCAACCCCCCCTTAAAGTGTTACGTAATTTGTGAACAGCCTATTAGGGGGAAAATCGAGTCGTGGAAAAACGATATATGGAAGAAGAGTTGTATGCAATTACTTTCCAAACGCTACTGCCACTCGTGTCAGTTCAAATTATAAAAAATTCGATTTGACAAATTTTTAGTTATGAACCACTATATGGAGTGCAACTTATCACCATAATTTGCCAAGCTCTAGAAAAAAACCATAAAACTCTGTTCAAGTTGGTACTCGCAATATTGTCTCGTATGTTGCGTACGCCTATGTTGCCACATAATAGCCAACTTCACACAAGTCATACAATTGCCACCCACTTCAGCAAAGTACTGGGAGAATTGACTTGATATAAAAATATTGGTATTTTTTTCTGAAAACTTTTTAACAAGATGTTCTGCGGCTTTGATGGCGGTTCAACAAAGATTAGACCTGCCAGCAGTTCTGGTGTTATTGTTGTAAAGTAAAGTGCCGTTGAGTTGTGCTACAACAGTAAAGTAACAAAAATACAACAACAACAACAACAACAACTCCCACTTCGTTTGGGTTTACTTTCTTTAAAGTTGACAAATTTACCAAATTATCAGGATAACGAGTGTGATGGCAGATAATCTGCTAATACCGAGTCTTTCCTGTATAATCCTTAAGGATTTATAAATTCTTATAAAACAAAGCCTTAAAATGTATCGCCAGAAATAGAAAATTTTAATGTTTTATTGCAACAAAATGAAGGATATTGTTGGGATCGAACTTAAATCGATTTTAAATTTAAATCGAATCGATCGATTTTAATTTTCTAAATTTTGAATGTTTTTATTTTTAGTTGGGAGTCATAAGATGAACAAATTTGCATGCTTAAACAACTATGCATATATGTACTAATATATTCATATATATTAATGCATATATGTACTAATATATTCATATATGCATAGTTGTTTAAGCATGCAAACTTGTTCATCTTATGACTCCCAACTAAAAATAATAACAATTAAAATTTAGAAAATTAAAATCGCATTATAACTGTAACAAAAAAAAAAAAAAAGAAAAGGACCCGCAAGGTTTTATTGTTGCTCTCATTTGAACTTTGAAGAGCGAAAAATTTATGCAATTCAATAACACAGATTCGAAAATATTTGCAATTCAATTGCTTGCTGTTCATTTTACGATGCGTCATTAAAGTGTCGCATATATTAAAAAGTAGACGCCACCAACGCCACCCATTTCAAAATTTAGTCCATCTGAAGGACATATGAAGAATGCAGTTTCGTTTCAGCATAGTTTTTGCTAAGCTTGCCACAGCACATGCTACAAATTCCAGAATATAAAGTTTGATTGCTTTTTCCAACAACAACAACAAATACCAAAACTTCTCGCACTCTATGCTGGCAGTTATGTCATTGAGATCCATCAATGTGCAATACTTCATTTAAAGTCAACAAATCAGTTAAAATTCACTGACACATTCATCTTGAGCTTTGAGTGTTTCTTCTTGGTACATTAATCCAAAATATTACCACCAAAGTTTTTGTTTTCGTTGCAGTAACTGTTATGGTTATGGCTTAGACCATCTTCTGTTATTATTTTTAAATTTAACACAAAAATTTTTTTTATTTCTGTGCATATCTTCTGGTATCTCTTTAAGTCTAATCCACCCACCAAAAGGTCAACGAAACAATGTCAAAGTGCAGTGAACGGTTTTAATGCTATAAAAAAATGCTACAACGCTCAAGGAGAACTATGCGGCACCATTAAGGTTATTTTATAGCACACTCATAGCGCAACGTCAGACGGACATCAACACCGTTAACAGCTCTCTCTTTACAAGAAAATTTATAAAAATTATTCAGCTACACAGATTGTGAGCCGCTGGCTGTGAGTCACGTTTTCATAAAGTTTGGTAGAGATGTTGCTGGTACTAGTACGAGTGTTAATATAGAATAAGTAATAGCAAAGCAAGTGTGTAAAGAGAGAAGGATAGAAAATGAAACAAAGATTAGGTAATGTAAGTTCTGTGCCTGGTTGCTGGTATGAACCAGGCATTGGTTTTGATGTTTTATCATCATTTATTATCAAACAATTCATATTTGTGAGTCTGTCGGCCAAAACATACTGACAGTGCAGGGATTAAAAATTATGCGTTATCGATTTTGGTAAATTTTTTCATGAATTTAAGTTTTTCAAATATAGTTTTAAATTTTTCAAGATATAAAAAAACATTCTAATGTGTTTAACATAGGAATGTGAGACTTAAATAAAAGAAGTTGAGCTTGAGTACAACTTTCCGCCTTTCCACAATAATTTACATAACATCCCAGGTGCATGCATAAGTACTTTCCGTTTTGACGAAGAGATCGTTTTATTTGTCTGACATTTCTCTACAAACACACACAAGTTGAGTCCGCCAAAAAGTAGCGTTTTTGTTTTATCGTTCAGTGATCATGTTGAGTTTTGTGTCTGAAAGCGAACGCATTGTTTTTATAATTTAATTAAAAGGAAAGTGCTGTTAACCTTCCCATACTCGCACGTTTGACTCTCGGACCGACAAATGAAATGTTATTGATAAGTGGCAATAGATAATATTTTATGATTTTTGTGTTTTTATATACTATAATTAATATTACATTTAAAAATAAGAAAATAAAAGATATAATTATCTTTAGTAGCTATTGATGGAACAATTAATGATGGTCGATTGGTCTGAGAGACCAACGCGCGAGTATAGGAAGGTTAAAAGCCATCGTGGTAGAAACAGCTGGTAGAAAGATATGGTATGTAATGTGTAGAAACTGATGACCAATAATTTTAATTAAAAAATTTAACTTCCTTACAAAATTACGTATTTTTTCACCAAAGACAAAGAAACGAAAAAAACTTATGCAAACACCGGGCAAATATTGTTTTCTACAAGAAAATTAACTCATAAGACAATGGTTTAAGAAAAAAAAGTATGTTTTTCTTCTACAAAAACAGTGTTATATTGTAAAACCATAATACCAAATAACAGATTGCAGAAAGAAGCAATCTTAATTGCAGGAAAACCCACCGTTTAATATTAACAGCTTCTAGGTTAATTTCAAAATACATATTATCAGGCATGTTCTGAAATCCAATTTACGTCGGAATAGGATTTAACTTCAATGACATTTCATTGAAAATAAATCCGATTGTACTTGTACTAACCGAAATACTGAACCAGGTTTCAAAATTACTAATTTACAATATTTTAGTTCTTAGATAACAAACTGCGCCACAGTAGTCACAGTTCCTCAACAATAAAATTCTAACAAACACTTAATAGCATCTTCTTCTAATTTTTTCAAGCAAAAACTTTTAATAAATATTCCAAAACAAGGCGCCAAGCTTTCGAATTCATATAAATCCTTTTATTTTCATATTCACGTTCCTTTTCACACTTTAACAAAAATGACATAAAAGAAAATTTAAATTTGAACAAACAAAATATATTTTTAGTATATGGGCATTTCCGTGGTGGCACACGTGACGATCGTACGACTTTAATGAGTGCAAAAATTATTGAAAAATGTAACTTACAAGTTCCTTATTATGATTTTCCAATAGCTTACTAAGCACACTATACAAGGTGTAAAACCTAAGAGTTTTCAAAAGTTCGGCTCTTAGATAGAAGCCACCAAAAATGATACGTTACGTGACAAAAAATAGAAGTGGTTTTTGACTTGGATCACAAAATTAGTAAAATTCTGTAAATTGGCAAGAGTTTTTGTATAAAACTTTTTTTAGAAGGATTTGAAATAGTATAAGTTTATTTCAAAGTTATCAAATTTAAAAACCTAACGATATAAATGATATTTTAGCATAACTTTTATCTTTGTACGATGAATGCTGTGTGTTAGCATGACCTCGAAAAAATTTTTGTGAAAATATTCCCATACAAACCGCGCTGTAAGACGTAATTCCACGTCAAATCCTATAATAGTTTCTTAATATGAAAAATTTAATTTAAAAATTCAATAATATAAAATTTAACAGCTGTACATAAATGTCCACTGGTTTCACTTCAACACAATAACACCAATAATAGAAAATTAAACCAAAAATAAATGGACAAAATTTACAATAATTTTTTTGAAAGGTTATGTAGTGGCTACAAATAAAGATCAAGTTCAACGTAGTCGTGCGAGGCGAAATAAAATCATGAAAACCTGAATGAAGAAGTGTTTAATATTAAAAATGTACTTATTAAAAAAAAAAGAATGCTTGTCAAATTATTCGTTTTTTGCAGTTTTAAATCAAAATATTTTAAAAACGAATTCTGTTTTTTTATGTTTCAAATTATGTTTAACGCAAAAAACGAAATCGCCATTTTTGGCTGAATAATTTGTCCATACTTATTTGTGTGTGTGTGTGTGTGTGTATGAAATATTTATAAAAATGTCCATTTATTCATTGTTTTATATAATTTTCTATTTTAATTCATGAAAAAATTTCATTGACTTTTCTGCTGTGCTCATGGGCGCCAAAAATTCATTCAACCAAATAAATTCTAAGTCATAAAAATGTTTGTCAGAATTTGTTAATTTTCCACAAGATACGCAAAACATTCCCATTTTTAGTTTAGTTGTTATACTGCCAGACTCCAATTTTCAGTTTTATTTACGTTCTGATATTTGTTGCGTTGTAAGGGAATTTGGTGAGAATTTTGGCACGTGTCGGGGCGCCAATACTGCATGCGTAGTTAAGGCATGTAAACAACTCTGAATGACTTGGAATTTTAGTTGTTTTGCTGCCTATTGTTGTCGAAGTCAAAGCAATGCATACAAAGCACAAACATCAATTTTAAGAGAAAACAAAGCACAAACAACACACAAAATATTCACAGGAAAAAAATAAAAGCAAACAGTTACAATATAAAACAATATCTTAATTTTAGGCTTTTGAAAAGGCAACATTTAAAAGCTGATTAAAATTAACTGAGAATAAATTTCCATGTTTTATTTAAGTACCATAAAAGAGTCAAAGACATGGTGATCTGCTTGGCAACACATTTTCCGGTAGACATTTAAATGAAAATATATCTATTTGCATAACAATGAGCAGATTATAACTTGATAAAAACCATAAAAAGTTGAAGAGAAAAGTTTTTGTTTTCATACATGCTGTGGAAGAAATTTTAAAAACAAATTTCTGGACTTATGAAACATTTACTCAGGGGCGTCCCTAGGGTCAGGTGAAGCAGACCCATGTCTGTATCTCCGAAAAGTTTGGGGAGCACGAAATGCCGATTATTCTACATATCATTTTCTTTTACTAGGAAAGAAAATAAGCTCTAAATTGAAGCTCCGTAAAAGGGCGCCCAAAATGCCGATTATTCTTCGTATCGAGGGCTTATATTCAATAATGTCTATCTACAAAAACACAAGTTTTCAGGAAAGCGAAAAAACTGTTTTTTCCGCTTATTCACACCAATTTTGATGAACCCATTTTCTACAATATTAACAAAAAGAATTTATGCTTAAAATCATTTTTAACCATTTTTTATTCAAGGACGTTGTTTTTTTTTAACATTTTTGAATTTTATATGAAAATTTAGTACAAATATTAAAAGCACGCGATAAAATATTAATTAATTGAAAAATTTCAGTACAGAACAGAACAGTAATTTGATTGCAGAACATTTACTTCGCCTGGCTAAGATTATAGTAAAAGAAGAATTGGGATTGGATCGACCGGTTTGCAAAAGCTTTGCTTCTATGTGACCTGAATATTGTTTAATTCTAGTAGGTAGTTCAGTGTAAGCATGATCAAAATTAACTTTAAACTTAATGCTACCACTTGGTATATATAAAAGAGATTTAAGTTGGGATACTGTCGGATCACTTTTTGCTCGATCAGGTCTAATACTCTAAAATCTTATAAGGTTAGTATCTCTATTATTTTTAAAAAAATCGTACCTCAAATATGAAGCATCAAATGGCTTTTTAATAATTTCGTTGTTAATTTTGACTGTTTTCGGGCATCTTTGGTTACCCTGGCATAGTCGTATGGCAAATATATGGTCTGGTTTTTCAATTTTGCCTGTATATTTGCATAAGCACTGTCAGACTCCATCTGTGTGTGTCCTTTCTATAAGTATTTTTGTTCTATGATTTTATTGTTTTCTATTTCGAAAATTGACAAAGCATTCGACAAAAAATGGTTAAGGTTCTGGTAACCAGTGTGTTGACAAATTATGTATTATGCACGAAATAAACTTCGAAGCGGACAGATCTCTATCATTTTCGATCCACCAGTAATTTGTACATTGATGGGTGGCGAAATTTGTAAACCGTAAAGTTGTGCATTTGTAGACGCTGCTTATAATAAGTGGCTGATGCGTTTATGTCGGGGCAGTATTTATCTTTATAGATATTAATTTTTTTTCTAATTTGTTGTTTTATCATAAATATATTAATTTCCTTATGAATACAAAAGCCTTAAAGTTGGCGCTTCTGATAAAACAAATTAGAAAAAAATTAAAATAATAAATTTTCCAATGTAATAATATGTTTAAATAAATTATCAAATATGACAAAAAAATTGAAAGGAAAAGGTTATTTTAAAATTATTTTTTACTTTGTAGTCGGTTTTTTTTTTTAAAAAAGTTTTTTAATATTATTATAAATTAGAAGTTCAATTTAAAGATGGATCCTTAGCGATTCGCAAATAGAAGAGTTACGAATGAATCGCCGAAAGAGATCTTAAGCGATTCGCTGGGAAGTTCAAAAGTTTTGTTCAAAAACCTTGCCTTATATTCCAACCATATTCCATCTTCCAACGACTTCCGAAATGAGCGAAAGAAGATTTTACAAATCGAATCAAGAATCAAGAACAAACACCTACTGCAAAAAGAATGTAGGCAATGACAAGTAATACATTTTTAAGTTTAAATGGTAATTAAATTGATTATATCTGTCCAGGAATAAACATTAGCAGTCAAAACATTTACAACGATATCTTCAAAACAAGGATAGAATAGCGTAAAAAAATAATTTATTTATTTAAATTTTTGTGAAAATAACATAAAAAAATATCAAAAAACATGAAAATCAGCATTATCTTTGGTTCACCGGAAAAATTTCAAGTTTTTTGATGCAGTTTTGAAGAACTTTTCCAGAACTATTATTTCTAAATGTATGTTTTTGTTTTTAACAACCACACCAGCCGAAATTTTTACTAAAAACCTCATTTTTGGAGGTTATTTAAAAATGGTTAAGCTTACTGGCGGTTATTGTGGTAGCTAAAATATGTTGGGAATCGTTATAAAATAGATTAAGGTTAACTTTTAGTCGGTGGCAATTGCAAATTCTTTTTTTTTTGTGGCATCCAAATATACATACCTAACAATTTTATGGTGTAGATAGACGGTTTTGCATTCGTAAAAAAGTATCTTTGTAGATAGAAATATGATAAAACACAGAATATATAGGACTAAAAGTGGGTTTTTTTTTTTGTAAAAATTTTTACTGTAGATGCAGCTGGGGTCAGTGATGAATTTGGCATCAAAAAAACTTTTCGTCAAAATGTAGATAGACATTATTGAATATAAGCCCTCATATACTCTTCTTGTATTAAAAAAGAAAATAAATTCTATTTTGAGTTCAAAGTATGCATTGTACTGGATAATAAAAATACCAACACCATTAATTTCCTATTAGTTATTAAACTTTGGCAAAGTGCAAGCGAGAACCACAGAATTTTTTAGAAATATTACTTTGACTGATATAAATGGACTTAAAAAGTCTTAAAAAAAGAGTATATCAGGTCATTTTAAGTAAGTAGTAGTAAGACAAGACATGCCGAAATGTTTTATGACATTAAAGCCCTGTGCAAGTTGATCTAAATACGACCTAAGCTAAATTGTTTCGATAAAACAGTGCTTCCTAAATAATATAGGTAGATTCCGAGCTATCTAAATGTTTCCTATCAAAATGACATTTTCTAAGAGAAAATAATATGTAATGACATTGATTTCTTTACATGGACTACAAAAAATTTAGGAAGCACTGTTTTATCGACACAATTTAGTTTAGGTCGTACTTAGAAGAACTCGCACAGTGCCTTAATACTGAATATGCAAAATCATAAGAAAGTGGTATTAAAAAAAAGAAAAGAAAAAGTTGCGCATGATCTTAAATTGGCAAGCATATTTGTAAATTGAATATATAAATTTGAAAAACAGTAACAAGTATACAAGCGGTAGTATTTTCATCGACTTTAGAACATAAACAAGCTTGATAAATATTTGTATTTAAAAATAAATTAGAATAAGTCTTTTATTGGCTTGATATGGGAAGTATTAAAGTTAAAGCAAAGTTTCACTTAACTTTCTCAATAAAATAGAATCACTTCATTACGCAAACTTCATTTATAAAAATCAACATAATAATATACGAATCCAAAAAATTTTAATATTTTGTTTTACTTGCTCATCATGGTTGAATTGTGTAATAAAAAAATTAATATAATCAATATATAAAAATACTTCATAACAAGTGGGGATAATAAAATAGAATCAAACGATATAAAACTATGAACTCTTAAAAAGAAATCAAGAATTTTATAAAATATGTTTAGTATTTTATAGCCACTATATTTTAAGACAGCCTTATATCTTCGCAACATGGACTCTACTAATGTCTGACAAGTGCTCTGAGGTATGGCATGGCAATATTTCTGGATTCTTTCACAAAAATCCGTCTTAGTTTTTGATTTGTCAGATTCTATTTTAATTTTTACAATCTTCCATAAGACTTCGGTTGGATTTAAGCCCAGTGACAGTGTTGGCCATGACATTACATTGATATTATTTTCTTTTCGCCAAACTTTGGCAACACCAACAGTGTGTTTGGGAACATTATCGTGTTTAAATTCCCACTTTTTGCAATGTACTTTAAAATATATTATCCATTCTTTGATCTTCATACCCTTAAATCATTTCCAATTGAATTTATTTTTGTTTCATCGGGCCTATGATATTTTGATATTTCCTAAACTAACCAAATCTTTGTGCGACTTTGCAAAGGCAATGCGAATTTTTTTATGTCTCAAGGTCAGCATAGGAACCTTTCGCACATATCAACCAAGCTGTTATTTCTCCAACAGTGGTCGCCTTATAGTTCAGGTAGATATTCCAAAGCTTACCTCACCCCGGATTGCTTCTTCAGACTTGAATAGGTCGCGAGTGGACCAAATATGATATAGTCGTCCTGCAGTGCCGTTGTTTTTCATGGTTTTCCTCTTTTACGGTTTTGGAGGATTTGGAGGCGATATTTTAATAAATAAAATAAAAGAGTTTGCTATTTTCCTAAAATTTTGTTAATGTCAATTAACGGTGACTCTGACTATCTTTGCTTAGCTCTGGATGAGAAGTCGTTCCACATCAGTCCAATTCCTTGCACTGCCCATTTTAATAATTTTTTGACACGCTTTTGAATAGTGTTTTTGTCTTTTTAAATAAATTTAGAAACTAATTTTCACTCGGAAATGGTTTCAGTTAGCTGATTTTCAATTAAGTGATTCTATTATATTGTCCTATTACATTTATACGTAAAATGTGTAAATAATAAAGCTTGAATTGGCGTTTGTAACTGAAAACAACAAAAAATGCATATTACCATTTCTGTTAAGGACGATTCTATTTTATTGTTCGGCACTGTATATTACTACCAGCCGAAATAGTGTATTTTTTGAACATACAAAAGCAAATGATTTTAATGTTCACTTTACAGAAAAAAAATAAAAATTTTTAAATCATACAGAAAGTTTCAAAAGATTGCGAATAATATGTGAGTAAAAAGAGGCACCAAAATTAGAGTTCTTTTGTAGATCCAAAATGTCTCGGAACGCCCCTGTATTTATTTAAGGTGTTCGTAGATGCTTAAATGTTCATAAACCCATTTTCCAGACACACATAGCTTCTATGTTTATTTTTGAACAATGTCTTGGCACACACATTTTTATTGTGTCTTTTTTTATTGTGGGTTATTCTTAACCCTTTGTTGGTACAAGGTTGCCCTGAAGCAATCTAAATTTTTAATTAAATATTTTCGAGCTTGCAATTTTTGATAGCTCAAAAAATGAACTGATCTACAATATAATATTAGTTTTATCTTTCAAACTTCTTTTAATTATATTAACTGTTTTTTGTTTTTTCTTTTTTTTTCTTAATTAATTAATTATTGCTTGCAAATCATCATGAAAATTATCTTGCATATTGTAAATTGAGTTTTCAAACTTTTTTCACCTTACGTCTAACCAATTGAATTGACAATCAGTCATCAAATTTGTGTTCCTGGCATCAAAATTTCACAGAAACAAATGTTGTGGTATCTTTTTGCCATTATTTCAACCTGACGGGTTAAAAGCAGCTTTTCTTTGTATGCATCCATGAAGCATGAAATGTCTGTCATGAAGTAATGGAATGGAAATTTCGTTTAAGATGGCATCTTTTTGCAATGAATAAAAAATAATTTAATGTGTACCTTCTTCAAGTACATACTTACAATAGAGAACTTGATATAAAAGTAAACTTTTTCAGCACTTTAATTTCTGAACTTCCTTGACTAAAATAGAAATCATTTTAAAGTGGAGTAAGAAAAATAAACAAAGGAAAGTGAATAATGTTTTAAAATATATCAATAGTAAGATGAAAAAAAAAATCACAAAAGTTCACTGAAATTTATTCTCACGAAAATACACAATGAAGGAAAATAATAAAATTAAATTTTTTCACATAAGTATTTTCCACATTTGTTTGCTTATTGGTATTTGCATATATCCTTTGTTTTGTTTTGCCATAATAAGGCAAGGAATGTGGTGACATTGGTCTTCTTTATTTGGTTTTGCGTAATTAAATTTAATAAGGCATACACATTCATGTGTGATTAAGTTTCCTGTTTTCGAATATAAAAATGTTATGCTTTTCTTATTTAATTTTTTTTTTCTTATTTTTTTTTTCCCTGCCATTTTACGGTTGTACCAGGCATGGGTACAAAGTTTTTAATTTCTCTTATCGTTTCGAATTTATGTACAGTCGTTTACAATGCAGTCGCACGTTACAGAATTTTCGAAGTGAGTTTGGAGGTTGAAGTTCTTTTTGAAGAGTCAGCGACTCTAGCGAAAAATTTTATGTTGCGATATATTTTGTTGGAGGATGTTGGAGTTGAAGGATCACAGAGAAGAAAATAACTATAATTGAAACAAAACTTTATATTTTTGTGTTTCTACGGCCAAAATTATGCAATACCGCACGTTACACCATCACACGTTACCGTGTGATTTCGATTGTTACATTTTTATTACTATGAAGCTACAATAATAGAATTTAGCACAGGGTGAGATTTGGTAAGTTTTTATCATCAAGATTTATCAAGAGTTTTATTTATACTAAGAAGATGGAACTCGGATTGTAAACATGATGCAATTAACAAGATGGTAGTGACAGCTGGCTATGATCACACAAACTGCGATGATAGGTTGCCATTTGCTTGTATATTTTACTT
Organism: Coremacera marginata; assembly: GCA_914767935.1. NCBI lineage: Eukaryota > Metazoa > Arthropoda > Insecta > Diptera > Sciomyzidae > Coremacera > Coremacera marginata. Next base: position 130,665,419 of record OU612044.1, read on the forward strand.
TTTCGTTTTCTACTTTGCACCATTTTTGACAACCTATGACCCCTAAAAGAACTGTCACTACTACCTTTTCCCTTGTATCATAGACTTTAACATGTCCACTTAAAGAGCGTTACCGACTGTAGCCGAAAGTAATCGCAAGTAATTCAACTTAAAAACGCTTCAACAAGGTTCATACGAGTATCTACACAAAAAAGATAAAAATTTGAATTTGAGGCTATGTTATTCAGACAAAGGCTTTCTGTTAAAATATTATCCTGACACGCTTTCTTTAAAAAAAGGTGGCATTATATTTAAAATCCATTTATTTTTGTTTCTATTTATTAGATATTTATATGCTTGTTCTTGGAGCACAGTGTTGATGTGAACAAAAACAGATGTGAAGTGAATAAAAACCGAGTAAACACTCTGGGAGGATTCTCTTGAGGAGAGTGTTTCATTCAGAGTGAACACTCAATCCCGTGCTAGAAAAAATTCCCTCGAATTGCTTGCACTCGTTCAATAATAATGAGATGAGAAATGCCAATTTTAGTTGTCGAATTGCTGCGTGAAATAAACAAACAGGATAGTAAAAGGCAAAGTTTGCAAAAAAAAAAAAAAATATTTGTTTTCGTTTTTTAATTGAAAACCACAAAAAACAACATCTTACTTATACCTAAGTTGTTAGTTGAATTATTAGTTTTGAAAACATTTATTTTAATATATAGAAATACGTACTTTCTGTCTTTGCATTGAACAGTTTTGCGTTTTTGAAAACTTGAAAACCCTACAACAAAACAAATATTTTCAAATATGAATTCATAGGCTGTAGTGGTATCTGAAACCTTATTTTTTGTAAATTAAAAAAAAAAACTATTTAACAAAAATTGTTCACGCTTTTTAAGAACTCAGACGCAATGTATGTCTGCCTACTTCCAACACACCTGAAAACTAGATGCTGTCGAAAGAAACATTGTTCATTAGCTTATATTTCAACATTTTTTACGAAAAATAACCTTGTTACACATCACCCCATGCTACACATTACCCCACCTCACCCTATATAATTTCTTAAAGACGATAAACTATTTAAAAGAAAAATTTATTTAAAATATGGGAACTAGAAAAAATAACTGGGACATTCAATTTCATAGAATACCAAATATCTCAGAAGCTCAACCTGACCCAAAGAAACTGAGCCAGATTTCAGACTCGTAAGTGAGATTTGTGATAAGCTAGTAAAAACCATTCAAAACACAATTACTTTTCATACAATTACCTTGCATTGAATCTTATACCTTTAAATCCTGTTTTCTTAATACGTAAAATCGTAAATGAATTCATAATAAAAATAATTTCAATTGTAATTTTGTTCATATTCTTATTTTTGTGTTTATTTTTAATGCAAGGCAAACTTATTTAACTTTGGTTTAAGACTCTTTTATCCTTGGCAAATATTTCTTATGACATCAACATTTTTTTTAGTAACATTAAGAAACTTTTTTCAATTGTCCTGCAGAATTTTTCAAACTCCTCTTTTTATTATACAATTTTTTATTTTGTCCCATTTTGCTTGAAGAACAAAAAATCTGGGAACTTTTATAAATACTTACATATAAAACTAAAAAGTGTCGAGAAATTCTAGAGAATTTTTAGTTATATGTATTTATAACTCTCAGACACATACTATAAAGCATTCAAGCCATTTATTTTTTTAAAAGATAATTCGATGGTTCTTACTGATTGTTGGTGGTGATGGACTGAAATCTGAAAATTTTATCTGGAAAATAATAATATGACCTGCCTTTTTCTGCCATGATTTTTCCTATTTTGGCACTTAAACATTTTAATATCCTTAGAATTTCTTGTCCAAATCTTTTCTAAAAAGACGTATAGTAAAATTTTCAAAAAAGTATTTTCATAGATTATTTAAAACATCTACGTCTACATTTAAGGGTAATTTTTTTTTAATTTTTAAAAATAATCAAAAGAGACGTATACAAAAGGATGATAGAGGTCGAAATATTTTACGAAATGCTTATCAAACAATTTTACTATAGGTCTGCAAATACAAGATTTATATAAAATGCATAAATTTTTAAGTTTTTTTACTTTTTATGATAGAAAATTGCTATATTTAATGCAAATTAAAATTCCACACTAAAAATTACTCCGACGTAAACTTTTAAAATGACGATACACTTGCAATTTTTTTTTGTTGTTTCATAATAGAAGCTATAATATTAAAAAATTGTGCTACTAAATACAAAAGACGAAAAATCAATAAAAGTGTGGATAATGTGCTGGAAGTTTCTCTGCCATTTTGTCTGAAAACCTATAAAAATTTAGCATTTTTATTTCAACCTGAAATATTCAAAACGAACCCTTCATAGCCAACTTGTTGGTGATGTTTCGTTGCTAGACTTTTTTCTTATAGACATGACAAATTTCAAATTTGAACCAACAAAATTTTATTTGCTATAACACTGAATGCTGTTAAAAACGGAATTTCAAAACTTACGCAATTTAATTTAAGACAAATAGAATAAGCTGAGTCATTTAAAAATTTTAAAACTAACAACATAAACAATAATCCAGGAAAAATTAATTTCAATGCTTATGTCAAAATACTGAGCGCATTAACCGCAACGTAGTAGAAAAGAAACCGATAAAATACAAATAAACAAAGAATTTACAGCAGTAGTCTCACTACAAAATAAAAACAAAAATAAATATAAATTGTCATAGTTCCAAAAAAAAAAAAAAATCAAACTAACAGGACAAATGCTTTTAATTGTAGTTGGCAGAAAAAGTTAAAATTGCAAACGAGTCATTCGTGTTTAGCTGGTGGCAATAATTTTTGAATTTATATGCTAGCGTTGTTCTGTCGGTGGCAGTAACATTAAACTGCACAATAATAACAACAACAATAGCTGATACAGTAAGTCAGAATATAAACAGCAACAAGAGGACCTAGCTGTTGCCAATTTTAGCACTTGGCCTAACATATTAACTTAAAAATTGATATTCATTTGGCAGACAAATTTCGTGAATTTTCATATCATAAAACAAAAACAAAAAAAAAGCTGCAAAAAAAAAGATATAGCCTATATTGAAGGGCAACGTAACGCAGGCGCATTGAATGTTAAATGAATGCCACTACGTACACTCACATACCCACACACACACACCATGCATTCGCAAAAACGGGAGTTCAGCTGTATTATCAGTTTATATGAATTCGACTGTTATTGAAAGTTATCGAAATTTACCTATTCTTGTCATCAATTAAATTAGATTCCTACACACACACAAATGTACACGCATTTGCTATCTCTTTCTAGAGTCTATCTAGTTGATTTATAGCACTTCCCCGTATAAATTGACAACAATTGACGCACTGCAGACTATTTTGAATACTTGGAGTGTTTGTTAAACAGCACTAACAACAACAACAACAACAACAACAACAACAACAACAACAACCATTATACTACCCACATACATTGCACAACAACAACAACAACTGAATTACAAGTACAACAAAAAGATACCGAATAGCAGCAGATACCGCCGGCATTTTCAGTGGTGGCCCTAGAAATTGTGAACTCGTGCAACTAATGTAACCTTGCTGTTGTTGTTTTCGTTGCTATTTATATCAGTGTTTTTGCTCAAGTGTCTAGATGATATTGTTGTTATTTTGGAATTTGCATAAAATACCAAAATGTCTGTCTGTCGTCGATTGAATTCGAATTGTTCTGTTTTAATTTGGTTGGTTTCATTCATTGACTCATTTCGATTCCTAGTCAAATCAACCTCCAGGTGAGGAGCTTTGTATGTTGATGTTATTTTGGTACTTATGTATATTATTTCGCATACATAATCCATGTACTTTGAACGATTCATTGAAACGAACGAATTCTCTGAATTACAGGCAGTATTCAAGATATTTTGGTATGAGAACCTTTTCGGTATGATGCAAACACAAAGACCAACAAAATAAAAGTAGCTGAATTTATTTTTAACTATTTCTGGTTTGATGAAAAGTTTTTTCTAGAAATTTTCGCTCGTCATTGGAAATAGTGCAGGATTGATAAAGTTATTTTAACCCAGTTGTTTAAAAAAAAAATACTATAAATACTATAGGTAAGAGATTCAATGGATATTCAAATAATATTTCAATGATTCTTGCTTCTCATTAATTGGCGATATTTATAAAATTTGTATTAATGTTTAACATAGCTTTTCGTTAAACTTTCAATTTATTAACTAAAGCTGGAAATGGACGTTAGTCTCAGTATTAGTAGCGCAACCAAAGAGGAAATTTGGGGTTTAAGCCCCCCCAAAATTATCGTAGAAAAAAGATATAGGACAAAATTAAAGTGATTTACACGAAAAGTAATCACAAGTTCTTATCAAAAGAATGAAAACCTAAAATATAAATTTCAAATCTATTGTCGTTGAACCGTTATCTTTTAAACAATCCATGTTTTATTCGTTCAAAGTACATGTGCTTAAATTTTATTAGTTGTTATTCTGATCACTTGGGGTATTGTTGACAATTCTTCGATTTGAGCATGGTATTAGAAACAAGGTGGTAGCGTATATTCTCATTCTATTTTTTTAAATTTTATATATAATATACAATTATATTATTAGCGTATCTCTCTCACCAAAAATGTCCCTAGATCTATCAAAAGCAGGTGATGGTTAATTTTAAGCAAGACCCATTAGCAAAACGAAATTTGTAGTTTTTGTTACTTTTCAACAATATACGAGTATTTAATATAAAAGTGCATAAACTTTGGAAAACAACACTGCAATGGCGCCACTCATTGAAAGACCAACTAGGGCGAAAGGGCGTTTAGTTGCCTAGATAGAGCTGTGGTTGAAGTACTTATATATTATTATTAAATTACCACACATTCAATTTGTTATTTATACACATAGAATTTATTTATTATACTCTAAGTATAAAGTCAACAAAATAATAACTGATTTGACACTAACCAGTATATCACTAACATTTTTTGACAAGCATCTGATGTATACAGAGAGTTCGATTTTTAAAACATCTATTTTTAATGGAATTTATTACCAGAGAGTTTGACTTTTAAAACATCTATTTTCACTATTCATTTCAACACTATTTCCTGACGCTACAAAAGCGCTGGATATGGCGCCTTAAGAGCTTTTGAAAAACTAATTGGATTTTATTATGATGATTTGGAAAGAGATTTTGATAGTTTAAAAATTAAACTGAATGTTTGGTATAAAGTTAGTAATAAAACTAACGATGGAAAAAAAGACAGAGTTTGAAGCCTTAGAACTGTGCAATAAAGAAATATTCTTTAATATATTTAATTAACCAATAATCCATGTAACTCTTCCAGTCACTTGGTGTGAAAATGAACAAACATTTTCAGTACTTCGCCGACTTAAAACTTATTTAAGAAGCACGATGTTACAAGATAGATTAAACGGTCTCACATTGCTTAATCTCTACAGAGATAGGTATGACACCATCAATGGATTTTATTTTAGATAAACTCGCTGAAAGTAAGCGTAAATTGAATCTGAGAATATAGTCTTTGTTTATTTTGTTAATCTTAATCACAATAATCCTGTAACTAAGGTTTTTGTTTTCTGTAAAAAGCAAACAAGTGATCGGAATTTTTTAAATTTTTAATTATTTTTTAGTACAAATAAAGCACTTTATATAAAAACTTATTTTCAGTTATTTTTAGTTAGAGCGTGGCTCTATTTTATTCACAATGCAAAAACAAAAATTAGAACCAGATCTTTTCTTGGTCCTATTTCTGATCTTAAAATGCTGCCAAGCTTAAAGCATATTTTTCCAAAACGAACACAGTTTTCAAATCTGAATTACTCTTCGACGAGTTTTCGTCTTATCTCGAACTCACACTGTGATTATAATCAAAAAATCTACTCGTCTTGTTGTTGCTTTCAATGAGAATCTGTTAAAAACACTGAGAGCGGATGATTGCTGTACATGGCAGCAATCAGCAATATGAACAGTGTTGCTGGGTGGCGAAAAAAAATTTTTGCTGAGTTTAAGTACCTAAAAAGTACTTTGTTGAAGAAACGTAGTACTTTTACAATAAAATAATGAAAAAAATCGTTGCATGAAACCCTTATTCTTAACAAGTGAATTGATAAAGTAAACAAAGAAAAAAGCCGACAAGAAAGTGTTTTTTGAAACAAGAAATAGGTAAGCACACGGAGGGAAATATGTATTAAAATTAAATGAAATTGTGTTCATATTAAACGAATATGTTTTTGAAATAAATTAAACACAAATGTTTGTAAAGTAAAATTTAAAACAAACGCTTTTGTTTTCAAAACAATGTTTTTAAATATACTTTTAAGGAAAACTTTTTTAGTTTAAAAACATTTATTTAAAAATAAAATTCAAAACAAAAATGTTTATATTGAAAACAAATTTTTTTAACCCTCATTTTTTCGAAGCCCTTTTTTTTTAATTTTTTCGTGTTTCTGACGTCAGATTCTTGATCAGCGACCCCTGGGTCCCCTTGAATACTAAATGTAAAGACCATTCGATGAAGTTTGTTTGTTTTATCGCGGCTTTAAATATGGAAATATTTTTTATATTAAAATAATTAATTAGTTTTTATTTCATCTTACCTTCAAAATATGTAAGTCCAATTTAAAAATATTTTCAAACAATCAAATGTTTTTTCTCAGCTTGGTCTTAATTGTCTGCTCAATAATTCTACTATACATAATTGTTTAATTCAATCTTAGACAGCGACGTATTTTTTTTTATAAAAAAGAAATAATAAGTCCCCTTTTACACTCGTCAAGAATTGACGATGAAGTCTTGCATTTGTAGATGACAGACGCGGACATCAACGTGAGAGAGAGTAAATTTAAAAGGGAATAGCAAAGGATTGATGTCAGTTCTTGACCAGTGTAAAAGAGGACTAAGAGAAAACAAAACTGAGCTTTATATGAAAGTGAGAATATGAAATGAGAATTATAAAAAAAAATAAAATGAAACACGCTTGTTTTAAATTTTGTTTTGTAGAAACACAAACGCGTTAAATTTGTATTTTAAAATTTTTTGTTTAATTTTGAAGTATGTTTTTTTCTCTGTGCATTAATATAAAGTTGTAATACTTGCAGTTTGAAATTAATATGTATTTATGACTCTCATAAATTTGTTTTCAGATAGGATAATTATGGTGGTTCACTCTAAATTACTACAAATTAAGTTCTCTACCTTCATTTCACTTGTGCAATTTTATACAAAAACTTTAATCTGTGTAATACTGATGTGTAGTGAAGTACGGCGACATTCGATTTATCGAATTAAGCGATCGATATTCAATTGTTGCGTAACTGTTTAAATAACATAATAAATGCGTTAATAACAACATAACCATTTAACGAACAAGGAACCCTTCAAGCAATTTCAGATACCAAATGTTTTTAGAATACAATGTAAAATGGAGGAAAAAAGTAGTGTATTTCAAAGAAATGTCAAACACAGATTGGCGTGTCATGTGAGCTACCAACAATCTACTAACAATCAAAATTTAAAAAAGCGTAAGAAAAATTAATTGATTGCCAATCAAACAATCCCGTGTGAGTTGGCCATTACTGCTCACTCGTATTTTGACATTTCATCGCGAGTGGTGCCAAATTGTAATATAGTTGAACTAAAACTTGAAATGTTGAACGCAAACGATCGAAAACTGGACCTACATGTTTTATGTCGACTCCGAACATCTTATGTTCTGAAGAAGCTTTTCATGTCAGTTTTTACTCTCTGAGGTTTGCCATTGTCTGCAGAGAGGTGACGGCTGAACAAAAAAATTAATTGAATTAAAAAAACGTTTTGTGTCAGCTGGGATTCGAACCAGGGTTATCTGGCGTATGGGCCACACACTATATGGACACACATGGATCCCAAGAGTTAGGTCTTTAAATTAACCACAAACCTTTTTTTTCCAAAGATGACCCAATATGGATTTATTTGTCCCATCGGAAAAGTAATTTTTTTTTGTCGTCAATTTGCAACGCCGCTTGCGGGCTTACATGTACATGAGTTTCAAAAAACATTTTTTTTTTGTATTCCTGAATACTTGATTAAAAGAATAAAAAACATTTTATAAATATCTGCAGTAGCTTTTTTTAATTAGCCTTTAAAAGTCGCCTTTAAAAACATGCCTCAACCTGGAACAGTCCCCTTAAATATAAGCTGAAACAATTTTCAATGAAAAAACAAAATTTCTTTGGGATGCCTAAGAGTATGTGATAGATTTTTATATGTAATATCAAAATTACCTACCACTAGATATTTTTTATTTTGGCGTTTTAATGCCACACGGGCTTACTAGTAATAAATATTGTCCCAAGCAAGTCACGCAAAACGCAACATTGATCTCTCATTGCAGCTTATAATTAAATAAGCAGCGATATTTTTCTACTTATTCTATAACAAAATAACAAATATAAATTTGTCAACTGCTCGCTCATTGCAGCATCCTGTATTCAAAATAAAAAACATAAAACACTGTTTTTCTGAATTTAATTGATACTTTTCTCAACTTGAAGTACCACACAATTGTTTTAAATTATCAAGAAAAACACAAGTCGCTGATATAAATTGCAGCAAGGTATGTTGCATAAAACTTATCGCAAACGTGCTGCCAAGAAGTTGTAAACAAGTTGCTTCATCTGAAGGTTCCGGTATACTTACATGGCTTAGCAACATTTGTTGATGTTGCGTTGTTTTTCAATTGCACCGTGTGGAAAAGGCCTTATGTGAATAGTTTCCAATATTCACGTGCAGAATTAGATTGTGAAATTTTTTACTTTCGTGGGCCCAGTTGGTTGTAAAGAAGCTTTATTATTTTCATTTGATGATTTGAGTGTGGTACCCAAGTTCAAACCTCGCTGCACAAAAGACAGACTGTACTGTTTTATTTTTTATTGTGTCCCGTTTTTTAATAATCGCTCAATTTCTCCTGTCGAAAGACACGACTAAAAAGCAAGTTCGTACCGAGTTTCATTGATATGTGGCTTATAGTTTGAAAGTTATGCCTGCTGAAAAAATGCCATGCCCCTTGTGTAACGCCCATAAAATGTTACCAGTAGAACGGCACTTGTGAATTGAAGTCGAATACTTAATTCTGTGCTACCTAAAACTAGCGTTACCATCATATCTCTTTAAAAGAGAATATGTTCTCTTTTTTTCTCGAGATTATTTTTTATCTTCTTTTTAAAAAGAAAAGTTTTCTTTTTTTTGAGAGTGCTTTAATGCGTTCTCGTTAATTTCTTAATTTTTTCTGAAACACAATTTTTTCTTAAACTCTGCAGATTTTTAATCCAATATCTGAAATAGAAAAAATTATTTATTTGGACAAGTTAAAGAATGAGAAATCAGAAACTATTGCCAATTATTTTATAAATTACTTGATTAAATTTAATTTATGCTATAAATATCATCTTAAATTAAATTAAATATCAAATACAAAAATTTAACCCTCGCATTCCGTTGAGATTCGAACCCACAACCAACCGATACCTCTGTGTATGAACAACACTACGCATTGAGCCAAGCTCCTTCTTTACGCGGAGTGATTTATTCAATATTAATTACAACTGAAGCTATGTTGCAGCATAACACAATAATTTATTAAAAGATTTTTGTTGTATGGCTATCAACAGAATACTGCGACATACTGCATATGTTAATACAGCATCTGTTAACATAGCTGCAGTTATGTCAGCAAGTAGTAGCAAGGCTGCTTGGATCAGTGGGTAGAGCGAAAAGTTCCAGGTTCGAATCCGCACGACGGGCAAAGAATTTTTTTTTTTTTGTTGATGAAATGTAATAAAATTTACTAGTGTGAATATTAACGTGTGTTTTTTAATTTACTTTATGTTATTTTTGAATTTAAAAGTGGTTTTATTAAAAAAAAAAACTTTAAATTATCAAATCTATCCTTCTCTCGTGTGTCTAATGACGCAGCTGTGTTTTCTTTGCAGAAAATAGCTCAAAACTATGCTTAAGCTTTCCATGCTAGTTGTTTTTTAATTTTGTATTTTTGGATTTTGGGCTTAGGTGAATAAAATATTTCTTTTTTGGCAAGGTATCGAAGTATGTGCTTTCAAAGCAATGTATTAAACAATAAATTGCTTAGGTGAATAAGCACAAGCTTATAATTCCCATACAATTCTCTTTACCGAAGCCGAAAAAAAAACGAAATGGCCATTTCAGCCCTTGAAAGGACTTTGACCGAGCTTCTTATCATCAATTGTGTTGTGCGTGTTGTGAAATGTTTGAACAAAAATTATCGAGAACTGGACCTACAAGTTTTATGCCGACACCGAACGGCTTATGTTCTCAAGAAGCTTTTCATGGCAGTTTTTACTCTCTGAGGCTTGCCATCGTCTGCAGAGAGGTAACGGCCGAACAGAAAAATTAGTTCAATTGAAAAAACGGAATTAATCAACTTTTAAGAATTAATTAACTGAATTAATTAACTTTAACATAAGCAAAGCTTTATGTTAAGTTTTTTTATAAAAATACTTTAAATGCGCGTCACATTCCGAAAGCGATTACGGCGTAATGTGTTTCGATTAAATCTTCGCTGACAGTTGATGCGTTTGTGATGACGCTCGATAAACGTCAATGTCACAATGACAGTTGAAAAAAACAAAATATTCAACAGAGCAACAATAAAATCACCTACGACAACACAAGCAATGCAATAAAAATTCGATTTGAAGCTCAATGAATTCCTGGATCTAATGCATCGATTGAACATGTTTTAGAACTATAACTGCTATGCGTGCTTTTAGATGAGGAGAGAAAGAGGAAAGGGGAGGAAAATGAGTTGGTATCTACTGGTAGAAATATGGACATGCCATTAAGTGTGCGTGTCCGAACGCGTGTGTGGTTGATTGTAGAGCGTCATAAAGTTGTTGTTTTTGTTGTTTTGAAAACTAA